>OZ020251.1:12203262-12890206 GCA_963971285.1 Astropecten irregularis | reverse complement strand
GATTGTAGCAGAATCTTGTCTATTTTCTTTAGCCTTTAAAGGTAGTACCATACTTTTGGAAAGAGAAATGTTCACTGATTTGCGTATAACTTACAAGATATGAAGATTGTGCTGGTAGAAACATACCGTGAAAATGTTTCCGCCTGAAATGTAGAATTTATCCAGGAATTAACGACCGAAAATCTTTTTGATCTTTTAAAAGATCAACAATAAAAGAGAAAAGACTTAAGAAATACTGTTGTTGTTTTTCACTGTTTTCTCAGAAACTTGGCACCGTATGGGACTGACATTTTCACAGATGACTAATACTGTATCTTCCTTGATATTTTTGCCCATGAATTTGTATTTCTTTGATAAAAACCAAAGTAGGATACTACCTTTAAGAAAGATCCTGCTACGATCGAAACGTCACAAGCTTTAGATATTCCCAACTCCCAAATACGTCTGCCCAGGGGCAAATTTCTTAGAGCTGCTTAGCACAAAAAAATCGCATGGCATTTCTGTCTCAGTAAAAAGAGGATTAACAACCAAATGTCCATGTGTTGTGTATCACTTGCAATTAATTATTCTTTGGCTGTTGTTCGCTGACCATGAATATCAAATGGAATTTTCAAATGTGGTTTGTTTTATTGGGCAAGTTTTTTGTGTGTGTGCTAAGCAATTTGTTTGTGCTAAGCTGCTCTATGTAATTTGCCACTGCCGGAACATAATATGATCACAAGTCAATTCCACCCTAGCCGACTCGCCCCTTACCAACTCGCCCCTTACCAACTCGCCCCCTAGCCAACTCGCCCCCCTGACCGACTCCCCCCCCCCCCGGTCCAACTCGCCCCCTTATTTTGTCAGAGATGAGATGCAAAATATAAAGATGATTATGTTATGAGACCATTATAATCTGGTAATTCGCAAGCCAAACAATAACTAAAGGCCAAGATATCCGTGCATGCTATTTCCACAAACGGTTAACTATTCGTTTCAAGTATCCACAAATTGTTAACCATTCTTTCGGGTATCCGGATTTTTTCAACCACATTCTTTTAGTGTATTCGGTATTAGCATAAACAATAACAGACGCCTTGACACAATCTCAGAGGAGTATCGATTCCACTGTAATCGATACCGAATAATAAACAGAAACAGTTCAGGGTGCTTATTAACCCGTCGCCACGGCAACGGCTCGACCGTCTTAGTCCCGACGAACACTGTGTATTATAATTGCGTTGATTAAAATCCAAGAAATCTGGATTTTCGTTTCATGTGTCACGTCAATGTTATTAACGATTTTCGTCAGGGAAATAATAATTTTGAGAAATAATTAGGCTTGCACTTCATCAGCGTATACTCAGTGCTGTTTTTAAGTGCACATGGCTCAGGTGGGATTCGAACCCAAGACCTCTTGCTCATTAGTGCAGATGTCAAAACTGCCAGACCACCAATTTAGCTGGGGTAAGTCGCACCCAATATAGCAGCGGGTGACGTCACACAATGTCTGTCAACCCAGAAAGTATCATGCCTGTGTGCAATCTTCACGGACAACCGGGCACAACCGATAATTATATGCTACATGGGGTTTAGGTTGGTAACCCGTGATTTGGATTGTTAACCCTTAATTTCGGTTGGTACGTAACCCATGAATTCGGTTGGTATCCGTGATTTCGACTGGTTACATGTACCCGTGACTTCGGTTTGTAAACCATGATTTCAGTTGGCAACCCGCGATTTTGGTTGGTAACCCGTACTCTCGGTTGGTAAC
The DNA here is from genome assembly GCA_963971285.1 of Astropecten irregularis. Taxonomy (NCBI): domain Eukaryota; kingdom Metazoa; phylum Echinodermata; class Asteroidea; order Paxillosida; family Astropectinidae; genus Astropecten; species Astropecten irregularis. The sequence continues at coordinate 12,888,453 of OZ020251.1, read as the reverse complement.
CCGTATTTGCGGTTGGTAAATCGTGAGTTCGGTTGGTAATTCCGTGATTTAGGTTGGTAAACCATGATCTGGTTTACAACCCGTGATCTTGGTAAATCCCGTAAAACCCGTAAATCTCCTTCGGTAACCGGCCATGTTATCAATTGGTAACCCCAGCCTGACCTCGGTTGGTAACCCGTGTTCTCGGTTGGTAAGCCATGACTTCTATGCGAAGCCTTCCTGTGCCCAAGAGTTTTTCATGCGTGGTCCCCCACTAGAAAAATTCCAGAGAAGAACATAAAATGTTCGACAGGTGTTATAAGACAAAATAAGTGTGACCTTTGAACGGCAAGTACCATGCTTTAATTACACTCACTCAAGTACGCCCACTTTAATTTGATTGTCTGTGGCAACGCCCCCTCAGGGTGAATTAATTGATAAGGAATAATATACGCTGGGCTCGGGGCCTATCGATCTCGATTTTATTGCTAAGGCGCGCGTGAGTTGCCCACGCTAAGTCCGAACTGGTCTTGGCGTTCAGTCCCAGATCGTGAATATCATAGGCAATGGGATTCTTGTTTAACCCACTACCTATATAGCGAACACCAAAGTCAGGACCGTGGGACTGGAAAAGAGTCTATTTTTTTTTTTTTTTACAAATCCCAATAGAAATAAGTGCCCTTGTTTCTACTTGCAATGTCTTCATGGGTTCACCGTATTGAGAACGTTTTTAATGAACAACCTCTGCAGGGTTTAAGCACCAGCTATGCATTATGCAATGACAAGCCACCTTTATTAGTTGGTCTCGAATAAAACTAATTAAATGCATTCCCTTCTTGTTCCTATACTCATCTTTGCAATGGGCGCTGCGTGTGCCCGTGTGTGTAAGTTTAAAGGTATTGTATCATTCTTTGGTAAGAAACAAAAACAGAAATGTTATAACAGATTAAGGTATAACTTACAGGGTATGAAGATGGCGATGGGAGAAATATACTGGTAAAATGTATCCGCCTGAAAAGGTGTATTTATCCAGAAATTAGTCAAACAACGACCGAAAATCTTTTTGATCTTTTAAAAGATGAAACATAAAAGAGAAAAGTCTTAAGAAATACTGTGGCTGTTTTTCACTGTTTTCAAAAACATGAAAATGTGGGCACAGAATAGGACTGAAATTTTCACATATGACTGTTATTGTATTTGTCTTGATATTCTTGCCCATGAATCTGTATTTCTTTGATAAAAAATTAAAGTATGATCTTCCCTTTAAAGGGAAAATACGACTCGAACCCCCCGAAATAGTTTGAGGTCAATCAGTCATCTGGGTCACGAGAAAATAGTGAAAACCCATTTACACATTTCAACGAATGAATAAAACGCTTCGAAGCGATTTATTCCAATCGGAGAATAGTTTCATTTATTTTCTCAAAGAATATAGCATTTCAGACAAAAACATTTCATGGGATGTTTTCTCCTATCATCACCATTATACTGTGTAAGTTTTATGTGAATCTGTGATCTTGAAGTGTATTTTGTCTTACCAATTCTGTATACCATCCCTTCAAATTTGCTTATTTGCCATCGTTACTGTTTTTTAATGTATTTTCGGACCCATGCTTACGGATTATACGTGTGTGCCGTCCTATTTTTTTGTCCATATCAATATGATTTTCGAGATGTTCTGAAAATAAACTCTGTTGGTACGGTGTTTACCTTTTCGCTGCCTTAAAAAAACGTCATGAAGTCTAAACGATCAATATGATCAAAGGTCCCTCAAATAATGATTCTCGGTTCCCTCTCCCGCCAAAAACATAACAAAAACTAATGGCCAATTATAATACAAAACCCCTAATACTCTTTCTGCTTGTGGTCACAAAACTAAAAAAACCTCTTGACAAAAATCATTATTTTCTTAGGCAGACGAAATCGATGTAAGGTCACCCATTCCGGAAGCCAAAAAAAAAAATTAAGGAAGATTGAGGGCGCCACGGAGGCCCCCCGCAATGCCTACGTCATCATTTATCGGCTGGGTATTTAATGATATTTCAGAGAAAATGGTGTGAAAACCCTGAGATGTTTTCTTTTTTATTATTATTATTGTTTTTTTTTTAAGTTTCTGTTTTTGTTTTAAACAGGCCACCGTAGCAAGGCTGACGAGATCCGAGGTTAAACCATGCGGGGAAAAAATAATGGAAAGATACGATACGTAATGAAAAGACGGAAGGCAAAGATCGATCGTAACCCTCACTGATACATTATAGAGTTACCTTACAGCGTACGTGGGTCTGAAGGGGTGCGTATATTAGGGTTACGCAAGGCTGTTGTAACACCGTATACGCTGCTTGCGCATTATAGAAGACAATGGAGAGTAAAGCCCTTTTCACACGACGCCAAAAAAACTCTCAACCATTGAGAAATTCTCTCAAGGTTGCGAAATCTTACAAAAGTGTACTCGTGTGAAAGGACACCAATGCTTGAGAGTGACCGACGTCCCTGGTGAATCCTTGAGAGATTTTGACCGAGGTCCAGACCTACGACAAAATTTCTCAAGGGACCCTTGCGAAGTGCTTTGCACTGCGCATGCTTGTGTTTTCTATGTGTTTCATTGCCTTTGCCGACCGCGCGCACGCCCGCGTGCTTTACGCGCAACCTCAGCGTCGTGTTGGTACTAGCAGCGTTTACATTCATAAAATGCATAGTCTATCGATTACCGGCGTTCCGTCTCAAGGGAGGCTTGAGAAATGTTACACTAGGCCGTGTGAAAGGACGCAAAAACGGCCAGCGTAAAACCGTTTTGTAAGATTTCGCAACCTTGAGAAAATGTCTCAATGGTTGAGAGTTTTTTTGGCGTCGTGTGAAAAGGGCTTAATACGACCGAATAGGGTCTAACAATCATGCAAGCTAAATTGTTTTTGTTTTAAAGGTAGTATCATACTTAGGCAGGAACCCAAAACAGAAACGTTCACAGATTTATGTATTATTTACAGGGTATGAAGAAACCGGTAGAAACATACCGTTAACGGTAATATCATACTATGGTTTTTATCAAAAGAAATTCAAATTCATGGGCAAAATGTCAAGACAGATACAGTAACAGTCATCTGTGAAAATTTCAGTCCCATACGTTGCCCACTTTTTGAGAAAACAGTGAAAAACACCCAAGGTTTTTAAAGTCTTTTATATTTGATCTTTAAAAGATCAAAAATCATTTTGGTCACTGGTTGTACTCTTTTCTGGATAAATCCATCATTTCAGGTTGAAAAATTTTAACGGTATGTTTCTACCATCACCATCTTTATACCCTGTAATTTATGGTTAAATCTGTAAAAATTTCTGTTTCGGTGTGTTGGCAAAGTATGATACTATCTTTAAAATGAATATTTCCGCCTGAAATGGCGCATTTAACAAGAAATTAGTAAAAGCAACGACCGAAAATATTACTGATCTTTAAAAGATCAAAAATAACGGTGAAAAGATTACGGAAATTCCGTGCGTGTTTTTAACTGTTTTTTTTTAATCAAGGGCACCGTATGGGACTGGGAATTTCGCGGTGTCCTTCTTAATATTTTTGGCCATGGATCTGTATTTATTTGACCAAAAAAAAAGAAAGAGTATGATATTACCGTTAAACTGATATACAAGAATTTCAAGCCCGTGCGAAAATTAGCCTAAAAGCACGCACAATAAAATCCATACACTAAAGTGCATGATGCGTATTCACTGAACAAAAACCGACTATACGCAAAAGAAAACAATCAGAAATATTTCACTATGGTATGCTTTTTGACGATATTCATTCAATTTATTTTTCCCGCCTGATTATTTCGTCAACTGTTTTTTATTTTTTTATGTATCAGTTAAAATTTTGCAACCTCGATCTCAACAACTCTCCATTGCATTCAGTTCCTTACAGTTCAATTCACCATCCTCATGTTAATCTGGGAACGGTTTCATTCATCTTTCTGTCTTTAGTTGTTTTTTTTTTTGGCGATGTGAATATTTCACTATTTTAAGCAATAGACATGTTCGCGCTGACGGCAAAATTATACTTTAGGCATCTGCACCAGGCGCGGTTCTACGGGGGGGCTAGGGGGGGCTGTAGCCCCCCAGAAATTTTGTCTAGCCCCCCCAAAAAAATGCAAGTGAAAAAAAAAATCTTGAAAATACTGGATTTTTTCAGTTATTAAGCGCCAATTATTTAAAAAACGCGTTGTGTGGGCTATAATGTGCATGTTTTTCGACCCCTAATAAGACGTAGCAGAAGCGAGTGTTAGAAGAACCCAAAATATTGGCTCTTCTAGCCCCCCAAAAATTTTGACTCTAGAACCGCGCCTGATCTGCACTCTATCTGCAATGTAATTGTTTTGACCCCCATGGTCTATTAAAACAACACATGATTAGTCTAATTAAATTTTGTTCAAGTAAGTAACATAACAATTCCACAAGGTATGTCGCGTTGTGCAGGGTGTCCCAGAAAAAACGCAACACTGTGTCGGGTCCCATTATGTTAAAATTAAACTGTTTATCACTTCAAGATTCAGATATGTGATACAACCATGTCATTGCTATAACCATGTAGAATTTAAGCATATTTGGGCTGGAATTAGCGAAAATGTGACCAATTGAAAGAGTACTCCTTAAAAACAAATTTGCAAGGATAACACGCATAGTGGTCAAAACACACATAATGTGTATGAAAGAAAGATGAAAATCGGGTTTTCAGGTTGGGTAATTAATTTTTAGTTTTTCACTCAATTTAAATCCAATTTGCTCAAATTCTATATGGTGATAGCCAAGACATACTTGTATCACATATCTGCATCTTGAAGTGATAAACAGTTTAATGTTCATATAATAGTTCTTGACACAAGTGTTTCGGTTTTTAAGGGGGACACCCTGTACATGTATTTGTCAAGTCTATAACTTGGTGGTATAAGTTTTACAAGGATGAGTCTTTCTGTCAAGTTTATATACTGATTTCAACTTGACACTCAAAGATTTAAGTAAATGCAATTGGAAATGTTGCAGGCTTTGCACAATGAACGGTCATTTGCATTACGCTTGGAATTGCCGAATAACTTCTTAGAAACGGCATCGTGTCAATGCATAACTTGGGCATTGATCGTCAAACGTATTATTTTGTTTGACTGTCAAACTTTGACCTAATGGATTGTATAGCGATCGATACTGTTTTTTTCTACGTCGTGTTTTGACGTGATAAATAATAAGTCATGTTAGATTTTTTAATGTCTGGAAAAAAAATTATGAAGATAGTATTCATTCCGACCATTGAGTATTTATAATGCACAACGGAACACTAACCTTTGAATTTTTCATCATAAAAAGACTGGAATTTCAAGAGAAATTCCTTGAATTTTGGGGGGGATTTGTGCAAGTTCTACATGTCTCTATAGTCTCTCTTTCTGAAATCGAAATCAGCTGACGTGTATTATTGGCGACAGAGGGCGTTTGTTAGACGATGACGTCATTTCAGATCGATATATAGGGCCATTTCGAAACGGAGGCTGAGGATTTCGGTTCCGTCATCCATTATGCTCATAATTTCGGTTGTGGTTTTTCATTGAAACTGAAGCTCTGTTTTCCTTTTCAAACCAGAGAATCTACTTCCGAACCACAGCCAAAAGCCTCTTTTTTGATACCGGGTATTTTAGAATGGATTGGTGAAATGGAGCCTGAGCCTGAGCCGGAGCCGGAGCCGGGGCCAGAGCCTAGGCCGGAGCCTGAGCCTTTTTCTCCATTTCGAAAGGGCCCATAATACGGTGGAAGATTGGTAGGCCTATGTAGTCATTTTAATCAACAGCAAACTTTCGCATGGAAAAAAAAGAGAGGGTAATAACCATTTTCGTTTTTTACATTAAAGGTAATGTCATACTTTGGTTTTTGTCAATGAAATGCAGGATAATGAACAAAAAATGAAGATACAGTAACAGTCATCTTTGAAATATTCAGGCCCATACGGCACCCACTTTTTGAAAAAAATATTTAAAAAAAATTCCCTCAGTAGTTTTCTTAAGTGTTGTCACCGTTATTTGTTATCTTTAAAATATCTAAATAGTTGTTGGACATTGGTTTTACTCTTTTTTCGATAAATACAGCATTTCATGCAGAAACATCTTAACGGTATGTTTCTACGGCCATCGCCATCTTCATATCTTGTAAGTTAAAAGTAAATCTTTGAAGATCTCTAGCTGTTTCGGTATGCTACCAAATTATGAGTTTTTAAAAAACGAAACTTTTGCAGAGTAAAAAAAATGGAAGCAATATCAGTAGGTGTAAAGAATGTATATTGATGAAAAGGTTAAAACCAAGTGAATCTGTATTGTTCTAGTCGTCACAATCTACCTTCCACACATGAGAACTACGTATAGCGATCACAGTAGCTTCGGTAACGTTCCCTAATGCTAAATTTGTGCGTTCTTGTTTTCGCACCTAACTTCAACGTGTCAAACCCGCCATTCAAACATGTATGATTGCCCTTGGCGCAAAAACATTCAAGCCATGCGTAGTCTATACGCAGTGTTATTTTGCCTGTTTCTTTTACCTTGTTTCACTGTTTTTCTAGGTGGTTTTTTCTTCTTGTTTTTTTTCTTTTTCGTTAGCTATTCGGTTACAAACAGACAGCCATGAATTAGCCCAGACAAGCCAAGAGAATCGGTGGTTTTTCGGAGGTGTTGCATTTCTTGTGAATAATAGCCACGAGAGACGTATACCGAACGAGCTTCGAATTTTGATCCGTGCGTGCATGTCAGTCCATGCGTTGGCTGAGCCCACGCACGCAACGCACGGTACTATATCGAGGCTTGACGTGGCGATCCGTGGCGTGGGGAGGCGTACGGGCCCAGCCTAGCCAAGCCGTTGGCGCTGGTGTAACCGGAAGCCCATTTTCCCGTGCAACGCTACACGGCAAATTATACGCAAGCTGGATCTCGCGTAGACTGTAGCCCTTATCGAACGGCGGGGGTTTTAAAGGCACTCGCACGCCCAGAATGTCAAGGAAAATGTATATAAATGAAAAAAAATGTATCATTGGGGAAATCTGACATTTCAAAAATCCATGTAGGCCTATCCCTCTCATCTTGGCCACCTATTCTCTATGCGGAACATTCTTCTCCAATATTTGTTAAGCATGAATATCTTAAGTTCTTTAAATATCTTAAAGGTATAATACATGATTGCAAAAGGTGACAGAACAGCACACTTACTTTTGTCTTATCCAGCATGTACATGAAATAATAAACCTGTGTAAAATTTGAGCTCAATCGGACATAATTTTTATTGAGCCACGAGAAAAACCCGACTCAATTTTTCTTCTAAAACACAAAGCATGGTTTTGATCTTAAACCCCGAGATCAAAAATGTTTCCGTTCTTTGTTTGACTCATTTCTGGATAATATCAGTCGGATATATTTTAACCTTATGTTTCTATCAGCACCATCTTCATACCCTGAATGTTACATGTAAATCTGTTAACCTTTCTGTTTGGGTATTATGTTACCAATCCTGTAATGTACCTTTAAAGGCAGCGTACAGGATTTGCAACGCCTAAACAAAACCTGTTGAGTTCTAGACAGAAAATGGACTCAACATTTCATGAACAGTGCAAACAGTCACCATGAGCAATATTGGTTCATCAGATGCTGGGTTTTTCTAGGAAATCAAGATTTAGTGCCTTAAAGGCATTGCATACGTTTGGTAATGACTCTGAAAATTTATGGCAATGAAAACTTACTTGGTGAGAAGTACAGCTGCTTTGGATAGTATAATGCATATTGAGAAACGTTCAATTCGAAGTACCGCGGTTATGGAAAAATATGTCACTTTTTATCTCCAAAAATTATGAATCTGAGAAGCGTTATGGCCGTAACGCTTCTCAGCTATTGACTTACTGTTCTCTGGCGTGAAATAACCGCTCTAGTTTGTCGCCAAAATCTCAAAAACGCTACCACCTTTTGAATTGAAACTTTCACAGGTTAGTTTTATATATATATAAAATTATTTAGTATATATATACAATTATATTGGTTTGAAACAAACAGTAGGCTCAAATTACCAAACGTATGCAATCCCTTTAAAAAAGATTCGAAAGCGTGGTGTACTACCGTTAAGGATTCGGAAATCATTTCGGTCGTATTCCCGCTATCCAGATGATGAACAAAGCGTAAAAAGGTATACGAAACAACATCTGTAAGAAAGTTACATTAATGTTTAAGTACCAAAATTCAGTCAAAACGCACATCTTTGCCAATCCTATAAAACTCCCTTTAAAGGAAATATCATACTTTGGTAAGAAACCAAAACAGAAACATTCACAGATTTACGTATAACTTACAGGGTATGAAGGTGGTGGTGGTAGAAACATACCTTTAGAATATTTTCGCCTGAAATATTGTATTTATCCAGAAATTGGTAAAAGAACGACCCAAAATCGTTTTGATCTTTTAAAAGATCAAAAATAAAAGATAAAACACTTAAGAAATACTGTGACCGTTTTTCGCTGTTTTCTCAAAAAGTGGACACCGTATGGGACTGAAATTTTCACAGATGACTGTTACTGTATCTTCCTTGATATTTTTGCCCACGAATCTGTATTTCTTTGACAAAAACCAAAGTATGATACTACCTTTAAGCCGTACGTAGTACAATGGAATGATTACCCCAAACGAGATCACAGAGCAGAAAATAAAAAATGACGCAGGAAAAAGGGTCTCCTCGAGTTTAAAGTATCATCAATTTCTCTCCTAATTTTCAAGTGATGCCTTTTATAATTATAGTGGCTCTTTATAGTCGGTGGTTTTGTTCATCGTGAACGTTAACAGGGCATCATACATCTTCATTAGAAAGCCCGAGCCTCGGGCTTATCATATAGAAGCCCAGCAATATAAGAACATTAGTTGGTTGGACATTCTTGTCTGATTGTCACTGAAAAGCCATGCGCACTTTTGAGAATGACAATTCAGCAATCTTCCATTCACATAAGTCGCGAAGGAAACTAGCTATTATTGATATTGTACGGAGCTCCACGTGTGCCATACCACTTATCCAGATAACCACATCTCGCCAAGTCGACATAATGTCATTTCAGGTGGAATAATTTTATCGGTTAGGTTTTTACAATCACAATCTTCATACCCTGAAAGTTATACGTAAATCTGTGAACATTTCTGTTTTGGTTTCTTACCAAAGTATGATACTACCTTTAAAGCACATTGACTAACGTCTATTTATCCTTTGAGAAAGATTCTGCTATGATCAAAACGTCAGGCCCTCCTAGCTCCAAGCTCTTTAAAACACATTGACTGATTTATATTTATCCTTTGAGAAAGATCTTGCTAAGATCGAAAATTCAAGCCCTTCTAACTCCAAGAACAATGACTTATTCGTGATCTCTATTTGAGTAATCGAAATTACCGAAAACAATTCCGTTTTTATTTGTGTTCGTAAAACCGCAAAAACCGATTTCATGAAAGTTTCAAAAAAATTCTTCCCAAACCAAAGAATAAATGAACATCAATATATTGTACCTTTAACTCAAGCTAAAGAAATCTACCCAAAACCGAACATTTTCCGCCGTTTTAAATAATTTCCGAACCACAATTTTTGCGGAGACGAAGCGGAAAACCTTGAAGGATCTTTAAGTGATTTGATATGTGAATGTCCTCCGTGACATTTTAAAGGAATAAACATGGTTTCAAAAAGGGAGGTTGAATAAAACGGATAGAAGCTGCTTCGCTCGTGTCTGAACAAAACGACCGAAACATACAAATGGTTATCAGAAACTATTTTTAAAACATTTTCTGATAGTAAACTGAGAAGAAAGGTTTTGAAATGGGGGAAGTTAAAAGGGTAAAAGTGACACTACTCATGTCTGATCAAAGGGATTGATAAATAAAATTGAGAAATACAATGATCACCTGCTGTGTCTAATATCACGAACTTGTGAAGTAAGTCTATTTTTATTTAGACGGAATGTAGTCTGTTTTTCACGCTATTTGAGAACCACAATTATTATTATTTATTTTTTCAAGTCTTGTTGGAATTTAAACGATTTCTTTGGGTTCCTTTTTGCCAGGACAATCGATGGAATTGTTAATTGTTTTCAATCATTCTTTGAAAATCTGAAATTTGAAAATCGAATGCATATTTTGTTTTGAACAATAGTCGGCTAAAGATGTGGCGGTTTGTGTATACCTTAACGGCTTCTGCAGGCGTATCAAGGCTGGAACTAAATAGAAAACTTAAATATGATTTCGGTCCAGAACCATTCATTCCCTATATAAAGCAAAGGTTACAATACAAGCACACGAAAATCACAAGACTTGCGAGTCTTCTTTATGCTTGAGAAATTTCTCAAGGATTCAACAGGGTCGTCGGTCACTTACCTAAGCATCGGTGTCTGTTCACACAATGACAATTTCGTAAGATTTCTAAAAGCATGAGAAAAATATTGCAATTTGTTGCATCATGTGAAAGGCCTTCGAACTGTCGCTTATTTTATGTTTACCAGTTCCATTGTAATCTGCATTGTAAACCTATAAGTGATTCAAAGCTTAGGTTTGATTCTAGATTTACGTTTCTCAGCATCGTGATACCAAATTTCAAACTTGGGCTACGACTTCGGGATCGGGTTTGGCTTCAGCTTCGGATGCGCGCTTCATTCCACTTTAAGTGACGGTATCGAAATAGAGGCTTTGGCTCTGGCTTTTGATACATATTCTTCAGCATTAAGCAAACGATACCCTAAAATAAACTTGCACTTTCGACATTAAGATGACATTGATTGAATCATACGCCGTAGCCACAGCCGTGGTTTTTAACTAAAGGGCCCATATCTATCAAAGTCTTCACGTTCTTGTCTTAATTCTTCGCATTATTTTCTTTCTCTTTAAAAAAAAAATGTACTTTTTATCGTCTCGCGACCAGTCGCGATTCAGGGCGTGTGTTCAATCAATTTTAAATGGGGCAACCCATTAGCGAACAAGAAACGAAACCTACGCACCATTTGCAGAACCCACTTACGCAATGCGCGTTTGAGAACACGAGTGATTTGTGCATGCACATGTCAATAAGGGAATTGTTGTCGACATAATCTAAGATGAGAATTGTCGAATTATATTATGATCTAATACCGAGTGATCTGTGGATCTGTGGGGAGATGTCTATGTAAATTACTCGCTCGCTCGCTAGCTGCGGGTAAACGTGCAAGCAATTTAGGTTTATATTATATACATAATAAAACAAAAGAAACCCACACACGGTACGAATACAGACTGTAAGTAGGGCCGATCTCACGTACACCACCTCCGGTCCCCGTCTTGTCCCCAACCTCCATCTCACATTGCTGTATATTGGATTTTAAATGACGTGTCAGTTACGCAGTCGACCTTGCCATGTATGGAAAAGGCCTTTACTGGCGTCGCTGGAAACGATGCGCCCACGATGCGCGCCTACGTAATGACCTCACTGCATCAATACAGAATAAGGGCGACCTCACGGCCTATTTGAAACCTGTTGCCTTATGCCCATTAATTGAGGCCTTATTAAGGTGATTTACCGGGAAGGCGAACCTATCGATGCCGTGGGAGCAGTGCTGCTCTACCATCATAAAACCTTCCCTGTTTGTTCGATAGAAAAAAAAACCCAGATAGACCGACTAACCTTCCCTACCAAAATTACCCTCATCGACTTAATATTCCAGACTTTCTTACTACGCGCCAAGAAGTGTTCATTTCGTTTCCCTTTCTAGGTTTTTTAGACCAAGGTTCTACAAATTTTATAGAGATTATTTTATAGACCTTAACGATTAGTTTTTAATATGATAGCAATTTACCTCAATCAGGCTTTGACATTTAGCAGGAAGCAGTTGATGAGGTCTAGGGGAAGAGACGCTTAGCAGCTAAGGTCGCGTCGATAGTGTTGGCTTCACGGTCTGAAATTTTCATTGGATCTACAAAAGGTGGTGCATGTGATGCGGGTGGTATGATATACAGGGTGCTGCGTTCGTCTAGCTTCATTGAGTCGACACCAGTCAACCTCGCCCCCACCCTCTCGCTTAATTTGCGTAATTTGCGATCATTCGCATGTCAGGGCTGCCCCATAAAAGCTAAAAGACTGAGAACGCACCCAAGGACTTGGAGAACACTGCTGATGTTTAATAGCATGACGTCCTAGACATCAAACTCGAAGTCGCGGGTATTCCTCATGCGCGAACCAGTCCTGTTTTCGTTGCTACCGGGTACCAGTCAATCTTCAGTATGTGCAACTTAGTGACGAAGTGGAATCGGGAATGTCCTGGCTGGGTTCGAACCGCCAATTGGTGTGTAAGTGCTGCCACAGGTGCTTTACCACTTACCACTTATCTAACCAAAAAATGCCATTCCCCACCTATTTAATTTGTCATTTTTTATTTAATTTTATAAGGCATTGATAGACTACAAAACGGCTAGACACCTCATGCAGTTTTGAAATGATTCCTAAGGTCGGAAGTTCGATTCCCCGTTTCTGTGTCCACCATTCAATTACATAATGTCTTTCAAATTATATTTACTTGATAATTCACATGTCCTCTTTGGATTATCACTTCAAAATTCACTGCGATTTCATTACAAACGTTCTATGTAGCCAACTTAATTATTATTGATCACAAGTTTAATTCAAATTTTATTTCATAATATGATTTTATTTCCATATCTTTCGAAACTCATGCCAAAATATACCCCCCCCCCCCCCCCAAAAAAAAAAAAGGTATGCAAAATAGGGAGACTAGAATTGATGGATTGTAATTCAGGAAAAGACAGAGGCACTGAATAAAATAAGCACATGCCAACACACAAAGACAGAGACTGAGCACAAAACACATATAAGGTTAAGAACTCAAAATTATCGAGCTCATTAATTTTTATTAAGGAAGGGATGAACGACACAACAGCATAAACGATGAAGATAGATTAGTCAAACTGTGTTTATGATAAGGACTCTACAAGCAAAACCAAGTCACATTATCTGTAGAAATTATCTTAAAATACGAGGACCATAAAGAAATGTCTCGCAAATATTCCTTTAGATCTGTCTACAGATGACTAAAGCTTAAAGGTATAATACATGATTGATAAAGGTCATATAACAGCACTCACACTTTCGGTGATCAAACATGTACATTAATTGATAAACCTGTGAAAATTTGAGCTTAATCGGACGTTTGAGTCGCGAGAAAATAGCGAAAACCCGACTCAATGTTTCTTATAAAACATAAAGAATGGTTTTCATCTTTTCCCCAAAATCAACATTGTTTTCGGTTTTTGTTTAATTAATTTCTGGATAAATACAACATTCCAACATTGGAAATATGTTAACGGTATGCCTCTACCAGCAACCATATTCACATATCCTGAAAGATATACGTAAATCTGTGAACATTTCTGTTTGGGTATGTTACCAATCCTGTACTGTACCTTTAAAAACTAGGTCAATTTCATTACATAGACGGGTTCATATAATATCGGCCGGCGGAAATCTGTACTCTTGAAACAAGTATAGCCGATTAAATAATTCGCACTGTATTATTATGTTCGATGGCTTTCGAGCACACGAAACACCATAAAATGTAATTGGGCCGTATTTATTAATTCTAGTCTCAATTGCAGTGTATGCGGTTTTGATGTCTGTAATAATGGGGATGTATCATGGTGTTACGCGGGATTTGGTCAGCGCTGATGGTACGATTTGACAGTTTAAGTTTCCAACCATGCACACGCATTGAACTTTGGTATTCAACTCCGTTCAACACATATAGAGCTATATTAAACAAAAGTCCTACGATCGATAGTAACTGGAGTTAGGTAGGACAACCCATCGCATCCTATTATGTAGACCTGTAATGCATCACAAGTCCTACGATTGATAGTAAGTTACGATGAGTTTGATGAAATCGACCACAGGGGTCCATTTCACAAACCCTTACGATTGATTTGTACACGAGTTACGAAGGATAACCCACCGTACCCTATACGTAGGGCTGTAATGCATCATAAGTCCTACGATTGATAGTATGTTACGATGAGTTTGATGAAATCGACCCCAGGGGTCCATTTCACAAACCCTTACGACCGATCGGTACACGAGTTACGAAGGACAACCCATCGTACCATATACGTAGGCTGCAATGCATCATAAATTCTACGATTGAGAGCAAGTTACTATGGTAAAATCGACCCCAGGGGCCGATTTCACTAACGCTTTGCGATCATCGATAGGTCCAAATCAATCGCTAAACGGAAGATTGATCGCTAATTTGTGTAGGAATTTTACGTTTAGCGATGGATTTGGGCCTAGCGATGATCGCAAAACGTTAGTGAAATCGGCCCCTGGACCAAAACACGGTCATCTTTGAATTGCAAACGCTGGTAATTTAATTCCCGTTGATTTAAATTGTGAACCAAACTTCGATAATACAATCTCACACAGAAGTCGACTTTAAAGGCACTGCATACGTTTGGTAATGACTCTGAAAATTTATGGCAATAAAAACTTACTTGGTGAGAAGTACAGCTGCTTTGGATAGTATAATGCATATTGAGAAACGTTCAATTCGAAGTACCGCGGTTATGGAAAAATATGTCACTTTTTATCTCCAAAAATTATGAATCTGAGAAGCGTTATGGCCGTAACGCTTCTCAGCTATTGACTAACTGTTATCTGGCGTGAAATAACCGCTCTAGTTTGTCGCCAAAATCTCACAAACGCTACCACCTTTTGAATTGAAACTTTCACAGGTTAGTTTTATGGTATATAGATACAATTATATTGGTTTGAAACAAACAATAGGCTCAAATTACCAAACGTATGCAATCCCTTTAACGTCCAGTGTCAAATTTGGTTTAAAAAAACAGTTAAGTATATCTTTTCATAAAGAACACTTTTTTTAAAACCCGTCCTGCAATAATTATACAGGAATGCAATTTAGAAGAAATATTTTACTCGGAAACAAGGCCACAACTGTCCTGTGACGAAAAATAAGTTTGATTTCATGAAATAAAACGAAAAAATATTCTTTTGTGATCTGTGATGTCATTTTTTCGCAACCTGTTTCAAACTTTATCTAAAAAAATAACTCAACAAAACGAATGCCGACAACAGCAAACTCTGATACTTGATTTGTGTCATATCTTCCCATATTTTTTCAAATTCATACCTCGATATAGTCAAATATAAATACAAATTCCCGAGTTGTACCTTGCATCACCTATGAATACAAACTCTCTCGTACAAGGCGCAAAACAACTCGTATTATAATTATACCTCCACTGAATATACAGGGTGTCCCTGAAAAAAAAAACCACGCAACACAGTGTCGGGACCCATGATGTTAAAATTGAACTGTTTATCACTTCAAGATTCAGATATGTGATACAACCATGAATTGGCTATCACTATATAGAGTTTAAGCATATTTGGGCTGAAATTAGCGAAAATATGACCAATTGAAAGAGTACTCCTTAAAAACAAATTTGCAAGGATGACACGCATAATGGTGAATACACACATAATGAGTTTGAAAGAAAGATGAAAAGGTTTTGAGGTTGGGTAATCCGGTCTTAGTTTTTTCACTACATTATAGTCCAATTTTGCTTAAATTCTACATGACGATAGCCAAGACATAGTTGTATCACATATCTGAATCTTGAAGTGATAAACAGTTTAATTTTTATATCATAGGTTTCAACACAAGTGTTGCGGGGTTTTTTTTGGGGGGACACCCTGTATAATACCAGCAAGATTGTGCACACACAAACATTAATACACTGCACTGAATAGTTGTAAGCCGAACTCAAATTTGTGAACTTACCAAACTTGCTTACGATGAATTTCAGTGCGTCTAGGTTTGAGTTTGTAAGCGGGAAAATTTGGCGAGTCGGTGGACGTAAGCGGCAGCGAGAAGTTCAAGATCTAAACGATGGTCGGAATTACTGCGACGAAGGCGGTTGAATCTTGTAATGATAAGCCCTGTGGTGCATAGCGTGTACTTATATATGTCAAGTCTAGGTGCGCGTTTCTATGTCCACCTTTGCATTATATCAATACCACTCCACACATCTCGCAGGGTATAATGAAATTCTTGTCATTTAATAAACTCAAGGTTTTTGACATCGTTGTTTGTTGTTATTTATTAATATTTTATTTGTATACAGGTGTGGGTTTTTTTTTTTTAGTTATATTGACGCACGAAGTGGTGACAACCGAACACAAGCAACCGCAGTGTTTTAATTTAGTGCTTTATCCAAAAGTTTCGAGTGGTTTTCGTTCATAACGCATGAAATGTTTTATTCTAGACTTAGTGTGGGTTGATCAGGATCTAATATCCGGACATGCTGGTTCGACTGAAGTATTTAATTTGTTAAACACCGAGTGCTTGTTTGTTTTTGGCATCAAAATGTCAAATATTACCGAAATAATGAACTTGTAACGTTGCTAACGTTGTTTGCTGAAGTAGCTGTTGCCAGAGGATTTGAGAATTTGAAGCTTTCCATTTTCCACTTCAATTTGGTAACTTCATTCTTTGGTTTATTTTTTTTTTTTAAGAAATACATATTCATGGACATAAATACAGTAACAGTCATCTGTGAAAATTTCAGTCCCAAACGGTGCCAACTTTTTGAGAAAACAGTGAAAAACAGTCACAGTGTTTCTTAAATCTTTTCTCTTTTATTTTTGATCTTTTAAAAGATCAAAAAGATTTCCGGTCTTTGTTTTACTAATTTCTGGATAAATACACCATTTCAGGCGGAGACATTCTAACAAAGTATGTTTCTACCACCACCACCTTCATATCATGAAAGTAATATGTAAATCTATGACCATTTCTGTTTGGGTCTTACCAAAGTATATGATACTAGTGACTACCTTTAATACACCATTTCAGGCAAAAATATATTACCGGTGTAACTCTGCCAAAACTATTGTTATACCCTGTAAGTTACAGGTAAATCTGTGAAGATTTTCGTGGTTTTTCGGGGCTTTTTTGATATGCTACCAAAGTATAATATACCTTAAATAAATGAAGCTGTACTTCGTTCACTTTTCATTAATATTTATGTTATACGGCACAACGAGGAATAAATCAATATTGAATGCATACCACAAAATGACAGGGAAGTGTCAATTCTTCAAAAACCGAGCCGTTTTCATTATCGAAAATAAACTCAGTATTAAAAAGCGAGATTTCCCAGATCCGGTATAAACCTACCTAATAATACGACACTTGACGGGTTTCCCTACTCGGTTCGGCGAAAATTAATAATATGGTGCTTTGAAATTAAACTTTGAGAGGCTACAATTCCGTACAACCTGAATGGCAACTCGACAGAAATGCCGCCTTTAATAATCAACAGGGTTTTAAAGGGAGCTTAACGGATTTGAAAAGATGTGCATGCGTTTTGGCTGAATTTGGTGCTTAAACAGAAGTGAAGGTCTTAAACTTCCTTACAGACGTTGTTTCATGTACCTTTTTACACTTTGTTCATCTGGATAGCAGAAATACGGCCGAAATAATCTTGCCCCCCTCCGAATCCTTCACGCTTTCGAAATGCTAAAAAGATCGTTCGTCCGAACGATCTTTTTAAAAGACACTAAATCTTGATTTCCTTGAAAAAGCCAGCATTTGATGAACCAAGATTTCCCACGGTGACTGTTTGAACTGTTTACGAACTGTTTAGTCTATTTTCTGTCTCAAACTCAACCATTTTTTTAAGAGGCCTTGCAAATTATGTACGCTGCCTTTAATTGCAACTTCGTATGCGCTTTTCGTTTGTAACACAGGAGAAAAGGTGATTAAACTAATCCTTTGCTTTTAAATGTGATTACAAAGTAAAACATTAACACATTGAACGAAGCTGTATCATGCCATGGTGTTGTGTCTGGAAAATAACGATAATTAAAGGCTTATCTGTTTACAATGAACTTGAGTGCGGGTTATCCCTTGTGGTGGATTTCAATTAATACTTCCATGGATATTTTTGATGTATTTTTCGGCGCGTTCACATAAAATTTCATCAAAAAACGGCGACATTTTAGGAGAGACAATTGACATTAAAAAAAGTGATATTTTTAATCAACTTTGTAAGCAAAAGGTTGCCATACCGCAAAATGAACACTTTATTAAAGGTATACAGTACATGATTGGTAAACGTTATATACAGAAACAGAAATGTTCACAGATTTGCCTATAACTTTCAGGGTATGAAGATGGTGCTGGTAGAAACATACCGTTAAAATATGACTGCCTGAAATGCTGTAGTTTGTCAAATAAAATGTAGTCAAATAAAGACCGAAAACAGTTTTGATCTCGGGGTAAGATCATAGCCATTCTTTATGTTTTAAGAGAAAAGTTGAGTCGGGTTTTTGCTATTTTGTCTTGACTCGATGTCCGATTGAGCTCAAATGTTCACAGGTTTATCATTTCATGTACATGCTGCACCAGACAAAGTGTGAGTGCGTGACCTTTACCAATCGTGTATTATAGCTTTAAATCGTTTGGTCATTAGCAATATGTGTCATACCTTTGAATAGCAGACATAGAGCACCGACTATTGACTACTGCTATTACTGCGCGTATTATACAGGGTGTCCCAACAAAACCGCAACACTAATTTCGTGTCGAGAATTATTTTATAAAAAATAAACTGTTTATCACTTCAAGATTCAGATATGTGATACAACTATGTCTTGGCTATCACCATGTAGAATTTGAGCAAAATTGGAATACAATTTAGGGAAAAAAACTAAGACTGAATTACCCAACCTCAAAACCCGATTTTCATCTTTCTTTCATACACATTATGTGTGTATTGACCACTATGCGTGTTATCCTTGCAAATTTGTTTTTAAGGAGTACTCTTTCAATTGGTCATATTTTCGTCAATTTCAGCCCGATTTTGCCTCAATTCTACATGGTAAAAGCCAAGACATGGTTGTATCACATATCTGAATCTTGAAGTGATGAACAGTTTAATTTTAACATAATGGGCCCCGACAAAGTGTTACGGTGGTTTTTTTTCTGGGTCAACCTGTACAGATCACGTTCTATCTATGAACCACAGCTCAAAATATGCCTGTATGATAATTATAATGTTGAGATTCGCCCCATCTGCCCTGCATTAATGACGAACACTATTATTTTTTTGAATTCAAATCCCAACGGAAAATCGTGCAGTGTTTTCGTTTTAGGTTGGCCTGCATGATCACGGGTATAGGCCCATACATGCCTGCTCAATCGTGAATAGTTTAACACGTCTCAAAGGATTATTAATATGAAGGTACCGTCCCTGATGAAAAACGGAAGACATTAATAATTCTAATCGACAAAATATGTACAAAGTCATCATATTCCATCTCGTTGGGTTTTCACATCAAGCTGCTGACGCATATTATTATTTGAACTGCAAGGACCCATAGCTAACCGTACATCATCTTTTAAACGATTCTTCTTGATAACAAAAAAACATCAACTCGAATCGAACAAAAATGCATTGAAATTGATCTGAGGTTGCATCTATTTTGTTATCTAGAGCTAGGGCTAGGTCTTCGCTCCATTGGAAATACGCGGAGACACCAAGACGATAGACCTAGCCATAGCTCTGGAAGCCCGTTTCGGACACAGCCGAAGTCACTTAAAAAAAAATCGTCACAGAAGAAATAGATTTTAAGGTCTGACGATTTTCGTAATATTTTGTAAAAATGAGAGTTATTATGATGTGTCTTTCGATAATAGCAGCCATGGAAAATAATAAATTCAAGAAATAAACTGCTGCAAACTTCTCATCAACAAAACAAATTACCTGAAATATACATCATGCTTGAACAAAAGAGGGCGTGACGTTTTGATCTTTACTGGATTTTTCTCTTGAAGAAATACCTTGTTCCAAGATCGAAACGTAAGTCCATCGCCTAACTCCAAACAAAGATAATAAAGAAAGAAATATTTCAGGAACCGGTCTGTAGGAATTCCAAGATAATCACTCGAAAAAAGGGAGTAAAATTGCAATTCAGCAAAAGAAACTGCGTCGGAGAAACACGCAGCAGAAAAGAGGAAACAAACAATTGAGAAGAAAACTTATCTTTCTATTTTAATCTTGGAGTTGTTTACCAAAGTCACTCGAATAACAACAACATTGTCATTGAACAATTAAAAATACCTCCACGAAGGGATATCTTTGGCTAATCTATAATAAAAACTACAGGTAGTGACGTCAACTATGACGTCATTATAATGCAATTCTCTGAATTTCAAATAGGGTTTTTTTTTCGCTTCGGGCGCCTTAAAATAACACTCTATTTTTTCAGACGCACGCCATGAAATCAGATGATTTAAAACAAAATTTTAGAAATTATCAATTTGAAAATTTTTCAAGCAAAGTTTGTAAACAAAGAGCGGCAATACTTGGTTTATTAAAGGTCACCTGTAATCAAATTTGGGAAAGGGATGAAGGTGATTTCAGATTATTGTTAAATGCATAATTAATGGTTGTATAAACTAAATTGTTTATGTAAGTGCTTATTTTTTTACTCCGAAGATGAACAATCAGTACTTCAACAAAATCCACCTCAGTACCGATCCACGCAACAATGCGCGTGACGTCACCGGCAGAACAAGTAGGCTTGCACCACAGTAGCTTATGCTGGCTCTCAAGCAAGTTGTATGTAGGATTTTGCTGTTCGATTTGAACAAAAACGCGGGGTCGGTAGTTTTGCGACTTGTATACTGTGTGGCGTTCTGCCGGTGACGTAGCAAGGCCTTTCGTCGCGAAAAGTACTGAATTTAAAGTCTGAAATACCTGGGTTTTTTTTACGTACACTATGTTTTTTTAGCACAAACAATGATAGACGTGTTGAATTATTTTATAATACTACAAAATGATTTCAGATAAACTTTAAGTAAATGAGATTGATAGATGGACATTGTGGGGTGGTCTACTGTAAAATGTAAAGCCCGCCCTCACTGGCAATCAGTCAAACAGTGAAATATAATTCTCTAAATCTGTCTTGAGTGTAGCTAGCCGCTTATATAAACTAGCCATAAGTATATAAACAAGAATATAATGTCTGTATTGAAACAAGATATACACATAGGTGAATAGAATACTACAAGCCAATAATTCATAATGTGACGTGCGTTTTTTCTCTGTGCGTATCGGATACCGGTTTTATATGAGGCAATTTGGGCTCACATTTCACTCGTTTTCAATCAACAAGTAAGAATGATTTAATGTTTCTAACGTCAAGTTATTGATAGAGGGCGCTATATAGCGATGAACGCAGTGAGAAAAATGAGGGGAATTAGTGTTTGAATTTAGCCAAGCTAATGGCATTGTGGTGACCCATATTGTTTACGTTGCAATGTTCGTATCAAGATACAATAAAATGCCCTTTTCTACTTTTCTGCTATATCAGAAAAGCAAATGTTACTCTTTACTAGTATCTGGTGGTTCAAAAGTAGACATCTGCAATTGCCAATTTATTACTACAAGACATGATAGCAGATTGAACGAATTTGATGAATCCACTTTTTTGCTTTCCAAGAAAGCAGATTGAACGCTTGTGGCACAGAGGTTCAAAAGTGGCTATCTGCTTTTCTTTTTTATTAGTAAAAAGATTATTCATTTCCAAACGTTTGGTGGCAGCAGACATAATTGCTAGTCTTCCTCAGCAGTTTCATTAAGATAATACAGTAAATGGCGAAGTTTTTATTTCTGAGGATATGAATGGCAGGCAATTTCAGGGACTGGAGCAAAGGCCACAACCTAAAAGATCATAGCCAATGCTGAGGGTTTAACTTCCAAATGAGCTTTCAAAATACTCATGACGGTTTTTACTTTTTATTCGCAGACACGATTTTATTTTGTCTGAAGGCGACGTATCTCTATGCATTACACTCCTAACGTGATCTGGCACTAGACGATATTGCCACAGAATTCGAAATGATATAAAGGCGAAAAAAGAAACAGAAATTGCGGAAAATGCTTGGAGTTAGGAGGGCCTGATGACGTGTTTCGATTCTAGCAGGATCTTTTTCGAAGGCTAAGGGCCTGTTTGTTAAATGCACATGATCACGAATTCTGCTGATCCGGATCCCATTTTAGCGTACCCTGCATAGGACGTGGATCCGCACATCTGGGATCCTTCCTCTTAAAACAAACATGGCCTGAATGACAAGAGGTCAAGAACATGCAAGTAAATAAACACATAAACGGATGAAAGGATGAGAGCGAAATGGGATATAAGAAGGATGTGGTAGACAAGTTTGGTCGTAGAAAGAGAGGTCTGGGGTAGGCAAGAACAAGGGAGCAAGGGAATTAACAATACACCGATCCAGTAGGCCACGCCCACCATATAACAACGTCCTAGCAACAACGCACACGCGCACGCACATCTAGTGTCACGATCGCCCACACGCGACGAATCACATACACTCAACCACATAAACACTTCTCTCTGAGTTGGACTTTGGTTTTGCAAAAGGCCAAAAATGTACCTTTACTTTCAGCCAGGGCATCGATAGCCAGGAATATAATGGAAATATTTAACACCGCTGACCATGGTGAAGAATAAAATTCTGGTTTGTAAAAGAATCGCCTTGTACATACAAAACAAAAGTAAACTCAACGAAAAGTGTGCACTAAAGAATACAAAATTGTCGGACAAAATGGCAGCAATTTGTGGGACCTTAAATAACACGTTGTGATTGGCCAAATTGTTAAGGGGTGTGGCCTACTGGATCGGTGTATTCGGGAAAGGGAAGAAAGACAATAGCGCTGCGCACTTGCGCTAAAAATAGCACCGAACCTCAGACAAACATTGCAACGTGGCCACCCAAACGTGTGGTGAGTGGAAGTATTTTGTGCGCGTCGCGCGTGGTGTGACGTCATTAGTGCGGAACGCTATTAAATAAGCATTGTTCCATTTCATCCCTGTTTTAAATGCTGGTATGAAATTAGTTCGTAAGACAGTTTAATGCGCTGTGTGAACCCATCGATGTTGGCTAATTTTGGTATCTTTCCGCTGTCCAGTAAAACCGTGAGATATTCTGATAGATTTTATTTTCAATTAAAATAGTCAACTACCTTCTGCATGCCTTCGATGGGCAGGGGCATTGCAATGTCCCTCCGCTGCGGTATGATATTCAATATTATGCGCTGTGATCTCATGTATTGCCATAGGCGGGCAATAACACACCAATAAATTGATCCATTTCAGACCAAATATAGAACCACTGACTCCGTGTTTTGTTTTATTCAATACATATTTAGAACCAGAGAGAGGCATGACTAAACTCTAACTACGGGGAGTTATTTCGTGACCTAGTATCATGGGATAGGCAAATGTAATAATACAGGCAAGGGCACGGGTTATTGCAATGTGTCCATGTCCGTTTAGACTGGTGTTGATTCATTAGACCTATAATCGATTTGTTATAAGGGAAAATGGTGATTAAAGTCACGCGATGTCGTGTTGCTGGTAGCGACGTTTCGGCTGCTGGAACTGCTAGCCTTCATTGGGATTCATTTACAATACCTAGCTGGTCACTTTTTTTCGTGGAGTGACCCAAGAGTTGTTTGAAGTGATTTGCATGAAGTCGTCTATTGATGACGATACGATAACAAAACGGTACAAATGACAGTGATGTATTGCACTTGTTATTACACATTATTATTCGCAAGGGAGCGGATACGGTTAGCGGTTAGTTCGCCGGATACGTCACCAGTTTCTGTGTACCTATGACGTCACAGTTAGTCCGCTATCCGTTATACGTCTTCGAGGCACGGATATCTTGCTCGAAATTTTTCAAACGCGTACCAGTTACCAGTAATTATTTTCGTAATTCGCTGTTCATTTTTTGTGCATGTGTATGATTAGATTACAAAGAAATAGTTTGCTTAACTCGAATAATATATCATTTCTATGCATTTCAAAACTTAAGAATAAGACAAAATTAGCCTCAAAGTCGCGTATTGGTTCTCCGTTGTCGGATATGGACTTTACTCTATTGTGACACATCGGATCGGCTGTTGACGTTTACGGATAGCTAAACGTACGCGGATGCGTATCCGTTCGCATGCGATTCATCTCTATTGTGTATCTTAGGGCGTAGACGAAACGGAGCTCAGGCTCAAGCTCAGGTTCAGGCTCAGGCTCGGGCTCAGGCTCAGGCTCAGGCTCAGGCTCAGGCTCGGGCTCAGGCTCAAGCTCAGGTTCAGGCTCAGGCTCAGGCTCAGGCTCTAGCTCTGCGGACATCTATATGCTGAAAATAATAGGTGGCTTTTCTTTGAAGCTGAAGCTCTGTTGTCCTTTTCAAACCATAGAATCTACTTGAGAACCTCAGCCAAAAGCCTCTATTTTGATACCCGTTATTTCAAAATGGATTCACGATACATTGGAGCCGGAGCCTGAGCATCTGTTTCGTAAACGCTCTTAACATCATGCTAATACAGCTTATAATGATTGACCGCGTGAGGGCGCTGTTCTGAGACTGCGGACGTCTTCTTCACAAGCACTTGGATTAATACCTAAAATCGATTGAAAATAATTATTATCCAAACTGCGACCGTGGGAAGTTCGTGCAAGCATTTAGAAGACGCCACTCAGATAATTCTATAAGGAAAATAAAGCTTGAAGCGGCATTTCCATACGCTAGCTATACAGATATCATATTTACGAATAATTATGTTATTACATTTTTTACCAACACAATTATCTGTCTGAAGCTAAAACAGTATTCAACCAGGAACCAAATGCCTTTCCACGTCATAGGACTGTGGAGAATATTTACAATGGTAACATTAATAATAACAACATTTTGTGTTTCAAACGTAAGCCGTGTCCCAAAATGGCCGCTGCCGCAAGTTACGCCCCTGTGGCAGCCGCAGTGATTGCCGCCGTTTCCACTCACAGACTTTTGTGTTATTTGCGGTCGCAGCCAGAGATTTTGGACAAAACCTGATCTACCCAAAGCTAGGCATGTCACAGCCTCTATCTAGACGTTGCAACCTTAAACACCGTATTACTGGAATCTAATTCAAATGTTTCGCCAAGAAAAACAATGACTTGCACGGGTCAGTCTGACTTCTCGTGTAGCAGAGCCGGGAAAATGATGTTCGGAAAGTAACTATACAAAAGCTACACACAGTAGATATGCACACCCTAAAAATATGAAGCGATGAAATACTGTACCTTCCACTGACGTTATGTTAAGCATACAACAATTTAAACAGGGTTAAACATCTCAAGACACTAAGACAAGTCTTAGAAATTTTTTATTAATACAATAGTGATTCATTTTGGTGAGTTCACTCGTAGAAAATTTAAGATCGATTTAAGATCGATCTTACTTAATTTTACTTTGTGAATTCGACGCCCTATTAAATATTGGTGTTCCCACATTGCAAGCCCAAGTTTGTCATTGACAAATTCATGGTAACCAGTATTATATGGGTTGCCTAAGCAACAGATGACAATTCAGGCCCTCTACTGCTCGCCCGTAGTCACCACCGCAGCGCTCGTGTTAGGAGCTTCTTCGTGGCTGGGTTCTCCGTGAGCGGTCTTGGCCGGTGCCCCTACGGTAGTGCCGACTTGTATCCCGGTAAACGTTTCATTGCCAACATCATTCTTCCGGTAAACAGCGATTACCTTGAAATACAATAATATAAACACTTGTTTTATAATTTACTAGTTAATATTCGAAGTAAGGCTGCGTACGAGACAATTTTGTCTGGGGCTAGGGATAGGGCTGGGTATTCGGCCGTTGCAAAATGAACTGGACAACGTGGGCCATGAGACGAAGCCGTGGCTCTGAGAAAAACCTTCTGGAAACGGCCTATGACGATGTGAATGGGAGACTTTGGAGCTGGGTCTTCAATTTGATTGCGCAAGCGCACAGCAACACGCGCATGCTCACATCAAACGCGCACACGCTCACAAGAGACGCACAGACGAACTTCCATGTAGATGGAGTCTATACTGTAAATAAACCATTGATTCCATAATACTGAAAATGCAAGCGGTATCGGTAAAGTTCCGTGTACCATGTAAATATCCCTCAAATTTAAAGTCGGGTTGTACATTATATTCAGTTTATTAACTACTTTGGGTTTGTTAATTATTAGGGACCTTTCTCAAAGTTCGACTCCGGCTCAGGCTCAGGCTCGGGCTCAGGCTCGGGCTCAGGCTCAGGCTCAGGCTCAGGCTCAGGCTCAGGCTCAGGCTCAGGCTCAGGCTCAGGCTCAGGCTCAGGCTCAGGCTCAGGCTCAGGCTCAGGCTCAGGCTCAGGCTCAGGCTCAGGCTCAGGCTCAGGCTCAGGCTCAGGCTCAGGCTCCGCCTTCGGCTCCGGCTTCCTCTCTGTAATCCATATGCTGAAAATAATGAGATGTAGCTTTTCATATAGTTGAAGCTCTGTTTTCCTTTTCAAACCAGATAATCTATATACTTCTAAACCACAGACAGAAGTCTATATTTCGATACCCGTAATTTTAGAGAGGATTTACGAAATGGAGCTGGAGTCTGGGCCAGAGACGGAGCCTGAGTCTGAGCCTGATTCTGAGCCCGAGCCGGAGCCCGAGCCCGAGCCCGAGCCCGAGCTTTGAGAAAAGCCCTAGGCCTACCTTGGGAAAGAAGAGCATGCAGAGAGATGCCGTGATGCAGAGGAGAAGGAAACCAGACACGAGGGCAAAGGTCACGGCAGCTGAAGAGACATTGAGGAGGGAGAGTGGTACGGCTACCACGCAGCAGATGACGGTATTATAGATGGATAGACCCACGTAGTAACTGTCGTTTAGTCCAGATACCTTGATGCTCCTAGAAGAGAAACGATCAGCGCATTGTGGTAAGCTGTGACCGCCGTTATGGCATGGGACCAATTTCACAGCCCTGCTTATCACAGAAGTTTGCTAACCACGAAATGGATATCTTATTAATAATAACAGGATTAACAACCAAATTTCCATGTGTTATGCATCACCTGTGATTGTTCTTTGGCTTTTGTTCGCTGATCATGAATATCAAATGGAATGTTTAATGGTGGTTTGTTTTATTGGGCAAGACATTTTTGTGCTAAGCAATTTTTTTTTTCGTGATTAGCAGCTCTATATGAAAGTGTTAAATATGGCTTCATCGGATGTAGACTAGACAGTGGTGTAACTAGGGGATAAAGGTAATTGTACTGTTGAAGTTGTTTGAAATCTAATCCAATGAACAAAAAAAAGGAAGATTTCAACTTCAAATTGTCTGATTTTGTTGTCATTAGCATCAGAAGTGTGAATTGAGGGCGCAATCTTAGCACTTGCCCCGGACGCTGTTTTCCCTAGATATGCCGCTGGAAGCAGATCAAAGTAAATAAGCGGTGATCCATATTCAATACCATGCCACTGTCGATCGAGTGGGCCAATCACATTGCCCGGAATTAATTTTGTTCGACAAACTGCGCATAAATATGAGCAGTTTGTCGACAAATTGGCTAACGCGTTGGAAACGCATGGTGGCGCACTATTGTGAAACGTTCGTATTGTCAAGCAACACCATTGAGCCTTTGAAAGCCTAGTTTTTGCTTTGGCTTTGGATTCATATCCATCATTCAAAATCTGAAAATTAAATCTGTGTTTTTGGTTGAAATTAAAGTTCATTTTCCCCGTTCAGAACAAAATATCTAAAACGTTAAAAGCGAGACACACATTATTTAGTCAAGCTCCCGATATTGGACTACAGATTTATCAGTCTAACGCAAGTTAACACTGCAAGCTCTTGATCAATCATGAACTACCTGGTGGACCAAGCTAGAAAGGCGCCAAAGACGACGACAAATGTCTTGTAGAGAATCATGGCCATGGTCCAGATGGTGTTATTATTGGACGAGCAGTTGACATACAGCAGCTCTCGACGCTGGCGATTTGCAATGTCCTCGTCAGTCTGAAAAACAAAAATAGAATCAAGTCAATGGCATAAAGACACCTCCGTACTAAAAAAGATCAGCTAGCTTCATAAAACATAATGATGAAACGGACATCCGTATGGTGCAGGTGTCCAAACAACTCGAAGCCATTTTCACCAAGTATAAGAGGTAGGCCCATGTGTATAACATATGAAACCAAGTACAAGTCCACGACCACAGTTGTCTATGGGCGTTGACGAAAGGTGGCTCATCAGGCTCAGGCTCAGGCTCGGGCTCAGGCTCAGGCTCAGACTCAGACTCAGACTCAGACTCAGACTCAGGCTCAGGCTCAGGCTCAGGCTCAGGCTCAGGCTCAGGCTCAGGCTCAGGCTCAGGCTCAGGCTCAGGCTCAGGCTCAGGCTCGGGCTCGGGCTCGGGCTCGGGCTCAGGCTCAGGCTCAGGCTCAGGCTCAGGCTCAGGCTCAGGTTCAGGCTCAGGCTCAGACTCATGCTCAGACTCAGGCCCAGGCTCAGGCTCCAGCTATGACATCCATATGCTGAAAATGTAGGTTGTGGTTTTTCATTGAAGCTGATGAAGCTTTCATTTTTCGAAATCAGATAATCCACTTCAGAACCGCAGCCAAAAGCCTCTATTTTGACACCCGTTATTTTAGAATGGATTCACGAAATGGAGGCAGTGTATGAAACAGAGCCTGAGCCTCCGTTTCGTTAAAACGCCCTATGTATTGTACAGCAAATATAAAGGGCGAGTCCTACCAGTAGGCTCTCTCAACCAGAAGTAGTAGGAGTCGCCCGGTAGGGCCTCCACGTGACACGTGGTTGCGGCATGTGGGTCGTTATTTTTGCTGAGATGGGGATGGGTCGCGTGGCTGCCTGAGGGATGGCTATCAGGAGACCAAAGGAGTCCAACGCGCTGCCGCGGCGCATGCTCCCACTAGTATATCTCTTATGTCTGCTGCAGCTATTTAGATTAGAATTGGCAGTTGGTGAAATAGGTTATCAAATCAGGATTGTCTATCTCAGAGAGTGGGCACGGAAGTCCTGTCAAGTTGCATTCATTGATGACATGGTCATGGGTTTGTGTTTTTCCGCATGGACAGAGGTCACAGGCAGAGATGTCCAATCTTTTGAGGTTTGCTGCAAAGCGTCCAGCACCGGACCGCAGTCGGTTCAGCTGCACCCAAGGTTTTCTAGGGAGATCGCAGCCTGAAGGGTCAGGTGACCAGGCTTGAAAGTATGACTGAAGCCTCTCTGGAACGTCTGGGTTAGAGTTGCCCTCTGTATCCAGGTTCTCTAGGAGCGGACGGAGGGATTTCCGTGAGCGTAGCCGGCAAGGAGGTTCCTCCTCAAAGAGGATGTCATGCAAAAGATGGTTGGGGTGTACGACTTTGCGATACAGGGTTCTGCATATCGACGAACCCAGTGCTCCCACTGATTGACATAAATGGCTGCAATCCCCATATCAAGCATCTCGTGCGGATCGATTGACTTCACCATCAGGGCAAAGGCATTATTGGTATGGTGTTAAGAACCTAAACAACGGGTCATGTTGAGGTAGCCCTCATGGCGTGGATATACCGTACCTGAACGATAGGAACTCGGTCCTCCTTGATAAGAAGCGGATCAATAACCTGCCACGGGATGAGGATTGCAAAGTCCACCAGTAGGAGTACAGCAATGATAGCAAACAGGTAATAATCCTTGATCACCTATTACAGACAATGGACAAACAAGAAACATAGTCTCAACTAGGTAAGAGGTAAGTACGCATTCTAATGATTATACATTAATCTTGACTTGTACCTGGACTCCATGCTCTAGAAGTCGTGCATGAATGAAGGCAAGGTGCGAATAGTCTGTTGCCAATCTATAATCAAACACCACTGTGAATCAGAGAATTTGAGTAAGATGAGTTTATACCTTTCTCTTGGTCTTGTTGGCGATGACGATGCTGTAGACTCTCCACATCTTGGTGAACATACCACCGAAGGCCAAGGTGAAGGCCATGGGTATGATCCAAGACCGAAACTGAAAGATGATCAAAGGAGACCCGAGGGCCATCAACTTGAACTTGACACATAAATCCAAACAGAGTGTGGGCTTATTGGCGATACTAACAAAGTATTAGATGGAAGTTCATTTATATTCAAGAAAAGACACCCAGTTTAAAGGTAACTAGGCCTACCTCAAACCTTGTCAAACACTCAACAGATTTTGTCTGCTTCAATGAAGCAGACTCGCATTTTCAGCACTCACCCTGCAAATGTAAAGCAAGGCAGATTGATCGACCATTGCTCTGTCTATACCCAGCAAGAACACGCCCAGGTAAGCTAGCATGATACCAACGGCGATGATGTTGTTCACTTTAGGACTGGACATCTTGATTTGTCTGCAAATCGAGAAATGAACCAATCAAAATCATGAAACAGTCACGTGTGTGGTTTAATGGTTTCTGATTGGTCTAGCCAGAGGCAGGTATAATTGATGATTGGACACCGCCAACATATGGTAGGATAGTTCATTTGATAGAGCGGCAGAAGAGTATTGTGGAGGTCGCACGGCCGAAATTGTCTTCAGACAATCTTATTCATCAGCTAGGGGCATGACTTAGAATCTTGCAATGAATGAACGGGACGATGGCTTTGATAAGGATCTATGAGAATTTATATGGTCAGTTTTGGTGAATCAAGGGGAGAACATGAGTATTGCCTCAACCGCCTAAATGTTTACCAGTAATGGAGGTAAAATGGCGTATTTTGTGAGTACCAACCTGTGTTTGCGCTTCCAGATATTGAAGAGAAGGAACATGATTGCTAGAACTATCCCTAAGGCAGCAAGGACACCTACTACAGCTACGAGTGCAGTGGGGTTAGCCTGGAGGAGTGCTACAGTCTGCGTGATGTCCGAGTCAAACGGAGGCACCCCACCTATACGGAGAAAAATGAAAATCGGACTCTTTGTTATGTTTAAATATATTTAGAAAGTCACTCACTCAAAGAGACAAGAAATAAATAAGTGAAAGGGTGAGATTTGCATAAAAGATGTCTTCAACACGATCTGCTGTATTTCATGCTGAGGACTGAATCGGACACTGAGATAAGTGTTAGCAATGGGAGACTTTTGGAGAGTCGGTCTTGATTATGAGTCAACAGCGCACGCGCACGCACGCGCAATACAACGCGCGCATGCTCACAATTGCGCAAGCATGGTTTGCGCGTGCGCTGTTGACTCAAGACCGACTCTCCAAAAGTCTCCCATTTCCGAGCAGGCTACTCAGATCAAACTCATCGGCACTTTCCGATTCTTGGTGGCAGCATTCACAATGTCCCATGTCTAGCTCTTGGTGGCAGCAATCACGATCTTGCACACCTGACTCTTGTAGCCTTTACAAAATGAGGCTTAAGACTAGGCTTGGGATTTATTTTGCTCTAGCCATTTGGTGTCCTATAGGGCGTTTACGAAACGGATGCTCATGCTCAGGCTCCAGCTCGGACATCCATACTGCTGCAAAAGTAGGTTGTGGTTTTTCCTTGAAACTGAAGTTCTGTTTTCCTTTTCAGACTATAGAATCTACTTTCGAACCGAAAGCCAAAAGTCTATATTTTGATACCAGTTATACAATAGAATGGATTTACGAAATGGAGCCGGAGCCTGAGCCTCCGTTTCGTAAACGCCCAATAAAATGAAGGGCTTGAGATACATGGCGAAGCTGGAGCCTTTCTTCTGCTTCATCATCGTGTGGCCCAATCCCTTCCTTTCCTTTTTATGGGCCTCAAATGGCGGTATATAGAAAAAATAAGTACCAAGCCTAGCCTCAAGCCTAGTTTCGTAAAGGCCCTTAATTGGTGGCAGCATTCACGATCACGCATACCTGACACTTGGTGGCAGCATTCTTAGAGACATGCATAATATTGGTTGTTCAAATCGCTGAGACAGGGACTGCTGTTAATGGCTGGGTGTGTCTTGTAATAGCGCATCCTTAGTGGACAATCTATCCGTAGTCGTATAGCCATATCCTCAAATTCGGATACAGCCGCCACATAGGAGCCTACAAAATGTATAATGATCATCTTACCATTGTGATACCAAAGATCTTTGGTTGGAATCAGCCAGTTCAACACATCGTTAATGCTGTCGTAGATTCCGACCATCGCCTCAACGCCATCTTTACACACACAAAAAACCAAAACGAAAGGTACGGAGCTAGGTAAGACATTCCTCCAGAAAGTTGCAAGCAAAATCTAGGGCCGAGTTTATCTCACCACAGGTCAAATCTATGGCGATTTTGATCCTATATCGCTGGTTCGCTTCATCCAAGAGGGCGTTATCTAGTATGGTAACCAACTCTGCAGCCGATTTCACGAAACTTGGCGTAACTTACGGCATATCCCGATAGTGCTTAATTTGGCGTTAAATCGGTCAAAAGTTATGGCGCAACTTATGCAACAAGATATGGCGTAAGTGGACTTACGCCATAAAATTGAGTTTCGTGAAATCGGCCACTGGTAGCCTTTACGAAACCAGGGTTGTGGCTAGCTTTGGGATTTGTTTCACTACCTCCTTTTAAGGTCCCCAAAACGAAATGAAGGGATTGAGCCACATGACGAAGACTTAATTAACACGATCCAGCTTGCCCATGTACTTCAGGACCTTCATTTCATGTTAGGACATAAAATGGCGGCAGCAAACGAAATCCCAAGCCTCATTTCGTATAGACCCTAAATCCGGATCCTTGAGGAACAAACGGGATTCCGTTTACTGTATCACATTGGTTTCAAACTTTTGGTTGCAATAACAAAATCAAGTTGACTTTATTTATTTTTTTTACAAACTGTCATTTACCGATATTCTGTTCAATAAGTAGATCACCGATTCTATAACCTCCCGCTCCAAACTGCACAGGACCCTGAAAGTCAAAACGACATATTATCTTATAAAAAACACATTAAAGTCCAGTACGGTGGATAATTGCATTACACGTTGAACTATTACACTTTGGTAGCGTATACCCAAACAGTAATCTTTACAAATTTACCTATAAATTACAGGGTATAAACTTAAGATGTTGATGGTACAAACATTGTGCCTTATATGCTGCATTTATCCTAAAAAAAAATATGAAAAAAAAAAACAATTATAAAAAATAAACGCGTTTTCAATGGTTTTCGATGGACACCGTATGGGACTGGAAATTTCACAGATGACTGTTATTGTATCTTGCTTGATAATTTTGCATTTGTTTGTCAAAAAAAAATGAAGTATGATATGACCTTTAAGTCAAGAAACTGTATTTTAACACCTTCACTTGAATAAAAGGTGTTCAAGTTTTGCATTTGAAACGTATTGAGTAACAATAAATGCGAGTGTCTGGCAATATGACGTCACGTTATACAAGCCTTTCAGTAGTCTCAGGGCCTGTTTGTTTCACGCAAAGGATCATGAATCCTTCGGATCCGGATCCCATTTTAGCGTACCCTGCATAGGAGGTGGATCCGAAAAATGGGATCCGGATCCGAGGATTCGTCCGAAACAAACAGGCCCTCAGTATCACCCGTTCTACTCCGTGCCACACTACGCTCGCTCGCTGTATGGCGAGTGCGTCTATCACAGTTTGCACACCGTGGAATTGACATTCTTACCGACATGCCGTTCAATTTCATGTCGTAGAGACGTTGGCCGACCGCTCGGGCGTACTCCTCGTCCCCGTACTGGTAGGAGTCCAGCGGGCGAGACAGCGTCACTTCAGCCTCTTCCAGGGCTATGGCTAAGGCCCATATGACATCGTACCCCACGGCCACTGTGCCGCGGTCGGTCACTGAGATGTTGTAGCCCACCTCGGGGGCTATGAGACGTCTGAACTCGGCTGGTGTCTGGTGAAATTCAAACATCATACACGCGTGGACTCTTATAGGGCTTGTGCATGCATTGAGAAGGCCTGATGGGGCCAATATTGAGCTTTAAAGTTACCGTATAAGCCGCAATGGTTGATAAGCCGCACCTACCTGCGCGGACAATGCTGGATTATAAGCCGCAGGGAACACTTTCAGGGTGAAAAATCAATTTATAAGCCGCGGCCAATATTCCGAAAATTACGATAAATCACACCTTCACAATCAAAGTGGGCTCTGTTATAACATCATGGTATCCAGGGGCCAGGGGTCGATTTCACGAAGCCCTACGATCGATCGTAACTCGAGTTACGAAGGATAACCCATCGTAAGGGGCCTGTCCTATGTGGGGCTGCAATACATCATTTTGTCCTTCGATTGATAGTAAGTTACGATGAGTTTGGTGAAATCGACCACTGGTTTGGGAAATCCCTGACTTACTCGTCCTCCGAATCCCGGCTCGTCACCCAGCCCGTAGTTGCTGAAGGCGACGGTGATGTAGCCTTCAATAGCCGTCTTGAGCTCCTGGGCCGTGCAGGAGATCCCCTCGTCTTCATCCGCCCACCACCCGTCCGCGAAATATCCCGGTATCAACCACACATAGTCGGGGCCATACATACCAAGCTGGTAGGCCTGAGTGATGCACAATGAAATCACTCCATTTTATTAGTACGGCTCAGGGTAAGAAAAAAAAACAAAAAAAACATTCTTTATGCTTTATCAGAAAATCTTAGTCGGTTTTTTTTTTTTTTTTTTTTTTTTTAGCTGTTCCGACATTTCTGATGTCGGTACAGGTTTAGTTTCTGTGCTGGTTTTTATTATTATACTTTATCGGCCCTGCTTCCACAGCTTTGTGTACTAAATTTGTTTAGTCGATATCATATTCTAATCGTTTTTCTGATCAGCTAATTAAGCACGTGACAGCTCATTTGAATATTTGATTAGTATTTTTTTCACAGCATGGGCCTATCTCGAGAACTGCAAATGCTACATAGATGATTCTTTTTGCAAAAGCTTTGGTACATCGTTTTAGTTGTGCATGCTGCCATGAAATTGACCGTCACGTCATGATGACGTCATCACAGCTTATAAAGCTGATTAAATAAATCGGAACAGCTCCGTGTTCGTCCACGAACACTTAAATGTCTAGTTGTTTTTGTTGTTGCTATTTTCCTTTGACTCAGATGTCCGATTAAGCTCAAATTGTCACAGGTTTATCATTCCAAGTACATGTTTGATCAGACAAAATGTGAGTGCTGTTCTGTGACCTTTACCAATCATGTATTACGATATACGACATCATTTCTATAGCCCTGTCGTCAAAATGAGGTTTGGCTCAGAATTAGGCCTAAAAGAAAAAATTGTTGTGTTGCCCTCAAGTGGAAAAATTTAAATTTTGGGTGGGCGGTCGGGTTTTTGGGTTTTTTTTTTAATTTTATTTTTTTGGCAGACTTTCAAACATTTAAGAATAAATACAGGATGTATGGTCACCAGGGCTTATAAATCAACGGTTTTGGGTTGTTTTGAGGAGACACGCTTTTTTACTGCTAAATCTTACATTTTCTTTTCAAAAATGGTGAGTTTTTATACTTTAGGACTCAGAGAAAAAAAAAAGAAAAAAAAAATCCGGACCCAAAGTTTTGGCATTTTACGGTCGGTCGCTGAGGGCAACACAACAATTTTTCTTTTTTAGGCCTTAAGTCCCACTGCCTCAGGCTGTCGGTCTCATTGAAATGTCAACAAAGAAAAAAAGATTACTACATGTAGCGGGATAAGAACCTGCGACACCCCGGAATAGCTTATCAGGTGTCCCTGGTTAGATTCTCGCTCAACGCAATGACTTAAAATGGGAGACTTTTGAGAATCGGTCTTCACGTCAACAGTGCTGACAATGACAATGACAATGACAATTACAACGGTAATGACAATGAAAATGACAATGACCATGGCCATGACCATGACAATGACAACGACAGTGACAATGACAATGACAATGACAATGACAATGACAATGGCAATGGTGTTTTATTTCCCTTAAACCGCCCCTTTCATGCGCGCGCATGCTCACAATTGGGTGCGCGTGCGCTGTTAACGCGAAGACCGGTTCTCAAAGTCTCCCATTAATCCAATCAGTTTCCCTAGTGGTTATAACAATTGGGAAAACAAACAAAAAACAATTACTTACACTGCAAAATACTTTGCGGACCATGTCTCCGGCAATATTGCCAACAATGATTCGAACATCTTTGATCTGTGTAGGGGGAAAGTAATATGAAACTTAGAGATCAATCAATCAATTAAATCAATCAATCAATCAGACGCGCTGTCGCATCTACCTTCGAGCGGTACTCCCTTCCCATGGTCTTCTGATGGCCATCCCCCAGGCAGCCAAGCAATCCATCCCTATCTTGGCCCAAAATAACGATCCATCTGACGCCACCACGTGTCATGCGGACGCCCTACCGGGCGAGTCCTACCAGTAGGTTCTCTCTATAAGAGAGAATTTGCCCGGTAGGATCGCTCACAGGGAATCTACAAATTCACGAATGCCTTTATTACAAATCGTATTCTACCTCTGGCTTAATACTGCGGCCCTATAATGCCCGGCAAAAATTTTTGGTGCGCGGTTATAAACGCCAAATTCCACGACACATTTCGATTCATCATCGATTCGCGTCAAAATGACGCCAAAATTCAGAATTTGCGCTTGAAGTCACAAATATTATATGTACTATCATACTTTGGTAGCATACCGAAAAGGATTTTACCCATAACTTACAGGGTATAATGATGGTAATGGTAGAAACACACCGTTAAAAATGTTCTGACTGAAATACAGTATTTATCCAGAAAAGAGTAAAACCAGTGACCAAAACTATTTTTTGATATTCTTAATAAAAGAGAAAAGACTTAAGAAATACTGTTGTCTTTTTCATTGTTTTCTCAAAAAGTGGGCACCGTATGTATCTGAAATTATCACAGATGACTGTTACGGTATCTTCCTTGATATTTTTGCCCATGATTTTGTTTTTCTTTGACAAAAAAAACAAAGTATGATACTACCTTTAAGGTAAAGCTGCTGCACTGAATGGATAATATATATGTCATTACATGTATGTGATTATTTCTGAAATGACCAATCAACCGTTACATACTTTACCTTTAGGCGTTCTAACGCTTCGTATGGATGGCTGTAAAAGCTCTCAGCGCCGATGATGGTGCTGTAATTGCTGGCTTCCACCAAGGCCTGAAGTTCGTTTGAAACCTGGAAAACAACAAGACGGGTGAATTTACCTAGAGAGAGATACGTATACGCCAGTACATGCGCGTCAGATTTTCGCTATTTTCTCGTGACTCGGATGTCCGATTGAGCTCATATTTCCACAGGTTTTATTATTTCATGCACATGCTGGATCAGACAACATGTGAATGCTGCTCTGTGACAATTACCAAAGATAGCGCTACGCGCAAGATGGGGAACTGTCCCCTGAAACGTGTAATCGCCATGGGCGCAATTCTGGTGTTGGGCGGGCGCTCCACGTACGGAGTTTCCATAGCATGATATGAGCGATGTGTGCGGTACTTGCAAAAGTAGGTCGAGAAACCCCCCCCCCCCCCCCAAAAAAAAAAAAAAAAATTAATAATAAAATCGCCGTTTTCATATTCAGATGCTTCACACCAATGTCAAATATTTACAATAAACAATAGATTTTAATCGAATCCGGGCCAAAATCGTACCTAACACTCCCCTTTTCTTTGATAAATCTCCCAGCTCCCATTATGTCCCGTGTACAAACTACTCACCAGTTGCACACCAAAATGGCGGATCGTGTATAATTTGTATGGAGAATGGCGACCTCCATACCGATCACCACGCGCCCTATGGTCAGGTATCCATCTTGCGCGTACCGCTATATAATCTTTGACCATTACCAAGTATGGTAATTAACTTCTCTTATAGACCATAGGATGAAAGTATGAATAGTGTCATTTTTTTTTAATTCGTGACACCCACCTTGGCACCACACAAAATTTGGTCCATAGGGGGTATCCAAATAAAAAATGTGCTGATTCCAAATATGATTGTTGCTATTTCGAAAAATCGCACATTTCAATAATATATGCATATTAATTATGTATCACTAATTAACTAAGGAAAACGCATAAAATGGAAGGGTATATTGCGTTAATTAGTCTCATTTGCTGGTTTACATTAAAAGAAATCATCAAAAATCATTCTTTTCATGTAAATTTGGTTGAAATGTAGTTTGATTGTATGCTGGAGATGGTACGGTAATTGAGATTTAAGGGGGCGGAGTCAACATCCTCCAATTTGATCTCATTTGTCTCATGTGAAAGAGGATGAACATCCAATGTTTTCATTGGTGTAAACGGGTGTAACCGATGAAGTCATGCCAATATAGCGTGGTATTTCAGGATCGCAAAAATATCGTCAAATTTTTTTTGTTGATGAGGAAATGTACAGGTATTTTTAATGGCAACATCGTGTTTTAGTGATAATATGTTATTGTCCCTAATATAATGTCAAGATTGTGTGGTGCTGAGGTGGATATCACGTTTGTGAACGTTTTCAGCGATCACCCTATGGTCTATTTGGAATAATCAGTTTTCGACAGTCAGCTGCATGGGACTTACCCCGATATGTGGCTCCACGGCTTGGTGAAATGAGGCAATCTTCTTCCAACCGAACTGGCGAAACATCTTTGCCTGTGCCTTGCCAAACGTTGCAGCTGATGTGAGCATTCGAAAGATGTGTGGGTAGATTTCCCTGTTACTCAGGACGGGGGTCGAGGCACCAGGTGAGACCTAAAAATGTCGACATTTGCACACAATTAAAAACTCATAAAGTTTGATATACCATTCTTTCATTGCAAAGTACAATGAAATGCCATTAAAACATTATTTAAAGGTAGTATCATACTTTGGTTTTTGTCAAAGAAGTACAGATTCATGGGTAAAAATATCAAGACAGATACAGTAAAAGTAATCTGTGAAAATTTCAGTCCCATACTGTGCCCACTTTTTGAGAAAATCGTGAAAAACGGCCACAGTATTTCTTAAGTCTGTTTTCTTTTATTTTTGATCTTTTAAAAGATAAAAAAGATTTTCAGTCATTGCTTTACTAATTTCAGGATAAATTCAGCATTTCAGGAGGAAAAATTGTAACGGTATGTTTCTACCAGCACCACCTTCATACCCTGTAAGTTATACGTAAGTCTGTGAACATTTCTGTTTTGGTGTCTTACCAAAGTATGATACTACCTTTAAAGAGATGGTACAGAACTGGTTTTTGCGACAAAACCGTTGCTGACAGTGAAAGCACATTATGTAGTCCATCATATACCTTAACTGACAAACCTGTAGAAGTTTGAGGTCAATCAGCCATCAGGGTCACGAGAAAGTATAGTGAAAACCCGTGTACAGAGAAGTCAGTGTACATATTTCAACGAATGAATAAAACGCTTCAAAGCGATTTATTCCAATCGGAAAATAGTTTCATTTATTTCTCAACGAATATGGCATTTCAGACAAAAACATTTCATGGGATCATCACCATTATACTGTGTAAGTTTTATGTGAATCTGTGATCATGAAGTGTATTTCGTCTTGGCAATTCTGTACCATCCATTTTAGGTAATATCATAATTTGGTTTTTGTCAAAGAAATGCAGATTTCAGTCCCATGCGGTGCTCACTTTTGGGGGAAAACAGTGAAAAACGCTACCAGTATTTCTTAAATCTGTTCACTTTTTTATCCGTTAAAAGATCATAATTGTTTTTGGTCGCTGGTTGACCCTTTTCTGGATAGATGCAGCATTTTAGACAGAAACATTTTTTAGGATGACGTGTTTCTACCGTCATCATATTTATACCCATGTGTAAGTTATATTTACATCTGTGGAGATTTCTCTCTTAAAATATGCTTTATACCGAAGTATGATGCTAATCCGACCTTTTATTGCGTTCATTGTCTTTTGGTATTTATGTCCCTTACAGGTAGTATCATACTTTGGTAAGAATCTAAAACAGAAATGTTCACAGATTTCATATAATTTTCAGGGTTTTTGTCAAAGAAATACAGATTCATGGTCACAAATACCAAGACAAATACAGTAAAAGTCATCTGTGAAAATGCCAGTCCCATACGGTGCCCACTTTTTGAGAAAACAGTGAAAAACAGCAACATTATTTCTTAAGTCTTTTCTCGTTTATTTTTGATTTTTTAAAAGATCAACAAGATTTTTGGTCGTTGTTTTACTCATTTCTGGAAAAAAAAAATTCAGGCGGAAACATTTTAACGGTATGTTTCTACCACCACCATCTTCATACCCAAGCTCAACACCCACTACATCTAAGGTTTGACTTCATAAAATGGAAGTTTATACCATTAACAACTTTGCTAGGTAGTATGTGGCTTCAAATTGTGGTATCACTATTAAGAAAACGTGGTATCATTTTACTAATATAAATGCAACAAAAAACAAGATTCACCGTCCCACAATGCAACTGAAAAAGGGGGCGTGGTCGTATTTTCTGACTTCATACCAAGTGCTTGATATGCATTTTGTTGAGTGATTATGTGATTATATAGTTCATAATCCATTCACAGAGAAATAACATTTAAAAATATAAGTCAGAAGCAAGAGCTTAAAGGTAGTATCATACTTTGTTTTTTGTCAAAGAAATACAGATTCATGGGCAAAAATATCAAAAAAGATACAGTAAAAGTTATCTGTGAAAATTTCAGTCCCATACGGTGCCAACATTTTGAGAAAACAGTGAAAAACGGCCACAGTATTTCTTATTTTTTTTCTCTTTTATTTTTGATCTTTTAAAAGATCAAACAGATTTTCGGTCGTTGTTTTATTAATTTCTGGATAAATACACCATTTCAGGCGGAAACATTTTAACGGTAGGTTTCTACCAGCATCATCTTCATACCCTGAAAGTTATATGTAAATCTGTGAACATTTCTGTTTTGGTTTCTTACCAAAGTATGATACTACCTTTAAACTCATTTGTTGATTTTTCTTTTCTTTTGATTTTTTTTTTTTTTTGGGGGGGGGGGGATATTACAATAATTTGTGGGATATTACACAAAAGTGCTATCACAATTCGAGGCCACATAGTACCTATAGAAATGTTCCCTGAGGTCTGCTCCATCAATTTCTAAAGTCAGACCCCAGGGTTGAGAACTCTAATTTGTTCATGGTCCATGCTCCTTGTCTATATTGTATCCAGATTAGACCTACCTGAATCATGTTCCAACGACGGCCGATGACTTGGGAGAGAACCGATGTAACCTTGGACCGAAAGGGACCGAAGATGGCAACCTTAACGGGAGGATTGTACAGCTGTTCATACAGTCGGTCCAATCCGACCGGGATATCTCCCTGGAGGAAAAGGGGGAAAAATCAAAATCAAAATCTGCAGAAAACGAATAAACATTTCGTTTCGTTTACTTGCACCCAGCTTCCCTGCTAGTTTATCTGCTAGCTTAATTGCTTGCTTGCCTGAATGCTTGTCTACCTGCTTGATTGCCTACTTGATTGCTTGCTTGCTTGCTCCCATGATTAATGCCTGCTTGTTTAATTGCCTGCATGCTTGCTTGCCTACCTGCTTGATTGCCTGCTTGATTGCTTGCTTGCTCGTTCCCCTGCTTAATGCCTGCTTGTTTAATTGCCTGCATGCTTGCTTGTCTACCTGCTTGATTGCCTGCTTGATTGCTTGCTTGCTTGTTCCCCTGCTTTTTTGATTGCCTGCCTGCTTGCCAACCTGCTTGATTGCCAGCTTGCTTGCTTGCTCCCCCTGCCTACCTCCCCGATTGCCTGCTTGCTTGCTCCCCTGCTTGTTTGATTGCCTGCTTTCCTACATGCTTGATTGCCTGCTTGCCTGCTTGTTTGATTGCGGTGTCCACGTTTTGAGAAAACAGTGAAAAACGGCCACATTATTTCTTACTGAGTCTTTTCTCATTTATTTGTTGTTCGCTTGCTTGCTCCCATGCTTAATGCCTTCTTGTTTAATTGCCTGTATGCTTGCTTGCCTACCTGCTTGTCTACCTGCTTGATTGCCTGCATGCTTGCTTACCTGCTTGATTGCCTGCTTGTTTACTTGATTGCTTGCTCCCCTGCTTTTTTGATTGCCTGCTTGCTTGCTTGCTCCCCCTGCCTACCTCCCCGATTGCCTGCTTGCTTGCTCCCCTGCTTGTTTGATTGCCTGCTTGCCTACCTGCTTGATTGCCTGCTTGCTCCCCCTGCCTACGTCCCCGATTGCCTGCTTGCTTGCTCCCCTGCTTGTTTGATTGCCTGCTTGCCTACCTGCTTGATTGCCTGCTTGCTCCCCCTGCCTACGTCCCCGATTGCCTGCTTGCTTGCTCCCCTGCTTGTTTGATTGCCTGCTTGCCTACCTGCTTGATTGCCTGCTTGCTTGCTTGCCCCCCGCCTACCTCCCGATTGCCTGCTTGCTTGCTCCTCTGCTTTTTGATTGCCTGCTTGCCTACCTGCTTGATTGCCTGCTTGCTTGCTTGCCCCCCTGCCTACCTCCCCGATTGCCTGCTTGCTTGCTCCCCTGCTTGTTTGATTGCCTGCTTGCCTACCTGCTTGATTGCCTGCTTGCTTGCTTGCCTACCTGCTTGATTGCCTGCTTGCTTGCTTGCCTACCTGCTTGATTGACTGCTTGCTTGCTCCCCTGCTTGCCTGCTTGTTTGATTGCGGTGTCCACTTTTTTAGAAAACAGTGAAAAACATCCACAGTATTTCTTAAGTCTTTTCTCTTTTATTTTTGATCTTTTAAAAGATCAACAAGATTTTCGGTCGTTGTTTTACTAATTTCTGAATAAATACACCATTTCAGGCTGAACAATTTTAACTGTAGGCCTATGTTTCTACCATCACCATCTTCATACCCTGTATAAGTTATACGTAAATCTGTGAAGATTTTTGTTTTGGTTTCTTACCAAAGTATGATACTACCTTTAAAGATCGGAACGCATCTTACCTCTGTGTCTGAGACGTTCAGTACAAGTGTATAATTCGGTAAAACGTCACTCCTGCTGTTGATCTCCCGGACTGCCCGCTCTGCCCCGATCAGGGCGCTTCGGCCGTTGGGAGCTGCGTGAGACTTGGAGAGCGGGAGCAGACCGGCAACGTAGAGGGGCGTCTTGGCCTCGCTCACGGTACAGAGACCGGCGGTGCAGCACGCTAACGCCGCCAATAAGCGCGGTAAAGACATTCTTCTGGCAATTGCAGTCAGACGTGACTCTGTGTCAGTCTGAACGCACGCTTTTTGTAGACTCGCTGCAAGTGGGGCATCCTCATATACTTCACGCAGAACAAAAGCTCATGGATTCGTCCACTCTAATCTACATGGTGAGTAGAAAGAAACTACTTCTGTTGACTGCAATGGGAGACTTTTTAGAACCGGGCCCAATTTCACGCAATCCGTAACGGACTATTTTTGTGCTAACAGGCACTGCTACGCATGGAATCCGTAAGCAAGACTCTCGGTTAGCAAAGAATTTCTAGGGTAACCGTGATCATTTTCTGCTAACGCGCTGTCGTATGCATTCTGCACAAATTCCTTGCTTACCGTTACCAAAAAGGAAACTCCTCCAATACGCTAACCGTAACCAAAACAAATCTGCTACCGTAAGCGAAGGATTTTTGCTAACGGTAACGGATTCCATGAAATTGGGCCCCGGTCTTCAAGTCAACAGCGCACGCGCACGCACTACAGCGCAGGGGCAAAACAACTCGCGCATGCTCACAATATTGCCTGCGCTTGCGCTGTTGACTTAAAGACCAAAATAATACTCCCAAAAATATAAAACAGTTATCACTGAAAAAATGCATAAAGTTTGCAAGAAGAACATGGACAAGAATAACAGTAAACGATTAAGTTACGGTCATGTCAATTTCATAAAAAAAAAAAACACTCACGTCATACTTACATGACAGGAACACAGAACGCGTACGTGATTGGACGAAAGACTGAAATTTGTCTGGATTTTAATTGTTTATTTGCCCAGCCATACAAATACAATGCATCAATGAAGATAATGCATAATGCAGGCCCATATCAAATCGTGCTGGCGATAAATGTCACCGAAAACCGATCTTCCTGCGAACGTGCTTAAATGTTCATAATCTCATATACAGAAGATATTTCGTTTTCAATACAAACTTTTCTGGACGATACAAGGTGAGCCCACATACAATTCCTGCATATACCATTATGAGCCAAGGTCGAGAAAATGCTTGGAGTTAGGAGGGCCTGACGCGTTTCGATCCTAGCAGGATCTTTCCAAAAGGCTATAGAAGTCCCTTGTAGCCTTTGAGAAAGATCCTGCTAGGATCGAAACGCGTCAGGCCCTCCTAACTATAATAATAATAATAATAATAATTTGGGCATTTATATAGCTTTCTTACACACAATAAGGGTACCAAAACGCTTTCTACAGTCATCGGGCCCATTTACATTTCTGAAACAATCTCAGCTCCCTGGGGAGTATACAGCCCGCATATGCCTGCAAAAGCGCGCAGAGCTAATCAAACAAACAAAGCCATCTCTACACTCACAGGTACCCATTTACACCTGGGTGAAGAGGAGCAATATCTGACAAAGCGTCTTGACCAAGGATGCAAGCACCATTAGCCCATGGCTGGATTCGAACCCACAATCTGTGGATTGACCACAAGAGTACGACACGCCAGACCACTGGGCCACAGTACCCCACGGTGTACTCCAAGCATTTGATATAATATTTCAGGTCTTTTTGGCTGATGGGTAGTTTGCAGCCGTTTTGTACTTGTATAGACAAATCTAAGAAAAATATATCTCTAAAAAGCTCCTCCAAATAGAAAAATGCACAAACAAACATTTTAAACGAACAACAATACCAAAAATAAAACCCAAGATGAACAAAAAAACCCACAAAACAA
The DNA here is from genome assembly GCA_963971285.1 of Astropecten irregularis. Lineage (NCBI taxonomy): Eukaryota > Metazoa > Echinodermata > Asteroidea > Paxillosida > Astropectinidae > Astropecten > Astropecten irregularis. Next base: position 12,843,682 of record OZ020251.1, on the reverse strand, counting down.
AAGATTCCCCGGTTCGTGCTCACTGATTATATTTCGCTGTTTTTCTGCTTACATTACTTTCTGTTTGTTCATGTCAATACAATGCATAATGAAAAACCTAATCGTTTTAGCACACAATGCCAACGGAATTGGGAATTCCTGACAACGTGCTTTATTGACAAAAGTCCCAAAGATATAAACGCAGGCCAAATGCAGGGCAAGCATTATACCCATCGACCTACACTACAATAAATACAATAACTGAAAATAAAATAAAATGAAATAAACAAATTCAATACGTGTACGTGTATTGACAAATTACATAAAAGAATCAAATAAAATAGATCAATTAACAAAGAAAAATTAAAGAAAACAAAACCAAGAAACAAAACCAAACCAAGCAAAACGAAAAACATAAATAAACTACACATAACAAAACCTTTCAAATAAAACTAATTCCAGCAACATTGAAAGAAGTAATCTTGGCTGTGGTGATTTTAAAGGTAGTATCAAACTTAGGTTTTTGTCAAAGAAAATACAGATTCATGGGCAAAAATATCAAGACAGATACAGTAACAGTCATCTAAAATTTAGGTCCATATACGGTGCTCACGTTTTGAGAAAACAGTGAAAAACAGCCTCAGTATTTATTAAGTCTTTTCTCTTTTATTTTTGATCTTTTAAAAGATCAAAAAGCCTTTCGGTCGTTGTTTAACTAATTTCTGGATAAATACACCATTTCAGGCGTAAACACTTTAACGGTATGTTTCTACCACCACCATCTTCATACCCTATAGGTAGTAAATCTGTGAACGTTTCTGTTTTGGTTTCTTACCAAAGTATGATACTACCTTTACACTATTTTATTATTGGTCTGTTGCATTCAATATCTCCCAGGCCATGTTTTGACGAAATTTCAATACAATCCATTCATGCATCACTGAGCAATTACTGATAGTCTGGAAAAGTCAATTTTCTTGCCATTACAATTGAGTGACAATGGTGGTCATCTTAAAATTCTGAGTTGTGATCTGTAAATTAAAATCTCCCCTCGACATGGCCGCCCACATTAACAACACACAGATCACCACTAAGATAACCACAACTGTCACTCATTTGTAATAGCAGCAAAATAAGAATTTTCCAGACATTCAGTAATTGCTCGGTGATACATGAATGGATTGCATTGAAATTTGGTCAGAATTTACCCAGTGTGATAGTGAATGTAATAGACTGAAATATCAAACAGCTGAAAACATACAATTTCTTTTCAAATGTTTTTGAAAACGGGTATCGTTTTTAGGGGAACACACTGTACACTAGTGTACAGGGTGTCCCAGAAAAAAACGCAACACTATGTCGGGACCCATAATGTAAAAACTAAACTATTTATCACTTCAAGATTTTAATATGTGATACAGCCATGTCTTGGCTACCACTATGTAGAATTTAAGCATACTGGGGCTGAAATTAGCGTAAATATGACCAATTGAAAGAGTACTCCTTAAAGGGATTGCATACGTTTGGTAATTTGAGCCTACTGTTTGTTTCAAACCAATATAATTGTATATATATATACCATAAAACTAACCTGTGAAAGTTTCAATTCAAAAGGTGGTAGCGTTTTTGAGATTTTGGCGACAAACTAGAGCGGTTATTTCACGCCAGAAAACAGTTAGTCAATAGCTGAGAAGCGTTACGGCCAAAACGCTTCTCAGATTAATAATTTTGGGAGATAAAAAGTGACCTATTTTTACATAACCGCGCGGTACTTCGAATTGAACGTTTCTCAATAATTATGCATTATACTATCCAAAGCAACTGTACTTCTCACCAGTGGCGTCACCAAGGGGGGCCAGGGGGGGAACGTGCCCCCCCTGGAAAACCTTGTGCCCCCCCCCCCCATTTGAGATTTGGGTTGGTGAAAAAAATATAATATATATTGTAGTGCCCCTCCCCCCCAACAATTGCTAGTGCCCCCCCTTGTGCCCCCCAGACTCAAAAGTCTGGTGACGCCACTGCTTCTCACCAAGTACGTTTTTATTGCCATAAATATTCAGAGTCATTACCAAACGTATGCAATGCCTTTAAGCATATTGGGGCTGAAATTAGCGAAAATATGACCAATTGAAAGAGTACTCCTTAAAAACAAATTTTACAAGGATAACACGCATAGTGGGCAATACACACATTATGTGTATGAAAGAAAGATGAAAATCGGGTTTTGAGGTTGAGTAGTTCAGTCTTAGTTTTTTCACTCAATTTTCGTCCAATTTTGCTCAAATTCTACACGGTGATAGCCAAGACATGGCTGTATCATATATCTGAATCTTGAAGTGATAAACAGTTAAATTGTATATAAAAGTTCTCGACACAATTAGTGTTGCGGTTTTTTGGGGATACCCTCTATAAATAGTCATTATATGCCCTGTGTGTAGACACACGGCACATTCCAAGGCAGTGCCGCAGAATATAAGTGAATATCATCAAAGGAGACTTGAAAATAAATTGTACGATTCATTCTTGGTAAATAATTCTACAAAAATTGGACCTAATATCTGACTATTTAAGGCCGGATTATGAATCTCGGGCGTAATTTAGTAAGAATAAAAAAATTCAGCTTTATAACTATTACCAATATCAATTTATGGCCTTGGAAAAATGCACGATGACACGTTTTCGCGACTCGGCCGGGGGCGGAGCTAAAAAAAAAGGGTTTTTTGAAGAAGGGGGTTTTGAGCAAAATTTCAAATGGCCGTATCTCAAAAAGGCCAAGGGGCATGAAGTTTATTTTTGGTATGTGTTTATTTTGGACTGATTGGAATATTTAAAAAAAAGTTTCAAGTAATTCACTTAAGAATCTGTGGTTAATTTAAGACGCTAAGAATTTATACATGTAAGCCTATGGGTATATAGAGGTCGTATTTGGGGGCGTCTGGAGGGCCTTTTGCAGCAGAAAATTTGTCTGGCATGGGCCATTCTGTGCTCTGGGTGATGTACCTCTTCAGTTAAAATTGGTTTCAAGTGGTACCTCCAATGTTTGATCTAGGGTAATTCTTTTGGGGCCCCCTAGGCCTAGGGACGTCTGTCGGGCCCTTTGCAGCAGGAAATTTGTCTGGCATGGGCCATTTGTACCTGTTCATTTGATATTGGTTTCAAGTGGTACCTCGTTCGTTTGATCAAATGTAAATTTTGGGGTCTTTAAGAGGCCCCCAGGGGGCACATGCAGCAGGGGGGTCCCGGCAGACATCTACATCTATGTATGATACATTACACCATAAATGCTCATGTGTTCAGATATTGGTACCTCGTTCGTTTGATCAAAATGATCTTGGCTGCTGCTCTTATGCTTTTCTTTAGCTAATATTTATATAATTGTGTTAAGGTAGTAACTGTCTCCTTTTAAATTAGATTGTGTTCATGTGAGTTCATTAATGTTTTTTATGTTTTTGTAATCTTTTAAACAATTGTTTTTTGTTTTGGTTGGGGGGTCAGGCCCTCCTATAACTTTATGCATTTGATTTAATTTCAGGTCATTTTGGCTGATGAGCAGTTTGCAGCAGTTTCCTACTTATATTGACCTTTTTTCCCCCTTTTTCCTTGTTTCTATTAGCCTGTTAGCTGATGTTTATATATCTTATAATAACCGTTCCCTTTTTAAATAATATAGTGTTCATGTGAGTCTACCATTGCTTTACAGTATGTTTTATAACCTTTTAATTAAAATACTATCTTAAAAATAATGTAAGTATTTAAATTGTTGACACAATTCCGCCGCTGGCGGCGAGGTATTCAGTCAATAAGCCATTATCTATCTATCTAGTTAATACCCGTATAGACTATAGAGGAGGAATGTAAATCCCAATGCAATAATGCATGATCCGCTGTACACAGTCCACCTAAAGAGGGCGCTGTACATGCACCGACTGTATCAAAAACTTTACAAAAGAAAGTGTTCTTTAGTTGTCATAATTTCTACAGTTTTCAAGTGCCTTTTAGCACTACATGCTCAAAGTTGTTGTTTTGGTTTTTTTTTTTTTTTTTTTTTTTTTTGGGGGGGGGGGGAGGGTTGTCCAAACATTAAAAACTTTTCAAACTTTTTAGACGCTCAATTGGAACAAATACAAGCCCAGTAAGGGCAAGCCTAATTTGCATATTATCTATTTCCCGACCAAAATCATCAAAATTCATGATTTACTGCGGTACCCGCCGCGATATTGGATTCGATTCACCCTGCAGACCCCAGCAAGCTCGGTGGCCTAGCAGGTAAGGCATCTGCACTAGTAAGCAGGTCGTGGGTCCGAATCCCACCTGAGCAAGCATGTGATTTTTTCTCACGTGCTCTCACAAGCACTGAGTATACAGTGTTCATCCACGTCGGTGAAGGGCAAGCCTAATTTGCATAAAGATAGCTCAGTTAAGCACGTGAAGTTGTACACATATTTTTGTAGGTAGAAGTGTAAAATTGGCATAGCATTATTTGTGTTCAAGTTGTCAATGAACAGTTGAACAGACAATATTCAATGCAAAAAGAAGCTACCCGTAGGTAGTCAGAAAAGTATTGTGGCAAAATGTACAGTAGTACAATGTATTGTATAGTGAATTGTGCATTAATGGCTTAACCCTATTACCATCCTGCATACCACAGTTTATCACACATGGTTTTTCCTGTGGTAAGTGTGGCATCCTGAATACCACAATACACTGGTCATAATGTGGTTTGTGTGGTATTGGTAAAGCTTGGTTTATGATCCAGCAGCCTATTTCACAAAATTTAAAATGTTGCGTACGCAACATTTTGATGCGCAACTTACGCAACATTTCCTGCCTTTGGTCGCACAAGTTATGGCCGTTTCACGAAACTTACGCAACATTTGTACGATGCGTAAGTTTCGTGAATTGGCTGCAGTTCCCCCTGTGGCACTGTGTGGTAATGTGTGGTAAACAGCTCCATGTATGGTAAGTACCAGGGTTAGGATTAATACTGGCAAATTTGCTGCATAAGTCTGTGGACAGCCGGCAAGGTAGACATTTTGAAAGTTCTTATGTAATCCAATAGTTTCTACATATGACCTGGATCTTTTAATTTGATTCTATGATCTGGACATCACTGGTATCCTGTGTGGTGTCACTGGTTTCCTCGTCCCATAACTGCTTCATAACCTCCTGATCTTTGTGCGCCTCTTCCATGCAGTTGCGGAATCGCGACAGACAGAAGTGCCGCTTGCACCGAGCACAGCGCGTATGAACGCGGCGCTCCTCCTGATGCAGTGACCAGCAGAGGGCGCAATTGCGGCCCCTCTGGCTCCGGGCTTGGACGTACCTGTGCAGTTTGTGTCGTCCCTCCTCGTCGTGGCTGTCGTTAACGTCCACGTCACTGTCACTTTCACCTCCCGTAGTGGTCGAGTCGCTACTTGCATCTGTATCAACTTCCTCGTCGGAGCAAGACTGCTCTACGGAATCGGGCTTGCCTAGCAAGACCAACCCTTCCACCACGGCATCAAGGAGTTCAGTCTCTGACCGAATTCTGCCGGATCCCGGCTGACAGCCTTTCAACGTCACAGACGTTGAAAAATCGAGAGCCCAATGGAGATAGTGATAGAAGAAGGATCTAGTAAAAGCTTCATCCTTACACCGATCCACCATCCTGGCATCCGAAGGCCAGCAGTCTTTGTAAACCAGTTCTGGACAGGGTACAAAGACCTCTTTCCAGGTACCTGTTTGATCTTTAATATTCTCCTTTAGGGGTAAAGACAACCTCAGCTGGAGATCTGAATCTGAATTAGCAGTTACAGTCAGGCAATTATCGAGGCATTTCATGACCATAAGGTTAGAATGGTAAGGCTGATGATGTGAGGTCCCATTGGTTATCTTGGATTTTGACATCGGCTTCTGCGAAGGATGCTTAGCAGGAAGGTCTGAGTCTGCATTTCTGAGGATGTCTCCAGTGAATTTAGGTGAACCTCCTTTATTTGAATTCTCCACTCCATTCATCTGTCCATAATTTTGAGTCTGGTTTAAACTGTCTTTATACTCCACTACAAACCTCACAGAGTTCCGCAAATCTACGGGATTCATGGGTTCATCCCTACAATGGATTTCTTCCAAACACTGGACCTGGCATCGTCGGAAGAATACATCAAAAACCGACTTGGCCTGTTGGAAGAAACATTCAAACCTCTCCCTGATTTTGTCTTCTTCCTTGAGTTGTGTCTCCTCCTCTCCGATATCTGCCGTAACTGGATGAACCTGTGCAACTGGTTTGGAGGCAGAGTTCCCACCGGAAGGACTGTCGGCTGCTGGTTCGGAACACCGGAGCACCTGGAGTAGAGTGAAAAACCGACTGCGTTTCATTAACATCCCTGGCCAGTGGAGGCCGGCGTCCTCCGGCTCCCGCCAAAACGCTCCGAAGCAGAGGTCCTGATTCCGTCTCATGATCAGGACGATGGCCATGAAGGCATACATCTCCTCGGTGGTGATCTCCTCCCAGGAGCCATCCTGACTCGCGATCGACGGATCCTCCAGTATCCTCTCCCAGCAGCGAGTGTTGGTCATGTCGCATATCCTGGTCAGGATGTCAACGCTGAAGAAGAGAAGGAAGCCCTTGAGGGGTTGGTAGGTGCCGTCTTTGAGGTTCTCCAGGACAGAGGCTGGGTCGGCATGAGGGGATGGGGGCTCAAGTCTCAGTTTACTGACAGGTGGCTCGCTGACAGGTTTCCCATTCAGTGACGGATCTCTGTAAACAGAAAAAAAACAGCAGTTGGGAACCGGATTCATTCTTTGTCAGGACTGTCTTCTTCAATTTTATAAAATAATAATAATAATAATAATAATTTGGGAGGCTAATCATCCTTGGTGCTGAAGGATGCGGCTTCAACATGATCGAGTAGCAGGCTTTCATGGGCGCCCTTGGCTGCCTGCCACTTCAACTCATATGATCACAGAGTACAGCCTGAGATCGAAAGTGTTTGATTTTTGTGGAAGGAGGAAAACCGGAGAACCCGGAGAAAAACCCTCGTAGCATAGGAAAGAACCAACGCACAACTCTACTCACATATGACCCCAGCTGGGATCGAACCCGGGCCACATTGGTGAGAGGCAAGTGCCTAAAAGCACTTGCCACCCATGTCCTAAGAAGACTGCCCTTAATGAAACCTTGGACAGAGGTAAAAATAATCTTGACCCACCTTTGTCTCTTTCTGCTCTTTGAGGATGTAGATAATTTATGCTGCCCGACTTCATCATCATCATCAATGACACTCCCTCCAGGCTCAACCTTGCAGGTTTTGGACGTAACTTCCTCTGTTTCAGCTTCGGTGCAGGGCGTACTTTGCTGTCTGGAGGAAGGCTCGGACCACCAGGACGGCGTCCCGGACGAAGAGGTGCAGGCACTTGAGATGTTGGCCGTGTCATGAGGGTGCTCTGGGGATGGGCCAGGGCTGCCAATGCACACCCTAATTAATAAAAAGATGAAATCATAAACCAGGTATTGAATTATGAACATTTTCAAATCTTTACCATATTCTTTGTACCATGTTTTTCACTTTTCAAAGCTATTTAAGAGTGAATAATAATAATGGGTATTTATAACTTAGCGCCTTTCCAAGAAGATCAAAGCTCTGTACAGACATATTATCCCTGGTCATCGCGGGCAATAATTTACATTCCTGAAACCATCTCAACTCCCCGAGGAGTACAGTATACAGCCCTGGCTACCGTAGGGCACACAGATGCTAATCAAACCACAAAGCCATCTCTACCCTCACAGGCACCCATTTACACCTGGGTGAAGAGGAGCAATATGTGATTAAGCATCTTGCCCAAGGGCGCAAGCACCACAAGCCCATGGCAGGATTCGAACCCATAATCCGTAGATTGACCACAAGATCTTGAGAACGATGCGCCAGACCACAGTACCCCACCGTGAAGTGAAAACAGAAAAGGAAATCAGCTGATAAACACAGGGCTTGAAGTTCGCTTTCTTAAAATGGGCAATTCCAGCGTAACGGACATGACAATTACACAGTTTTTGCCTTATTTGTCATAAAGTAGGATTGGTAGTTTGCAAACAATTTTAATTAGGCTTATCAGACACGAGGGGGGAGGGGGGGGCGGGTTCAGAGTGAAAAGGGAGGGTGGGAGTAGGCAAGTATGGTCAGGGGAAGGGGACAAAGGGAAAAGGGACCTGTACTGAATAAAATTCAGCTCTTACACTTGCTTCTCCTCTTCATCCTCTGACTCCCACCACGGAGATTCATCATCCTGGTCCCGCCCGTCACAACCAGAGCCACGACGACCGTCGGAGTCTGACCACCATGAGGGGATTATCGGCGAGGTACATGCACCTGCATGCGGTGTTGCACTGCTCTCGACGTCCGATGACGAGAAGTCCGAGGACATCGTCTGGTAGGCGGTGGGACGTCAACTCAAACTGCACTGAAATGCCTGAAAATAACATTTAGGAAAATAAAAAACATTAAACATGGCGTATGTACATGTTGTAACCATTAACTGCAAAATACATAACAAGGGCTCGAACAATCCAGGGAACAAGTGCTTAGGCCCCTACTTATTGTAGACAATGTCTTAACTGTTATTACAATTTCAGTTGTAAACAAAAATTAATTAATTAATTAATATTTAAAGTGAAGAGTTTTGTTGGCTCATGATCACTTTATACTAGGGCTAAAACATTGTCTGATAAGTGATAGCTTAGCTGTGTGCCAAATCTGTGGCTGTGACATACCGCAAATTTCACACAAGTCTATGGAAACGGCTGCATGTCACTGGCTAGTGGCTGCCATAGATGCGTGTGTAATTTGCAGCCGCAGCCAGAGATTTGGGACACGGTCTTAGTCTTACCAGTAAGCAGTATTAGTACTTTTAGTTACTAAAATGTGTATTACTTCAACTTCCAAGTGTTGGTGTAGGTAACAATTAGGCCCTAACGTTAGTTAGTAGTAACTTGCATGGAGGCATGAGAACACAAGCAAAAACAATCAAACCAACAAAAACAAAACAAAATTCTGAGACTGAAAAAGAAGAAGCAAAGTAAAAACACCACTCCACAAAAACAACTACACTACGAAATAACTACAAAAAGAACACACAAACAAGATCTATTTCAGTTTTAGTAATTTTCTCATAAAACTAAGTTGCAGACGACGTAGGAAATATTAGACTGGCTCCCCAATACAATTGAATCTAGTAGCACGTATAGTCTTACAAGAACCAGACGAATTGCACGTTCTTGATTTTTTGTTTCTGAAAGATCAGTAACAAAAGTTAAGTAATGTACATATTCAAATGAATTTCCCCAATCATGGCAATACGAGTTAGTTATTGTCAGAATAGAGGAATCCTTACCGTGCTTATTTTCCAACAAAAGTCAAATAATTCGGGTAAAAACAAAACAACAAAAGTAGAAACAAAACACAGATTTAGCCGCCAACATTCACAGACGTGACTAGACTGTACTTTCTGTAACAAATGAGGGCGCTCTTTTGAAATTGATTTTTACACAGCGCCCTCCAGTGGCAAACCTAACTTAATCATGAATAATTCATGAGAGATGTGTCATCGAATTTGCATATATTTTGACAAAAATCATCAAAACAAAATGGCATCTAACGGGGGTGTGGGAATCGCTGCTCCACCGATACGCAGGGAAAGTACGTTCAGACGGATGATTTCAGACATCATTCTGGAGCGAGGGAAAGCCAGCTGTCCAGAGACAACAGAAGGTACAACTATATCGGAAGTGCAAACCGGGGGGCGAGGTACGAGTGTCGCAAAGGTGTCAATGTGATGGCATTATTAGCATTGACTTTTTGTGCATGCATTTCATCATGACAGCATGATGATGTCATTCAAGTCAATCTCTTGAGTTGTGTCTTGTGACTTGTGCATGTGATGTGATGATTCAGCCAGGCAATTGACATTTGCATGATGTTGCAATTGTTGTACTTGGAGTTGGAGTTGTGTACAATGTACTGTTTGTCTTGTCAGTTGAGACTCTGACCATGCTCTGACATTGCTTTGTCTTTTGGGGCCGTCCATAAAGTATGTACGCACGGAGGGGGGAGGGGGGTTGTTACCGATGCGTACGGCATGCGTACAGGGGGGAGGGGGGTTCAGGCCAATGCGTACTGTACGCAAACGAAAGATTTGCATAATCATATCGCGCGAAAAGAGAGGAAAAAATGAGAAAAAAAGCAGCGCGGGATTGTTTTGTTTTTTCCTTTTTTTCGTATTCAACATAATAAAAAATAGTAAAATACATCTGTAAATGCATAAAACCCTTTTTCACTTTAGTCATTCGTTTCAGAATTTGAAAGTGACGTCCCAATAACGGTACCGGCCCGGATTACTGTGACATTTTAATGATGCAAAAGTAAAGCAAGGTACCACGAGAAGTGAAAAACCTAAATGTGGAAGGGGTATGCGTACATGGGGGAGGGGGGTTGGGACGATTGCGTACGCCATGCATACAGTGGAGGAAGGGGGGTCAAAAAAGTCAGCATTGCGTGCGTACGTACTTTATTGATGGCCCCTTTGTGGAATTGTGCTTGAAACAAAAGTGCATGTGCAGATCATGTGTAATTGTTAGGCCTAACGTTAGGCCCTAATTCAGCTGTGCACAGTAACTGTAGCCCAATATTACTCCTGACGTCATATATAGGGCTACAGGAACTTGTACTTGAAAATTACGAGTCGAGTCCAAAATTAACAGTCATTTTAGGGGTGGTGAATTTTTTGACTCACGAGTACAAGTTCCTGTAGCCATGTATATACGACGACAATGTCAGGAGTAATACTGGGCTACAGTTACTGCAAGCTAGTCATCATGATGATGTCATTTAACTGTTCAATCTTTTGTGACTTGTGCATGTGACTGGTGTGATGATTCAGCAAGGCAATTGACATTTGCATGATATTATCAGTGGTACTTGGGAGTTGTGTACAATGTACTGTTCAGTGTTTGTCCTGTCTGACAATTTGCTTTTTTTTTGTGGAATTGTGCTTGAAACGAAATTGCATGTGCAGATGTGTAGGCCCTAATTATGAAGCATGACTGCAACTAGTACTAGTTACTAGTACCTACGTTAGGCCTAACAATATTACCCTAACCCACTGGAGCCTTTTAGAACAGGGCTCGAATTTCATGAAAAAAAACACTGGACAACAGGTCTAGTAACTGAAGCATTTTACTGGACCTGTGGCATTCATGTACATAAAAAAACTGTAATTGTATGCAATATTGTGTCAACAACAGGATTTTATTTGTGTAAGGAAAACAAAATCACTAGACAGCAGGACTAGTGCAGTACACACATTACTAGACCGACACTGAAATCACTAGACTCGGTCAACGGTCTAGTGGATATTTCGAGCCCTGTATAACTACCCTCCTCAATCCTTCAAAATCCTCATCTGTAGGGACATAGTTAAAAAACCGCATTCCTCCTGAATCCTCCATAATCCTCCAGTGATCTCACTTATACTCAAAATGATCATGAGAGGTACCTGAATCCTGAATCCTTCAAAATCCTTCGTTGGCCATACCTCAAAAAATGCGTTTATCCTGAATCCTTGCCACTCCTCAAGTGGTCCTCACTTGAAAATGACATTATATCCTGAATCCTCCGAAATCCTCCAAACTACCAGAAGGATTTTGGAGGATTGAGGAGGGTTAGGGTTAAATTAATTAGGAAGTAGGAACTAAGGAAGTGTATATTTTGCCGGCACCGTCATGCATTCTTCTCGTTGGCCATGCCGCGTGCCGGCCTTCTTTCTGTAAAGGTTATTTTGCCGGAGGTACACAGTACTGCAAATTAGCCAATGAGAACGGAAAATAGCGTTTGTACACGTTGTAGAAAGATTGCCGATGCCGGAAAAATATACACTGTACACTGCCTAATTTAAAACAATGAAGTATTTGTAATTTCCGTCTCTTTTTGAACTAGGATCATAGGATGCTAATAATGGGGATTGTGATAAGATGGGTCCCAAAACAATAAAGGAAAGGAAAACTACATTTTGAAAGTTGGGTCATTCCACCAAGTTGGGGCATAATTTGCTGTGGTGTCCCTTGTTACATCAGTGGTAATAAACATCTTGTCACCTGCATGGGGATTCTAAATTGGCATCGTTATATACCTTACAAGGTTCTTGCAGAGTTGTGCTTTATCTTTGCAGAGTTATATGACTCACTCTGTTGTAATGTAAAAATAGCAGGCAGTAGAAGTTACCGATGTAACAGGGGACGGCGTCACAAATTGTGCCCCAACTTTGTGGAATGACCCAGTTAATGTACTTACCTAAATATACCTTGGTGGTGTCCTCTTCTACCGTGTCTAGATAATTAGCAAGGTTAGTTTTGCGGAAAGAGGGCAGGGCTTTGATTTTTGAGGGAAATTATGGGGTCAAAAAGGGTAACGAAGACGTAACATTTCACGGCCGCACGGACGGCCACAGACGAGAATAGTCTGGTTTGCACTTTGACATTTTGAGGGCTCTTGATCTGTTGGGTCTGGGAACTAGACTAAGAGCAGACAAAATGGCCTCACGCGATCAGACGGGCCGTTTTCAAGTTTGCAAGAAGCGCGTAAGAAAATTTCATTTTTACACTGAAATGTTGCACAATTTTTTTCAATCTAGGCTTTTAAGGACCCAGGAACATTTTCTGAAAGTCAAAAGTATCATTTTTGAGGACTAGAAGCTATTTAAGAGGTAAAATAATCAATGTGTTTTGGGATCCCTTCTTATCACAAAACCCACAGAATGTGTAGGCCCCTAAGCCTATGCCTCCCTAACAAAGCATGACTGTGCTGTTAGACTGTGAGTGACACAGAAGTACTCTCATAGTAGTTAGGAAGCAAAAGGTTGCTCAGGGGTCTGCACAAGACAGACTTGGCAGCGGGCTAAGGCGTCAGGTCGGCCATGGCAGCGGACCAACTGGAGCCTAGCAGGCACGCTGCAGAATACAGAGATGGAATGGATAAATTTGTTTCGGATTTTTGTGTTGTCTTTGCAGTTGAGCTGTCTCAGAGTCGAGCTGTCTTTGTGGTTGAGATCTCTCTGAGTCGAGTTGTCTTTGTGGTTGAGCTCTCTCGGAGTAGAGTTGTCTTTGCAGTCAAGCTGTCTCAAGTCGAGTTGTCTTTGCGGTCAAGCTGTCTCGGAGTCGAGTTGTCTTTGCAGTCAAGCTGTCTCAAGTCGAGTTGTCTTTGCGGTCAAGCTGTCTCACAGTCGAGTTGTCTTTGCAGTCAAGCTGTCTCAAGTCGAGTTGTCTTTGCAGTCAAGCTGTCTCAAGTCGAGTTGTCTTTGCAGTCAAGCTGTCTCACAGTCGAGTTGTCTTTGCAGTCAAGCTGTCTCACAGTCGAGTTGTCTTTGCGGTCAAGCTGTCTCGAGTCGAGTTGTCTTTGCAGTCAAGCTGTCTCGAATCGAGTTGTCTTTGCGGTCAAGCTGTCTCAAGTCGAGTTGTCTTTGCGGTCAAGCTGTCTCAAGTCGAGTTGTCTTTGCAGTCAAGCTGTCTCAAGTCGAGTTGTCTTTGCAGTCAAGCTGTCTCACAGTCGAGTTGTCTTTGCAGTCAAGCTGTCTCGCAGTCGAGTTGTCTTTGCGGTCAAGCTGTCTCGAGTCGAGTTGTCTTTGCAGTCAAGCTGTCTCAAGTCGAGTTGTCTTTGCGGTCAAGCTGTCTCGGAGTAGAGTTGTCTTTGCAGTCAAGCTGTCTCAAGTCGAGTTGTCTTTGCAGTCAAGCTGTCTCAAGTCGAGTTGTCTTTGCGGTCAAGCTGTCTCAAGTCGAGTTGTCTTTGCAGTCTAGCTGTCTCACAGTCGAGTTGTCTTTGCAGTCAAGCTGTCTCGGAGTCGAGTTGTCTTTGCAGTCGAGCTGTCACAGCGTTCAGCAAAGTTCTGTCTTTGCAGTTTACTTATCTCAAGTCAAATTGTCCCACAGTCGACTTGTCTGACATTAGCTGTGTATTGCCTTGTGTCAATAAACAGTTATTTTTCTTTATCCTCCTTGCAGATGGGTTCGTCCATATTCCCATGGAAGTCAACTGTTTCTGGACCCAGGTCTTTGCCCGGCATTTCCTGACGGCGTCCGACGAACACCGAGACGACATGCTGTTCTTTGTGTACCGTCACAGTGCATCAAACAGGGGTGACAAACAGGTAGGTGTCGAACCTGAGACCTACACATTGTAGGATCGTGCCACACAAGGCAATTTTTTAGAGCAAACGCATGAATAACCACAGGTTTGACATTAAGAATCAGGAACACAAAAAAACCTGTGGCTGAACACTTCAACCTTCCAGGCCACTCACTCAGCCAATTATCAGTTGCAGTATTACAACAAAGGGGATTCAAGAACTGGATGGAGAGAGAAGCAGCTGAACAAAAGATCATCCAAAGACTAGACTGTATCAATAGAGGATTAAACAGGGACTTTGGCTTTTTGTCACACTACATTAGTGACTCATCATTACCCTTAGGCCTATATCTAGACTCCATACTGGGCTCTCATATATATACATGTAGACTGATCCGACAGCACGACATACCATCTGCCATTACTGTGGTGTCCCTGATCACCGTTTGTGTGGCAACAAAAGAATTGACACTCCGTCGCACTCCTCACTACAGGGTGTATGTCCCGCGATACACCGCAGGTCCAATTACATGAATCGCAAGTCGGATTTGTGTATAAGTATAAACCTTGCCTGATGATGTCACTTCATTGCATCTGATGAAGGAGTAGTTGCTACGAAAGCTTATTTGATGCACATTTCTAACCTTAGATAGTCAATTAAGACCTAGACTATAGGCTATGCCGTGCTACTACCGTGCCGAACTCAATGATTTTACATTTTCAAGTATGGCACGGCAATAGCACGGCGTTTAGCGTGAATTTGGCTGGGCAAATTGAGTTCGGCACGGCAAGCTCTTTGGCACGACAGGGTCAATGAGGGTCTACCGTGCTTTTGGTATTCGGAACGGCAGCGGTGCAACACTTTCAATCAAGCTCGATGTTTAGTGCAACTGCCGCGCTACTGCTGTGCCTTTGCTGCACTCATTTGATTTAAGTTCGGCACGGCAGTAACACGGCTTATAGTTTTGGTCTATTTGCATACATGTAAGTACTGTATTTTTCTATTTTATATTGTTTCAGTGACGTTCTTTAATAAGTTATCCATGTTTCATTGCAGAGCCAGATGGAAGTCTTCCGTAAGGATTCCAAGAACCTGCCTAGTCTTGGAGATCCAAACATAGACTGGGAAGAATCAGTCTACCTCAACCTCATACTACAACAGGTAAGAGCTAGAGAAAACGGTCACACTAATTGAAGTCAACTCAAAAGTCAACTATGATAGTGGCGTCAACCGATGTCAACTCAACGATACAATATGTGTGGGTGTGCAAGTAATGCAATTGCCAGGCCATTTTTTTTGTATACTCTGTAGGGAGTTATATGACAAAGAATTCTGTCTTACTTTTGCAAAAGGAACCTTGAACAATGTATTGCTTATGTATGATTCTATTGGAGGGGGGAGTTGTTGTCCATAGCTCGGCAATGTGAGACTTTTGAGAACCGATCTTCAAGTCAACAGCGCACACGCACGCAATTGTGAGCAATGCGCGCGTTGTTTTGCGCCTGCGCTGTTGTGTGAGTGTGTGCGCTGTTGACTTGAAGACCGGTTCTCAAAAGTCTCCCATTGCATTCTTGGTTGTCCATCGTAATCGATGATGACTGCTTCATCAGCTTGTCTCCCGTCTGCCGTGGGCTCGAAGGTGGCTGGTGAGTCCAGTCCTCGACTTGCAGGCGCGGGAACACTTTGGATAGGGGAAGAGACCAGGGACGCTTGGGTCAGCCGATGATTGTGGTTGTTGTCCATGGCTCGGCACTTGCATTACTTACATAAAATGGTATCGTCCATGTGATGCAAATTGCAAGATGACGGCCAGTGGGTATGTTGCTTAGTGGTGGAATGAGTTGACGCTCAGTTGACGCTCAGTTGACGCTCAGTTGACGGTCAGTTGACGCTCAGTTGGCGCTTAGTTGGCGCTTAGTTTGCGCTCAGTTGACGCTCAGTTGACGCTCAGTTGACGCTTAGTTGACGCTCAGTTGACGCTCAGTTGACGCTCAGTTGACGCTCAGTTGACGCTCAGTTGACACTCAATTGGCACTCAGTTGATGCTCAGTTGACGCTCAGTTGACTTTGATTAGTGTGAATGCTCCTTAATAATGAATAAATAATTTGGGATGCTAATCATCCTTACTCACAGCAGGGGTTCTGAATTGCAAAGGATGCAGTTTTATTGAAAGTGCTAGGAAGGAAAAAAACCTATTAACCAGAGCTCAGGTTGTGTCAACTGGTAATAATTCTTTCTCTGTTTTGTCCCATCTTCATTGCACAGTATGATTACATCCTCACCTGCGCGGTGTGCACGAGAACAGAAGACAGTCTGTCCGTTCTCAAGAAGCACTCTCAGCAGGTCTTTGCCTCTCCGTCCAAGAGACGGATGGACTCCAAAGGCGAGGAGAGCTCCGTGTCCTACCCCAACATCTTCTTCATGATCGACAACTTTGACGAGGTAACATTTTGTCTATTGAATAAAACCTAAATTGTGTATGAGCTGTTTAAAGGCATTGCATACGTTTGGTAATAACTCTGAAAATTTATGGCAATAAAAACTTTAATACTTGGTGAGAAGTACAGCTGCTTTGGATAGTATAATGCATATTGAGAAACGTTCAATTCGAAGTACCGCGGTTATGGAAAAATATGTCACTTTTTATCTCCAAAAATTATGAATCTGAGAAGCGTTATGGCCGTAACGCTTCTCAGCTATTGACTAACTGTTCTCTGGCGTGAAATAACCGCTCTAGTTTGTCGCCAAAATCTCAAAAACGCTACCACCTTTTGATTTGAAACTTTCACAGGTTAGTTTTATGTATACAATTATATTGGTTTGAAACAAACAGTAGGCTCAAATTACCAAACGTATGCAATCCCTTTAAAGGTAGTATCATTTTAATGTGGAGTGCTGTGGCCTAGTGGTCTGGCGTGTCGAACTCAAAGTCTTGTGGTCAATCTACAGATCGTGGGTTCAAAACCAGCCATGGGCTAGTAGTGCTTGCGTCCTTGGGCAAGACGCTTTATCACATATTGCTCCTCTTCACCCAGGTGTAAATGGGTACCTGCGAGGGTAGAGATGGCTTTGTGGTTTGATTAGCCTCTGTGCGCTTTAAAGTAGCCAGGGCTGTATACTCCCCAGGGAGTTGAGATGGTTTCAGGAATGTAAATTATGGCCCGATGACCAGGGATAATAATATGTGCGCCACGAGTGTCTTGGACAGATGTGTGCGCGGAATAAATTCCGAATTATTATTTATTATTATCATCAAGCCTGGAAATAAACAGAGGCCATGGCCTTCGTTGCCCTGGTTCTTGGCCTTGGTGCCCCTTTCAAATGTTTCCATAGACATTATGATTTTCCAATGGAAGTGCCCCTTGAAATGGAAGATTGGCCTTGCCCTGATCAAACCTTATTTCCAGCCCTGTATCATACTTTGGTAGCATACCAAAAACAGAAATCTTCAAAGATTTACCTTTACCTTTACCTATAACTGACATGGTATTAAAGATAGTGATGGTACATGTAGAAACATACTGTTAAAATGTTTCTGCCTTAAATGCTATATTTACCCAGAAAAGAGTAAAATCATTGACCACATTCTTTTTTTTTTTATCTTTTAAAAGTAGTATCATACTTTGGTTTTTGTCAAAGAAATGCAGATTCATGGGCACAAATATCAAGAAGGATACAGTAACACACTATCAGTCATCTGAAAATTTCAGTCCCATACAGTGCCCACTTTTTGAGAAAACAGTAAAAAACGGCCACAGTATTTCTTAAGTCTTTTCTCTTTTATTTTTGATCTTTTGAAAGATCAAAAAGATTTTCGGTCATTGTTTTACTTTTTTCTGAATAAATACACCATTTCAGGCGGAAATATTGTAATTAATTGTTTCTACCACCACCACCTTCATACCCAGTAATTATATGTAAATATGTGAGCATTTCTGTTTTGGTTAATTAATTGTTTCTACCACCACCACCTTAATACCCAGTAATTATACGTAAATCTGTGAACATTTCTGTTTTGGTTTCTTACCAAAGTATGATACTACGTACCTTTAAAGAAGGTGAACAGATTTAAAGGTGTAGTATCATACTTTGGTAGCATACCGAACAGAAATCTTCACAGATTTACCTATAACTTACAAGGTGTAAAGATGGTGATGGTAGAAACTGACCATTACAATTTTTCTACCCGAAATGCTGTATTTATCCAGAAAAGAGTAAAACCAGATCAAAAATAAATGAGAAAAGACTTAAAGGTTCTATAGGAAAAAAAGATTAAAGGAAAAATCTTACTCAATATATGGAAATGTCTGTTTTGGTTTCCTACCAAAGTATACTAGTACCTTTAACCGCCCCCAACATGCCCAAGGCCATGCATAAGAGTATCAAATTTTGTGTCTCAAAGCCATGCATGCTGAGTGATGCCCCCTCCCCTTCCACAAAAAAAAAATGCACAGCGCATTTATAAATGCACAAATATCCACCTATTTCGATCCCTCAATGAATTTCCCGCGTACCGCAGAGACACGACGCATGCACGGAAGGGGCATGCCTGCCCTGTATTCCCCGTCCCCTCGCGGTATTTAAGTTTGCGGCAAATTGGAATCACCCGCAAAATAATTCCAGACCATTGATCCTAGCCTAAGGCATTTTCTCCCGATACCGCAGCATGCACATGTACGTGTGTACTACTGTATGCCGTGCCCTGCCCATTCAAGTGTGCCAGCATTAAACTTATTGAGTTTATTTAATACCCGTCTAAGGGCACCATTTCCACACTGAATTAGCTACCACGCCAGCTTAATGTCTACGTCTCGCTCCTAGCCAATTTTCTTTTTTTTCTACTGCCTAGAGGTAATGTCTAAATGAAAAAAAAAAAATCTTTTTGAAAATGAACAGAACCTGCAATGTAGAAATTGCTGTCCTGGTATGAAATCATTTCTACAGTCATTTGTTGTGACAATTTGAACAAAATATTTTTTTTTTTTATGAAACGTCTAGTAGTATTTGTACAAATAACATGAATTCAATTCAATTCAATTCAATTCAATAATGGTTTATTAGATAAAAACATTCACATCTGGCAGCAACATGCTGAATTGCATGTGAATACATTAAAATTGCATTAGAAGAACATTAAAACAAAAAATCAAAGGTTTACTATTGCACTTTATAAAAAGACAAAAAAGAGAAAGGAAGGAGGTAAAATTTGGATAATCAATTAAAAACTAGAATTTGTTTAAAAGGGAGAGGCCTTATGATTCGTCTTATAAATACATTAAAACCATGAAGCAAAGTTACATCACACACATAAAGGAGCATTAAATTAAATTAAATTAAGAGGAAAGGGAAAAAAAAAGGTATAAAAAAAAATAAAATTACGTTAAGACGATTAATCAATGCAACCTGTCACACGCATGAAAACATAAAAAAAAAATGAATTAAGAAAAAATTAGGGTATTAGGCAGACAGGTTAGTGTCTAAAAAGTGAACATTTGGGAGACAATGAGCATTGTTGGGAATTAGGGAGACATTTCAATCAATGTCTCCCTACATGTAAGTTGCCAGGGCTGGATTTCACCAAACACTAAGATTACTCATTTAAGATGAGTTGTCAATATTACCGTATTTATTTGTATTGTGATATCACACGTTGCTTACCAATTGATTAAGATTAATAAGCCATTTGCGAGTTAAATCTGAATAGTATCTGGTACGCAGACTTCTTTCATTGCATATAAACACCCCAATTTGAATTTCCCAGACTAAAGACTGTTGCTATATCACATGATTCGGGGCAAGCTTTTGCATAGTGATACCCATCTCTGGAGTGGACTGGTTCCTTTGTGCCATTCTTATCCATTATGAACAGTGCATTGGTGCAAGACGTCTGTTATGTAACTAAGCAAAAGCTTGCCCCGAATCATGTGATATAGCAACAGAGTCTTTAGTCTGGGAAATTCAAACTGAGGTGTTTCTATGCAATGAAAGAAGCCTGTGTACGAGATACTATTCAGATTTATCTCGCAAATGGCTTATTCACACTTGAGATCAATCTTTAATCGATAGTGCTTCGTGAAATTGACCCCAGGTACACTTTTAAAGACATAATTTTTGTTATTAGGCCGAAAAAAAAAATTGTTGTGTTGCCCTCAATTGGAAAAATTTAAATTTTGGGTCGGTCGGTCGATTTTTTTATTGATTTTTTTTTCTGGGGGGGGGGGGCCGACTTTCAAACATTTAAGAATAAATACAGGATGTATGGTCACCAGGGCTTATAAATCAACGGTCTTGGGTCGTTTTGAGGGGACACGCTTTTTTACTGCTAAATCTGACATTTTCTGTCAAAAATGGTGAGTTTTTATACTTTAGGACTCGAAGAAAAAAAAAAAAAAATCCCGACCCAAAGTTTTGGCATTTTACTGTCGGTCGCTGAGGGCAACACAACATTTTTTTTTTTCGGCTTTATTATTATTATTATTTATTTCTGGTAATGACACCAAGGATTCCTCAAAAGTGCCCTAGGAACTGTAGCTCGCAAGCCTGATGAAACCTGTTATGGAAAGATGATGAGAAGAAGATACAGTTTTAGAGGTGGGAGGAAAACCCCAGAGTAATATTCTGGGTAAAACCCACAGAATCAGGTACATGTAGGGGCTGAAAACCCAATCCACTTGTGAACCGAGCCAGACTTGAACCCGGTCCGCAGAGGTGAAAGGCGAGGAAAGAACCGCTACGCCAATCTGACTTCCCTGTTGACCATTATAGGACAGAGAATGCACTCAATATGAACATCTGTCAATTTCAAGTGCATTCATATGTTTTGAGGGTGTTTAGAAATAGTCAAGTTTTGGGCACAATACTATGGGAATATTTCCATGAGTAGGCCTACCCATGCTCGGTTATTATTTTTATTATTATTTTATGAAATTGCAGTATTGTGTTGATTTGCAATGGTGAGAAAGCATACGTGTACTACACACGCCATGTATGTCAGTGTAAGTGTGCAATTTTTTCATCACACTTTGACAGGCGAGAACATTCAATTTTTTTAAATAAATGAAATTGATTATTTTTTTTACCCGTTCTTTTCTTCATTTTAGGCATTCATCTCGAAGCTAACATCAACTTCTTTTGAGGTTGAGCGTCAAATATTTGCTGCGCTTGATTAATTTTTTTTCCATTTGCTGCTAGCTTCTTTTATTGTCAAAAGATTGCATCCAGTATGTGTGTAGGATGTTCTAACATTATGACTATGACTATGAGTTGACAAAGAGATTGAAATGTTCGCAAATTGAATTATTTTGTGCATCATAATTCATACACAGTCACGACTAATGTATTATGTAGTTAAAGGTACAAGTACAGGATTAGTGACATACCCAACAGAAATGTTCACAGATTTACGTACACATGTACACGTAGTTTCAGGGTGTGAACATGGGGATGGTAGAAACATACCATTAAAATATTTCCGCCTGAAATAGTGTATTTATCCAGAAATTAGAAAAACAAAGGCTGTTTGAAACAGTTTTGATCTCGGGGTAAGATCAAAACCATTCTTAATGTTATACATACATGTACATGTAAGTATAAGAAAAATTGAGTCGGGTTTTTGCTATTTTCTTGTGACTCAGATGTCGGATTGAGCTCAAATTATTACAGGTTTGTTATTTTATGTACATGTACACGTTGGATCAGACGAAGTGTTACATGTAGTGCTGTAACTGTGACCATTACCAATCATGTATTATACCTGTTAAAAAACATGACCATGAGTATGCATGGTTAGTTCTTTAGTTTCTTTAAATTTCAATGTTTCTATTCAAGTAACGGTCCATTGTACTGCACAAATATGGCATACATTGTGCCATAATTGAAATGTACACATATCCATACATGTCTTAAACTTGTTGAAGTTCAAACATGAGAAGCGGCTTCAGCCATTCACCATAGACCCTGTGTTAAATCAAAGCCATAGCCATTAGATATGGCTGACATAATTCACTGGCCACCATGTGTGCACATACAACAATAGCGTTCCGCACTAATGACGTCACACCATGCATGCACGTGCACACATACAGCTCAGCTCACCACACGTTTGCATGGCCGGTTGCAATGTTTGTCTGAGGTTCGGTGCTATTTTTAGCGCAAGTGCGCAGTGCTATTATCCATGTCTGTATACAGTTACATTGTCTTTCAATGCCACTGCATAATACACTTGCAGTCATTCTAACTGTATGGGCATACAGTCATGTACATGCATGGTCGGGCAGAGAATTCAAGCGTGTACAAGATTCATGAAATATTCAAGTCATTGCAGCTCGGTCTTAAAGGCACTCCACTTTGAACACGTTAAAGGGACGGTACAGAACTGTTTTTTGCGACTAAACTGTTGCTGACAGTGAAAGCACATTATTATGTAATCTTTACCTTAACTGACAAACCTGTAGAAGTTTGAGGTCAATCAGCCATCTGGGCCACGAGAAAAAAATGAAACCCCTTTACACATTTCAACGAATGAATAAAACGCTTTGAAGCGATTTATTCCAATCGGAAAATAGTTTCATTTATTTCTCAACGAATATGGTATTTCAGACCAAAAACATGTCATGGGATGTTTTCTCCTATCATCACCATTGTCTTGTGTAAGTTTTATGTGAATCTGTGAAGTGTATTTTGTCTTACCGATTCTGTACCATCCCTTTAAGAGCAGCTAGTCTATAGGCATAATGTTCTGAGTCCATAGTGTTTGTAGTTACTAGTAGTGCACCTTTAGTCCGTGATTGAAAATGACACATGTATTGCACTGATTCAAAATGAGAGGCAATTATTACCGAGAAAATGAGCTGCACAAGCAAACATCCTTTCATTTATAAACCACCATTCGTACAATTGTACCTGAAGTGAATTTGTAAAATTATCTTCCACACGTTCATTAAAGGTAGTACATGTATCATACATGTACTTTGGTTAGAAACTAAAACAAAAATGTTCACAGATTTACGTATAACTTACAGGATATGAAGATGGTGGTAGTAGAAACATACCGTTAAAATTGTTCCACCTGAAATGCTGTATCTATCCAGAAATTAGTAAAACAACGACCGAAAATCTTTTTGATCTTTTAAAAGATCAAAAATAAAAGAGAAAATACTTTTAAAGAAATACTGTGGCCGTTTTTCACTGTTTTCTCAAAAAGTAGGCACCGTATGGGACTGAAATTTTCACAGATGACTGTGACTGTATCTGTCTTGATATTTTTGCCCATGTATGAATCTGTACTTCTTTGACAAAAACCAAAGTATGATATTATACTTTTAAATAGAAAATATATGCCATTTACCTACATCATGTATGTATTTATAAAATAATAAAAAAGATAAAAAATAATGAACGTGTTGTCACACATGTGGCAAATTAGGCTTACAAATAATTAAATTGTTAATAATCAATTACACTAAATAGTTTTGCTTCATTTTTTCATTTCTTTTTTATAATTTTTTTTTTTTTGCTTGTTTGTCTCAGAAATGATTTATTTAAACATGTTAGATATGCTAAATTAAATATGAATACAAAATTCATATTTAATTTAATAAAGAAGAACAATTCAGGAAACCTTTGTTTTGGGGCTTTTTTGATTGATGTTTAATTGTGTTTGTTTTGCAAAATGGTTTTGAATGCTTACAATACATTGCAGGTGTGTACTGTACATTGCATGCATACATACCGGGCAATGTCTACATTTTTATTGTGATGTCATCAATCATAATGTACCCCTTGTCACATATATAATCGGGTATACACTGTACAATGTATTGCATTATGTACCGTACTGCCTATTACTGAACATGCCCAGGTTAATCAATGACTTTTTGCTGCATGTTTATAATTCTCGGAACTCACTATGAAACATAAACAAAATTGATAAAAGAAAATAAGATTTAACATATGAAATGTACATGTACATACACTGTAGCTATGTGATGTACATACTGAGCATAACAGGTATTTTTTTTTTTACAGTGTACATGTACATTATGTATTATGTACATGTGTATGCACAGTTAGGCCTAAACTTACTAATAATTTACAAAAATTAGGAATATAGCCTGGGGAAAATTGGATACTATTCAGACTACTATTAAGGGGGTCGTTGTTGGTGTCCCTGGCCATTGCCTTAGTGTCCCTGGTCATTGCCTTGATGTCCCTGGTCATTGCCCTGGTGTCCCTGGCCATTGCCTTAGTGTCCCTGGTCATTGCCCTGGTGTCCCTGGTCATTGCCCTGGTGTCCCTGGTCATTGCCCTGGTGTCCCTGGTCATTGCCCTGGTGTCCCTGGTCATTGCCTTGGTGTCCCTGGTCATTGCCTTCGTGTCCCTGGTCATTGCCCTGGTGTCCCTGGTCATTGCCCTGGTGTCCCTGGTCATTGCCCTGGTGTCCCTGGTCATTGCCTTGGTGTCCCTGGTCATTGCCTTGATGCCCCTGGTCATCGGTCATTGACTTTGTGTCCCTGGTCATTGCCTTTGTGTCCCTGGTCATTTCCTTGATGTCCCTGGTCATTTCCTTGGTGCTCCTGGTCATTGCCTTGATGGCCCTGGTCATTGCCCTGGTGTCCCTGGTCATTGCCCTGGTGTCCCTGGTCATTTCCTTGGTGTCCCTGGTCATTGCCTTGATGCCCCTGGTCATCGGTCATTGACTTTGTGTCCCTGGTCATTGCCTTCGTGTCCCTGGTCATTTCCTTGATGTCCCTGGTCATTTCCTTGGTGCTCCTGGTCATTGCCTTGATGGCCCTGGTCATTGCCTTGGTGTCCCTTGTCATTGCCTTGATGTCCCTGGTCATTGCCTTGATGTCCTTGGTCATTGCCTTGGTGTCCCTGGCCATTGCCTTGATGTCCCTGGCCACTGTCCTGGTGTCCCTTGTCATTGCCTTGGTGCCCCTGGTCATTGCCTTGGTGCACTGGCCATTTCCTTGGTGCCACTGGCCATTGCCTTGGTGCCCCTGGTCATTGCCTTGGTGCCCCTGGTCATTGCCTTGTTGCCCCTGGTCATTGCCTTGGTGCCACTGGCCATTGCCTTGGTGTCCCTTGTCATTGCCTTGGTATCCTTGGTCAATGGTCATTGCCTTTGTGCCCCTGGTCATTGCCTTTGTGACCCTGACCATTGCCTTGGTGTCCTTGGTCAACTTGGAACAAAATGACTCGAGACTGGACTTGACTCAAGAGAAAATCTTTGACTTGCGACTTGACTTGAACGAATTTGACTTTGAACTATTACAGTGCTTCATAAGTCTTTTAATTATTTTATCAAACTTTTCATATACTGTACCATTCCTGCCAAGGACGGTTCTGTACTTAAAAAAAAACATGTAATACATGGTGAGCAACGTAGACAGGAGTTGACGATGGTGTATTGGCAAACCAAGACCACATGTACAGTTTTAATAAGGCACATTCTTCCTTTACATGTACCCATTTATCTGCAGGTGTTTGGGGATGTAACAGTCGAGGAAGGCCAGCTCATCTGCGTAGAGGTTGTGGCTGCAGAGAAGGAGGGTCATTATCGTAGCGTCATCTTCCTGGGCTCGGTCCGGTACGAGTCCCTCAGACGTGTCTATGATGCAAGGGTGAGTTTCACAGATATCAATTTGTGAAGATTCTAGGCTCAAAAGAGGGTTAAAAAAAACATTGTACAGTCTAACTGTGGAAGCTTTCCTACCTTTTTTTGTTGATCCTAGCAAGATCTGTCTCAAGGACTTTGACTTTGCGAAGGATTCTAGCCACTTGGGTCGAAAAGTCAGGTTCTCCTAACTCTGAGCATTATTTTGTATTTCAGGTCGTTATTTTGGTGGATGAGCTGTTTGCAACAATTTATTACTTAATTATTTTTCTTTATTCATAACAGAACCAAGATTTCTGTTTACTTTTACTTTAGGCACCAAGATTGTTATCGGCGCCCTGTTAGCAGCCGCGGGGCTTTATGGGGCTTTTTTGCTGACCAGTCTCCTTTCATTGTGCAAACTGCCGCGTGGTGTGGCGCACGGACAATATGTCCATATTGTGTGTCCCTCATTGTTATGTCATTGAGCAAAATGAATATGGAACATCGCACTCGTAATACTTGCTGCGGCACACTTCGTTCTGATATCTTTCTATTACCTAGCTGTTCTCTTGTGGTTCACTTCATGTCCAACATAATTATTTTCTCCTGTTGACACGCTGTTCTGTACAATGTACATATCAGTAATACGACTCTATGTTTCCGGTTCGATTCCCAACCGTGCCGCAGGCCAGCGTCACCTCCCGAGTGGCTGCCTCCATGGGCCTGTACGGCCGGGGCAAAGGTCGCGTAGAGTTCATCCGGATGAAGGGGCCAGAGGGCAAAGGTTACGCCGAGGTCGCGGTCAGCCGGCACCATCGCATCGGCTCGGTGGACTACAGCAGCAGTGAGGATATGAACAGTGGGATGGAGAGCAACGTAGAGTCACCGACGGAGGAGGTCAGTGGGAGGGGCCAGGGGGGAAGGGGGGAGGTACATTATATGAGCTACTGTAGTCAGAGAATCCATGGTGACTCTGGAGGGATATGGATGAATTCACAGTGACGGCAGTATTCCGGGCCTAGAGAGCAAGTTGTAAATGTTTGATATCACTATTGCCGATTTTGGACAAGTGGTAAATTTAGGATGTTAATTTGGGCAATCTGGGCAAGTCTTGAATTTTAAGCATTGTTATATCGGCAACTTATGGCACGTCGTGGATTATGGATGTTTAGTTTGGTGATTTTGGGCAAGTATTGAATTTTTTAACACAAATATTGGTCACTTTGGGCAGGTTTTGAATTTTGGACGTGAATTTGACTATTACCTGTGTCTCTTCAGACCCACCCACCAGTCACTACCTCTCCACCTTAGATCTTGTAGACCTTATAAAACTACAAAAATCGCTACTCAAAACTTATCTAATGACACAAGTTTTCAATTTGTATGTAAGTTGTTCATTTCTATTAAGTCAATTTCCATACTTCTTGTCTTCAAGTTTGCTGCAACTTGAATTTGTGCATTACAAGTTGTTTCAGTAATGTCACTGTTGGGACAGCACACACACTTTGCTTATAGCAATGGGAGACTTTGGAGAACCAGTCTTTTCGTGAACAACGCACGCGCACGCACGCATAAAACAACGCGCACATGCTCACAATTGTGTGCGCCTGCACTGTTGACTTGAAGACCGGTTCTCTAAAGTCTTCCATAAGGATTGAGTCGTATTTTAATATTGATCATGTTGCTTGGTGAATATGGCATATGTAGAATTGCAGCTCTGTACTCAGGACCAGTTGGGTGCAGTGCTTATCGTAAAAGACTTAACATAATTCTGGTTGTTTTTCTTGTGACAGTGCAAGTCCATCATCAAACAGCCTTCCACAGTGAACAACAATCACATCAAGTCAGCGCTACGCAAGTCCCGATCAGACAGCGAGACGTTGGGCCAGTTGGAGAATGACGAAAGACGGACGAGAGACGAGGAACGAGCCATGTCAGAGGGTAAGGACAGGCATCACAGGTAGCGGGAATGGGCAGTCATTGGGATTCGAACCTGCAACCTCTGGAATATCGTACCAGTGCTCTTACCAACTGAGCTATCCAGCTTTCTGTTGGTTGCGTTCCAAATTGTCAATTATCTTTGTTTGTATGCTAGTCAGAAGCCATGGGAGTCTTCTTTGCTCGCCTTTCACCTCTGCGAACCGGGTTCAAGTCCGGCTCGGTTCACAAGTGGATTGGGTTTTCAGTCCCTACCTGATTCCGTGGGTTTTACTCTGGAGTTTTCCTCCCACCTCTAAAACTGTATCTTCTTCTCATCATCTTTTCACAACAGGTTTCATCAGGCTTTCGAGCTACAGTGCCTTGGGCACTTTTGAGGAATCCTTGGTGTCATTACCAGAAATAAATAATAATTATAATAATAATGAAACTACTCACATACTGCTTCATCCCAAGGACCATTTAAAATGCACGCCTTATTACATGTAGCAATGCTGCAAACCTGAGAACATATAGTGCTACATGTTCCTTGTACTAGAACTCAGACAGCCTTCAAAGATCGCATTTTCAATCAAGTGGAATAAACTTCTGGAACACGTCCTTGATATTAACATAATGCACTTCTTTGAAACCTTTCTGAGACACATAAAGGCTTTTTATTTGCTAAATCATATTAAAGGTAGTATCATACTTTGGTAAGAAACCAAAACAAAAAGATTCACAGATTTACTTATAACTTTCGGGGTATGAAGATGGTGACGATAGAAACCTACCGTTAAAATGTTTTCGCCTGAAATGGTGTATTTATCCAGAAATTAGTAAAACAACGACCGAAAATCTTTTCAATCTTTTAAGAGATCAAAAATAAAAGAGAAAAGACGCAAGAAATACTGTGGCAGTTTTTCACGATTTTCTAAAAAAGTGGGCACCGCATGGGACTGAAATTTTCACAGATGACTGTGACTGTAACTTCCTAGATATTTTTGCCCATGAATCTGTACTTCTTTGACAAAAACCAAACTATGATACTACCTTTAAGTCAGGCTCGATATGTTCCTCATTTTTTTTTTTGTCTTTGGGCTTTGGTTTTTTGATAGAAATGTTCTATGAGAGTTTTATTTTTCCTTTGGGTATGATTGTTAAAAATAACATATTATGTTTAAATACAAGTAATAAACTGCTGCAAACTGCTCATTAGCCAAAATGACCTGAAATATATCAAATGCTTAAAGTTAGGAGGGCCTGTCGCGTTTCGATCCTATCAGAATCTTTCTCTTCAGCCTTTGAGAAAGATCCTGCTAGGATCGCAACGCGTCAGGTCCTCCTAACTTTAAGCATATTATGTTTATATGATTTTGGAGCTGAGAGCAGGAAACACTGAGTAGATTGTAAGTGATTGTAGATTGTAGATGAAGCGCTGTACACGTTTTTATCTAGGTTTGATTGTTTGTTTGTCTGTTTCCGTCACAGATGAGCAAGGCATCACGGAGGGATGGAGGAATCGATGGATGCGGAGGACATCCTCGGCCCTGAGGAGGTTCAAGAGAAGTCAAGTAGCCAGCGCCAGGCCGCTCACATTAAATGTCCACTTGACCTATGTCACGCTACCCTGGTATCGCATCATAGGAGGTAAGATCCTTAACAGGTGGATACACACCCAAATGTGTATCCTTGTTGAGACTTTTGTTCTCATGTACCAAATGAACACTCTCCGAAGAGCAGAATTAAAATCGCTCCCATTTTAACCAGAATCACTTTCCTGGGTTGAAATTTCTAGCGAACATTTCTTATATGGAATACTTCTCTATTATCTTTTTTCAAACTAGAGAATCTACTTCCGAACTGCAACTAAAAGCCTCTATTTTGATACCCGTTATTTTTGAATGGATTCACAAGATGATGCCATAGCCATAGCCTAAGCCTAAGCTGGAGCTGAAGTTTAGAAAAGGGCCCAAAGGTGTAGGAGAGAGCTTGTACCATTTGGTGGAAAATTTACATCGATTTTAGATCTTTTTGACGACTTTACCTCTTGTCACTGATCAGCTTTATCTTTCCCTCTCTTTCCCACAGATGTTCTTGAAACACAAAAGCAGCCCGTACTGAGCTAGTATCCAATTCTTCCTGACGAGGTCATTTCACGTCAACTCAGGACAAGATGAGTTCCCCCATCCTATCCCCCACGACATCACCGTGGTCAAACCGTCGGTCGGAAAGTGGTGAGCTCCTGATATTTTGTTTCAGAGAAGACTCTAGAACCAAAAAAAAATGGGCAAAGTACGAACGGAGCCTCGACAATTGAGGAAAGAAAGACAGAAAAGACGATATATTCCTGTGGTTTTTGTGATGAGAAACAAGCCTTGAACATTCCATGAATTCGGTGAAAAGGGAAACAGTATTAATTTGTATATATTTGCTTTGTAATGCTAGGAGTCCACTGGGCCGGCGCCAGTTGGTAACAGTTCGCGCCAACGATTATGGGATTGGCGTCATTACATTCCAGTGGATTCCAATAGGCGGATTGTCTGCGCCATTTGGTGCCACTTGGTGGATACTTCGTGCTGATTGCTCAATGCAAGTTGCACGACTTGCCGCCAAATTCATTTTTTGTCGCAGTTACGGGCCACAACGAGCCAGTTTGGGAGGCAGTTTGAGCCACTGCACACCACTAGGCACCTTGGCGACACTAGGCGCCACAGCAAATTTCATTGCCGCGAACTGGCACCAACTGGCGCCGGCTCAGCATGCTCAGTGGAATCCTAGCATAAGGGTTTATTGAGCTGCGGAGAATTGTGGAATCTTCGACATTGTAGGTCAACAATTAAACTGTATGTGTGTTAAGTTATATGACGTAGTCATTAAGAATTTTGTTCAGATCCTGTTGACCCACATTTACAGCTATGAGATGCAACGGGTGTACATGTTCAAGCCTTAAAGATGTTGCAACTTCGGCAGAGAACAGAGGATCGTCTTTCTTCTACCTGTGTGGGTTTCTTTTGTACTTATAGTGGCAGGTTACTTGTACAGTCTCGGAGTTTCTATGAGAACCTTGTTGTACTGAGCTTGACTCAACTTGTAAAGTTTTTGGGGCCTTTTGCACGGAGCACGGCGCAACTTATGAAGTTGTGGGGACCCTTTAGTACTGAGCATGGCTCAACTTGTACTGTACCTAGTACAAGTTGAGTAACAGGTTGCGGTGAGCAGGCTTTTAAGTTGTTGTGAGGCTGTGGCACTGGGCATGACTCAACTTGTACCTGTACTGATTGAGAACCTGTTGCAGTGTGCAGGCTTTCTTCTTTTATACAGTTGTTGGGATTCTGTTTGGGAAAGAAAACCGCTCTCAAAATCTGTTTATCCCCAGAACCTTACAAAAACTTGCCAAAACACTCAAAATCATTATTGTCCTAACAAAATATGAAGGTCTTTCATCAATGGCTGTCCTTCAAATAAAAACTTGCCATAAGGGTTTGATGATTTTTTATCAGGGAGAATAAGAAAGACAATGCCTTGTCCTCTCACATCGTGTGAAGCAGAACTTTGCGGGTTTGCTGGGTCTGATGGTGGCAGAAGTGGGATTTCAAAGGATGCCTTGTCCTCTCACATCCTGTGAAGCTGGACTTTGTGTGCTTGCTGGGTCTGATGGTGGCAGAAGTGGGATTTCACAGGATGCCTTGTCCTCTCACATCGTGTGAAGCTGGACTTTGTGGGTTTGCTGGGTCTGATGGTGGCAGAAGTGGGATTTCACAGGATGCCTTGTCCTCTCACATCGTGTGAAGCTGCAGGACTTTGTGGGTTTGCTGGGTCTGATGGTGGCAGAAGTGGGATTTCACAGGTCATGATTCGGCCCTCCCTTCGCCAAGAGATGCAACTTTAATGTTTCACCTATTGTCTGCAGCTGCACTGCCTTGGATCATGCTGCATGTGTCTACACGAAGCACACAAATGACTACCGGTATCTACAATCTATAATACAGACAGTCATTTTCATATTTTTTTTGGGCTAGAGTCATTTGCATACAGGATTTCAAATTGAGGAGTTCCAGTGTCCCTCGCGATGGACCAAATCAATACTGCATTTCTTCCCAGGGACCAAAATCACAGACCTGTGGAACAATGACGTTCGTCATGCTTGGGGTTAGAATCACCGAATGATCTTAAATTAGCAGGAGTAATGTTAGACGTAAACAATTGCACATATCAGTTTAAGCACTGTATCTAGCATCGGTGTTGTCTGCGCACATGCATCTATAAAACTGAACTTGTACGCTTTAGGCAGTTTTTTCTTTTTCATTATCGTTTTCATTTTGTGCTTTTTTGTTCAAAAAGCGGGTATCATCTTCTTTTTTTATATAATATCTAACCAAAAAGCAAGTATTTTTGGTTCATCGATAATGGTGGAGGCTTGAATATTTTATAAAGATTATTTTTTCGTTCACGGGGAATAGCTGTGTGGTATATTTTGTTTTATGCTAAATGCTCAGACGGCGACGTTAAAGTAGCTTCTCAGTATTATTTTGGATGGATTTTTGGTTTCAGCCAAAGATAATTGACATTTAAGTGCAATCTGCTTATTAAAAGATGATAATTATGTAAGAGAAAATTATTTATTTTGAATATACATGTAAGATGTTAACAAAAAATTGAATTGTTACTGAAAATGGAACGTAGATACATGAACAAGCTGCATTGATCAGTTTTGATATGATTCCTATCCTGTCCAAAGGAATGCCTTTACTTTAGGTACATGTAAGTGTCAGTGGATAATGAATTAGTTTGAGACAAAAGAGCTACATGTATATTAAAATTACTAGAGCACTAGCTCCTCCGTGTACAGAGTGATGCCTGCTGGACGCATCCATGTTTGTGCACAAACCTACGGAAAACACAAAAGTCTTTTGTACGTCTATTTGCATATCTGCGTTTGTGTTCTATGCAGGTGCGTTATCGAAGCCCCAAATCCGACGCACCTTCGGTAAATGTGCGTTTCATTTTGCGCTGTGTGCGTACACGCGCTGCACTTCAGTCACGCAATGATGAGGCGCTACTGGTACCGTTCGCGCATACTTGCGCGTTGCATGATATAGAGTAAACTCTTTGAAAGGCATTCCAGGCAAACTTTATTGTTCAAACATGCACATAAATTCCAAATGACTGCGCCCAGGACGGCTTCAAAGTGTCCACGCATTTAGAACGCAGAGCTAGCGCTCTAGTAATTACTAATATAGCTCTATGGTTTGAGATGAAGTGAGGGTCATGTCTAGGTGTACATTTACATGTACTTCTGCATTAAAAATACAGCACCTTGTGTGTAAAGCGTTTATTTATCTCAAACCTTGGAATACTCCTCTGCCCACCGACATCCTTAAAAACCCTGTGGAACGTTCTTTGGACTGTACGCCAAGATGGGCAACACAGTAGGCCGTCAGAACAGGGGCCAATTTCATAAAACTGTTAAGAACAAAAATTTGCTTAGCACAAAAATGTCTCGCCCAATTAAACCACCATTGAAAATTCCATTTGATATTCATGGTCAGCGAACAACAGCCAAAGAACAATCACGAGTGATACACAACACATGGACATTTGGTTGCTAACCCTGTTTTTATTAAGAAAGAAATGTCATGCTTAGCAAATTTTTGTGCTTAACAGTTTTATGAAATTGGCCCCTGTATAGCCCCTCCTTATAATCAGATACCACTCCGATCTACTTAAATATAATTCCATCTTGTGGTAATGGCGGTGCTGAAATTTCAAAATATGACAGGGCCCAACCCAACCCGGCGTTAAGTCCATAGAATATCCTGTAGGGGGATACTGTAGAGTGTTATTTGGAAGGACTTTAAAGGTAGTATCATACTTTGGTAGCATACCGAAACAGACAATTTTCACAGATTTACCCATAACCTATAGTAGGGTGTAGTGAATTTCAAAAAAGTTTGAATTTGAAGTTCTGACTAGGCTTAAAGGATGTTTTGGCAATATATAAGACCTACATGTACCAGAGTGAAAAATTCAGAGTGAAATTCACTACACCATATAAACTAAGGTGACCATATTTTGTTGTGATGATCCGGGGACAGTGATCCGTGTCCTGGGGGAGGGGTATAATTTTGAAAAATGTTTTGAATCCAGATGGTGCCTACATGCAAAATGGTGGCATCTATGGACATCTTGTCCAGTTGACATGAGTGGGTTACATACTTACATGTCTTAGGCGGTTCTCTTCGCATAGGCCTACTTCTCTGAAGAATGGATCTTCTTCAGCACAGCATTTGTGTTCATTTTTTTTTTTTTTTTTTTAGGACTATTAGAATTTCCGGGGGCATTTTGTCGAATCGTGGACATTTTCGGGGATAATTTTTCATCGGGGACGGCACTGTCAAATCGGGGACTGTCCCCGGAAATCGGGGACTGTCCCCGGAAATCGGGGACTGTCCCCGGAAATCGGGGACGTCTGGTCACCTTACTATAAACCTACAGGGTATGTAGATGGTGGTGGCAGAAACATACCGTTTAAAGTTTTCTGCCTGAAATGCTCTATTTATCCAGGAAAGAGTAAAACCAATGACCAAAAACATTTTTGATCCTTAACAGTGAAAAGACTTTTAAAGAAATAGGTCCTATACTGTGAACGTTTGTCACTGTTTTCTCAAAACATGGGCACCGTACGAGACTGAAAAATTCACAGATGACTGTTACTGTATCTTCCTTGATTTTTTTGCCCTTGAATTTGCATTTCTTGGAAAAAAACCAAAATATGATATTACATGTACTTTTAAATACATGTATGTAAAACCCAAATTGTAATTATCTGGTTAATACATGCTTGTTTGGTTGGTTAGTTGGGGTGTTGGTTTGTTTCTTTCTTTGTTCGTTGGTTTTGGCAGTCTTCTGCAGCAAGTTGGTTTTGTAATGTTTGGTACAAGTTTGTTAGTGTGCATCTGTGTGTGTCTATGAAATGGTCTTTATGTACATTTGTCGATTTGTCTTAAAGCATGTAAAGAGTTACATACATGTAGGTATGGTAGGTAAGGGAGCTACATACATGTAGGCACCGAAGGGCTTACACATGTGTACACCTCATCAATTGTTGTCCCCAGAGCCGTAAATAAAGAGAGTTTGGCCAACTCGGTTTCAGGCATCTCATTTATGATTGGTCAATAGCCCTCACGTGACTACAAGGCGCCATGTTGATGACCAACTTTGAGTCAATCAACTGCAATATTTCACATCTGCCTTTGCCCTATATTCAGGTAAAATGCACATTCCATGGTTTCATGATCACAACAAATGGCACACCATTGTTAAGAGGAATAAAGAAGCTTTCCAATGATGTCAGTTTCACTCTTCATAGATCAGTGACAAAAAAGATATAATCCCTCAAACTTGAGTTGCAGAACTTTTTTGAGGGGTTTATTAGACAAACAACCATTGCTAAAATAGTTTGCGTGCCCGCGCGCGCGTGTGTACGCGCATCCACCGTAGGTCCTCAACATGGCGCAGTTGGCCAAACTCTCTTTATTTATGGCTCTGGTTGTCCCATCCCCTCCCCAAGACTTGTGGTTTGATGTCAGTGACAATACACTGATCCAGTAGGCCACGCCCACAATAGCAACGTAGCTACATTGACATGATTGACATTCCTGAAACCATCTCAACTCCCTGGGGAGTATACTTGATCCCGGTTGCTGTAATTAAGGCACGCAAAGGCTTACAAAGCAGCTATCATCTATCTTCACAGGTACCCATTAACTCATGGGCATGCTGGGTGAAGAGGAACAATTATATGTTTCAAATTCAGTGTCTTGCCAAAGGATGCAAGCACCACTAAACATGCAATCCCATGGTTGGATTCGAACCCAGAATCTGTAGATTGACCACAAAGCCCTTGATATGATGTACATTGTACAATGTACATACATGTACACCTGTAAATGTGTACCAGGGCTCGGAATATTCACTAGACTGTGGACCGCGTCTAGTGATTTCAGTGTCGGTCTAGTAAAGTGTGTACTGCACTAGTCCGGCTGTCTCTAGAGTAATTTTGGTTTTCTTGCACAAATACATGTAAAATGGTGCCTAAATTGATGATTTTTGACACAATATTGCATATACATTTACTGTTTTCCTATGTACATGAATGCCATACAGGTCTAGTGAAAAAAGTTCAGGTCTAGTAAAATGCTTCAGTTACTAGACCTGCTGTCCAGTGCTTTTTTTTTCACGAAATTCAAGCCCTGTGTAAATGTAGCAGGTTTTGTTGGGAGGAATGACAGCAATTGTTAAAGGTGCACTACATGGATGGGGGAGCCTATAATTAGAGGTATGGGAACAGGTTCAGAATGAAACTTGAAGGGGGTGATGGAGTTCACTCTAACATTAGTAGTCTGCGGTTTTGGGAAACCAGGGTCTGGGTCCGATTTCACTAAGTGCTAAGAGTGACCTTAAGTTTGAATTCATCTCAATTGCTAAGCAACGTGTGATGTCACAATACAAATCACTATGGTGATACTGACAACTCATTTTAAGATTAATCTTAGAGCTTTGTGAAATCCAGCCTTAATTCCATAAAGCGCTAAGATTGGTCTTAAGTTTGACTTAATCTTATTTGCTAAGCAAAGTGTGATGTCACAACTACTAATGACTATCTATAGGCCTTTTCACAGGACGCCTAAAAAAACTCTCAACCATTGAGACATTTTCTCATGGTTGTGAAATTTTACAAAACGGTTTTACGCTGGCCGTTCTTGCGTCCTTTCACACGGCACAGTGTCACATTTCGCAAGCCTCCCTTGAGACGGAACGTTTGTAATCGATAAACTATGCATTTTATGATTGTAAAACGCTGCTAGTACCGTCACGACTCTGAGGTTGCGTGTGAAGCGCGCGGTCTGCAAAGGCCATGTAACACATACTGTAGAAAACACACGCATGCGCATTGCAAAGCACTTCGCAAGGGACCCTTGAGAAATGTTGTCGTAGGTCTGGACCTCGGTCAAAATCTCTCAAGGATTCACCAGGGATGTCGGTCACTCTCAAGCATTGGTGTCCTTTCACACGATTACACTTTTGTAAGATTTTTGCAACCATGAGAGAATTTTTCAATGGTTTACGAGTTTTTTTGCCTTTGTGTGAAAAGGTCTTAAAGTGATACTGACAACTCATTTTAAGATTAATCTTAAGATTTTGTGACATCAAGCACTGAGCTGTATCAAGTCACAACTGCGACGACAATCAGTTCCAAAAGATTTCCTATTCACCTTGTTCATAACAATGCCAACTCCACTTAACAGTATATTTATTTTTGTAATTCTCCCTCTAGAGTTTAGATTGTAAAAAGCCTTTCTATGTCTAACTTCACTTGATCACATGTTGAAATCATGTGACACATCATGTGACATGCCATGTGATCATAATGCACAGTGCTTGTATTAAAAAATGAAAATAATCTTAGGGTAAAAATAAGGGGTAAAAACATAATGAAAAGAAAGATGTACAATAAAATTTGTAAAACAATGAAACAAAGGATTCAAATGTGTTTTATTTGCATTCCGAACGTACAAAAATGTAAAAAAAAAAAAATCTCAATGATTTATTGTAGATGAGATAGAGTAATATGCAAATGCGTGGTATTTTTGAACACATGAGGGCGCTGTTAGGTGTACAACTTTATTTACTTCCGGGGGGTATGGTCCGGTTAATTGTCAATTGAGCAGAGGTCATTTATGGACAATTTTGTCTTTTGGGATACGATAGAAGTGTATATTTTTACTACGACATGTACGAGTTGTATTCTGACACAGTGGTACACAAGAACAAGGCATTGTCAAATGACCCCCAGAAGTTATTCGAAGCGCCCTCACTCGTTCAAAAATACCGCGCATTGGGCTTGCCCTCTTTCACCAATGTTAATGAGCACCTGAGCCAGTGCATGATTTTATTCAGCGCTCATCCACGTCGGCAAAGGGCTAGCCTAATTTGAAAAAAAAAAAAATTATCGTGGAATTTGCCAAGATTTGTGTACTTGTAGTTGATACTCTTTTTCTTTAATAAAAATATCATTACCATTTAGAAGGCTTTTTCTACCTTTGAACAATGCTGATAAAAATTTTCTTCTTTTTGCAATTTTTTTGTGTTCTTTTGGGGACTGAACAATTAAATTAAGAGATTTTTTTATTGAATTCAGCTGTTAAAATGTAACAAAAAGTGTCGGTTGCAATTCTTGCATGGAAATAATGACCATTGGATTTTTGCATTGCATACAGTTATAAATACTGGGAACAAGAATTTTGCTGACAATTGAAACCAACATTTAAGGTTAAGATGAAACATTTTGATAAACACCAAGAAATATTTCCAACTCTTCGGGAACCAAAAGAAAAAGTTAAACACTGGGAATTCCAACAGTGAAACATCTTGAACATGTCAAATAAATTTACAAAATAACATGGTTTCAACTTTGCATTCAACCAAACAATCGGTGAAAAGTGAAAAAGTTCCAAAATTTGCAAACATTGGTATCGAACTATCCAAATGAATTTTAAAAAAGCATAGCATAATTCCTTTTACTGAAATAATTGTATTTTTAAAAACACTAGCATTTTTAAAAGGTAGTATCATACTTTGATAAGAAACCAAAACAGAAATGTTCACAGATTTTCGTGTAACTTACATGTACAGAGTATGAAGATGGTGGCGGTAGAAACATACAGTACCGTTAAAATCTTTCCGCCTGAAATGGTGTATTTATCCAGAAATTAGTAAAACAATGACCGTAAATCTTTTTGATCTTTTAAAAGATCAAAAATAAAAGAGAAAACACTTAAGAAATACTGTGGCTGTTTTTCACTGTTTTCTCAAAAAGTGGGCACCGTATGGGACTGAAATTTTCACAGATGACTGTTACTGTATATGTCTTGATATTTTTGCCCGTGAATCTGCATTTCCTTGATAAAAACCAAAGTATGATACTACCTTTAGAGAACAGGTGGTCTTACAATTGCTATGGTGACTGTCCACCGAATCCGGTGGGGCGTGGAAATCTCATCTCGCCTCCGTTCATCTAGAAACCCAACTGGTGCCCTATCACATCATCACCGGTGTCCGTCACAGCAGACCCTGCCAGATTGGTACCATTGGGTGATGACAAGCTTGGTACCACCTGCAGTTCATCACTGGCCGGCAGGCTGCTGGCGAGGGTGGAGTTCTGCGAGGATGAGGTGCAGCTGCAGGTTGCCGTGGAAGACGTCGATGTGGAATCGCTTTGGGATGACTGGCTGGTATCCTGCATAAAATCAACAAACCATAGGAATGGTATGTATTATCTTGTTTTATTTGTTGGTTGCCAACCTGTTTTTATTTTTATTTTTTTTCAGGCTCAATGATCAGTCACGGGATTGTGCTACATGAATACTAGATTTACTATAAATGTTGTATACTTATCATAATTTGTATGGTTATTTCGTGCATTTCAATGTACACGTGTATACATTATCTTTTTAAAACCTGGTTATAAATTGAAAGCCATGAAATGGCAGTTTACAGGACATTCAACATCTTTGCAGTCAATAAGACCTAAAAGTTAATTATTAAGCAGAGGTTCAGATTCCGTTGCCCATCCTTGGTCTTGATGGTACCCCTGTCCAATGTTCCCATTGACAGGCCGAGACTTTCCTCCTCAAAGAACCAAAATTCCAAGCCTGTTTTTCGCTCGCCTCTCCGCCTCTTTGAAGGATACTTACATACCAATCTGGCACCTCAATCGCCGTCTGTCCTGTGTTCCGTCCCAATGATGCGTCCTCGCCGACTAGACCCTCGTTATAGGTCTGGTAGTACCTTCTTAGGAGGGTCTCTCCTATGAGATCGTCTAACGAGGCGCCGGCTTGTGGCAGGTCCATGGCAGGTGGTGGGTCAGTCCAGTCCCAGGGTTCTTGCTTGATGAGTGTGGTCGGTTGAGACAGCCTGATGATGACATACAAGAAAGACGAGAGAATTAGTCTTGCAAATTAAATTGAAATGCGCTATTTCATAGTAATATAGCACAGACTAGGGCTCTTTTCCAAACCTCGCCTCTGGCTCTGGCCTTGTCATCCATGCCTCAACAGGTTTGAAACGATGACACGTGTTTACTCCAAGTTGTATTAGAAAAAACTATCATAGGGATGGAGAAATTCCTTTCCTTGTCCATCAAAATTAAAATTTCAGGCCAGAGTAGCTACCTTATGCATACAAAGCAGCCCAGTTCATACAGAAGGGCAAGGTTCACTGGAGCTTCAATCCTGAAGTAAAATGGATTTTATCAAGAAGGTACGGAGGATCAAATCTCTAACCTGTAAGCTTCTTCAGACAGGTCGGGCGAGAGTGTTGCCTCTAAAGTGCTTTGTGACAAGTGGCCGAGGCTGAAATACCCTGCTGGCGTGGATGGTGTCACGGGCGAAGGCGATGACAAGTAGGGAGGCGTACTCGGGTATGATGCTCTGAATGTGGTGGCAGCGGTGGGATAAGGGTGTGGGTTGTCGGTGATTGCTCTGGAGCCTTCCAGCTCGGCTGTGGTCGTGGAGGGCATAGAGCGCAGTGGAAGCCGGGGTTGATTCTTGCTTGGCGTGCCGGAATCAATACAGATCAGGCTGGATTTGGGCACGTAGGAACTGCCGAGTTGGAAGCACGTTTTCGGTTTGCCGACCAACTGCCCGTTCAGGAGCGTTTGAGCTGCACCACTGTAGACACTGTCCTCGTTGCTGAACTCCAAAACCTCCTTGTTGTGATATGAAGACTGCCGACAGTGAGCATTGATTGATTCCTTGCTCAGGGCCAGGGCGCTGGATGCAAATCGAGCCATGGATTCCGAGATCTTATCCCCGTCGTCTTCAACACACTCTCTTTCCGGATCCTCTGCCAGTTCCACGTCCAAGCTGGTGTCTCCAGTTCCTCGTTTGACCGGGCTGACTAGGTACAGCGAGGCCCTCTCGAAATTGGTAAACTTAGACGGCCTCGCGGGGCTGAGGATCATAAAAGGCGAGCGGCCCACACCGTCTGACTCTACACCCACAATGCTGCATTCTCGGAGGAGGGCCTCTTGAAGATGATCGGGGAAGCCCTCCTGGCCAGGCGTCACAAGCTCCATCACGTCCACGACATCTTTGCCAGCTTTGGCGGCAGCAGAAATGCCGTCAATGAAATCAGGGGAGCCTCGAGTGGAGGAGCCAGACCTGGACTCCTCCTCGAGTTGCAGGATCGTGAGGACAATCTCCTCGTCTGACTTGGTTGCTCCACAGTGGCTCTCAGAGTCCACTCTCGAATATCTTGATTGCAGAGTTCCTGTGCAAAAACCAAATCATGGATAATTTCATTTAGTATGTATCATTTTTTCAAATACTCATTGAAAGGTGAACAAAGAAAAATTGACTGGAGCAGGATTCAAACTGGCGCCCTTCTGATACCATACAGGCGCTCTACCAACTGAGCTAGCCCTACGTTGGTGGTGTCCCAAAGTCAATTATCAAAGTCAAAGTCAAAAGTTCGCTTGGCGGTCATCAGAAGCTATACTATTAAAATGATAAGCAATTCAATTGCTTCAATTTGAGCACAAATCATTAAGAGTAGTTCCCTCTAAACATGTTGCTAAAAAACGATAGTCCTGTTTCTTTTTGCTCAGTGTCCAAAACCAAAGGATATTCATACGCTTTCTCTTGCTGCATATATAGAAGTACACAAAGTACTTTCTGTAAAGCCCTGAGGAAGTACACAACAAAAAGAGCCTTGAGTGGGATCTGAACTCTTAAAACATCCTGCATTCAGCCGTTAAATGCTTAACTTTGTTTTTTTTTATTCTTTTCTAACGAGGGAAGGCAGTAGGATTCAAAATGACAATGAAAAAATTACCAGTTAGTCTTCTTGACAATTTTAAGCAGACTTACTCTCAAGTTCAAACTCCCCTAGAAAGCATTCTTCACTCTCTCCACAGAGGAGAAGTGGTGTGATGATGTCATCGGGCAGCTGGGGTATCTCACTCAGTAGAAGACTGCCTTGGCTATATAGTACGAGTGGGATAAAAGCATAATGTGTTTGGACTTGCATTTTAGCATCATAGCATCGGCAGTAGTGGACGTATATCTAGCATGCCTAGGGTCTAATTTTTTTTGGAGGGGCACATTATTCTTCAAGGGAGACACCGAGAGACAATAATGCAAGTATCACACAAAGGCCATTCTTTAAAAGTTGCGATTTCAAATGGGAGGACTGGGCGGAGGTACCTCTGTGCCCCCCTCCCGTACTACTGTAGTTATGCCACTGTGTATCAGTTTTACTGCAACCAGCTTCTTGTCTAGTGTCACCAATCAATTAGTACACACACCTGCTGTCTTGATCCACTTGGTTGGTTTTATCCAGAGATGGCTGCCCGGAATCTGCTTGTGTCTTTCTGAACGTAGGATAAACAATGGGATTAATTAACTCGTTTGGATATATTTAACAAGCCAGTTGTAATTTTGAAACAAGTTCCTAACATCGAGGCCTTTACTGATATTTCCCTCAGAATTGAATGCCTGTTTATATGACAGCCAATGATTTTGGCCATGATCGTACAACACAGTCACAACACTTGGTGACCAGGGGGCAATTTATTATAGAGCTGCTAATTAAGTATCAAGACTTGCTTTAAAGCACCAAAAACCTTGGTAAATCACATCAGTATGCCAGCAAAAACTCTTTGTGGATGTTAAGCTCCGCAAACAAATGGCCGAATGCAAGTTAAAAGCTGTAAACATCACATGAAAATTTGGTTGCTAATCCTGTCTGATCAAGGAAGACTTTTCCTGCACAATAAGTAGTTTTTGCGCTTATACTTTTATGAAATAGACCGACCCAGTAAGCCACTC
This sequence comes from Astropecten irregularis, assembly GCA_963971285.1. Classification (NCBI taxonomy): domain Eukaryota; kingdom Metazoa; phylum Echinodermata; class Asteroidea; order Paxillosida; family Astropectinidae; genus Astropecten; species Astropecten irregularis. The sequence goes on along the minus strand of OZ020251.1, from coordinate 12,801,144 downwards.
CCACTGCACACGTGTGCAATGAACACGTGTTCCTCTCCAATGCTTCACTGCAGGTTTCTGTCGCGCGTATGTACGCACGCCTACATTTGTCGAACTTTAAGCGAACGCATGACATACATAAACCACGACTTTGATTGGTTAGAAACAAATGGGACAGGGCTAAATAAATGGATCGGTCTATTGGCCTCTGATCAATGTCTATACAGTTCCCCTTGATGAAGTCCCTGGCTTCCAAACCTTTGTCCAAGACATTCTCATAGATGAACTCCAATTAATACTGAAGGATAATTGAATGTCAAACCCTTCCTCAAAACCTGTTAATATACCTGTTACATTCCTCGGGCCAGTCCACAGATCCTACATCCACCTCCAGGATGTCGTTGGTGTCACCGTCTAGGTCTGCTGTCCTCCCACAAGCTCCCTGACTGCTTCCCTGGCTGCCTCCCTGGATCCCAGCTTCGGATCCCTGGGAGTTGTTCCTACGATTCGCCAGCATCTTAGCCACGGTTTTGTCCTTGGTGCTGCCCCTGGATGAAGCGGCCGCGCGCTGACCGCGACAGGACTTGGTGGTAGAAGGGGTCGAGGATGATTCCGCTCGGGATTTCTTTGGATAGCTCTGCTGTCTGGAGTTACCGCTGCAATATAGCAGGGAAGAATGAAAGTTCCCAATAATTTGCCAGAGAGTTAACCAGATGTGTTGTACCATTCCAGGGCAGACCTTTGCCGCGCTCTGTCCAATAACTCCCCAATTGGTAATAATTAATAATTTGGGGAGGCCGAATTGCGAAAGATGCGGCTACAACATGATCAAGAAGAAGGCTTTCATGGGCGCCCTTGGCTGCCAGCCACATCAACCCATATGATCACGGAGTACAGCCTGAGATTGAAAGTGTTTGATTTTTGTGGAGGGAGGAAAACCGGATCACCTGGAGAAAAACCCTCGTAGCATAGGAGAGAACCAACACACAACTCTACTCACATATGACCTGGGCCGGATTCGAACCCGGGCCACATTGGTGAGAGGCAAGTGCCTAACGCACTTGCCACCTATGCCCCCCAGAAGATTAGAATACACATTTACAAAAAGCAGGCTTCAGAGTACCCTTCACTGTGTTAATTAAATTCTGGCTGATCTGTAATTTTGTGAAGGTTTCTAACTAATAATTTCTTTTGACCCTCACTAATCAATATATTTTGATATATCGTCTTGTTGCATCAGCAGAGTCATTCTAAATTTCTTCTTTCTCCTTTTATACAAGTTATAAACTGCTGCAAACTGCTCATCAGCCAAAATAATGACCTGAAATTTATAAAATGCTTGGAGTTAAAGGTAATTGGTTAAAGGTAACTTTGGTTTTTATCCAAGAAATACAGGTTTGTGGGCAAAAATATCAAGACAGATACAATAACAGTCATCTGTGAAAATTTCAGTCCCATACGGTGCCCACTTTTTGAGGGGGCATTTCCTCGAATCGGGGACATTTTCGGGGACGGCACTGTCAAATCGGGAACTTTCCCCGGAAATCGGGGACGTCTGGTCACCTTAATAACGGGTATCAAAATAGAGGATTTGGGCTGCGGCTCTGAAGTAGATTCTCTGGTTTGAAAAGGAAAGCAGAGCTTCAGCATCAATGAAAAACCACAAGCTACATGTATTTTTTCAGCATATGGATGACAGAGCTGAAGCCTGAGTCGGAGCCCAAATCTCCGTTTTGTAAACCCCCATAATAAATTTCTAGTGCTGCGCCGTGTGCGCCCCGATCCTGCCAGAAAAGTCACGGTATCTCATCAGTTATTATTAAAGGTCATATCATACTTTGGTTTTTATCAAAGAAATACAGATCCATGGGCAAAAATATCAAGACAGATACAGTAACAGTCATCTGTGAAAATTTCAGTCCCATACGGTGGCCGCTTTTTGAGAAAACAGTGAAAAAAGGCCACAGTATTTCTTAAGTCTTTTCTCTTTTATTTTTGATCTTTTAAAAGATCAAAAAGATTTGCGGCCGTTGTTTTACTAATTTTTTGATAAATTCACCATTTCAGGCGGACAAAATGTAATGGTATGTTTCTACCACCACCATCTTCATACCCTGTAAGTTATACGTAAATCTGTGAACGTTTCTGTTTTTGTTTCTTACCACTGTACCATGATAGTATGATACTACCTTTAAGTATATATATAAAGGGCTATCAAACCAAAACACTCTTGGCTCAAGCTTCCGTGCTGATTCTTTCTTGAACAAGAGACTTACAAGACCGGACTGGTGACTCTGTTGGTGACAGGGTCCCAGGGCCTGATGCGGGCAGCCGTGGCTCGCTTGTTGTACTTCCTTCTGACTTTGACCTTTTCCACCCCGCTGGTGATGGCAGATACGTTTTCCTTTGAAAAACATCGCAGAAAATTGATATCAGTTTCATTTTGTTTATTCATCCAGCTTTAGTGTCATTGGCCCTGATCTGGTTGGTGTCTGATTAAAATGTTGCCTGGACAAATTTTGATTTGTCTGAGGTAAAGCCCCACTTTATTGAGACTGTGACGTTTAAATCCTTTTCACACGACGCTAACAAAACACACAACCATCAAGAAATTCTCTCATGGTCGCAAAATCTTGCAAACTAGTCTCATCGTGTAAAAGGACACCAATGCTTGTGAGTGACCGACGTCCCTGGTGAATCCTTGAGAGATTTTGGCCAAGGTCCAGACCCATGAGAGAATTTCTCAATGGTTGAGAGTTTTTATGCCGTCGTGTGAAAAGACCTTTAAAAGAGATGATATCTTTGTGAAGAAGAAAGCGACGGAATGAAAAAAGCTTGTCAGGGAGAAAACAACACCGACCTTTTTGTTCTTCACTGGCAGACATGCCCCGCCGATAACCCTCTCGCTGTCCTCGCTAAAGAGTCTCTTCCGCCGTTTGCTCTTGGTCTTGGCAGAGGACGCAGGTGGTGGCTGGTCCTCCTGGCAACGGGAATCTCGGACGTCGTTGATAAACCTGGCCGACCAGTTTTCCGGCCGCTTCTTGACGGGAACGCCCGGGGACCGGGAGGAGATACGGACCGAGTGCGGTGTGGCGTAGCAGGGCGTCAGCTTTTGCGAGCTACGTACGGCAATTGACGGAAGAAAGAAACATATCGAAGGTGTGAAAATCAGAAATTGGGTTTGACAACAGGCTGACAGGCTATAATAATGCAGTTTGTATGTTCGTTACCAGCTACATGTAGGCTATTCAGTGGATGGACTTGACCTGTTTTAAAGTTTCTCTCCTTAAGAGGAAGCTTTTCTTTGAAGGGAAGAGAGGACGTCGGAAGAAACAGTGGATTGATAACATTAAAGGGTGGACAGGAATGAGCTTAGCCCAAGCCAAGCGTCTAGCTCAAAACAGAGCTGCTTGGAAGAAACAGTATGGTAACATCAAAGAGTGGACAGGAATGAACTTGGTGCAAGCAAAGTGTCTCATTCAAAGCTTCTATTCAAAACTATTCTTCAATAAGTCTTTGTTGTTGTTTACCTTTGATCTTGCCTACCCCAGACCCCTCTAAGTCTTTGCCTGCCCACACTTGACTACCCCAACCTCTCTAACCAACCACCCCCTTTTTGTCTTGATCCTCTCATCATCCATTTATGTTTTTGTCCTCATTTAGCCTTCGATAAAGATCCTGCTCGGATCGAAACGCGTCAGGCCCTCCTATTAAACTCCAACGATTTTATACATTTCAGGTCATTATTGTCAGATGAGCAGTTTGCAGCAGTTTTTTTAATTTGTATCAATTCAAAATGGAGCTTCTTGGAAGAAGGAGATTTAAGAGGTTTTGGGAGATTCATCCAGATGGTAGCCAATCATCAGAATTGACGTCGGATGAAGAAGGAGAAGACAATTTTGGTCTGCCTATTGTGCAAAGAAGAGTAATTAATTAAGAGTCATGATGACTTCACTGACCGTTCGTCCTCTTTCCAATGCGTGATGTCTTCGTCACATATCAGGTCAGGAGTGAGTCTTCCCGAGTCGTCCAAGCTGATCTCAAGATCGGTCTGGGAGGATTCCTTCGTTTCGGGCTTACCTGAGGGAAACGAAACAGATAGGCATGTAGAGGATCCATTTGGTAGAGAGGTTAAATAGGCATGATTTATCTATGAATGAATTTTATTTGCACATTCAACGTCAATGTTCCTCCAAAGATGAAATTATAACACACTGAATATAAAGTACATATGTATGACTAAAGGAGACCAAAGGATTAATTATAAAGGGACATTGACTATCTATACTCCCAGCTGGAGTGGTAATTTGCAAATGAGGTGATCAAGTTTCATTTTGGTTTTGGGTTTTGGTAAGATACACTTAATGATACTGTTGACCTTGTATTCTACAACGACTCATTCAGCAAACACACCTGACAAGGGGCGGTAGGCGCCCGGAAATTTGTAGTAATAAAAAGTAAGTTAATACAGGGAAAAATGGCTTTAAAAGAAATCAATAAGTTATCAGGTTTGGTAAGATTGTCTGTATCCTCTTGTCTTGAAATGTCCCTTTGTCCAGTATGTCTGTTTTTTGCTTAGTCTTCTGTTCTATATGTTAAGGCTCCCCCAACACAAGCATTGCTTATCAGGGTCTGCCTCCATAATGTTAACATGTATGCCTTTGTTTGTTATTAACCAATGAAATGGAAATAAATGTCGTTGAATTGAATTGAATTGAATATGAAATCATTGCCAAGTCCAAGTGACTTTTTATCCACATGCAGAAAAACTCATAAAATATGATATTTTTACATCAAATATAATAATCATGAAAAAGTAATGGAGTGGGATTTGAACCTGGGACCCCCCCCCCCCGTAATACCGTAGCAAAAATCACTGGTTAATTGTTTGTTTGACTCACCATCCTCCAAGCTTGTTATGGAGCTTCCAATGATCTTGTATCTCTTCGAGGGTGAGCTCATGACAAGATCTGACGGCTCTGACCGATTGAGGTGATGAGAGGTTTGGTCACGGAATCTGACCGGACTTGACGCCGGACTCCAGCACTGTGCGTGGAAGGACGTTTTACTCAGAGTTGTGGCTGGACTCCGGAGAGGACTTGTTGTAAGACTCCTTCCGAGGGGCCGGCTGCATCTTGAAGCGGTGGTGCCACGACTCCTGGCCGGACTAACGGCCAGAGCGGGGATCAAGTGGCTGTTGGTCAAGCAGCTGTTTTTGGATGAGACGGCAGCAGTCCCACTGGGGCGACCACTACTTAGTTGGACGAAAGCCCCACTGTACTTGGCTGGACTAGAAACAGCAGCAAGACCGCTTGACCGCTTGCCACCTGGATACTTCTCTGGAGGCCGGCTAGACGCAGCTCTTCCACGACTCATAGCTCGACCCCTTACGGGACTCTCGGCTTTGTCAAGCCCCGAAAAGTATGACGGCCAGTACGGATTCACTCTATCCCCATGACCTTCGTTAGCAAGCCAATCTGGCTCAACTTTCACAGCTGGACTATCTGCTCCAGGCAGGCCGACAGGACTGTAAAATGAAGGCGTGAGAGGAGTGGGATACCTGCTAGGACTTCTTCTTGGGGTCCGGGGCGGGCTATACATGGGCTGCGTCAGTCTCGATGTTTTCATGTTGGTTTGCGGAAAGTTCCCTGCAATGTATAAAACAGCAGCAGTTTATTACTTGTATTAAATAGTTTTTGGAAGACACTATCATTAACAAGTCTCTACTTATTCTCACCACTGTTTATGTATCTGTTGAGTATGGTATTCTTGGTGATGAATCTTGAGTTCTGAGATGAAGTAGTCTCGGAGAGATCTTGCTCGTGGCAGATGAGGGACTTCGTCGGAGAGGGCGGCACATCCCGGTCCTGCTGATCGGCGGCACAAGTCTCTGCAGGGATACAATTTCCATGACAACATTATTTGTTTGTTCATGGGGTGCAGGCCTTCATTTTAATAAAAATGAGGAGAGCTGCAAATCACTCTCCTTATCAACGCAGAGAATTTAGGAGAGTGATCTGCTCTCAGTCTCACTAACAAAAATCAAGTTTGAGCTGCAATTCCAATTATAAACATAGGGCCTACTTACACATTTCATACTACTAAATCTAGAGAGCAAACCAAGTTTTTGCATGTGTCCAGTGTCAAAAAAAGAGAACATGCAAAATTTTGCTTGTCCTGTTGAAAAAGATTATAAACAAAATATCACTATTTTGGTATTTTCTGTAACGGGTAAATGACAGCTGGAAAAAATGTATGTGATGTTTTGAAAAAGGGCAGCTCTTCTTAAGTTGTTAAGGAGCTCTTCTTTTCACTCTTCCTGGTAAACATTAAGGAGAGCGGAGGAGAGTGATCACTCTCACTCTCCTTAAAAATTCAAGGCCTGGATGGGGGTGTTTGTTTGTTTGTTTTTAAGTAGGATTTGAAGCTTTGCATGCTGGAAGTCACATAATAACGTAAGGATTGTGGAGACACCATGTAAAGATGCGTGGTTCTGAAAAGAACCGGTGAGAATTTGAATCTACAGAGGTTGAACTTCTGGAGATCCAACTTCTCACTGGTTCTTTTGAGAAACACACATCCATAAAAGGGATTATACATGGTGTTCTTGCAAACCTTGTTTATGTTCTGTTTTTATGAAACTGAACTTTCTCAGGCAGATGATGATACTTTGTTATGCCAGCTAAGCTACATGTAAACTTGTGTTGAACATTTTGTTTTTATTTCTCGAGGTTGGTACTTCCATCCTATGACCAGAAGCTGAAGGGCAGCTGTGTTAAATTTCAGTTTTATTGCACCATATTTAATTCTACAAGCTAGGGAAACTGACTGGTTTGATTTGAAGTCATTGAAAAGTGAACAAAGAAAAATTGACTGGGGCGGGATTCAAACCAGCGACCTTTCTATTAATAAAGTTTCATACATGTACAAGTCCTGTTATCTGCTGTTATTCTGACCTCCAAGTTTGAACCCTGTAAAATATAATTTGCAAATGAGAGTTGATGGATGGGCCTCTAATTGAAAGAATATTGTGACATTTTATAACTCCTAATCTTCACCTTTGGTTTCACTTGCTGTTCTCGCGACAGAGAGGGGAACTAGCTGTTCGTGTGTGGTTGAGGCATGGCCATCTTCTGGAACGACAGCCTCCTGTAGCCGCTCTGGATTCTCAACGGCATCAGTCTTGAGATGACTTGGGCTGGTAACAAAAAGTGTAGGCCTATGAGTCACCAATGGGAGACTTTTGGAGAGTCGGTCTTGAGTCAACAGCGCACGCGCAAACCATGCTTGCGCAATTGTGAGCATGCGCGCGTAGTATTGCGCGTGCGTGCCCGTGCGCTGTTGACCTGAAGACCGGTTCTCCAAAGTCTCTAATTGGCCAATTAAAAGTTAAAACTGTTGAAATTTTACAGCAAAACATTTTTTGAGTATTTAACTTTCGGAGTTTACCTGTCCACTTTCGTTTGTGTCGATGGAGATGTTTTTTCTTCCCTGTGTCTGGTTTTGAAGTGATATTTATAGGCAAATTCTTTTCGTGCTGCTTGTAGGTTCTGGTGCCCCTTCATAGGGGAAAATTCACTCTTTCGGCCTGCAACGGAACGAGATCCAATCATTTATTATCGTTCGGGGACATAAAATCCCCAGCAGCATGATTTTTTTGTTTTCAAGTTGCTGCTTTGAATTGCAATTGAAACTGTAAAATGTAATACAATGTGTTTTATTCTTGGTTTTTTACCACTGAGCCAGATAGGCAAGCTTAAACATCTTCACATGACCGTTACTCTCACACTAATTACAGTGGCGTCACCAGTCTTTTTAGTCTGGGGGGGCACTAGCAATTGTTGGGGGGGCACTACAATAATATATATTATATTTTTTTCACCAACCCAAATTTCAAATGGGCGGGCACGCGGGGGGCACAAGGTTTTCCGGGGGGGCATGTGCCCCCCCTAGCCCCCCCCCCCCCTTGGCGACGCCACTGACTAATAGGGCAGAGATTTTATTAACAAGAATTTGGCAATCACAAAGCTGAAGGGTTTCTAAATAATCAACCTTTTGACTCCAAAGGCCAGAAATTGAAAGTTGCATTTCCAAACAAGCAAAATTCAAATAAGCCCAAATTAATCATACACAAATTAATAGGCCTAAGTGCATTTATGAGTTATAAAAGTAATAAACTGCTGCGAACTGCTCATCAGCCAAAAATGACCTGAAATATATCAAATGCTTGGAGTTACGTGGGCCTGATGCGTTTCGATTCTAGCAGGATCTTTCTCAAAGGCTGAACGACAAAAGGCCGAAAACATGCAAGTGAAAGAAACACACATGGATTTATGAGAAACAATTATAATATTTACAGCAATAATTACAACAGAAAGGAGAGGGTTAACTATTCATCGCGATATTTATATACAGAAAAGGAAAAAGGCGATCAAAGTCATGTGATGTCTTGTTGCTGGTAGCAATAATAATAACAACATTGTAAAATTTGACAGTGTGAGGAAAAAGTTAACAAACTTTTTAGAATCAATCTTTTGAAGTTTACAAATGTTTTGAGCGTCAAAATGACATGAAATTGTTGAATATAATGGTGGGTAGCTGTGTCAGTCCGATAACAATATCAAAATACAAAAATACTCTACTTAGTCAATAAAGTGCTACTTGTATTTTTACATGAAATTGAGTAATTATAAATTGTTTACCTTGTTTGTCAGTCTGGTTCAAAAGCATAAACACCGCTTCTAAATACTGGACTTTCTGCACAGTCTTCTGCACAATCGTTTCCTGTTAAGAAAACAAACATCTTGCTCTAAGCACGAAATGGTGATTGCAATCTCAGAATTGCTCAGTAATTAGCAGATAAAGGCCTACATGAATGTTGGCCCTCTGCTTTTTGGTTGTTCCAATTTAACTTAGACCTTACATTAGGAAGAGCAACTTTAATTTCAGCAAAACTGGTCAGGCCGTCACTGAAAAGCCATACCATGCCCAAGCTATGCTCAGGCTCTGTGGCTTCTGTAATCCAAATTCGGTCAATCGAAATCACACTTTATCCATTTGAAGTTGAATTCTAGTCACTTGTCAGACTTGATGCGAACAGGGGCCACTTTCATAAAGCTGCTTAAGCACCAAAATTTGATTAAGCACCAAAAACTTAAAATATTATAAAATCAGTTTTCCATTAAAAACTCCTTGTGAATGATATGCTCAGCAAACAATGGCCGAATACAAGACAAAAGCTGTAGACGTCACATGAAAATTTGGTTGGCAATCCTGTTTGATCAAGGAAGACTTTCCATGCTTTTAAAAGCAAGTTTTGTGCTTTTAGTTTAAAGCAGCTCTATGAAATTGGCCCCTGGTCTTAAGCCTGGCTAGTATGCCATCTAGTGGCCTGGCTTTATTGATTTGAAGCAGCTCTGTTGCATTGAAGTCATTTGGACAGACGTTGGGAGGTTTCAGGCCTGAAGGCCCCGGCCTGACCAGTATCTAAGTTTCTCCCCACTCCTGTACCTTGGAGAGGCGAGACTTGAGGCAGTTCCGAGGTCTCAGCGCCTTGGCCTCAAGATGCTTGAAGCAGACGGAGAGATTTGACCTCCACTTGGCATCAGACTCCCTCCTTTTCTTCTTCCTCTCCTCTTTGCCCGGAGAAAGGATTCCCGAGCTCGGACCAGGACCCGTGGCATCCGACGACCCCACGAAGAAAGGGTGACCCAGCTGATGGCGCGGACCCTGATGATAAGGCTCGGCAAGTTTGAATGGGGCTCTCTTTCGGCAGCCAAACTTCTTGTGGGACCACCTGCGAGCGGTTAGGAACGGCGACGTGTAAGACTGTGCGGGCGATGATATGGATGCGTCGGTGCCGGACGGGGACGAAAACAGCATTTGACTCTGAGCCATGAATATTCATTAGCATCCTATCTCCTGTATGAGAGAAATGAACATGAGAAGTCAGAGAAAAGTCATGAGTTTTACATTTTGAATTCTGAAGAAATGGTTGCATGGTGGCTTTTTGAAAGATTCCATCAATAAATAGTTTATGAGAGTTATAAATATGAGGGGGTTAGTGTCTCTTAGTTACGCCACCCATATTTTCAGTATTTATTTAGGCTAGATTCTTCAGTTCCAAAATGAGATTTATTACTTAGGGCCTAAATTAGCAAACTTATTTGTCACTGTTGTTCATGGGTCCTGTAACTTAGTAGGCCTAACGTTAGGCCTAAAACGTTAAACCCTAAAATGAATGTAGGCCTAACGTTACTAGGTAGGGTATTTCAGCAATATTTCAGCATGTTCAGTGAAAAAAAAAGTTTCTTACCAAAATAAATAGGCCTAACGTTACTGAACACTGCTGAAAATAATATGGGTGGCGTAAAACAAAAGACACTAGGCCTAATGCCAATATGAGGAAACAAACTGTGTAACATTAGGCCTAACGTTAGTTCTAATCTGGTGGCAAAATGAATGGCTTTCTAAAACTTTCGGTAGGCCTATAAATTTGTTTTCATGGTTTTTAATGTTGATAGGCCCTTAACGTTAGACCTAACGCCGTTAGTAACGTTAGCATAGAATAGTCTAATAGTGACCCCCTAACTCACACTTCGAAGTTCGATCAATTCATTACTGGGCGTTCATTATGCAGAGTTGTGCGACTTACCAAATGAACTGCGTGCTCCAATTCCATCACACAAAACACACAAGAAACTCCAAGAGAAAATGGTTTAAACACTGGAACACAAAATGTCGAAATTTACCCAAAAATGTGACACTTTCTGCAACTAGAATTTGTTTCGCGCGGCGACACAAACATCCGGCCAGCCGGAAATATATTTCAGCGCGTCACGCGCACGCGCCCAGTACAGAAGCTGCAATCTGATTGGTTTATTGGTCTAAAGTACAAGACTTACGATTGGACAAAAGTTGGAGGTAAATTATAATGATTACGTCCCAAAAGTTTCTATTTTAAAATACGACATAATTCCAGTGGCGTCGCCAAGGGGGGGCCAGGGGGGGGGGGGGGGGGCACGTGCCCCCCCAGGAAAACCTCGTGCCCCCCGCGTGCCCCCCCATTTGAGATTTGGGTTGGTGAAAAAAAATATAATATACCGGTACATTATTGTGGTGCCCCCCCAACAATTGCTAGTGCCCCTCTTGTGCCCCCCAGACTCAAAAGTCTGGTGACGCCACTGCATAATTCATTCAAAAGTAATTCAATTAAATCATGTGATATTGCCTCCTGAATTGTTGAGACAATATTTGGTGCCAATAGTCTTATTCTGAAGCGATACGATTTGAGTTGTTTCCTTACAATTATATACACCTATTTTTTGAATGGTATAATCCAGAGGTCGCTCTTTCCGCAGCAGCAGCTGTGATTGCACATTAATCCAAAATTAATTGATTTTTGGCAAAGTTTTCTTCATAGTTTAAAAGAATTAGACGTTTTCCTTTTTTTTGTGGTGTAAAAGTGGTGTAAAATTGACAGATTGTAGGGAAAGCTATAACTGTTCGTACATAGCATGCATACTTGTGTTTCAATGTTCGTAACAGTTAGAATTTAATTTTTTTTTATGCAATGTGTGTACGTGAGAAAATGCAGCTTTTACGCAATGCCGTAACGCCGCCACAAGAGGGCGTGCTTGGAAAACAAAATAAATATGGCAGCCTGCAGGGAACTCCGGAAGGATCGTGCAAAAGAATTTTTCGATTCGTTTGACACGATACTGTTCGATTGCGATGGTAAGAAAGTGTTGTTATTTAAGTGTCGGTGATAAATTGTGTAGACAACTCAGTAGGCCTATATCGGTAACGGTGTACAAGCAGGTCCGATACTAGCCCCACTAGTGTGGCACGGATTTTCGCTCAAGCCGCTCCGATCCTTAGCCACACGTCCAACCGCCTGATAAACGTGGGATATGTTCGGCTCTGGTGCGCACCCTCTTGTCATCACATTTCACACTCTTTCGGCGATTGTGGGTTTACGGGATCCCAAAACACATTGATTTTTTTGGCTCTGAACTAACTTCTACTCCTCAAAAATGATACTTTTGACTTTCAGCAAATGTTCCTAGGTCCTTAAAAGCCTACATTGAAGAAATTTGTTAAACATTTCAGGGTTAAAATTCAATTTTCAGACCGTCTGATCGCGTGAGGCCATTTTGTCTGGTCTGGTTAGTCTAGTGCCCAGACCCAACAGACCAAGAGTCCTCAAAATGTCAGAGTGGAAACCAGACTATTCTCGTCTGCGGCCGTCCGTGCGGCGGTGAAATGGTACAATCTTGGTTACCGTTTTTACCCCATAATTTCCCTCAAAAATCAAAGCCCTGCCCTCTTTCCAAAAATTTAAGCTTGGTAATATAGAGGAGGAGACCAACAAAGTATATGTAGGTAAGTTACTTTTCAAATAGTAGTTTCCTTTCCTTTATAGTTTTAGGACCCGTAAAGCTACAATCCCCACTCTTTCTACATACACAAATGTTCCTTAGTATCTCATCTTTCCAATGATATACTATTCGAATGATTTCAATCTTGTATTCATCTATTTCTCGGTCATTCACTGGTGCTACACCGGCGAGTTTAATGGCGCGGGCCGTGCACCAGAGCCGAACATATCCCCCGTATATCGGGCGGTTGGACGTGTGGCTAAGGATGGAGTGGCTTGCGCGAAAATTTGTGCAACACTAGTGGGGCTAGTTACAGGTTAGTGAACAGGCCAAGGCCCCAAGCATGACAAGCCGCGGCAAAGCAATTTCGGGCATTACCTCAGTTTAGTACACTCAGGTTAGCTGGTACCGAAACCCAGTTGTATTTAGGTAAGTTAGTTTACTAGAAGCTGGGTACCAGCTACTAGTCTGAGTGTACTAATCTGAGGTAACCCCCCTTCCGGCCTGTCAATCAAGCTGTGCGCATTGACCAGTTGACCCATTTGACCATTTGGACCTGGATGATGCATTTAAATCAGGTGACCAAGATCACCATGATTGAACACAATGAAAGCCTAAGTCAAACTCTGTCACTTGCGGTATGTGGAATACACATGGGCGGGGCTAACTATAAACTAAATAAGAGCAAAGCCGGAACTGTCCATTGGCATTGGATTATTAAATTAAGCTTTACAGTCACTTTTAAAATTTAACTGTCAGACAAGTTCAGTTGACTGCGCTGCGGGACAAGTCGACCACAAAGATGTCAAAGACAACGCGACTCTCGGAGACACCTCAAATTCGAGACAAGTCCACTCCATTCTCTTCCCTCTGCAGCGTGCCAGGTAGTTGTACCGGTAGGCTCCACTTGCTCTTGCCCGTCTGTCACGGCCGACCTGACACCCAGACCCGCTGCTCAGTTCTAGTCTGTCTTGTGCAGACCACCGAGCCTAGTACACTTGTAGTAACTAGTATTAACTACCCTGATGTGAGAGTATTTGTATCATTTTCTGTGCCACTTATTTTTTCAGATTACATTGCAACGTGCTGTGTCGCGCACATTTCCTGCACACTTCGCATTAGCCAGTTAGCAGCAGAGATGGAGTTAACTGGTTGACTTGTCTCGAAGTCAACTCAAGTTGTCTTTATTGTTGACGTGTCTCGAGTTAAGTTCTCCTGCACTGAGAACTTGTCCGGTGCACGTTTAACTTTAGGTGTGTTCGTTTAGCTTCAACGAGTCGACACCATTCAACCTTGTCCCCACCGTCTCGTTTTGTTTTGCGCAGCATACACTTGTGACCATTCCCAGGCATGCCAGGTCTGGACTGCTCCGTGGAAGCTAAACGAATGCACATCCTAGGCCTAGACTTGTGAAAGTCTACAACTACACACGGTAATGGAGAAATAGGTTAAGAATAAAGGAATTGCCCAACAATTTAATGATTTGATTTTGCTTGTGTCGTTAATATTATTTCAGGTGTTATATGGGATGCAGCTGGTCCGATACCTGGAGCTAAGGAGACACTAAAGAAACTGAATGAAATTGTGAGTGACGGGAGAGTAATTCTTATCAAATAAGAACCTGTCCTTAAAGCCCTAACCCCCTAGGCTAGGGGCATTTTACTGTGACCATCCTGAATCCTCCATAATCCTCCTAGATGGTCATACTTCAAAAACTGCGTTCATCCTGAATCCTCCACAATCCTCCAGTGGTCCTCACTTGAAAATTACATTATATCCTGAATCCTCTGAAATCCTCCAAAACTACCATAAGGATTTTGGAGGATTGAGGTGGGTTTAGGGTCTTTAATGTGCTTGTAGCTATAGCTTCCGTGCCTTGCCAGCAAGTTTTAGGGTTTGAAATATAGTGCTAGCCCGGCGTACAATGTCTTGCAAAAACCACTCTGGGCTAGCTACATGAGCTAGGCTCACTTCCTTGTTTAGGTATGGATCAACATACATGTATGTACGGGCTAGTAAAAATCTAAATGGGCTAGAAAAATCTGTAGTAAGCTGGCCTGATGGGCTAGCCAGGAAACAAAGTTAGCGCAAGGCCTGGGTAGTTTCATACTTTGTTCGCTAGCATACCGAAACAGAAATCTTCAATTACCTATAACTTACACTTACAGTGTACATATAACATGTATAAATATGGTGATGGTGTGAAACATTCCGTTAACATTTATCTGCCTGAAATGCTGTATTCATCCAGAAAGGAAAAAATAACGGTTACAAGATTTCAAAAATACTGTTGGTGTTTTCACTGTTTTCTCAAAAATTGGGTACCATTTAATGGGACTGAAAATATTCCAGATTGTATCTTCCTTGATATTTGTGCCCATGAATCTGCATTTCTTTGACAAAGAACAAATGGGGTTCTGAAAGTAGTAAATTTTATTGGAGGGCGCATTGCTCAGGACATTTATGTACATTTCAATTATAGCTTGTTGTCTGATGTCTTTTCTTTTGTCTTTTTTATTTTATTGAAGGGCAAACGTGTCATTTTCATCACCAACAACAGCACTAAATCGAGGAATCAGTACACCAAAAAATTTGACGACCTCGGGTTTGAAAGCGTCCCAGTGGTAAGTGCACCTGTCTTTGAGTTTTAATTGAAAATAGTCATCAGCTGTTTTGAAGCAGGTTGCAATACCCTCGGCCGATAAACTTGAACACAAAAGGGCTTTTCACACTATCTAAAATCTCAGGGTCGCAACCAGATCAAATCCCAAGATTTTTTCCAACCCTTTAAGGGCCACTGATTTTCCGCGATCGCTGAAAACGGACAGAATTCACGGAATCGGCTCCTTGAAACGGAAAATTGATTTTTAAGATGACAACATAAAATCTTTATTTTCCAGTCATATTTTATTAAACAACATGCTGAAAATCGTAGAACTTTGTAATAACTGCACCCAGAGATATGCAGATAAAAGCGAAAGAAAAGGCCACCTTTTCGGTCATAAAGCGCCGAAACACCGTCGTATTGTAGTGTAGAAAATACACAGAGTACACGGGCAACAGAGCTCACTCAACAGCACACACATCTCGATCGCACGGTGACTACACAGCGACCACGCTGTGTGCTGTGCACGATGCATGGTTTGTTGCGGTCGGAATTAATAGACATGTCTTGGTCCTTGCAGCATTTTTCTTTACGTACGTAAGTGTGATGGTGTGGAGCAGGGTTGAAAATCTCAACCCGGTTCCATGCTGCATTTTTTGCCGTGATATGTGTCGTATCAGCCTGTTCACCAAAAACATACTGTAAACATTGCATTTGATCCGGTTAAAAAACTTGCCGGGCTAAACCTGGGTGGATCTGGGTTGGTTTCAACACAAATCGAAAAGGAGATATGAAGTGTGAAAAGGCCCTGAGACTACTCTATCTTCCTACAGACCATGTGCTTGCTTCTTTTCTTGCAAACCAAATAAATAATGGCATGCGGCATAAAAATTACGAAACAGAGGCTCAGGCTCCAGCTCCGTCATCCAAATGCTGAAAATATAGGTTGTGGTTTATCATTGAAGCTGAAGCTCTGTTTTCTTTTTTCAAACCAGAGGATCTACTTCCAAACCACAGCCAAAAGTCTCTATTTTGATACCCTTTATTTTACATGTTTTAGAATGGATTCACAAAATGAAGTTGGAGCCTGAGCCTGAGCCCTCCGTTTTGAAAAGGCCTTAAGACTACTCTATCATCCTGCAGAACATATGCTTGCTTCTTTGCATTCTTAAAGGAAACAAGCTGCGTGAACTGGGCGTATTGCATTTTATTTCATAAGTAAATTCATTTACGTATATTAAATGTGAATTAAAAGCCAAACTGGTGCAAGTGAACTTTTCATTTGATTTTTAGCCGCCCAAAAATTGCCTCCCCCTTTTGGGAATTTGCCTCGGCTCAAATTGAGGGCGCTGTTCGTGACGCAGATCGAGGAACGGAAATTTATCGAAGGTCTAGAAAACATCTTAACTTGCACGGTCCATGGAGCGGTCACAGACCCCCGGCAAGCTGCTATTGTGATCCGTCTCGCACACAGACCAACGTAAAACCGTCAGTCAGCACTACGACACGCGGTGTGTGTAAAATTTTTGAAGCCTTTTTTCTCGAAAAGTATTTTTGATGAACGATTTTAGGCTTCGTGGACACGCATACATACAATGTGACCGGCCGGTGAATGGGGCACCGGCTCTCGCGCGCGCGACTGTAGCTTCCTCGATTTACGTCACACATTCGGGAAGATTTATGTTAATGAGGGTCCCACTCAAGGGGCGGAGTAGCTTGGACAAACATTTTCAACATTTTTTTTCTCATATTTAATCCAGCAAATAATTAGCTCGAGACATAAAATATCATTGTAGATATAGTACTTTACTGTTTTAAGCAGGAATAATGCAATTTAAATCCTATATCGTGGTCCCTTTAAAGCTGTGGAATGTGTACTTGTAAATCAAATCGGCATAGTTGCTTTGTTTTGGGGTTCAGCAGGCAAGATAAACAGGGATTTTAAGTAGAATCTCACTGATCTCATAAGTACCATATTCTTACTAGGCCGTGGCTGCAATTGCATCTTTGAACTTGGTTCAGCCAGTAGAAAAACTAGAATTGGGACATGCCTTTTGGCCGCGTAGGCATGCCCCCAAAAGAATTTGAATCCATTTTTACAAGCATGCAAACGCTTAGGTCGGCCCGGCCATAACAAAAGCCCTTTTCACACGACGCCAAAAAAACTCTCAACCATTGAGAAATTCTCTCAAGGTTGCGAAATCTTACAAAATTGTACTCGTGTGAAAGGACACCAATGCTTGAGAGTGACCGACGTCCCTGGTGAATCCTTGAGAGATTTTGACCGAGGTCCAGACCTACGACAAAATTTCTCAAGGGACCCTTGCGAAGTGCTTTGCACTGCGCATGCTTGTGTTTTCTATGTGTTTCATTGCCTTTGCCGACCGCGCGCACGCCCGCGTGCTTTACGCGCAACCTCAGCGTCGTGTTGGTACTAGCAGCGTTTAATTCATAAAATGCATAGTCTATCGATTACCGGCGTTCCGTCTCAAGGGAGGCTTGAGAATGTTACACTGTGTCGTGTGAAAGGACGCAAAAGCAGCCAGCGTTTTGTAAGATCTTGCAACCTTGAGAAAATGTCTCAATGGTTGAGAGTTTTTTTGGCGTCGTGTGAAAAGGGCTTAAGTCACCTTCCTTTGTGGCTTAAGCCCTTTTCACACAACGCCAAAAAAACTCTCAACCATTGAGACATTATCTCAGGGTTGCGAAATCTTACAAAACGGTTTTACGCTGGCCGCTTTTGCGTCCTTTCACACGGCACAGGGTAACATTTCGCAAGCCTCCCTTGAGACGGAACGCGGGTAATCGATAAATTATGCATTTATGAATGTAAAACGCTCCTAGTACCATCACGACGCTGAGGTTGCGCGTAAAGCATGCGAGGTTGCGCGCGGGCGGCAAAGGCAATGAAACACATAGAAAACACAAGCATGCGCATTGCAAAGCACTTCGCAAGGGACCCTTGAGAAATGTTGTCATAGGTCTGGACCTCGGTCAAAATCTCTCAAGGATTCACCAGGGACGTCGGTCACTCTCAAGCATTGGTGTCCTTTCACACAATTACATTTTTGTAAGATTTCGCAACCGTGAGAGAATTTCTCAATGGTTTAGAGTTTTTTTGGCGTCGTGTGAAAAGGCCTTTAATATTTGTGATGTTGTAGTCGAAGCCAGACAATTGGGACATGGCCCTACTAGTTCATAATTGACTTTTCAATTTTTTTTTTTTGTTCTTTGTTCTTTTTCAGGAGAATATATTCTGTACAGCGTTTGCCACCGCCCACTACCTGAAAGAAAAGCTGAACTTCCAGGGAAAGGTGTACCTTATCGGTGAAGTAGGACTAGAAGAGGAGCTATCACAGCATAACATCAGCCATACAGGATCAGGGGTAAGAGTGGTACTATCACTTTGAAGGGCATGTACAACAATTGGTAAAGGTGACTGGGCAGCTGCAGGCTGCTCATAATTTGATTTGTCATGGAATAAAAACAAACCAGTGAAATTTTCAGCTCAAATGATCATTGAAAACAGTAGAAAACGGCGAAAAATGTTTGCAATTTTTACGCCAAATTGTGTGAAAAGCTGTCTCATTTTTTTATTTTTTCAAGATCGAAAATGATTTGGTGTTTGGTTTTACTCTTTTCTGGATAAATACAGCATTTCAGGCAGAAACATTTTTACATTATGTTTCTACCATCATCATCTTTTTACCCTATAAGTTATAAATAAATCTGTGAACATTTTTGTTTCGTTTTCTTACCTGATCCTTCATTATAACAGCATGAATCTGGGTCAAGGTGGTGATAATGGTATCACACCGATTGTCTGCATAATTCTTCACCACTTGACCTAGGGTAAGGTGACCAGACGTCCCAGATTTCCGGGGACAGTCCCCTATTTGACAGTGCCGTCCCCGATGAAAAATTGTCCCCGATTCGACGAAATGCCCCCCAAACAATTCTAATTGTCCAAAATAAATAAAACGCTGAACACAAATGCTGTGCTGAAGAAGATCCATTCTTCAGAAGATCCATTCTTCAGAGAAGTATGCGAAGACAACCGCCTAAGACATGAAAGTATGTAACCCACTCATGTCAACTGGACAAGATGTCCATAGATGCCACCATTTTGCATGTAGGCACCATCTGGATTCAACAATTTTTCAAAATCATACCCCTCCCCCATAAGGACACGGATCACTGTCCCCGGATCATCTCAACAAAATATGGTCACCTTAACCTAGGGTCGAGTGGTGACGTTAGTGACATCTTAACAAGACCATTTGAATAAATCCATTTTGTTCTTATACCGATTGCAGCCTGATCCCATCAGTGGACAACAGAAGGACTGGTTACATACACCCCTAGACCCAGAGGTGAGCTTGAAGACATTGTGATACTTGATTCAGTTTTAGGACTCCTATTTCCAGGCCACTCCAGTACAGGACAAATGATCTTTTCACTGGTTCCAACACCAACCCTAACCCACATGCATGTCACAGTTTACCACACCTGGTTTCTCCTATTGTATTGTAGGGTATCCTTAACCCCTACGGACGTACGGACTTGTATTTACAATGTAGCTACCATTTTCTCCTGGACCCCGGCCGTAAGGGGCGAGAGCTTCATACTTTTTAAAGTAAATTTAGCCGGCACTCAAAATGGGTTGGCACTTGGCTTGTGTGGTACACTGAAGTGTATGTTATAACTTGTAACAAAGGGTGAACATTAATTTTAACAGCACTGAGTACATGCAGTGCTAATACACGTCAGTCAAGGGCAAGCCCAATTGGAAAATTGTATTCAGATAGCAAACAAACATGATATTGTGAATACGGCCCTTACCATAACTCATTATTAAACCCAAACTACTCGACTACTGATTAAGCAATTGCTGTGCATTTCCATGTTAGTTTAATTGTAACATTTCTCTGCTACAATTTTTGTTTGTCGCCCTCTATCCAATCAGTTGAGTTACAATAACACCACGTCTTTCTGTCAATCTGTTTTTTGGACGTTTTGTGGAATGAGCCCATTGCTAACTCGGTAGCCCCGATCTTTATCGGGTTTTTTTTTGCCCCATTTCATTTTCCCTGTTGCCTACAGTGATGATTTTGTGGCCCTGGTGTTTGCCTTTGTGCCCTGGTAATTCCCCCACTGCCCATGGTCATTGCCTTGGTGCCCCTGGTCATTGCTTCACTGCCCATGGTTATTGCCCCACTGCCCATGGTCAATGCCTTGGTGCCCCTGGTCATTGCCTTGGTGCCCCTGGTCATTGCCTTGGTGTCCTTGGTCATTGCCTTGATGCCTCTGGTCATTGCCTTGGTGCCCCTGGTCATTGCCTTGGTGCCCCTGGTCATTACCTTGGTGCCCCTGGTCATTGCCTTGGTGCCCCTGGTCATTGCCTTGATGCCTCTGGTCATTGCCTTGGTGCCCCTGGTCATTGCCTTGGTGCCCCTGGTCATTGCCTTGATGCCTCTGGTCATTGCCTTGGTGCCCCTGGTCATTGCCTTGGTGCCCCTGGTCATTGCCTTGGTGCCCCTGGTCATTGCCTTGGTGCCCCTGGTCATTGCCTTGGTGCCCCTGGTCATTGCCTTGATGCCTCTGGTCATTGCCTTGGTGCCCCTGGTCATTGCCTTGGTGCCCCTGGTCATTGCCTTGGTGCCCCTGGTCATTGCCTTGGTGCCACTGGCCATTGCCTTGGTGCCCCTGGTCATTGCCTTGGTGCTCCTGGTCATTGCCTTAGTGCTCCTGGTCATTGCCTTGGTGCCCCTGGTCATTGCTTCACTGCCCATGGTTATTGCCTCGGTGCCCCTGGTCATTGCCTCACTGGCCATGGTCATTGCCTTTGCGCCCCTGATAATTGCCTTTGGTCATTGCCTTTGTGCCTCTGGTCATTGCCTCTGTGCCCCTTGTCATTGTCTTGGTGCCTCTGGTCATTGCCACACTGCCCCTGGTCATTGCCTCAGCGCCCATGGTCATCATGTTCATTGCCTCATTGCCCATGGTCATTGCCTTGGTGCCCCTGGTCATGCTGGTCATTGCCTTGATGCCTCTGGTCATTGCCTTGGTGCCTCTGGTCATTGCCTTGGTGCCCCGGGTCATTGCCTTGATGCCTCTGGTCATTGCCTTGGTGCCCCTGGTCATTGCCTTGATGCCTCTGGTCATTGCCTTGGTGCCCCTGGTCATTGCCTTGGTGCCCTTGGTTATTGCCTTGATGCCTCTGGTCATTGCCTTGGTGCCCCTGGTCATTGCCTTGGTGCCACTGGTCATTGCCTTGGTTCCCCCTGGTCATTGCCTTGGTGCCACTGGTCATTGCCTTGGTGCCCCTGGTCATTGCCTTGGTGCCCCTGGTCATTGCCTTGATGCCCCTGGTCATTGCCTTGGTGCTCCTGGTCATTGCCTTAGTGCTCCTGGTCATTGCCTTGGTGCCCCTGGTCATTGCTTCACTGCCCATGGTTATTGCCTCGGTGCCCCTGGTCATTGCCTCACTGGCCATGGTCATTGCCTTTGCGCCCCAGATAATTGCCTTTGGTCATTGCCTTTGTGCCTCTGGTCATTGCCTTTGTGCCCCTGGTCATTGTCTTGGTGCCTCTGGTCATTGCCACACTGCCCCTGGTCATTGCCTCAGCGCCCATGGTCATCCTGTTCATTGCCTCACTGCCCATGGTCATTGCCTTGGTGCCCCTGGTCATGCTGGTAATTGCCTTGGTGCCTCTGGTCATTGCCTCGGCACCCGTGTTCATTACCTTTGTGCCCCTTGTCCTTGCCTCACTGCCCATGGTCATTGCCTTGGTGCCCCTGGTCATTGCCTCGGCACCTATATTCACATGGTTCATTACCTTTGTGCCCCTGGGGCCGATTTCACTAACGCTTTGCGATCATCGCTAAGCCCAAATCCATCGCTAAGGCCATAAAAAAAATTGTTGTATTGGCGTAACGGAGGTTTGGAAAATAGGGTAGGGCGGGCGGATTCTTTTTTTTTTTATTTGATTTTTCCTGGGGTATTAAATGCTTTTTCCCCTGTATATCACAGTATTTGACGTGTCAAATAAAGACAAGAAATGACATAACAACTTTAACCAGTCTGGTTTCCATCTTTTGCTCCTTTTAAGCTTTTAATCTGCATAGAAATTTGCGATTTAAAAAAAAAAATAAAAATTTCCCGATTTGTGTTTATTTATTTATTATTATTTGTTGTTTTTTTGTTTAAAATGTTTACGGTCGGGGCATATTTTTGGGTCGGGCGGGTTACGCCAATACAACAATTTTTTTTTCATGGCCTAAACGGAAAATTGCTACACAAAGTAGCAATCAATTTTCCGTTTAGCGATGGATTTGGGCTTAGCGATGATCGCAAAGCGTTAGTGAAATCAGCCCCAGGTCATTGCAAATTTGTGCACACTGCAAATGGTCATTGCCTCTATTCTCTGGGTCATTGCCTCGGTGCCCATGGTCATTTCCTCTGAAATAACTGGCGATTACATGTATACTTCATCTTTAAAATAGGCAAACTTTGCTCCCTTATGGAGAGCATACGTTTGTGTCAATATTAACATTTAACATTAACGTCAACATCACAACCTCATTTCTCCTCATTAAAGGTAGTTTCATACTTTGGTTGTTGTCTAAGAAGTGCACGACATTCTAAAATCTAGTCACAAGAGTTTGATCATCCTGTGATCAAAATTATTTTGGGGTCAATTGGTTTTACTCTGTTCTGGATTGAATACAGCATTTCAGGCAGAAGATTTTTAGAAATATGTTTCTACCATCACCATCTTTATGCCCTGCAAGTTATAGGATACATAGCTGTTGAGATTTCTCTTTCGGCATGCTACCAAAGTATGATACTACCTTTAAAGAGGATGTTCTACACTCAACAAATCTCCTTTTTCTTTGTTAGAACTATTATCCTTAAATTACTTGAAATGAGAAAAAAATATTTATCTCACACTGAACACAGAAAGAGAGTCTTTTTTGATGATTTTTCTCTCAACATGCTCAACCCGTAAGCTACCCCAAAATTAAAACTGAATTTCGTCTATGGGGGCAGCAGACATTTAATGAAAAGGCTCCGTAATGTGACGTAATTAGCATTTTCATTTTTAGTGAAAAGGCTCCATACTGTGACGTCACAAAATCACACAGATTTGTCTGCTGCCCCCATTGACGAAATTCAGACAGTTTCAATTTTGGGGTAGCTTGCAGGTTGAGCTTGTTGAGAGAAAATCATCAAAAAGACTCTCTTTCTGTGTTCAGTGTGAGATAAATGTTCTTTTTCTCATGTCAAGTAATTTAATGATTATAGTTCTAACAAATAAAGCGAGGTTTGGTGAGTGTTGAACATACTCTTTAATAACCATATTGCCTGTGTTTTGTGTTTGCCGTGCCCCAGTTTGTCACCCGCCTGCCTTTTTCCTTTGATCACTAGGTAAGGGCCGTGGTCGCTAGCTTCGACCTCCACATCAGCTTCGTCAAAATATTACGGGCAGCCAGCTATCTAAATGACCCGTCAGTCCCTTTCATCGGAACCGAGATGGACGGCCGAAAAAAGTATCCGGGTTCTAAGATAGTCAGGCCCGGTAAGGAACAAATTTAAGATATATCTTGTATAAACTCGTTGCCTTTTCTTGTTTTTGTTTTTGTTCCTGATTTTATCGTTGATCAAGGTTAAGGCTGTATGCGTTGGGTTTGATCAGCACTTCAGCTATTTCAAGATCTTAAAGGCGGTCTCGTACATGAAAAATCCCAACGTCCCTTTCATTGGAACAAACGGGGACAAGCGATTTCCTCCGCACCAGGGGTATGATGTGATTTTACCAGGTAAATAAATTTAATGCAAGACGTTTAGTACTTTTTAAGTGTCCATGATTGTTTGTGGCCAACACAGATTCAGATGCACTAGGACAAAAAGAGGAGAATGCATGAGTGATAATTTGGAGAGCAGTCAAAAGCAACGCGGAAACAGGGCTTGAAATATCCACTAGACTGTGGACCGAGTCTAGTGATTTCAGTGTCGGTCTAGTAAAGTGTGTACCACACTAGTCCGGCTGTGTACATAGTGATTTTGTTTTCCTTGCACAATTAAAACGGTTTGGAAATCAATGATTTATGGCAAAATAGCAGTGTTGTAGTCAAGTACTTTTTTCCGAATACCAAGTACTACCGAGTACTTTGACTGCCAAGTACCATGACCGGTCGAGTACTTTGCCGGCCGAGTACAAGTACTGGTTTCCGAGTACAAGTACTTGTGCACCGGAGTACAAGTACGAGTGCAAGTACTTACCTTACGAGTAAGAAAA
Organism: Astropecten irregularis; assembly: GCA_963971285.1. Taxonomy (NCBI): domain Eukaryota; kingdom Metazoa; phylum Echinodermata; class Asteroidea; order Paxillosida; family Astropectinidae; genus Astropecten; species Astropecten irregularis. Next base: position 12,776,878 of record OZ020251.1, on the reverse strand, counting down.
ACGAACAGGTTGAGCTGTAGCGTTTGACTCCATTCAGCACAAATTCTCGGTATTCTTTGAACCCAAATTTAACAGCAGTCAATGTGAACGACATGCCTACAGCTGATCTAAAAATGGTAGTCAACACACGTGGCTATGCGTTGCAACAGTAATACGTTACAACAATGTAAACGCCAGGCACAACGAAGTCTATTTTCCAGACTCAAGTATTCATAAGCATGTAATTTCTATACTTAAAATTTGATTCGTTATTAGAATGCTCAGATCCACGAACTTTTAACTGAACAGATTACTCGAGTACTCTTTTTCGAGTACGTAGATGCCCGAGTACAATTTATGGTTGTCAAGTTCTGAGTATTTGTTACTCTATAGACATGGATGGGGCAAAAAATCCCACAAGGTTAGGGCAGTTGACCTGGGGCCAATTTCATAGAGCTGTTAAGCACAAAAATTCGCTTAGCATGACATTTCTGTCTTAATAAAAACAGGATTAACAACCAAATTTCCATTTGTTGTGTATCACTTGCAACTGTTCTTTGGCTGCTGTTCGCTGACCACGAATATCAAATCGAATTTTCAATGGTGGTTTGTTTGTTTTAGACAAGCCATTTTTGTGCTAAGCAATTTTTTGTGCTTAAGCAGCTCTATGAAATTGGCCACAGCTCCATCTCACTAATCTTGCACGTAAATGACTCGATGCGGGTAACGCATGAATATTCATGAGCTGCGGAATAGCAAACTATCTACAAAGCCCACATTTGCTGCAGAATCTGTTCGGCAGGCCTTTTGTGTTTCTGGGTCTCTCCATAGCTGCGTGATTACACTTGACCAACAAAAGGATAATTGTTTCTTGCCATTGTTCTCATATGCCTCAGTTTTGTAGTATCATCCTTTGGTGAGAGACCAAATCAGAAATGTTCACAGATTTACGTATAACTTACAGGGTATGAAGATGATGCTGGTAGAAACAAACAGTTCAAATGTTTCCCGCCTGAAATGGTGTATTTATCCAGAAATTAGTAAAACAACGACCGGAAATCTTTTTGATCGTTTAAAAGATCAGAAATAAAAGAGAAAAGACTTAGAAAATACCGTGACTGTTTTTCACTGTTTTCTCAAAAAGTGGGCACAGTATGGGACTGAAATTTTCACAGATGACTGCGACTGTATCTTCCTTGATATTTATGCCCATGAATCTGTATTTCTTTGATAAAAACCAAAGTATGATATTACCTTTAAGGCAGTGTAAAGGACAGATCTGCTGGTCCGGACAATTGTTATTTATTTTCTTTTGTTTAATTTCCTCTGTTCTTTCATTTTTATTTCAATATTTCCTTTGTTTCAGGTACTGGGTGTATCATAAATGCTGTGAAAACCGCAGCCCTTAGAGAACCGGTTATGCTAGGTAAACCAAACACGTACCTCTTCGAGTGCATACAACAAAGGTAGGTGGTTGTTAGGGAGGTTTCGCATGCGAACGGATACGCATACGCGTACGTTTAGCTATCCGTAAATGTCAACAACTGTTCCGATGTTTCGCTACATCCAACAACGGAAAACCACTTTTGTACCTGACTTTGAGGCTTATTTTGTCTTATTCTTAAGTTTTGAAATGCACAAAAATGACATATTCGTGTTCAGAAAATCCTTTCGTTTTAGTTTTATCATGCACATGACACAAAATGAAGCGAGAATTACGAAAAAACTGATATTCGGTACGCGTTTAACACTTACGCGTATCGAGCAAGATATCCGTTCCACGAAGACGTACATGTATAGCGGATAGCGAAACAACTGTGACGTCGTAAGTACGCACATACTGGTGACGTATCCGGCGCGCTAACCGTATCTGTTCGCTTGCGAAACCTCTCTATCATCTTGATCCTTTGTGGTTATTTGCTTTATTGTTGACTCAAAGAGTCACATGCTGCTTGTCTAGTGTGTTCACCCTACTGGGAAAGTTAGGGTGAGGGCCGGTGTTTAGGTAGAAGTTGTTAGCAGTTGAATGACAGTTTTTAGCTGTGGTCACAGGGGTCAGTTTCACCAAACTCATCGTAACCTACTATCAATCGTAGGACTTGCATTACAGCCATATGTAGGATGTAATGGATTGTCCTATAGTAAATCAAGTTACGATCGATCGTAGGGCTTCGTGAAATCGACCCCATATCTTATATTCCAGGAGTCGATTTCACGAAGCCCTGCTATCGATCGTATCTGGAGTTATGAAGGATAATTAACCCATCGTAGGGCGTCTATCCTACGTACGTAGGGCTTCAATGCATCATAAGTCCTGTGATTGACATGATTGATAGTAAGTTACGATGAGTTTGGTGAAATCGACCCCAGGAACCACAGCATGAACCACAGTATTGAATCGTATTGTAAGCTTTGTAATGTTGAACTGTGGTCACACAGGGGTCGATTATTTTCACCAAACTCATCATAACCTACTTAAGATGCATTACAGCCCTACGTAGGATATAAAGGATTGTCCTAATAGTAGTTAAAATATCAAGTTATCGATCGTAGGGCTTTGTGAAATCGACCCCATATCTTATACACCAGGAACCACAGCATGAACCATACGCTTTGTAATGTTGAGCACATGGGTAGATTATTTTCACCACTCATCGTAACCTACGATCAATCGTAGAACTTAAGATGCATTACAGCCCTTACGAAGGATGTAAAGGATTGTCCTAATACTGTAGTAGTTTATCAAGTTACGATCAATCGTAGGGCTTCGTGAAATCAACTAACCCCTAGGCCCTTTTCCAAACTCGGCTCTGGCTCAGGCTCTGGCTCCAGTGCTGTCATCCATATGCTGAAAATGTAGGTTGTGGCTTTTCATTGAAGCTGAAGCTCTGTTTTCATGTTCAAAATAGTGTATCAACTTCCAAATCGTAGCCAAAAGCCTCTATTTTGATACCTGCTATTTAAAAATGGATTCAAGAAGTGAAGCCGAAGCCGGAGCCTGAGCCGGAGCCGAGGTTTGGAAAAGGGCCCCTGGTCGGATGGGCACAAGATCATCATCATCGATCCCGATTACATTGCCACAGCATGAAGGAGGTCCAGCCGTCTCGATCGGTGGTCGTTGGCGACAACCTCCAAACAGACATCCTCTTTGGGAGCAACTGCGGACTGAGGACTCTCCTGGTGCTGACGGGCATCTCTTCCTTCGAGGACGCCCGACACAACCAGGCCAGCAACTCCATCGAGGACCAGAAGATGGTGCCCGATTTCTACCTGCCGTCCATCAAAGAGCTCGGTGATCTGATAGCAGCGGCGGCCTTGTAACTTCTCGCCTCTCAGGAAGTTGTTGCCTTTCAACTATGCCAGGTCTCCGACTGAATTTCGCATGTCGTGTCTAGTACTAGTGTGGGAGTGATTGGTGTGGAGTCTGAGTAGGCTTAGCTGATCCGTATGAGAGTGTGAGCTTTTCTTGAGGGTATTGCTTCGGTGCTCTTGATCATTGCTTCAATGGTTTTCCTTCAGTCACAAGGTTACCCTTTGGTCATTACCTTAATTAAAGGTAGTATCATACTTTGGTAGCACACCAAAACAGAAATCTTCACAGATTTACCTATAACTTACAGGGTATGAAGATGGTGGTGGTCGAAACATACCGTTAAAATGTTTCCACCTGAAATGGTGTATTTATCCAGAAATTAGTGAAACAACGACAGAAAATCTTTTTGATCAAAAATAAAAGAGAAAAGACCTAAGAAATACTGTGGCTGTTTTTTACTGTTTTCTCAAAATAGGGGCACCGTATGGGACTGCAATTTTTAAGGATTACTTTTACTGTATCTTCCTTGATATTTTTGTCCATGAATCTGTATTTCTTTGATAATAACCAAAGTATGATACTACCTTTAGTGAACATCAATCACTAATTCCAAAACACAACCTGATGTCAGAATACAACTTGCCGTGGTGATATTGACAACTTCTCTGAACAAGATTAATCCTGAAGCTTTGTGAAATCGAGCCACTGGTCTGCTCCGTCTAATTTCATAAGATGCTTGGAGTTTGGAGGGCCTGACGTTTCTATCCTAGCAGGATTGACGTTTCGTTCATAGCAGGATCTTTCTCACTTTGAGAAAGATCCAGCTCATCAGAATCCTTTTTTATACTCCTCCTTACTCCAAGCATTTTAAATATTCCAGGTCATTAATTATTTTTGGGTTGATGACTTGTATTAGTTCAATATGAGATAAACCTAAACCTTTGCTGATACTACCAGTGATGGAGTAGAATCCGAGTACAGAGTACTCCGAGTACTTCCAGGTCTGAGTACTGGGCCGAGTCCGAGTACATTGCTGTCGAGTCCTAGTCCTAAGTATCGAGTCCGAGTACATTCAAGGTCGAGTACAGGGCCGAGTCCGAGTACCAAAGTCCAAGTCCACGTCCGAGTACAGTGCCAACGCACAGTGCAAAAAATTACATTGTGTTTCACAAAGATGTTTATAATTGGATGTTGATCATGTTGTGCCACTCTTCTCAGATATGAATGTTTTTCAAACCTTGCAAATGACACTGTGCTGCTTACTCCATTTGATACTAAACTCAACCCGACGATCTTCATACTCCTATTGTATAATTTATCGGACCACTGATCATTAGCCAACATGCTAAATCACCCAAACAAGTATTCCACTTATCACAACTTGACTGACGTAGTAATACCCGCTAAAAAATAAGTGATGTAACATTAGCATCATGATTTGCTATTTCTAGGATAACAATGAATACATAAATCAGTAGAGTAAATAAACAAAATAATTAGTTTATAACTTAACCAGGAATACACCAAAAACAGCCCCAAAATTTCACCAAAATTTGTTTTGTCTTTCTTCCTTCATTCAGTCTGACTTGGGCTAATTACGTAGAGCTGCTTACCGGTAAGCACCAAAATTTGCTTAAGCACCAAAACCTTTGGCAAATAAAATCAATATGCCAGCCAAAACTCCTTGTGAATGTTATGCTCTGCAAACAATGGCCGAATACAAATCAAAAGTAGTAAACATCACATGAACATTTTGCTTGGCAATCCTGTTTGATCAAGGAAGACATTTCATGCTTAAAGGGATTGCATACGTTTGGTAATTTGAGCCTACTGTTTGTTTCAAACCAATATAATTGTATATATATACCATAAAACTAACCTTCGAAAGTTTCAATTCAAAAGGTGGTAGCGTTTTTGAGATTTTGGCGACAAACTAGAGCGGTTATTTCACGCCAGAGAACAGTAAGTCAATAGCTGAGAAGCGTTACGGCCATAACGCTTCTCAGATTCATAATTTTTGGAGATAAAAAGTGACATATTTTTCCATAACCGCGGTAATTCGAATTGAACGTTTCTCAATATGCATTATACTATCCAAAGCAGCTGTACTTCTCACCAAGTAAGTTTTCATTGCCATAAATTTTCAGAGTCATTACCAAACGTATGCAATGCCTTTAAGCAAATTGTTGTGCTAAAGCAGCTCTTATATGAAAGTGGCCCAATTGTACATGGTGGTCATTTTTCTGTGCATATCTTTTTTGTCTAGGCTTGTACATTTTGTTTTTTATCGGTAATTAATGTGTATACTTATATGTCCTTTACACAAAATCCAATATCATTTATTTATAATAGTACATTTTATTCAACTAATATTTACAGAAGTGTAGGTAAAAATTACTTCACTCCCCCTACCCCCCCCCCCCCCCCTTCCACCTCGCAAGCTTGGTCTTTTATTCAGAGGTTTTATTGCACGTTTAGTTGTAAGTGTCCATAATTTTGGCGATTCACACATGGAGTTAAATATTTGTATTTTAACTCTATGGATTCACATTATAGTGCGCCCCAAGCATGCCAAGAGTTTGCAAGGCGTTGACCAATCTCATTGCACGGAATATGTCGACCCCATGTGCATAAGGACGCCCCTTTTTAATTCTATGGTTCTCATTTCCGACCGACCCATATTTTGGGCTCCGACCGAAGAAAAAAAAACTTTTTTTTGTGCCGCCGGCCCTGCCCAGAATGACATATAAATATATTTAAAAAAAAAAAAAAAATCTGGAATTTCGGGAGACCAACTTTGCCAAAAATGCCTACATTTTGTACTAACACACGCTGTCCACTGTCAAAACATTTGTGAGTTGCATGGTGCAAATGGTGCAAGTTGAAGTAAAAAAACCATCGTTCGGCCAACTTGGGTGCAGGATGTGTCGGAGGACTTAGAATTTATGCGCCTACCACTACCAGAGTTCATTTGACCAAAGATAAGTTTTATTTTCTTTTACTTTCTATCACTCAGAAATAATAAAAAAAGAAATATTCAAACGAGTTTACAGTGCATACAGTGAACATTTCTCATCATATTCTTTATGTTTTTGTGTATTCAGCCAGATTTTTTTTTCCGCCAAACTTTTTTTTTTTCGACCGACCGACCCTCCCTCAAGGTGAAAAAGAAATGAGAACCAGACAATTAAATGGGGGCGCCCTAATGAAAAGGGTTTGTATCACAGACATATAAACGCATAGACGGCCAGTCGTATGCAGCAATCCGTGATTCTGAAAACTATGGGCAAAGCGGACAATCGATGCGCGTTCAAACTGCGTGCGCTTGGCGTGCAACGCGCGTCCTATAATAAGGGCATGCATTTCCCAAGATTTTAAGCTTTTTTTGTCTCGCTAGCTCTTGATTTTCAGATATAAACGTTGGCATTGCATTACTTTGTAGTACTTCAGCCTAACTAAGTATATATGAGTTTTTTTTTTTAAATTGGGAAATGGCTTCATGTTTTTTTGGCCTGGAACTCTTCACTGTGCGTAAATTCCCTATACCGAGGGGTGAATTTGCCCATAGTTTTGATTTTAGTCGGGCGCCGCGGAGATCACGAAAATTCCCTGTAGTTTTGAATAGGACCTGGCGGTCTATGCGTTTATATAACTGTGGTTTGTATAGATCAGTGGGGTCGACTGATTTCGCGCATTGTGATTGGCCAACGCCTTGCAAACTCTTGGAGGCGCACTATAAGGGATAGGCCCATTGATCTCCATTAGAAAGACTGGATAGGACACGCGCACGCAGATGCATTGCACGGTTTCGAGAACGCGTGGACAGCCTGGAGAGCGGGTTTGGGCAGTGTTAATCATAGATATATATATCTATGGTGTTAATTGTATGGAAGGCCTACGTGCGCATGCGTGATGGACACCTCAAACCCCTTGTCAAACCATAGATATCAAAAGAATAAATAACTAGATCGGACGCGCGTTCACACGCGCCATTCACTGTGCACAAACTTTTTGTGTTCTCCATGGACGCGCTAAAAAGTCACGTGAATGAGGCGACGCGCAAAGGATAAACTGCTGAATGCGAGAAGGAAGCATAGGCCGATCACCAAAATAAGCGTGTAAATGATGCCCTCCGTTTTATAAAAACCAATAAGAAAACACTGTTTTATATGAACCAAAGAAAACAAAGCTGTTGTAAACTCATTTTGTTGTAAAGAGAACACAGTTTAATCTTCAAAGAATATTCCTGACCTACCCACGTACTTTCGAGGCATACAATGATATTATTGCGTTCTATCATAATATATACTTTCTTGGGAGATAGCAATGTTCTTCAAAAATGCCCTGTGCATAATTATTCTCTTTTCCACGACAAACTAATCGTCCTAGTGCGAGCTACTGCAAGAATTACGGAAACATTTTATTCTGCCCAACAAGCCGAAAATTACCGCAACAAAACTACAGTGAGACGGTTGAGTAATACGATGAGCATTACAATTATTATATAAATTGTTGAGGGCGCAATTTATTTACGAATGGGCTCTCTCAACATTATCTTCTGCACGAAAATCACGAAACATTGGCTGATGCTCCAGGAAAAAGTAACCAGGAATTACGCAAAATCTAGAAGTTTGCCTGAGGGGGATTTGGCCTCAACTATGCACCCACTCCATGAACCCTGGGGTTGATAATACAATTCTTGGAAGATTTAGAGGGTTACTCGGCCTATAAACATTGCTTTCTGCTGTTCTCATTGACCTTTGAATAGAACCAGCTTAGAGTACAGTCTTCTTATCTTTTGACCTTGAAGTTCCTCGGTATATAGTTTTCTTGCCGAAGTCAAATGACCCAATTCGCGGATATTGCCCGGCAACTTGGCGTATCAGGGTGATGCCATGACCAGCTTCACCCGTGGATGCGTCGGAAGCATGGTCAGTAGACAGGAACACACCACTTCCGATCAATTCCCCCATTGTACGGACTTTCATTGTAGCCAGTAGCCCGGACATCGGGGATGGATAGTTGTTGTTGTACATTTTCTCTGAGATGAACTAGGCACAGGTCAGGCGGGGAAGGTGCGAGGACATCGTTGTTGGGTGCCGCACAAGTGCCTCCATGCATTTCGCACACTTGACATAATTTAACAGCTTCTTGACAACATACCCAGCAATGTAGGCAACCACATTACAGCTGTATTGGCTGAGAACTTTAGGCACAGATGGGATGGTGGTACATGTAAGATGAGTGGAATGTGGGGGAGTGAGGAGCTCGGTGTCATCTTGTACAGTCGCATTGGTGTTTGAAGACGCACAGAAATGACATTTCAGGAGCCGTCGATATTGCACGTCTGCAAGTTAAAATAGGTTATAAAGTTATACAAAGTTCAGCAGACCCATGGCACATTTCACGGCACACTTCCAAATACAGTTAATCTTCCTTGACATGGTAAAGAAAAATAAGAAATATACTTATAGGTTATAGACCTAATCATAGGTGTGTGATGTTCAGGAGTGGATTATGTTACTTTCCTCAAGCTAGCCCTTCAAGCAATGCAGCATTCTTCACACCCAACTGTTGCATTAATCCCCATTGGTGTCGCGCATTAATGTATCCTGACCACATCGCGTGCTTGAAACTATCTTCTTCGAAAATACGGTCCGAAAAGGTCAATTTTATGTATTAAGGTACTCACACATGAAATGTTAGCTTCTTGAGCAACTGTCCTCCAGGACTCCTCTTCCGTTTTCTATTTTGGCACCTTGCTGTTGCACAATTTGACTCCATTATGGGCCCCGAGAAGGTTCATGACCAGCAGAAATACTAGCATCCTACAAAGTGATCGCCACGCCGACAAAATGCGCGTTTCAAATGTTTGCCTCATTCACGTGACTAATGGCGGCGCCCAGTTAAAACGCGCGTATCAGACGCGCGTCCGATCTAGCTTTTATTATTCTATATCTATAGGCACGTTCTCACACACCAAAAAAGCGCGACTATTTGGGTCGCGATTTGGAGCGCGACCCAAATAGTCGCGCTTATTTGTGTGGGAACACAAATAATCGCGACTATTAGTGCGATTTGGAGCGCGCTCCAAATCGCACTAGTAGTGCGTCTTTTTGCAAATAGTCGCGATTATTTGCTGTGTGAACGGTGCACCAAAAAATACCGGTTTTTTATATCCCATCATGCAAGGCGGGCGCGCGAGTTAAGCACAGGAAGTATGCCAACTTCACGCTAAACATTTAGAATCGCGTACGCGCAGTTTGATAGAAATCGTACCGGTGCGATTTGGGTCGCGCTTTTTTGCCTGTGTGAACACGACAAAGAGCGCGACTATTTGGGTCGCGCTCCAAATCGCGACCCAAATAGTCGCGCTTTTTGGTGTGTGAGAACGTGCCTTATGTGTCAAACCCGCTGATCAAGCGCACACGCGGTTACAAGATGGAGGGCGCAGTGTCCTATCCAGTCTTTCTAATGGAGATCAATGGATAGGCCTTATTCACGGTGCAACCATTTTGTCACCTTCCTTGCATACCCGGTGGAAAAGATAACACCAATTCTAAAAGGAAAACGGGTACCAGACTATTTTGAATCCATTCTCTGTTTGATTGCACTGCTTCGAATGTAGGATGGATGCACCGTGAATAAGGTGCATATTGTGAATCGCCCGTTTTTGAGCAGTTAATGACCGGAATTGTATGCTGGTAAGCCTATAGACCTTTTTTTTTTGCCAAGGTCACAGCCCGAGTTTGGACAAACTAAGATGGCGGAAACTATGGCAAGCAAAACCACATAACCACAATTTGTACACAACGTTTCATAAACATTCAAAGATATTGCTGAATCTAACGAACACAACACAAACAATTGAGGTATGCATTTTGTACAGCTATGGAAAGTTTGCCAAAATGTTGAATTTGATCGCATTATTCTGTCAAGAAAATGAAATATTTTGCAACATTTGGCCGCCCATGTCAAACCCCAGCGAATGTTTGTAAACAAAAGAAAGGTATATAAATTATATAGTTGACATGTTCACACCAATCTTGAAAGTTATGTCTTAATAACAGATTTTAGTGGCTACCAATAAAACTTTGGATTGCAATTTTAGTTACAACTGAGGGTGAATTTTCTGAAGTCTTAATTGTACAAAAAATTTAACGAAATGTTCACTTTGAGCCGGTCAGTTGGGAAGTTTTGGAAGCAACAATCCTGTCCGTTGCTAAGATAGAAAAAGGGCGGCAATAATCACATTTATTATCAAATAACCTAGGTTAATGAGTGCATTCGTTTAGCTCCCCCTGGTCAGCCCTTTCTGGAAATGGTCGTGTTTTACTGCACAAAACAAGCGAGAGAATGGGGACGAGGTTGACTGGTGTCGACCCGGGGGAGCTAAACGAATGCACCAGTGCCAATAAACACGTTTGATGTCATATTATGTAGCGCACTCTGTTGTCGTGGAAACCATTAGTTGGGCGGGGTGGAATTTGCGCCCTTATGATGTATAAAACAGTTCTGCACTGCCACACGCGTGGCTGACAATAGAATCACATTCCTAGAGAAGGCCTATGACTATACTGTACTAAAATACGACAGGGCTGGCCATTTATATTGTGCAACGATAAACCGCCCATGTCACGCGCGGTTTGTTTGCGGTGCCTGGCGGCGTTAGCGTGCTGCACCGCCGGTCTCTGTACCGTGGACGAGGCCAAGACGCCCCTCTACATCGGCGTGCTGCTCCCGCTGGCCGATACGGACGGATGGAGCCGATACTTCGGCCACAGCGCCCTGGTCGGGGCAGAGCGGGCTGTCCGGGATATCAACAGCAGGAGTGACATTTTGCCGAATTATACACTTGTGCTGAACATCTCAGACACAGAGGTAAATACATTTTTGAATGTTAGTTTTTGTTAGTCTATCACTTACGATTCACAATTATAATTTAAACTTCCCAATTATTATTACTGTTTTTTAAGGGTTTTTGATTTCGTTTTGGTTGTTTTTTTTTCAAGCATGTAAATGCAACTTTGCTATGATTGTAAATTTAAAGGTAGTATCATACTTTGTAAGAAACCAAAACAGAAATGTTCACAGATTTACGTATAACTTACAGGGTATGAAGTTGGCGGGGTAGAAACATACCGTTAAAATGTTTTCACCTGAAATGGTGTTTTTATCCAGAAATTAGTAAAACAACGACCGAAAATATTTTTGATCTTTTAAAAGATCAAAAATAAAATAGAAAAAACTTAAGAAATACTGTGGAGGTTTTCACGGTTTTCTCAAAAAAAGTGGGCACCGTATGGGACTGAAATTTCCACAGATGACTGTTACTGTATCTGTCTTGGTATTTTTGCCCATGAATCTGTACAGTACTTCTTTGATAAAAAACAAAGTACGATATTACCTTTAAACATTATTGGTCTAAGTTGTCAATGTAGCCCTTGACTGATGAAAGATCCTGCTATATTTAGGTTTTTCTTTTCTTTTTTTTTTAATTTTAAGTGTAATTGTGGTTTGATTTTGAACTTTTTTAATGTACAGACTGCTGAGATGTATATGTGGTAGTCTTAAAACAATAAATATTATTATTATTATTATATATAGGTTCGAGATGCGTCAGGCCCTCCCAACTCCGAGCATTGTACATTTTCCTGGTATAATTTTGCCAATTTTTAAATATTTCACAGTTTTGGAATTACCTCATAGACCACAATTTGGCTTTATATTGTTTTCTTGCAAAGATAAACATTTCACTTTGACGCGATCCACACATGCAGCATTATACCCTGTGAACATTTGAGATCATTTGGCGACAAGAAAATCCAGGGAACATGTCGAATGGTTTGACATAACAAGCAGTGGCGTCGCCAAGGGGGGGCCAGGGGGGGGGGGGCACGTGCCCCCCCTGGAAAACCTTGTGCCCCCCCTCGTGCCCCCCCATTTGAAATTTGGGTTGGTGAAAAAAAATATAGTATATAAAACGTTTGCCCCCCCAACAATTGCTAGTGCCCCCCTTGTGCCCCCCCAGACTCAAAAGTCTGGTGACGCCACTGATAACAAGAAGGAAACCTGGGCCCAATTTCATGGAATCCGTTACCGTTAGCAAAGAATCTTCGCTTACGGTAGCAGAATTTGTTTGGTTACGGTTAGCGTATTTCACGGAAGAGTTTTCTTTTTGGTAACGGTAAGCAAGGAATTTGTGCAGAATGCATACGACAGCGCGTTAGCAGAAAATGATCACGGTTACCTAGAAATTATTCGCTAACCGAGAGTCTTGCTTACGGATTCCATGAAATAGATTCCACGCGTAGCAGAGAGCGTTAGCACAAAAATAGTCCGTAACGGATTCCGTGAAATTGGGCCCTGGTTTGACGGGAAGCTTCCATCTTTCTTTGTCATGTAGTTTTGTCAAATTCCTCTCACGATGGCTTTGAATTTTGCGACATACGACCTATTTCATCGGTCGAAAAGCCTCTTCGCTTCGGTCACAAAGCTTGCTAAGTTTGATTATAAATGTTCAATTTTATGCCCTCTAACTTTGAGAAAAATCTCGACAAAAAATCGTCTGTTTTGAAAACGAAGAAAATATTGGCGACCGTGCCCAGAATCGTACTAGCCATTACATGTCCCTCGATAAGTTGTTTTGGTCCACCTTCTTCATGATTGCGACTCGGTTTAGGACTAGACTGGATTTCATCGAAATGACACATTCCGATTTTCATCCCTAACCCTCTGTTTCCTGAAATCTAGATTTATCCGTGAAATATTTCCCCATCGTGTCCTATTTTGACAAAAAATGCACGGATTCGAATGTAGCCTACCAGAAAATCTCATCAGCCGTCTATGATAAGTTAGTGTGGTGGAAAACAAGCTCATGTGAAACATGATGAGAGAAGTCACATGTTTTTTTTTAACATCGTGATTCGTCATATCCCTAAAATCTGAATTAATAGCGCTGCCCCCTTGCGCTAAAAATAGCACCGAACCTCAGACAAACATTGCAACGTGGCCATGCAAACGTGTGGTGAGTGGAGGTATGTGTGCGCGTGCATGCATGGTGTGACGTCATTAGTGCGGAACAATATGGGCCTGTTTGTTTCGGACGAATCCTGCGGATCCGGATCCCATTTTATGGATCAACCTCCTATGCAGGGTACGCTAAAATGGGATCCGGATCCGAAGGATTCATGATTCTTTGCGTGAAACAAACAGGCCCCATTACATCACCGTTTTCAGGATGGGACAATAATAATAGGCCTATTGGTCAAAATCAAGATTTTTTTTAGAAATTTTGTTTTTGCCCTAAATTGATTGAGGGTAAATATGCAAGGGACATCTTGGCGAACTAATTTTTTGTTAAAATCAAATCAAATCATAGAGATCACGGAAATCAATAAAGGGCAAATATCACCCAAGAGGCATTTAACGTTTTCACGATGAGTCAAAATAGCAAAAATGCACGTTGTTCTATGGGGTACAAAATACAGCGCATTATGCCATTTAACGTTTTCACGAAGACAACATCAAGCGCGCGCTAACAAAATGACGGGCGTGCTAGCCATAAATTATACGCGCGCGCGATTTTTTCGATTTCACGAAGAGGCACAACACTTTCCACACGGCGCCAAAAAAACTCTAAACCATTGAGAAATTCTCTCACAGTTGCGAAATCTTACAAAAGTGTAATCGTGTGAAAGGACACCAATGCTTGAGAGTGACCGACGTCCCTGGTGAATCCCTTGAGAGATTTTGACCGAGGTCCAGACCAACGACAACATTTCTCAAGGGTCCCGCTTGCGAAGTGCTTTGCAATGCACATGCTTGTGTTTTCTATGTGTTTCATGGCCTTTGCCGACCGCGCGCACGCCCGCGTGCCTAACGTTCAACCTCAGCGCCGTGATGGTACTAGCCCATAGACCTATATTAAAATTACTAGAGCGCTAGCTCTGCGTTCTCCGCGCGTATACGTTTTGAAGCCGTTTGAATTTGTGTGCGGTCTGTGGAACAAGAACACTTTGACTGGAATGCCTTTCGAAGAGTGTACTCTATATGCAACGCCCAAGTATGCGCGAACCATTCATCTCTAATGGAGATCAATGGCGCGAACGGTACCGGTACCGCGTCTTGATGACGCTTGCAATCATGCACTGCGTGACTGACGTGCAGAGCGTGTGCGCGCACGGTGCTAAATGAAACGCGCATTTACCGAAGGTGCGTCGGATTTCGGGCGTATTTGGCTTCGATAACGCACCTGTATCGACGCAGGTATGCAAATGAACGTACAAAAAACGTACAAAATTTTGGGCTTTCCATAGGTTTGTGCACAAACATGGATGCGCCCAGCAGGCATCACTTTTTACACGGAGCTAGCGCTCTAGTAATTTTAATATAGCTCTATGTACTAGCCATAGATATTATATTTTTGTATATATCTATGGTACTAGCAGCGTTTTACATTCACAAAATGCATAGTTTATCGATTACCCGCGTTCCATCTCAAGGGAGGCTTGCGAAATGTTACACTGTGCCGTGTGAAAGGACGCAAAAGCGGCCAGCGTAAAACCGTTTTGTAAGATTTCGCAACCATGAGAAAATGTCCCAATGGTTCAGAGTTTTTTTAAGCGTCGTGTGAAAAGGCCTTTTGTGTGTTTTTGTATAGGGAGATTTCATGAACGTTTTTATGAATAGACAAAATGCCTGCGGCCCTTGAAAATAAATCACATTTTGGAGTTTTGCGTTTTCACGAAGAGACAAATATCTATGGACATTAATTACTGCGTAATTAAGGGGACTTTTAATTAACACCTCGTATCAGTGTGAGTTTCGGGCTCCAAATTTGTATATGAATATTGTAAACATGCCCTCTAAATGTAGGGGAAGTTTTCATTAAAAAGGTAATTACTTTGAAAACCCGCAACACTTTGTCGGTACCCATTATGTTAAAATTAAACTGTTTATTCCTTCAAGATTCAGTTATAAAGATACAACCATGTCTTGGCTATCACCATGTAGAATTTAAACATATTTGGGCTGAAATTGGCGAAAATATGACCAATTGAAAGAGTACTCCTTAAAAACAAATTTGCAAGGATAACACGCATAGTGGTCAATACACACATAATGTGCATATATGAAGGAAAGATGAAAATCGGGTTTTGAGGTTTGGTAATTCAATCTTAGTTTTTTCACTCAGTTTTAGTCCAATTTTGCTCAAATTCTACATGGTGATTGCCAAGACATAGCTGCAGCACATATCTGAATCTTGATGCGATAAACAGTTTAGTAATATCATATTTCTCGACACAAGACAGTGTTGCGGTTTTTTGGGACACCCTGTATATCATTTGAAGGTTTTGTCAAAGAAATGCAAATTTATGGGCACAAATATATCGAGTAAGAGTATACAGTCATCTGTGATATTCACAGTCATACGGTGCATTGCCACTTTCTGAGAAAACAGTAAAAAAAACACAAAAAAACGCCCACGGTAACAGTCTGTTCAACGGATTATCTCCCCATGATCAAATATTGTTTGTACTCTTGTCTGGATAAATAACAGCGTTTCGAGCATAAAGATTTGAACGCCGGTATGTATCTACCATCACCATCTTCATACCCTGTAAGTTATAGGTAAATCCATGGAGATGTCTATTTCGGTATCCTACCAAAGTATGATACTACCTTTAAGATGAACGTCTGGCCGTGAACAAAAAAAATTATGGAACTTGCGCGCAGAATTATATGCATGATGGGTTTTGTTCAGTGCTCTATACCTTCGCAAGGATGATAATGTCTGATTCTCGAGGAAGATGCAATTTTATAGAAGCCAGTCAAAGGACAAAACTATAAATAGGCCTTATATTATCGTTATCGGCACCATCTTAAGTATTGCAATAGCGCACATTCGGTTCAAATGTTTTCTTTACTCAAACTGGTACAGAACAAAACCGATAACATCATAAAACGAGTATACGTGTTTTTTTGTGGGTTTTTTTGGTGTTTTTTTTTGTCAAAGTGACTGTTTTTAACTTTGTTTTGATATCCCGACAATTTATTTGTTCGTATTTATAAGGCCTAAAAAAAAAACTTCTGCAAGGACATGTCTTTTTTAGATGTGACATATGCTTTATAGATTGGCTGGGGCGGGATTCGAACCCACTAAATAAATACGCCAAAAACGACTTATCCTTCATCAGCTTTGTAGCATAATAACTGTCCACTTTGAAATCATAAGAATTCAATTTAATGGTAGTATCATACTTTGGTTTTTATCAAAGAAATACAGATTGGGGAAAAGTATCAAGACAGAAAAACAGCCACAGTATTCCTTAAGTCTTTTCTCTTTTATTTTTGATCTTTGAAATGGTCACAATCGTAGAAACCTATGCGCGAAGGCAGGGAACTTGACCGCATCTTACTGACTATGCCAAACATAATCAATGACCGTTTCATGTCACAACTCATTTTGTTCCATGCAGTTTCCGCGGGCTTTCCTGTAAGCGTCACATGAAACAGTCGTAAATTTAGTCAGTGTCATGCGGTCAAGTTTCCAGACTTCGTAATACGGTTTGTACACGGGATCATTGCTAAAGCGCGTGTTGATTTTTTTTTCTGGAATTTCTCAATCTGCCTGCACATTTCTAGGGCAAACTAAGAAAAATTGCAATTACACGTGTCTTTTTATTTTCATTCTTGGTCAGAGATCATGTACCTGTTAACCTGAAAATGCGCCACTTAGTGAAATATGTGATGTTCTATACATTATCGAGACAGATACAGTAATTGTCATCTGTGAACATTTCAGTCCCATACGGTGCCCATTTTTTTTTTAGAAAACACGGAAAACGGCCACAGTATATCTCAAGTATTTTCTGTTTTATTTATGTTTTATCTTTAATACTGTGTTCGTTTTTCACTGTTTTCTCAAAATGTGGGCACCGTATGGGACCGAAAAATTTCACAGATGACTGTTACTGTATTCTTCCTTGATATTTGTGCCCATGAATCTGTATTTCTTTAACAAAAACCAAAGTATGATATTAGCTTCGTTTTTTACTTTCCAAAATGAGTTGTGATGAGATCTAACCAGCCCTGAAAACATCGACATCACAAAGAATTCAATTCGTCAAATGTATCAAGAAATAATGCACGTCGATCGGTTGTCATTTGGGAACCGTTTGTACAAGACATTACCCAGATACACGGTCAAATATTTCCTTTCCAATTAAAGGTAGTATCATACTTTGGTTTTTGTCAAAGAAATACAGATTCGTGGGCAAAAATATCAAGGAAAATACAGTAAAAGTAATCTGTGAAAATTGCAGTCCCATACGTTGCCCACTTTTTTAGAAAACAGCGAAAAACGGCCACAGTATTTCTTAATTGTTTTCTCTTAAGTGTTTTCTCTTTGATTTTTGATACTTTGGTAAGAGACCAAAACAGAAATGTTCACAAATTTACATATAACTTTCATGGTATGAAGATGATGCTGGTAGAAACCTACCATTAAAATATTTCCGCCTGAAATGGCGTATTTATCCAGAAATTAATCAAACAACGACCGAAAATGTTTTTGATCTTTTAAAAGATAAAAAATAAAAGATAAAACAATTAAGAAATACTGTGGCAGTTTTTCACAGTTTTCTCAACAAGTTGACACCGTATGGGACTGAATTTTTCACAGATTACTTTTACTGTATCTTCCTTGATATTTTTGCCCATCAATCTGTATTACTCTGATAAAAACCAAAGTATGATACTACCTTTAACCTATAAAAAATTGAAAAGGAAATGAAAATTGAAGGTTTCACCTTGATTTTGCCGTATTGGTCGATTGGTCTAATTATTTCCATCAATTTTCCATTTTGCGTGGGAGCCTATTGAAAATTATTTAGTGGTCTGCACCCTTGTAGGCCCTATATACACTGAAAGAAAATCCTCGCGCGTTTTGTCCCATGCACAAACCTATGCGCGAAGCCAGGGAATTTGACCGCGTGTTACTGACTATGCCAAACATAATCAATGACCGTTTCATGGTTCAACTCCTTTTGGTCCATGCAGGCTCCACGGGCTTTCCTGTAAGCTTCACATGAAACAGTCGTAAGTATAGTCAGTGTCATGCGGTCAAGTTTCCAGACTTCGTAATCCGGTTTGTACACGGGATCATTGTTAAAGCGCGTGTTTATATATTTTTTTTATTCTGGAATTTCTCAATCTGCCTGCAAATTTCTAGGGCAAACTAAGAAAAATTGCAATTACACATGTCTTTTTATTTTCATTCTAGGTCAGAGATCATGTACTTGTTAACCTGAAAAATCGCCACGTAGTGAATTATGTGATGTTCTATACATTATTAAGACAGATACAGTAATAGTCATCTGTGAAAATATCAGTCCCATACAGTGCCCATTTTATGGAGAAAACACTGAAAAACAGCCACAGTGTTTCTTAAGAATTTTCTGTTTTATTTTTGATCTTTTAACAGATCAAAAAGATTATCGGTCGTTGCTTTACTTATGTCTGGATAAATACACCATTTTCATCATGCTTAAAATTTTAGAGGTAGTTTACTCGTTTTAAGGTTTTAGTATTTCTACTATTTTATCACTTTTACTGTGTTTTCTTTTAATAGCAGCTTGTGACTTAAGTGTGAGCGGGCTACCCTGATTAAATATTAGAAATAAATTAATTAATTTTAAACTGCATGTTTAAGATAACTTATTTTAACTGTTTTCTAGTTATTTAAAGGTTTTTCTTAATCTTTGTATAAGTTTTTAAGGTTGTTGTTTAATTCTAAATGGTTGTTTTTATTTCTGTGAAGCGCATTGAGCGTCAATTTTGACGGATTTGGCGCTATACAAGTATTATATATTATTATTAAAATGTTTTAACTTGTATGTTTTTACCACCACCATCTTCATACCCTGTAAGTTATACGTAAATCTGTGAACATTTCTATTTTGGTTTCTTATCAAAGTATGATACTACCTTGAAGAAAGTAATACTGTGTCCGTTTTTTCACTGTTTTCTCAAAATGTGGGCATCGTGTGGGACTGACAAATTTCACAGATGACTGTTACAGTATTCTTCCTTGATATTTGTGCCCATAAATCTGTATTTCTTAAAAAAAAAGAAAAAAGTATGATGCTACCTTCATTTTTTATTTTCCAAAATGAGTTTTGATGAGATCTTAGCAGCCCTGAAAAAACATCGACCTCACAAAGAATTCAATTCGTCAAATGTATCAAGAAATAATGCAGGTCGATCGGTTGTCATTTGGGAACCGTTTGTACAAGACATTTCCCACATACACGGTAAAATAATTCCTTTCCAATTAATGGTAGTATCATACTTTGGTTTTTGTCAAAGAAATACAGATTCGTGGGCAAAAATATCAAGGAAGATACAGTAAAAGTAATCTGTGAAAATTGCAGTCCCATACGTTGCCCACATTTTTAGAAAACAGCGAAAAACGGCCACAGTATTTTTTAAGTGTTTTTTCTTTTATTTTTGATATTTTAAAAGATCAAAAAGATTTTCGGTCGTTGTTTTACTAATTTCTGGATAAATACACCATTTCAGGCGGAAAAAAAAATTAACAGCATGGGTCTACCAGCACCATCTGTAAGTTTAACGTAAACCTGTGAACATTTCTGTTTTGGTCTCTTACCAAAATATGATACTACCTTTAAAGGTAAGTCTGTAGAACCGGATTGGTGAGATACCCAAATAGAAATGTTTACAGATTTACGTATAACTTCCAGAGCATGAAGATGGTGATGGTAGAAACATAACCGTTAAAATATTTTCACCTAAAACGGTGCATTTATCCAGAAACAAAGACCGAAAACAGTTTTGATCTCGAGGAAAGATCAAAATCATTCTTTCTTTATGTTTTATCAGGAAAAAAAATTGTTAGGTTTTCGCTTTTTTTTCTCGTGACTCAGATGTCCGATTGAGCTCAAATTGTCACAGGCTTATGTACATGCTGGATCAGGCAAAGTGTTATTGCTGTTCTGTGACCTTTACCAATCATGTATTATACCTTTAAACAACATCACCCTCGCAAAAAGTGTCCCATCTGGGCCCTGTTGCATAAAGATTACTTAAGATGAATTCTTAAAGTACACTCTACTTAAGTTCAGTTCTGGGCCCAATTTCATGGAATCCGTTACCGTTAGAAAAACATTCTTTGCTTTCGGTAGCAGAGTTTTTTTGGTTACGGTTAGCGTATTTCACGGAAGAGTTTCCTTTTTGGTAACGGTAAGCAAGGAATTTCTGCAGAATGCATACGAAACGCGTTAGCAGAAAATGATCACGGTTACCCTAGAAATTCTTCGCTAACCGGAAGGTCTTGCTTACGGATTCCATGAAATAGATTCCACGCGTAGCAGTGCACGTAAGCACAAAAATAGGCCGTAACGGATTCCATGAAATGGGGCCCAGATCAATTCTTCTTATATCAAGAATTATCTTATCTTATAACTCTACTCAGGGGCAGTTCCGTAATTATATCAACCAAATGGTCAAAATTAAAAGAAATCGTAAAAATACCTTAATTTTAAATCATATTGAAGGTCAAAGCATCTAGTTTCTTATAAATATATGCGTTTTTATCAAACATTCATGTTTTCTCATTTTGGAGGCTGTAATGACTCAAAATGAGTCAAAAATACCAATTTTTTTGAGCAAAAAGTACATATAAGATTTTTGTTGCGGATATACACTCCCAAAACTTCCAAGTTCAATGACCTTGCTCAGAGTCTTCTTTTTATTTCAAACAAATAAAGTTTACATTTTTTGAAAGGTGGTAACTGAGTGTCTCTCTTATATATGTCTTTACTTGAATTTGAATTCAACTGAAGTACTTCTTAAAGTTTTATGCAACAGGGCACAGATCACGGATATTGTATTTCATTGAAATGTGATCAAAGATAAATTGATCGTTTTCGAACGTGCTGTGCCGTGATCTTTACCAATCACGTATTATACCTTTAACCGCCGTAATGGAATCGATTTACTGCATGGTGCTCTTATCTATAATCGTTTAAGAGAAGTAGGAGATACAAATGCAATGTTGAATGCATCACTATTGCATGGTTTTATAATTATTGAAGAAGACGTGATCGCACAGAAACTTTTTCGTCAGACCCTCTACTGTAATTATCTTGGGGGAAAAAGCCAAGTAGGATTTGCAGGAACAATGCATTTCCATTCTCCCTCTTAATTCTAATTAATCAAGCCTCCTTTACTGGAATTATTCGATTCCTTATTTTCATGCCCCCTTTCTTTGTTTTCTTTTCATTTCCGCTCTCCCCTTTTATGTTCTTTGAATTTCTGTTCTATTCCCAAACAGGCTCTTGTGTTGTGCATTAGACGCAAAGTCCTTAACAGCATGACAATATAGGAAATCCCTTTTTTGTTCTCGCTGAAATTATATCATGACGTTTTGAAAACCGATCGGAATGGTCCACTATAGTTCCTTTCCGAAACCGACGCTCAGGCTCAGGCTCAGGCTCAGGCTCAGGCTCAGGCTCAGGCTCAGGCTCAGGCTCAGGCTCAGGCTCAGGCTCAGGCTCAGGCTCAGGCTCAGGCTCAGGCTCAGGCTCAGGCTCAGGCTCAGGCTCAGGCTCAGGCCCAGGCCCAGGCTCAGGCTCAGGCTCAGGCCCAGGCTCAGGCCCAGGCTCAGGCTCAGGCTCACTGCTTAGGTTCACTGCTCAAGCTCAGGCTCAGGCTCAGGCTCAGATATCTGGTTCAGGCTCAGGCTCCAAACCAGATAATCTACTTCAGAACCGCAGAAGAAATCCTCTATTTTGACTAAAATAGAGCCCGAGCCTGAGCCTTAGCCTAAGCCTCAGTTTCGAAAAGGTCCATGGTATCATCGAAAACAATCGTAGTGTGAGCATTATATCTAGTCACGGTGAGTCCAACTCGAGTCACATTTTTTTTTTGGCGACTCGAGTTCCGCAGGCTAAATTATTCTGCTCGAATCCCAAAAAATAACAAATAATTATGCGAAAAATGTTTAGACTTTATGTGCGGTTCGCATGGCCATTTTTGTTGTGCGACTGTCTGGCTCAGTTTTCTTGTAAAATGCATGCAGCAAACACACACCGTGTCTTGGTATATACGGAATATCACTGACTCGACTCGATTCACTTCTTCAAAATGACTCGTCTCGACTCGAGTCACAACAAATAGTGTCTCGTTGCAACCATGTTCCCGAAAATCTTCGGGGAAAATCTAATAAGAAATAGTGGTTAAAGGTAATATAAGACTTTGGTTGATGTCAAAGAAATGCAGATTCAAGGGCAAAAATTTCAAGAAAGATAAAATAGGCACGTTCTCACACACCAAAAAAGCGCGACTATTTGGGTCGCACTCCAAATCGCGACCCAAATAGTCGCGCTTTTTTGGTGTGTGAGAACGTGCCTAATAACAGTCATCTGTGAAATTCCCTGTCCCAAGGTGCCTAGCTTTCGAGAAAACAGTGAAAAACGCCCACAGAATTTCTGGTATCGTTTCAACGTTATTTTTGATCTTTTAAAGATCGAAAATATGTTCGGTCGTTGCTTTTCCAAATTTCTTGATTTTCCAACATTTTCCAGCATTTCAGGTGGGAAAAAATTAAAACGGTATGTTTCTACCAGCACCATCTTTATACCCTCTAAGTCATAGGTAAATACATTATATGAGGAGATCTCTGTTGTTGTTGTTTTTTTACCAAGGTATGAAACTACCTTTAAATGTAGGCCTCCACATTGGTTTTTAAAGGGTTCCTGCAGTGCTTTTTTTCAGTCAGGTTATTTTATTGCCTTCATACAGAGAATTTACTGACAGATAATGAATGGCAAGTCTTATTTTGGTTACAAACCAGCATTTGGTTTCATTTTGAACGGCTTTGCAAAATGGGGGATTTTCATGCATACTCATGTAGGGAACCAACAGCCAAAATAAAATTAAAAAACATAAACAAATGAAGAGGCAAACATGACCAACAGAAATGGTTGGTCAAACAAATTGAAAGGAACATATTCAGCACAATAAGGGGGAAAGGTTTGTCAGAAAACCTATAAAACAACCCCAATTGCACAAAGCAATTGGATTACTGCTCTCAGTTACCCAGATAAAATCACAGTTTTGCTCATGAATATGGAAATTCTAGTATACAAACCCAAAAACCTGTTTTTAACCCTGAAACAGTGTGAGGAAGTGGAATAAAATCAAAATTTATTTTTGGCACATGTTCAAGCCATAATGTTCCTGTTGCATAGACCCTTTAATATATAATGCACTTTCAGGATGAATAATATATAATAACGTCCTTAGCTTATTCAATCGCTCCCTTTCTTACATTCAAAACCCCCTGCGGGAGTTTTTCTTTAGAATGCTGCTGCAGAAAATGGGTCCTTCTGCTATTATATCATACGCGTCATAGAATTTTATTCCCCTTTTGTGCGGAATCTTTTATAAAATGTAAAATGCCCAAACTTTATTGTCCGTCGACGCGCTTGCGATTATTGTATTCAATATACTTATTAAGCATTCTTGCATTTTTTCCCGGATTTTTTTTTCAATGAATATGTATTAAATAAAACACAAAAACATGCACTTTTGGGGATGAAAAACGCAGTCCAGTGGAAATTATATCGAGTATTCAAATTCGACTAAATGCATTTCACTTCAAACTGTTTTTTTTTCTCACTATGATTACGTTCTATTGGTGGGGGAATGTTTCTCTTAAAGGTAGTATCATACTTTAATAAGAGACCAAAACAGAAATGTTCACAGATTTACGTATAACTTTCAGGGTATGAAGATGATGCTAGTAGAAACCTACCATTAAAGTTTTGTCCGTCTGAAATGGTGTATTTATCCAGAAATGAGTAAAACATCGACCTAAAATCTTTTTGATTTTTTAAAAGATAAAAAAATAAAAGAGAAAATACTTAAGAAATAATGTGGCCGTTTTTCACGATTTTCTCAAAAAGTGGGCACCGTATGGAATTGAAATTTTCACAGACTGTTAGTGTATCTTCCTTGATATTTTTGCCCATGAATCTGTACTTCTTTGACAAAAACCAAAGTAAGATACTACCTTTAATGAAAAGGTCTAGTCTTTTGCAGTGCAGGCTTGTGCATGTATTGTGTGGTTTTCCAGTTCAAACCAAAATATACAGGGTGTCCCCCCAAAAAAACAAAATTAAACAACAAAACAATTTGTGTCGAGAACTATTATATAAATATTAAACTCTTTATCACTTCAAGATTCTAATATGTGATACAACTATGTCTTGCCTATCACCATGTAGAATTTGAGCAAAATTGGACTGAAATTGAGGGGAAAAACTAAGAATGAGTTACCCAACCTCGAAACCCGATTTTTCATCTTTCTATATGTATTGACAACTTATTCTGGAACACTGCAAAATTGTTTGTAAAGAGTACTCTTTCAATTGGTCATATTTTCGCTAATTTCAACCCGATTTTGCTTAAATTCTACATGGTGATAGCCAAGACATGATGGTATCAAATAACTGAATCTTGAAGTTGTTAACAGTTTAATTTTAACGTAATGGTTCCCGGGACACCGTCTTGCGTGTTTTGGGGGGACACCCTGATGTATACGTGATATGATTATACATAGGGCGTTCACGAAACAGAGGCTCGGGTTCCGGTTTCTTTCATTCATAATAATGCTCAAAATATTAATTTTGGTTTTCCATTAAAGCTGAAGCTATTTTTTTTTCTTTTTCAAACCAGAGAATCCACTTCCGAACCGCTGCCAAAAGCCTCTATTTTTGACACCAGTTATATTAGAATGGATTCACGAAAATGGAGCCTGAAGGCCTATTTACACATACGCGACAAAGTCGCACACGCGCAGCTGTGCAAAAGTAAGCGATCTGTCGCGCGACTTTTGCCAAATTCTGTGAAAAAAATAAAAAAAGACCTTTTCTTTTTCAAAAAATGTCCACCTCATATGCCTCATTTTTTTCGTGGTTGGAAGAATATATTTTGCTTGGGGGGGGGGGGGGGGCACTGGTTTTTTGGCAGCTAGGGCGATCCTATACCCTCAGGAGGAGATCATAATTAGGCATAATTATGTTGTCTTTTCACCCGGCATCTATATAATGTTTGTTGGATGCTTCAGACAATTAATTATATTTCTGGACCTCAGTTATTATTATTTTGTCCATCTTTCCCAAGCAATCAATACAGCTGGCACGTTAGGACATAGGGAAATACGTGTGCATCTTTTTTTGTCGCCCGACAAAATCACTTTCAATTTGATTTCAAAAAGTCGCGTAAAAATGTAAACAGGCCCATTGATTTGTGCGCAGTTAAAAATACACCCGACATTGTCGCGCGACAAAGTCGCGTATGTGTAAATAGGCCTTGAGGCTTCCCAATATCTCAGAATGACGTCTTTCCAAGTTAATATGTTAATGATGCCTTTCTGAGATAATTATCTCCAAAACTCGTAAACTTGGGTGGTCATTTTAAGCTTCCGTACTAAGGAACACTGTATACCCCGACGGAAAATACTAACTCCCATGGCCTAATACGCAGAGCGTATATAAACAACCGGGCAAAATGGATGTAAAATCTTATTACGTTTTCGAGAGAAGAATTACGTCCAAGTGGCAATGAAATAATTAATTTTGCAATTAGCTGCCGGAGTTGTGAGGTAATTCGATCGGGGAAAGAGAAGACATATTCCATTTTCAAGATGACCATTAAATTTTCAGAGGTTGGAAAGTTAATTTTTTCTGCGGCCATTCAAAGTTAAAATTAATAAGATTTTTGTTTATTTTAAGAATCTGTTTAACTGCGAAAACCTTACAATACATGGTTGCCTTCAAAATAAGACGTACGTGCAAAGCCAAATGTTGAAGACTTTGTTCATAGGTTATTCTTAGTAACAGAGTTCATCCAGCGGCCGCTATATTTACAGCTTAACCAAAATGTATAACTTAAAAAACCTAATGATTATAATAATACAGTAAAACCTCGATAAGTCGAACTTTTGAGGATTGAAGTCGAATTTTGCATTCAAGCAGAAGTAAGGACTCAAAATGGAAGTGGCATGTTACATAACCCAAATTATGTGCACGTACGCGTACTCAAATTTCAATTATATACCGTCCTATGCAATGTACATGTACGATGAATAACAAATTATATGACTTTTAATATATTTTTCACGTGAGGGTTGTATTCTGCCGATATTAAGCGGCGTTATTTCTTTTTGGCCTCGTAAAATTACGCGTTTCATAATATCCGCGCCGTTCTTGGGATGAAATCTAATCCATCGCCATGATCGCGAGAGGTCCTTTCATTTTCAAAGAGTTGAGTTTGGACTTTTGTTTGGAAAAAAAATATAAAAATGCATCTTTTATGGCTTCTTAACTAAAATCTAACCTAATCTAATTAAACCCAACAAACGGTGCAATTCTTGTTTCCGTACCCTTGATGGTTGTTATCGTTATTGTTCTTTGCTATTCATTATTACAGGGTGATATCCCCACAGCCCTGGACCGATTATACGAGCATCTGTACAACCCACCGGTCAAGGTGGCCATATTCGGCCCGGCTCTGTCATCGGTCACGTCGGTAGTTGCGGAGGTTATAAGCCGCTGGCACATCGCAGAGGTTCGTAGTGAATCCTTATAAAGACGCGAAGAACATCGCACATCAGAGGCATTTTGCACCAAATCAATTCAACTACATGTATAACAACAAATGAATGTTTCGTTTTGGTTCATGGTTTTGGGTTTTTTCTTTCGGTTTTTTGGTTTTTGGGGTTTTAGTTTCGAATTATTTTGGTACATGGTTCATGGTTTTGGTTTTGATTTTGGTTTTGGTTTTGGGGTTAAATTGTTTTGGGTAATGGAGTTTTTTTTTTTTTTTTGGGGGGGGGTTTTGAAAAATTGGTTTGGTTCGTTCATGGATTTGGTTTTGGTTTTGGCCTTGGCCTTGGTTTTGGTTTTTTAGTTAAATTGTTTTGGTTCACGGATTTGGTTTTTGGTTTTGGTTCATGGTTTTGGTTCATGGTTTTGGTTCATGGTTCATAGTTTTGGTTGTGGTTTTGGGATTTGTTTTTGGGTTTGGGTTTAGGTTTGGCTTTGGGGTTTGTTCTGTGGTTTTGGTTCTGTGGTTTTGGTTCATGGTTTTGGTTCATGGTTTTGGTTCATGGTTTTGGTTCATGGTTTTGGTTCATGGTTTTGGTTTATGGTTTTGGTTCATGGTTTTGGTTCATGGTTTTGGTTCATGGTTTTGGTTTTGGTTTTGGTTCATGGTTTTGGTTCATGGTTTTGATTCATGGCTTTGGTTCATGGCTTTGGTTCATGGTTTTGATTCATGGCTTTGGTTCATGGTTTTGGTTCATGGTTTTGGTTCATGGTTTTGGTTCATGGTTTTGGTTTTGGTTTTGGTTTTGGTTCATGGTTTTGGTTCATGGTTTTGATTCATGGCTTTGGTTCATGGTTTTGGTTCATGGCTTTGGTTCATGGTTTCGTTCATGGTTTTGGTTTTGGTTCATGGTTTGGGTTTTGTGGTTTGGGTTTGGTTCATGGTTTTGGTTCATGGTTTGGTTCATGGTTTTGGTTCATGGTTTTGGTTTTGGTTTTGGTTCATGGTTTTGGTTTTGGTTTTGGTTCATGGTTTTGGTTCATGGGTTTGGTTCATAGTTTGAGTTTGGTTCATGGTTTTGGTTTTGGTTTTGGTTTTGTGGCTTTGGTTTTGTGGTTTTGGTTCATGGTTTTGGTTTTGGTTTTGGTTCATGGTTTTGGTTCATGGGTTTGATTCATGGTTTGAGTTTGGTTCATGGTTTTGGTTTTGGTTCATGGGTTTGGTTCATGGTTTTGGTTCATGGTTTGGTTCATGGTTTTGGTTCATGGTTTTGGTTTTGGTTTTGGTTCATGGTTTTGGTTTTGGTTTTGGTTCATGGTTTTGGTTCATGGGTTTGGTTCATAGTTTGAGTTTGGTTCATGGTTTTGGTTTTGGTTCAACGGTTTGGTTCATGGTTTTGGTTCATGGTTTGGTTCATGGTTTTGGTTCGTGGTTTTGGTTTTGGTTTTGGTTCATAGTTTTGGTTCACGGGTTTGGTTCATGGCTTTGGTTCATGGGTTTGGTTCATGGTTTTGGTTCATGGGTTTGGTTCATGGTTTTGGTTCATGGGTTTGGTTCATGGTTTATGGTTCATGGGTTTGGTTCATGGTTTTGGTTTTGGTTTTGGTTCATGGTTTTGGTTCATTGGTTTGGTTCATGGTTTTGGTTCATGGTTTTGGTTCATGGTTTTGGTTCATGGTTTTGGTTTTGGTTTTGGTTTAGCTTGTAAATTGGTTGTTTCTTGGATTTTGTTTTTGCTTTTTGAAAACAGATATCACCGGGGGGGTCGGCTCCCGTACTGAGCGATCGGATGAAGTATCCCCATTGCTTTCGCATGATCACTTCGGCGGCAGGATTCTCAAAGACGCAGGTCCATCTGTTTCGAGAATTTGGCTGGAAGAAGGTGGCCTCCATACACGAAGCTGTCGAGCCACACGTTGGAGTGAGTACTATCCCACCAACAATAATTGACATTGTATATACTGAAAACGTATACGCAGCTGGTTGCCTCCAACTTGATTTACCTGCAAACAGGCCATACTTGACATGAACAACCACAACCTATATTTTCTGCATAATGGATGTCAGAGCTGGATCCCGAGCCTGAGCCTAAGCCTCCGTTTCGTAAACACCCTAAGACTGAATTACCCAACCTCAAAACCCGACTTTCATATTTCGTTCATATACACATTATGTGTGTATTGACCACTTATTGTTGAATACTGTCAATTTGTTTATAAAGAGTACTCTTTCAATTAATCACATTTTGGCTAATTTCAGCCCGATTCTGCTTAAATTTTACATGGTGATAGCCAAGACATGGCTGTATCAAATAACCGAATGTTAAAGTGATAGACAGTTTAACTTATTAACATAATGGTTGCCGACAAAGTGTTTTTTTTTTA
This sequence comes from Astropecten irregularis, assembly GCA_963971285.1. Lineage (NCBI taxonomy): Eukaryota > Metazoa > Echinodermata > Asteroidea > Paxillosida > Astropectinidae > Astropecten > Astropecten irregularis. The sequence goes on along the minus strand of OZ020251.1, from coordinate 12,747,565 downwards.
TGGGACACCCTGTACCGTCCGTTCGTCCGTCGTACCGTCTTTTCAGCGTTTCGCGTGAAATGTTAAACCTTTTCAAGTATTTCTGTTAAAGACATGGTACAGAATTGGTAAGAAAACAATAATACACTTCAAGATCACAGATTCACATAAAACTTACACCGTATAGTGGTGATGATAGGAGAAAACATTGCATGAAATGTTTTTGTCTGAAATGCCATATTCGTTGAGAAATAAATGAAAGTATTTTCCGAATGGAATAAATCGCTTCGAAGCGTTTTAATATGAACGCATTATATCGTTGAAATGTGTAAACGGGTTTTCACTATTTTCTCGTGACCCAGATGGCTGATTGACCTCAAACTTGTACAGGTTTGTCAGTTAAGGTATAAAATGAATTACATTATGTGTTTTCACTGTCAGCAACGGTTTTGTGGCAAAAACCAGTTCTGTACCATCTCTTTAAAGGTAGTATCATACTTTGGTAAGAGACCATAACAGAAATGTTCACAGATTTACGTATAACTTACAGGGTATGAAGATGGTGTTGGAAGAAATATACCTTCAATATATTTCCGCCTGAAATGGTGTATTTATCCAAAAATGAGTAAAACAACAACCGAAAATCTTTTTGATCTTTTAAAAGATAAAAAATAAAAGAGAAAAGACCTAAGAAATACTGTGGCAATTTTTCACTGTTTTCTCAAAAAGTGGGCATCGTATGAGACTGAAATTGATGACTGTTGCTGTATCCGTCTTGATATTTTGTCCAATGAATATCTATTTCATTGATAAAAACCAAAGTATGATACTACCTTTAAGTACAATTCGTTTATGCCATACACATGCAGTCTCATTCTCAAGCCAAAGCAATCTTTTAATAATTAATTAAAATTATTGTTTAAAAAGCATTTCTATTGTTTGAATATGTTGCTGATTCTGCCTCTAAATTGAACAGCTGTCTAGTTGATTGAGTTTTTATACCTGCAGTAATTCTGCTTCATTCTTCAGCCTTGCTTTTGATTTTATTTATCACGTTGGGAAATAAACACATGTAAGGCTGCAGCGAGCAGCCTGTTATATATTTCTCTTTTTCACGATATTAAGTGTGAAATTTCTGTTCTGATGTTTATCTTCCATCTTCCATAATTCTCCATCGATTGTGTTTTTTTGTAGGTCACCAATAAACTTCAGACCTTGGTAGAAGCCTGCAGCAACTGTACCCTAATTGCCGCTGAGACTTTCTACAACGATCCGTTTGAAGCCCTGCAGCGCATCAAGGTCAGAAAAAGAAATCGAAGAAAATGTCAAATATTACGTTAAAGGTTGTATCATACTTTGGTAGCAAGCCGAAACAGAAATCAGTCACAGATTTACCTATTACTTACAGGGTATGAGGATGGTGATGGTAGAAACATACCATTGATATTTGTGCCTGAAATGCTGTAGTTATTCAAAAAAGAGTAAAAGCAATGACCAAAACATTTTTTTTCTTTTGGAGATCACAAATAACGGTGAAAATACTTAGGAAACACTGTGGGCGTTTTATATGTCTACATTTTACTGTGATGAAAACCATACAAGTATACTCTTTAAATCATCAGACACGAGACTGTATTGTTCAGTGTGTTGGTATATAGCAGTTTTAGATTAAAGGTATCATACATGATTGGTAAATGTCACAAAACAGCACTCACACGTTTCTTGATCCGATATGTGCCTGTTTATAATAACCCTTTGAATATTTAAGCTCAATCGGACATCTGAGTCGCGAGAAAATAGCGAAAACCGACTCAATAAATCATTAAAAAATGGTTTTGATTTTACCCCGAGATCGAAACGATTATCGGGCTTTGTTTTATTTATATTTGAACAAGTATAGCATTTCAGGTGAAAATATTTTAATCGTATATTTCTACCAGCACCATCTTCATACCCTGAAAGTTAAACATAAATCTGTAAACATTTATGTTTGGGTTTGTTACCAATCCTGTACTGTGCCTTTAAATTTGTTTTGAGGTGTAGGATTTATACTACCACATGTTTTTCCAGATTATTTCTCCAATATTATTTCTCCAGAATATGTATTCAATCGTCTTCCGTCACTGATATTCTCTGAAAATCGCTGGGTCTCAAAATCCAATTTACCAATTTAAAGAAATGTGGAAATACCCCCTCCCCGAAAAACTTAAACAAACAAACGAACGAACAAAGACAAACAAAAAAGAGGATATGAAAAAAAATCCAGACTTTTTATCATACGTTTTGGATAAAAAACCGACCTAGAGAAATAATTGGAGTGAAATTGGGGCTTATAGTCACTTCAATCGAGTATTGTGCAGGGTACGTGCAGATGGTGCACAATAATAGTGTGATTTCCTATCCAATGCAAAAATGCGGTGGTCGCCATGACACATGACACTAGAGGCGCCCATTACATTACTCACAGTGTGAAATTAACTATGAATGTCATGCGCAAGACGGCAAAAAATCGTGGCGCAGGAGGAACATCGAACATCAGAAATATCTTCGCACATATTTGTGATGTTTGATGCATCGTACATCACAAATTCACAAAAAATATCTGCGCAGTTTTGTTATGCGATGTTTGCGCATGCATAATAATGACGTATAACAATACATCGTACAACACAAATCCGCGCACATTTTTATTGGTGCATTTTTATAGTGGCATGATTTTTGTCCGAAAATCTTTTCTTGCTTTAGTTTACGATAATTGTTCTAATTAATTAGAAATCAAATGAAATGTACACAAAAAGTAAGTTAAAAAAGCGGTCAACTGTCGCGAGAAGCGCAATAACGGTATGCAGTTAGGGGTTGTGATTCACCCATACTGTCATATATCATGGCGGCCACAAAAATTGCGTATGAACTCTTTAGAGAACATAATTGATTGTACATGTACTATACAGGGTGTCCCCTAAAAACACTTTGTCGGGAACCATTATGTTCATATTAAACTGTTTATCACTTCAAGATTCCACTATTACGATACAACAATGTCTTGGCTATCACCATGTAGAGTTTTATAAGCAAAATCGGGCTGACATTAGCGAGAATATGACCAATTGAAAGAGTACTCTTTGGAAATAATTGTGCAGAATTCCAAAATATAAGTGTGTATGAAAGAAAGATGAAAAATCGGGTTTTGAGGTTGGGTAATTCAGTCTTAGTTTTTCCCTCTATTTCAGTCCAATTTTGCTCAAATTCTACATGGTGATAGCCAAGACATGGCTGTATTACATATTCTGAATCCTAAAGTGATAAACAGTTTAATTTTAGTATAATATTTGTTTGTTTTCTTTTCTTCTTTTTTTTTTTTTGGGGGGGGGGGGGGACACGCTGTATAGCTGGGGATATTACTTCGGTATGAAATGAAATTTCGTTTGACGTTTCCCTGGCCCAACAATTTAAATAGGCGCGTTCAAAATGATGCATACAGCCTTGATTTGTGGTTGGACTGCATAATCGTCAGTATCATCGGAAACCTGACTACTCATGACAAGGTTACTACATGGAATTTGAGCTCCCTTGAGCTATACAAAGCCTGATGAAATTCCAATTACTTTGTCTAGTCGATGGATTATATGCTCAGAGGATTTTGTTAGATTCTGAACAATTACGCGGCAAGGTAGAAATCACGTTAATTATAGAAGCGAGGCTGTTTGTTGTATGTTAAATATCCTTTGTTGCCGCCCAAGGTGAAGGCAAATTGGATGTTTGGGGGCAGAAATTATGTTTTTTTTTTTTTTTACAAACAAATTGCCTTTTAAAGGTAATATCATACTTTGGTATTTGTCAAAGAAGTACAGATTCGTGGGCAAAAATATCAAGGAAGATACAATCACAGTCATCTGTGAACATTTCAGTCCCGTACGGTGCCCACTTTTTGAGTAAACAGTGAAAAACGGCCACGGTATTTCTTAAGTCTTTTCTCTTAATTTTTCATATTTTACAAGATTGTTGATCTTTTAAAAGATCAAAAAGATTTTCGGTCGTTGTTTTACTAATTTCTGGATAAATACATCATTTCAGGCGGAAACATTTTAACAGTATGTTTCTATCACCACGATCTTCATACCCCGTGTACGTAAATTATACGTAAATCTGTGAACATTTCCATTTTGGTTTCTTACTTAAGTATAATACTTCCTTTAGTGAAAAGCTCTTGAAGCAAATTTAGTGCTAAGATTAATTCTTCTATACATTTTAATTTGAGTTTATTTTTATTTCATTTTTTTATTGTGATGATTAGGGCGATATCATAACTTTTACCAAGCTATGAGATTGGTTATCTTGATTGCCCAACGTAAAACCCACTTCGATACTTTAAGAACAAAACGCAGCACACAGTATATAGACAGTGGGCAGGCTTATTTTTGTTTTCGTTGCTTAATATTCTGAACAAAAAGTTATAATCTGTCATTTTTATTGTGTTCAATCCACAGAGTAAAGATGCCCGAATCATAGTCGCCAATATCTACGAAAAACAGATCCGCAAACTGTTTTGCAGTGTGAGTATTGAAATAAGACTACGAAATGATTTCCACTGCACGAAATTATTTAAATGACACGAAATTATTTCCACTACACGAAATTATTTAAATGACACGAAATTATTTCCACTACACGAAATTATTTAAATGACACGAAATTATTTCCACTACACAAAATTATTTAAATGACACGAAATCATTTAAAAGGCACGAGAATATTTAAATGACACAAAATAATTTCGTTTGCATGAAATAATGTCCATGGATGACCAAAAGAAATTATTTCCATGCGTGACATGAAGTGTTTTCCGTTAAATGATATCAAGGGCACGACACAAACTGGATTCCGTGTATTTAATGTTTTCGTGTCTAAATATGCTCAAATTCTCACATAGAAAAAGGAGTCTTTCCGTTCAACTCTTCCCATGCAACTACGAAGATATAAGCTGAGCAGGACCATTGAAGTCGCATATAATACTCTGCATCCTATATCGATAGCATTCTGGTTAAGAGTTAAAGAGTTCCTGCAGTGCTTTTGTCAGTCAGGTTATTTTATTGCCTTCATACAGAGAATATACTGACAGATAATGAATGGCAAGTCTTATTTTGCTTTCAAACCATGATTTTGTTTTCCTTTGAATTGCTTTGTAAAACGGGGGATTTTTACGCATACTCATGTAGGGAACCAACAGGCAAAATATAATGGAAAAAAAAAACATAAAAAATGAAGAGGCAAACTTGACCTACAGAAATGGTTTGGTAAAAAAAATTACACTACCAGTTCAGTGAAAGGAACATATTTGGCAAAATAAAACCCATTGAGGAGGAAAAGGTCAGTCAGAAAACTTATAAAACAACCGCAACTTGTTGTGCACAAATCAATTGGGCTACTGCTCTCAGTTCCCCAGATGACATCACAGTTTTGTTCATGAAAATGGAAATGCTACTTAGCATACAAACAAAAAAACTGTTGTTAACCCTGAATCAGTGTGTGGAAGTGGGTAAAATCACAGTCCCCGTGTACAGTTTTTTTATTGGCACATGTTCAAACCATAATATTCCCATTGCAGAGACCCTTTAAGGTTTGAAAATGGTATTTAAAAAAGATATTCCCTGTGTATGGAGTACAGATTGAGGAGGAGTCTGTACGAAGTTTTGAGTCAATTTATAGGACAACGTGTTTTACACGGAGAAAGACGCCTACACAGATATTTCTGTTCTCACTTTCTCAAACAGATCTTTCTGCTAGGTATGTACGGGTCCCATTATGTCTGGATGATACCTGGGTATTACACTGATGGATGGTGGATGGCCGAAGAGGAGGGGATCCCCTGCTCGGCCCAGGAGCTCAAGACGGCCAGTGAAGGCTACATCACCGTCACCTTCAGCAACTACGGACTGGTCGACCAGCCGGGAATAGGAGGACTGGTAAGAGTAATGATGTTGATGTAATTCCCATAATAGGGGGTTTACTAAACGGGGGCTCAGGCTCAGGCTCAGGCTCAGGCTCAGGCTCAGGCTCAGGCTCAATTGTGAAACGCCCGTATTGTTTATCAGATTGGAATAGCGAATGTCAGACTAAGTCATCAACGTAATGGGGTAGTTTTCGCATTAAATCAGTGGTTTGTTTGTTAACTAAACCAGACTCCTGCCGAATACAGACGAGTCATGGCCGATGTGGTGGGCTACAACATCTCAGTGACCAACCGCGGCTCAGTGGCCTTGGGGTACGATGCCATATGGGCCCTAGCCTTAGCCCTAGAGGAGGCTGAAGTGACGCTGTCTCGCCCGCTGGACTCCTACCAGTACGGGGACGAGGAGTACGCCCGAGCGGTCAGCCAAAGTCTCTACGACATGAAAATGAACTCGGTAAGTTGTCCTTACAACATAATCCAGGAAGATTGGGTTTCCATGGGCCTTGACGAAATGAGGCTTGAGGCTAAGCTTGAGATTTATTTTGCTACCGCCATTACCACGACAATAATTTGAAGTTGTATTTCCTGTGAAATAACCCAAGGGGATTTGGACCGACCACGTTAGAGAAGTAAAATGCTAAAGAATGTATGTCATATGGCGTTCGCGATCTTTCCTTTATATTGCACAATAAGGCCGGAAAAAAATTTGTTGTGTTGAAAAGTAAAATTTTGGGTCGGTCGGTCGATTATTTTTTTTTTTGCCGACTTTCAAACATTTAAGAATAAATACAGGATGTATGGTCACCAGGGCTTATAAATCAACGGTCTTGTGTCGTTTTGAGGAGACACGCTTTTTTTTACTGCTAAATCTTACATTTTCTGTCAAAAAATTTGAGTTTTTATACTTTAGGACTCGGAGAGAAAAACAAATTTAAGACCCAAAGTTTTGGCATTTTTTGGTCGGTCGCTGAGGGCAACACAACGATTTTTTTTCCCGGCCTAATAGTCTCTTATTATAGCATTTTATGTGCTATTTTGTTTATCGTTACCCAATTCAGGGCCCTGTCCAGTTTTCGTCAGGAGGAGATAAAATTGGTGACTTACTGATCGAGCAGCATATTGGTAGGTATAGTCTCCTAACAAGTCGCCAATATATCGGTTTGGAAAATTATAATTATAGGGAAATTATGAAATAACACAAATCCACAACGTGGTCCGGTGTTGTTGCAGTGGATGAAAATGTATATTGCCTACTGGTCTTAATTATGTAATCTAATATAGTCATTGAAAAGTGAACAAAGAAAAATGATTACATCTGCTAATAGTATTAATTTTGGTCTTGTAGGTTTTTTGTCTTGGCCTCCGTGTTAACCTTAGCCTTCTCTTTGACTTTGGATTTCCCTGTCCTTGATCTTGGTGTCGTTCTTCGCTTTGGTTTAGCTCTTAGTCTTGGTCTATAGTTCGTCTTCTTGTTGTGCTCCTTCGTATTGCTTGTCCTTGCCCTTGTAATGCCTTCTCCTTAATCATAATTCTGGACGTTGTCTAAGTCTTGGCCTCGTCTTATATCGGCCTACGCATCAATGTTGTCCTAACTTCTATAGTCCTGGGCATTCTTAATAAACTTCTTCTCCTTCTCAGGCACCGGCTTCGCCTCTATAAATGATTAAAATTATAGCCAGCGGTTTTTTCATTGAAGCTGAAACTGTTTCTCTTTTTCAAACCAGAGAATCTACAACCGAATCAGAAAGCAAAAAGCCTCTATTTTGATACCGTTATTTGAGAATGGATTCGCGAAATTGAGCCGGAGTCGGAGCCGGAGCAGAAGCCTAATTTGCTTTGAGGAAGGCCACTGGCTTTGGTACGGTCTTCATGTAAACATGGCCTTTGCTTTGGCCATGTTCTTTTTTTATCCGCGGAGGTCGTCTTGGTATCTGGTCTAGACCTCGGTCTCGGTTTTGGAAACCATGAGCACCAACGGATATGAAGCTCTTATTTGGTATAAAATTACACATTATTCTCGAGTGTTAAACAAATGAATCGTGCCACTAATATCTTTCCATGTGTATTGCTTAGACCTAATTAAGTGTTTATAGCATTCTTAAGACGAAGTGCCGATATGTCACTCGAAACTGTGTTCGCTTCCTCTTCAGACGGCCAAGAAGTTGTCGTTGGAGTCTACGACTACATCCATGATGAGGTCACGTGGGAGGTACCAGTTAAAGACCTTTGGTATCAGAGCGGTGAGAAATCAGTTTCATTCTTTGACGCCTCCATCCCCAATATGGGTGATTCACAATAGTGCGCCACCAAGAGTTTGCAACACGTTGTCCAATCACTAGGAATAGGTCGGCCCTTTTCCAGATGCGTATACAGGGTTTACATCTTGGCGGCCATCTGAGATTTTGATCGCAACTTCAAAACGAGGCACTTCCACGCATGCGCACTTTTCGAAGTGTAGCCCATCCATTGTCGAAGACAATACACGGGTTTACACTTCGGCGGTTTTGATCGCGACTTCAAAGCGAGGCACTATCCCGCATGCGCACTTTTCGAAGTGTAAACCCGCGTATTGGGTTCACAAACTCCGTGCATTGTGATTGGTCAACGCGTTGCAAACTCTTGGAGGCGCACTAAATTGAATCGCCCGTATAATTGTATGCGTTCGTTTAGCTTCCACGAGGCAGCCGTGACCTTATGATGGTCGTATTATACAGCGGAAGACAAGCGCGAGGGTGGGGTGAGGTTGACCGGTGTCGACTCGAGGAAGCTTAACGAACGCACTCGTTCGTTTTATCTTAAGGAGCTGTTTAGACGAAAATGTAAATCTGAAATTCTTTCATTCCGTTGTTTTTGTCTTTATAGGTGGGGTGCCCCCGTTTGATTCGGACATCACACAGACTGTAGCACTCCTCCAGGCTAACCCCACTGCACTCGTAGCTGTAGTAGGTGTCCTTGCTGCTTTAGGGATAGTTCTAGCAATCATGTTCCTTCTCTTCAATATCTGGAAGCGCAAACACAAGTAGGTACTCACAAAATACTTAAAGGGTTCCTGCAGTGTTTTTTTTTATTGCCTTCATACAGGGAATATACTGACAGATAATGAATGGCAAGTCTTAATTTGGGTTTCAAACTAGCGTTTGGTTTTCATTTGAATGGCTTTGCAAAATGGGAGGTTTTCATGCATGCTCATGTGGGGAACCAACAACAAAAGTATAATTAAAACACACACAAAAAGTGAAGAGACAAACTTGCCCCACAGAAATGGTTTGACAAAATTTACACCACAATAAAACCGATTGAGGAGGGAAAGGTCTGTCAGAAAACCTACAGAAAACCCAAACGTTTCGTGCAAAAATCAATCGGGTTACTACACTCAGTTACCCAGATGACGTCACAGTTTTGCCCATGAATATGGAAATTCAAATTACCAAAAATAAACTGTTGTTAACCCTGAAACAGTGTGAGGAAGTGGGTAAAATCATAGGCCCCATAAAACAATTACTTTTTGGCACATCCTCAAGCTATAATTTTCCTATTGCAGAGACCCTTTAAAAAAAGTATGGGCATACATTTGGGCCGTTGAGGGAGTACTCATGTTCTCCCCTAGATTTACCAAAACTGACCAGAGAATTTCTCATAGATCCTGAAGCCACTGGTCCCGTCCATTCATTATAAGATTCTAAAACACGCCCGTAGCCAGTGGCGCACCCAGGGGGGGGGGCTCGGGGGGCTTGAGCCCCCCCCCCCCCAAGAGGGTCCCTGAAAAAAAAAAAAAAAGAAAAAAAAAAAAAAAAAAAAAAAAAAGGGGGGGGATAGGGAAAGGGAGAGGAGGAAGGGGGGGGGGGTCACAAAATGTTTTGTGGGAGAAAAATTTCTTTGAGCCCCCCCCAAGACAAAATCCTGGGTGCGCCGGTGCCCGTAGCTGATCAATAAGATTGTCGAGAAGACGACTTCGGCCGTGCGACCTCCACAATACTCTTCTGCCCCCTACCAACTTAACCATCCTGCCCTGGCGGTGTCCAATCATCAGTTATACCTGCGTCTGGCTAGACCAATCAGAAACCATTAAACCACACATGTGACTGTTTCATGATTTTGATTGGTTCATTTCTCGATTTGCAGACAAATCAAGATGTCCAGTCCCAAAGTGAACAACATCATCGCCGTTGGTATCATGCTAGCTTACCTGGGCGTGTTCCTGCTGGGTATAGACAGAGCAATGGTCGATCAATCTGCCTTGCTTTATATTTGCAGGGTGAGTCCCGAAAATGCGAGTCTGCTTCGCTGAAACAATCGAATTCTGTTGAGTGTTTGACAGGGTTTGAGGTAAGCTCAGTGAGTGAGTGTTTTTTCTTGAATATAAATGAACTTCCATCTTAATTTGTTAGTTTCATCAATAAGCCTACACTGTGTGTGGATTTGTGTTTCTAGTTTAAGTTGATGGCCCTCGGGTCTCCTTTGATCATCTTTCAGTTTCGGTCTTGGATCATACCCATGGCCTTCACCTTGGCCTTCGGTGGTATGTTCACCAAGATGTGGAGAGTCTACAGCATCGTCATCACCAACAAGACCAAAAGAAAGGTAACTCAGGTCGTCCCAATTCTCTGGCTGCGACCGCAAATAACACACATGTCTATGGAAATGGCTGCTGTCACTGGCTACTGCCATAGGTACATGAGAAATTAGCTGCCGTAGCTTGAGAATTGGGACCACTGATCTATACAAACTGGCGAGCCGTGAAGTCACCAGCGGCCATGTTAGGATATTCAGCACAATACTCATTGCACTGCATGACTGCACAGCAAGCAGTGCACAAATTCTCTGTGTACGCCGGCTGCCGCGCCTGCCAATGTATTGAATATCCCAAAATGGTTGCACGGTTGCTTCACCTGCAGAGCAGCGCGACCTATCCAGTTTGTATAGATCAGTGATTGGGACACGGCCTAATCTCAGTCACATTCCTTGATTCGCAGTGGTATTTGACAGGATGGCACCAGACTACTCGCCTTCATTCATGCACGACTCTTAAAGTATGGAGTCTAGGTACAAGTCAAGAACAATGAAAGGCCATTAGAATGCGTACTAACCTCTTACCTAGTTGAGACTATGTTTCTTGTTTGTCCATTGTCTTTAATAGGTGATCAAGGATTATTACCTGTTTGCTATCATTGCTGCACTCCTACTGGTGGACTTTGCAATCCTCATCCCGTGGCAGGTTATTGATCCGCTTCTTATCAAGGAAAAACGAGTTCAACTTATTCAGGTATATCCTATCATACCTAGTTACTTGCAACGATCTGATAGGCTTAAAGAGAATGAATGCCATACTAACGGAAGTGTAGTATGTTTTGTATTACATCTATTTTGGTTATAATTGTACTTGCAGTCTGAGGAGGATATCGTGAATTACGTGCGTCGTGAGCTGCTGTCCGTCAACTGCACGTCCAATAATAACACCATCTGGACCATGGCCATGATCCTGTACAAGGCATTTGTCGTCGTCTTTGGCGCCTTTCTAGCTTGGTCTACAAGGTAACGGCTGCTATAAATGAATTATGTCCAAAATCTCTGGCTGCGGCTACAAATTATACACTCACCTATGGCAGCCACTAGCCAGCGACTGCTGCCGTTCCTATAAAGTTTGGAACGCGGCCTTAGTGAATTCATCCCGACTTGTGTGCCTTGGTTTTTCTTTGCATGAAATATTTCCTGAAATAGGAAATTTCGTCGACTAATTATCTGAAACCTAACTACAAGAGTACGTGGTTTCATGGCTTCTGACTGGTGGGGTCACCACCAACGTAGGGCTGGATAGCTCAGTTGGTAGAGCGCCTGTACGGTGTTCAGGAGTTCGCCGGTTCGAATCCCGCTCCAGTCAATTTTTCTTTGTTCACTTTTCAATGACTTTAAATTCAGTCAGTTTCCCTTGTGGTTATTTGATGATTATATTAATTAAAAAGCCGTATCCTCTTTGAGTGATCCCCCATGTACCGTTCCCATGTGTATAATGCTGTAGCTGCGTGTATCATTGAAATGATCACTGGGGCGGTATGTGCGTGGTTTCATGGCTTCTGACTGCCAAACGAACAAAGATAGTTGACTATTGGGGTCACCACCAACGTAGGGCTGGATAGCTCAGTTGGTAGAGCGCCTGTACGGTGTTCAGGAGGTCGCCAGATCGAATCCCGCTCCAGTCAATTTTTCTTTGTTCACTTTAAATTCAGTCAGTTTCCCTTGTGGTTATTTGATGATCACAAGAGCCTATATTATGAGGTTGCTTAACTTTGAGCAAATTCCAATTAAAAACAACAGCGATAATGATAGTCATGCTTATTTGGCACAAAATAATAGTGCATGCCCAAGAGTTTGCAACGTGTTGTCCAGTCAAAATGCACGGAATCGGTCGACTATTTCCAGATGCTCATTTTTTATCGACAACATCCATAGATAGTGATTGGCCAATGGGTTGCAAATTCTCAGTGGCGCCCTACTTGAAATTTCAAGTCAGTTATCAGTGCCTCGAATCACAACTACCTCTGCTGATTCGGCCCTTAAAGGTTTACTGTAATCAAAACACACATGAAGTTAAATACATCTGTATTGTTATGAAACTCAACCTGTCTATCATTGTTTGTGCTAAAAAATATTATTGTATATAGAAAACGGAGGTATTTTTATAGACCCATAATTGAACACCCTACTTTTCGCGATGAAAAATCTTGCTTACGTCACATGCAGGACGCCACACAGTATACTGTGGTGCGAGCCTATACTAGTTCTGTAGGTGACGTCACTCGCTATTGTTGCGTGGATCGGTTCCAAGGGGGACTTTTTTAGGGGGCGGTGCATACATGTGCTGATTTTTTTAATTTTTCTCAAATATAAGCACTTACATAAACATATAAATTTATATGGTAATTAATTATGTATTAAGCAATAATTTTAGAGCACGTTCACTCCTTTCCTTAAACCATCTCAGCCTGTGGGGATTCTACCACCAAGTAGACGCTGCAAGGAAGCGCATAGTGTTAACCGCCAATTCTACTATGTCCACCAAAGGAAAGCCATTGTAGGCTACTCCCGAGTAGAAAGAACCAATCGGTGTAAAATGTCTTGATCGGAGACACAAGCAGCGCAGTCATAGGCTTGGCTTGAGCCTACAACCCGAAGAATTCATCACAGAATCTTGAGTTCGCTTCACTAGATTACTATAAGCCACGTCAATTCACATTGTAAATACATCAGGAAAAAAGTTGAGTATAAGTAATGGATTCTGCATGATTGCTTTTTCTTATAGGAGTATCGCAGTATCCGGTCTAAACGACAGTTACTACGTGGGTCTATCCATCTATAATACCGTCATCTGCTGCGTGGTAGCCGTACCACTCTCCCTCCTCAATGTCTCTTCAGCTGCCGTGACCTTTGCCCTCGTGTCTGGTTTCCTTCTCCTCTGCATCACGGCATCTCTCTGCATGCTCTTCTTTCCCAAGGTAGGCCTACGGCTTTTCTTAAAGCTCGGGCTCGGGCTCGGGCTCGGGCTCGGGCTCGGGCTCCCGCTCCGGCTCCCGCTCCGGCTCCCGCTCCGGCTCCCGCTCCGGCTCCGACATCCATATGCTGAAAATATTGGTTGTGGTTTTTCATTTAAGTTGAAGCTCTGTTTTCCTTTTCTAATCAGAGATTCTACTTCAGAACCGCAGTCAAAAGCCTCTATTTTGATACCCGTTATTTCAGAATGGATTCGCAAAATGGAGCAGGAGCTTGAAACGGAGCCTGAGCCTCCGTTTCGTAAACGCCTAATCACAGCTGTAAGACGGGCGATTCACAATAGAGCGCCTCCAAGAGTTTGCGACTTCTTGTCCAATCACAACGCGCAGAATTGGTCTACCCTTCCAGACGCGCATTGGGTTGACAAGTTCCGTGCATTGTGAGTGCTCAACAGGGCAGTGTATAGGCCTCCATTTAGAAACGGAGGCTCAAGCTACGGCTCCGGCACCATTTCGTGAATCCATTCTAAGATAACGGGTATCAAAATTGATGCATTTGGCGACGGTTCGGAAGTAGATTCTCCGGTTTGAAAAGGAAAACATCTTCACTTCATTGAAAAACCACAACCTATATTTACACTATATGGATGACAGAGATGAAGCCTGAGCCTGAGCCTGAGCCCGAGACTCCGTTTCTAAAATGACCCTAATCTCAAACATGCGATGAAAATGTCCCCGTCTCATTGCATAATATCAAGGAATGCGTGTCTTTGTACGTGTCCTGTATTACGTTCGAGGACAGGAAGATGTTAATAGAGTTACGATATAAAACCATTCATGTCCTCGGACCGACATTTTCATTGTTCAAAGTCGTCCTCGAACTTACAAAGGTGTGCTTAAAGGTAATATCATACTTAGGTTTTTGTCAAAGAAATACAGATTCACGGGCAAAAATGTCAAGGACAATACAGTAATAGTAATCTGTGAAAATTTCAGTCCCATACGGTGCCAACTTGTTGAGAAAACATTGAAAAACAGCAACAGTATTTCTTAAGTCTTGTCTCTTTTATTTTTGATCTTTTAAAACATCAAAAATATGTTCGGTCGTTGTTTTACTAATTTCTGGATAAATACACCATTTCAGGCGGAAACATGTTAACGGTATGTTTTTACCACCAACATCGTCATACCCTGTAAGTTATAGGTAAATCTGTGAACATTTCTGTTTTGGTGTCTTACCAAAGTATGATACTACCTTTAATAGGACTTTATAGTATACTTGTATACAAAACACAATGCCTTGTCCTCGGACAGTTTGTGAAACTCAAACGTTTTGATGAAAAGCGGGTTTTTTTTTCGATCTTTTCGTAAGGTTTTCGCCGTTTACCGGAAGAACGGAGTCGCCAATGAAACGTTTACCGGAGTGAATGCAGGGAACGCCGTGGCTGCATCCAACCCTACGGCGGAAGAGACCAGGGCAGACATACCTTCAAGTTCTGCTATTGTTCGACCTGCGGCCTAGGCGACAAACAGCTCACCTAAAGCCATATGATGGTTTATATTATGTTGATTGTGTTTTGTTCACTTAAACTCTATTTCTTCTCTTTGCAAAATGTAATATCCTTTTTAAGAAGTGTAATATTTCTAAATTGCATATTAGGCAAACACTTAAACGTCTAAAAGTGAGCATTTGGGAGACTTCTGCAAATAGGGAGACTTTTCGGTGTCTCCCTATATACAAGCTACATATTTTATTGTCCACATTTTAATAGAAGACAGAGAATGCACTCAATATGAACATATGTCAATTTCAAGTTCATTGGTTTGGAGGATGTTTAGAAATAGGTAAGTAAAGTTTGTGTACGGCCCAATTGGAAAGTCTCCCGAATGACCCATTCCTGGTAAATATAATTCTTAAGGGTGCAACGAATTGCTAGATTTTCAATTCTCCAACTATTTAAACATCGTAAAGTAAAACAAACACAAAGTAACATTTTCGACGCTTTCACGTTTTAATCTTTAAATGTATAATGTCAACACCAAAAGATAAACAATGAAATTTAAATAGAAGTACATTTTCACACTAACTTAATACTTGATATTTAACCACGTGTACATTTCACATAAGGTAATAGATTAATATACAGTACTATAAGTACACCCATTGGGGTTTGTAGGCCCTACTTTGAGGGACTGTTAAATTTCTTCAATCAATAGACAAAAGCATTTGCCCGTGGTGTCCTTCTCAAATTATACACTGATGGAATCTCTGGTGGCACTCCCACCACAGCCCGCCTTTCCAGTGCTGCTGCTTTCAGGTCGGTGACATCACACCCTGACCATACTTTGATGTTGCTGTCCACCCAGCGCACCTTTGGTCAGCCCATAGAGATATATACTAAAAAAAATAGAGGGCGGGCTCGGCGAAATTTTTGTGATAGATGTGTGGGGTACTGTGGCCGAGTGGTATGGCGTATTGTACTCAAGATCTTGTGGTCAATCTACAGATTGTGGGTTCCAATCCAGCCATATGGGCTAACGATGCTTGCGTCCTTGGGCAAGATGCTTTATCACATAGGCCTATTGCTCCTCTTCATCCAAGTGTAAATGGGTACCTGTGAGGGTAGAGGTGGCTTTGTGTGCTTGATTAGCCCTGCGCGCTTTTGCAGGCAGCTGCGGGCTGTATACTCCCCAGGGAGCTGAGATTGTTTCAGGAATGTAAATGAGCCCGATGACCAGGGATAATAATAATGTATAAAGCGTTGTGATACCCTTCTTGTGTAAGAACGCTATATAAATGCCCAAATTATTATTATTATTATTATGATAACATGGACCTTATCGAAGATATCCTGTTTTCCGCGCTGCTCGTGAGCGCGCAAAGGACAGTGGGTAACATTGGGTTTAAAGTTTTACCACACGCGTCGACACACGTATATTCGTATAACTGCCGGCTCGCGAAGTTAAAAGTTGTCTTTTTTCCCTAGAAGAAAGCCTTGCTTTGAGTTGTTATACATAACGATGCTGCACAACGGTCCATGGAATGTTACTGTCGAGTCACTTGTTCCAGCGGTGTAAAGATGAGTACTTATTTATAGTTAAATTTTCATGTCCATACGTTTTATGCACTCAACGCCAGCCCTAACAACCCTGCGTTTCCCAGAGTGCTTTGCGCACAGCCACTTTTGTGCTATGGTTGCACCCAAGTAAATAAACTCCCATAGACAACAGTGATAAATCCTCGAACTTCAAAAATCATTTACAAATATACAGAACTCTCACAGCTGTTCAAGTTACACAGAAAAATGATGAGGAACATGTCACCTTTCATTTTTTTTTCATTTTATGGTAGGGTGACCATTGAATTTTTGAGATATACTCATTCTCAGCTGACCACCCCTAAAACAAGGTATGGATCACTCCAATCAAAGAAGCCATTTTCAAAAAAACATCCCTCTGCAAAGCGGCTGAAATAGACCCACTTTCTCACCCAATTGCATCAAAAATGGTCACAAATGGAAGCCCAGAGTCCAGGCAGGAGGTCCAGTGCCATATTTCTTCAATCCTTCATTTTCATAGCTCTCACAACTCTCTTATTTAAAATATATTGAGTGCTTAATGAGCTCGGCGGACGGATTTTGGCCCTATTTACTTGGGTGCACCCCTATCTTCGATAAGGTCAATGGGGATCGATCCGCCATCACTGAAATTGGCACTGCGCCGGTGCTTTATACTATCCTTGATGTGTACGTAAGTCGTAGACCTTTGTACTGTAGTTTACGCAAGTGCTCCGTGAGCATACCATTCCCTGTTACGCATGCGTATACGTAATTTGTGCCTTTAATAGTAATGGCGGCACAGCGCCACATTACAGGGGACTATTGTCTTGTCTTGTCTTGATAATTACTGCACAAACCGCCGCTACTGGGCTATAACCGTGCAGTCCCTCATACACGCAGATGCAATTTTGTTTTAAGGTTGGGTTATTGCAGTTGCAAGTAGTTGTGCGTCCGCCCTCTAGTTTATTAGTATGTATCTCTATGGGTCAGCCTTACAGAGCGATGAAATCCCTCTGGCATCCCATCCACAATACAATAAGTCGATTATATTTCTATTTTAAGCACAATATATTAAAAGACACGAATGGCATCAAAATTAGCTTTAATGTTTAGGCTTTCGAAACCAAATTAACGACACAAAATTAACAACACGGTACAGAGTGGCGTACGTTTTCATGTTTTACTAGTTTACATTTTGTGTATGCAGAATTCCGTGTGAATTATGTTTAAAATAATGTTGGTTTTCTGTTACGTAGTCATCGTACCCTTTGAAATGCCCAAGAGGAATCAGTGCAAGTGTTATAAATGGCATGTACAATATCGGTAAAGGTGACAGAGCAACTACACAGCTGCATCATTTTTCACAATTTGATTTGTCATCAAAAAAACTTCTGAAATTTTCAATTGATCGAATGTTAAACTTAACTGTAGTGTTCTCGAATTTGACGATTTTTTTTCACAGTACGTGCTGTTTTACCTGATGTCATCTGAATTTCGTTTTAAATTTTGGTTTCTATTAACATTGTGCTTGGCATTTGTTTTAGAATCAGCAAAGACAATGTGAATCTCGAAGCATTGTTCGAGGCCATGTATAAGCTAAGAGCTATGGCTTTTCCCTCTGTGTCGATCCATAGCATAGCACCGACACTAATCGACAGAATGATTATAACGAGGCGATCGGTTTTCATTGAATATCGCTTACGTCCCTGACGGCTAGGCTCTGCTGGTGGCGTGACTCGCCATTGGTACGGGTGGAGGACGCAGCGTCGGTCCTGGTACCGATGAAATGGATCTGATGGCCCACCACGTTCTTTCGACAAACTGCCATAATCTGTTATAAAACATAAATATTTCGGTCATTAAAACTGTATGGCAGACAATTTTCAATAGAAAAAAGTTCAGGCAGCCTTAAAATGATCAAGTGACGAAACAAATGCAACAATGCTTATGCTTCGGCTACGACTTTGGCTTCAGCTACGAATGCGGCTATGGCTACGGCTGGGGCTAGGGCTACGGCTATGGCTACGGCTACGACTTCGGCTTCAGCTACGAATGCGGCTATGGCTATGGCTGGGGCTGGGGCTAGGGCTACGGCTGGGGCTAGGGCTAGTGCTAGGGCTACGGCTACGGCTACGGCTACGGCTACGGCTACGGCTACGGCTACGGCTACGGCTACGGCTACGGCTACGGCTACGGCTACGGCTACGGCTACGGCTACGGCTTCGGCTAGGGCTTCGGCATGGCTAGGGCTTCGGCAATGGCTATGGCTTGGCTTGGGCTTGGGCTTGGGCTTGGGCTTGGACTACGGCTTCGGAATTGTCATCCAAGTGCTCTTAAATGTGGGGTTTTCGTGTCTGTTTTAATGTTTTAGATTGATTATAGTTAATTATACCCAAGGCATAATATTTCAAAAATAATAAATTAAATGTCTGAACAAAATAAAGGCAAAGCCGACGTAGATCTAGTTGAACTTGACGAGTAGCCTTCTATACGTTTATGCAAATATCGCTACGTCGATTGTCATTCAAAAGAGTAATGTACAAATCGTACATTTCAACACCAACCAATCCATTAATTGCGAGATAAATCTGAATAGTATCTGGTACACAGGCTTCTTTCATTGAATAGAAACACCTCTGTTTGAATTTCCCAGACTAAAGACTCTGTTGCTAAATCACATGATTCGGGGCAAGCTTTTACTTAGTAACCTAACAGACGTCTTGCACCAATGCACTTTTCATAATGGATAAGAATGGCACAAAGGAAGCAGACCACTCCAGAGATTGGTATCACTATGCAAAAGCTTCCCCCGAATCATGTGATATAGCAACAGAGTCTTTAGTCTGGGAAATTCAAATTGGGATGTTTCCATGCAATGAAAGAATTCTGCGTACCAGATACTATTCAGATTTAACTCGCAAATGGCTTATTGAGTTACAAACCAGGAGCATTATATTGCTGTTTCAGCAGTGTAGGGAATGGTTTACCTTTGGGATGAACAGCATGCAGAGAGTCATAGTCGTACAGAGCAGCAGAAAGCCAGCTACCAGGGCATATGTCACATTGATTGAAGATACATTCAGTATAGACAGAGGCACAGCAACTACACAGCATATGACAGTGTTGTATATGGACAACCCCACGTAGTAACTGTCGTTCAGGCCAGGTACGTTGATATTCCTGGGGACAAGAACGGAGTTCATAGCTTGAGCACTTAAAACCTGTTCAAAGTAAGTTGTTGTGTTATCCGGAAAGCTAGTCAAAAGCTCGTCAAAACGCCGGGCCTAGAGTCGCTGTCTGTACCTGGTTGTCACTTTAAAGTTGACTACAACCAAAGATAGGACACTTGCCGTATAAAGTGAAACAACGGGAACCTACCTATTGATGAGTAGTGCGCGGAATTAGGCGCCTGCGTAGCCCCACACACTTTTACTTGCCCAACGTAAGTGGCGCTATTCCCGATTCAATAGCGCCGCTTACGTTGGGCAAGCAAAATAGAAGGTATTCTGTACAATACGCCATTGCTGTTTCACTGCGCCCTGTACAAACAGATAGGCACTGTCCTATCTTGTGCTTTTATTGATATTTGCTACAACGCAGTTCACAAAATACTGTATAAATTATGGGTGTGCTCAAAGACTTGTATGCCTGTCCGGAATTTAGGCCAGTGTGAATGTGAAAACCTTACCGGTAAATCTGTATACTGTGTATCATACAGTTAGTATTACAATCACAACTAATTCAATGCTACACCTAGGGACCTATATGGCTTGACATCAAATGAATCACACCATC
Organism: Astropecten irregularis; assembly: GCA_963971285.1. Taxonomy (NCBI): domain Eukaryota; kingdom Metazoa; phylum Echinodermata; class Asteroidea; order Paxillosida; family Astropectinidae; genus Astropecten; species Astropecten irregularis. The sequence goes on along the minus strand of OZ020251.1, from coordinate 12,727,298 downwards.
TACATGTACCTGGTACGGTAAGTCAGACCTATATAACTATCTTCCTTTTCTGAAATGTGATTGGCGTTAGGAAGGCCTGACGCGTTTCGATCCTAGCAGGATGTTTCCTCAACTGAGGCTTACGTTTATTATTTGTATTTTCTAAAAATGTGTTTAGCATTATACTTTTAGGAATTGCACTCTGCCGTGGCACTAGTGGCGTCCGTTTGGAAACATTGATTTATAATCCAGTGTTGCAGTACTCGAACTCGCACTCGCACTCCAGTACATGCAAATACTCGGCCCGTACGCGATTAAAAGTATTCGAAAATAAAATGTACTTGGCCCGTACGCGATAAAAAGTACTCGAAAATAAATTGTACTTGGCCCGTACGCGATAAAAAGTACTCGAAAATAAATGTACTTGGCCCGTACTCGATACCATGTTATTTTATGATTACTCGACCATTTAGTTCAAATGTGGTTGATCATAAAAAGAAGGTAGGTTTGCAGTGACACCATGTACTCTCTTCTGTTATAGTGTGAGGTTCTGAGAAGAACCGTTGGTATTATCTCGACGTTCCGAACAGTGCGCTCTGTTCGTCCTCAGGAGAGTGGTTGATAATGTTGCCGTTTTGCGATAAATTACACAATGGGAGTATGAAGATCATCGAAAGTTTAGAATCAAATGGAATAATTGCAGCACAGTGCCATTTGCAAGGTTTGAAAAACATTAATTTCTGAGAAGAGTGGCACAACATACAATATTATGAACATCTTTGTGAAACAAACTGCAATTTTTTTTGCACTGTGCGTTGGTAGTTTACTCAGACGTGGACTCGGACTTTAGTACTCGAACTCGGCCCTGTACTCGACCTTGAATGTACTCGTACTCGATACCCTAGACTCGGACTCGTCAGCAATGGACTCCCCCTCGGCCCAGCACTCAGACCTTGAAGTACTCGGAGTACTCTGTACTCTGTACTGTACTGACTCCAACACTACCAGTACTCTCTAAATGCAACAGATTGAAAAGCCACTCTTTGAAGAGCCATTATGAAGGACAACTCTTTATCGAGTTGTCTTCCACTCCCTTAGAGTGAAGTTTGCATCGTTTTGAGTGATTTTTCACCAGTGGCCCAGAGACCAGAGTGAAAACCACTCCAAAAGAGTGAAAAATCCACCACCCTTTTTCAAGAGCCATATGAAGGACAACTCTTTATCGAGTTGTCTTCCACTCCCTTAGAGTGAAGTTTGCTTCTTTATGAGTGATTTTTCACTCTGGCCCAGAGTGAAAACCACTCCAAAAGAGTGAAATATCCACCACTCTTTTTCAAGAGCCATATGAAGGACAACTCGATTTTGAACGAGTGATATCATTCACTCTTTTGCATTTTAGAAAGTATCTATCTGCATGCTTGTGTTCTTACCTTGTTGACCACGCCAGGAAAGCTCCAAAGACCACCACGAACGCCTTGTAGACAATGAGGGCCATTGTCCAGATGGTGTCGTTGGATGACGTGCATTTCACGTAGAGCAGCTCGTACTTCAATCCATGCGCAAGGTCATCTTCCGTCTGAATAAATTTGAAATAATCAACAAAATTGTCAAAAATAACCAGCCGGACTCTTGACCGCGCGAGGGCGCCTAAAATGCTACAATAATTATAAATAAGTGATTGAAAGGTGAACAAAGAAATAATGACTGGAGAGGGATTCGAACCGGTGACCTCCTTACACTGTAATAAGCCAGTTTCCCTTGTGGTTATTTGAAGATAATAGAAATAAGTATTATATCACATTTGGCACTATATTTCAATATAGTTTTTTAAAGATAATATCATACTTTGTTTTCAAAGAAATATAGATTCATGTGCAAAAAATATCGAGACAGATACAGTAGCAGTAATCTGTGAAAATTTCAGTCCTATACGTTGCCAACTTTTTGAGAAAACAGTGAAAACTGCCACAGTATTTCTTAAGTCTTTTCTTCTTCTTCTTCTTTTTGGTCGTTGTTTGACTAATTTCTGGATAAATACACCATTTCGACGGAAAACTTTTAACGGTTTATTTCTACCACCACCATCTTCATACCTTGTAAGTTATACATAAATCTGTGAACATTTCTGTTTTGGTTTCTTACCAAAGTATGATACAACCTTTAAAAATTGATTCACGAAATGTAGCCGTAAAGGTAAGCCGGAGCCTGAGCCGGAGCCGAGGTTTGGGAAAGACCTCTAGCCAAAGATGGACGGTCCGAAACAACGCCCTCACCACTGAAAAACGGACAACGACACACAACTGATAGCCTCGCGCTCCGTTCTCTTGTCTATTAATTTGACTGTGATTATACTCACTAACATAGGCCCAGTATCATTATTTCTTAATTTACTACTCTAGTGGCTCAATTTCCAAAGGATCAAGGCGGCCGGGTAAGGAAGAGAGACTAGTATGAATATTTCAGTGTCCTGGTTCTGTTTATCACTCCCAGTAGGCCTATACGTATGAATAGAACGCGATCCGTTTCACAGCGATGTGCATAATATCCCTCGAGTAGGCCTACCGGACAGCTTAAGCTACACACGCCGTCATTTCCGCTCTTGTCGCCCCATTGTCCAGGGGGGCAGCGAAGGCATCGCTGACCATAAACCTCGGAATACGATTTCCAAACATCTTAATTATTCATTCTATCGGATTTACCTTGTTTTTCCTCAGGTCAAATAAATATCACTCAAATAATTATCTGAATAAATAACAATTTCAAATTAGGCCTATACGACATGGCACCGTCCTTGTGGCACTTCTTATCATACAAATCACTTTTTACGGGCATTTCTTCCTAGAAAACTTCATTCAGAATAGTATGCAAAAAAAATATTATATAAATGCAAATTATTCGAAATAGAAGTGTCTATGAATTCTGAATGCCCTAGCTTAAGTTCTTATACGCGGCACACGTCACGGATTTTAAGACTATACCCCTTGATTACTTGGCCCAAAGGCGCCGCTTGTGACACAAATTCGCTTGACCATCTTCGATGACACGCGGTCAGAGACAAATTGCCCGATAGCCATAGCTGCAACGCAACGGACATTGAATATCCCTGATTTTATTTTTACACACATGAGGCGTCATCTTATGCATCCATCAGCGCTCAAGCCCTGTAATTAACCCTGTAGCTTCAATCCCTCCGATCGACATTAGAAGGACAAGATGATCGCATATCACTTAGCTTTCGTGACAGCCTCTAACTAGATGGACTTCGAGCCAAGCCCGAGTAATCCTCTGAAAAGTGCGTCGTGAGCGTTCGCAACCTGCGGCCAATTTCACGCCCCTGATGAGCACAAAAATTTGTTAACCAAAGATTTCTGTCAAAATAAAACACAGGATCGACAGCAAAATGTCCATGTGTGTGTTTCATGATTGTTCTTAATTGGCTGTTGTTCGCTAAGCATGAATATCAAACGGATTTTTTTTTTATGGTGATCTGTTTTATTGAGCGATACATTTTGTGCTAAGCAATATTTTTGTGCTTAACAACTCCATGGAATCGGTCCTTGTATATTAAGTATAGCCCGGCAGGAGAATTACATTATTAAGTGGGCCTTGTAGTATTAAATGGTGTGTCAAGTATAATAAGGCTGTGTATAGCCCCAATACTGAGATATACAGGGTGTCCCAGAAAAAAACGCAACACTGCGTCGGAACCCATTATTTTATAATTAAACTGTTAATCACTTCAAATTCACGGCGCTGCTTAGCACAAAAATTGGCTAAGCGTGACTTTTCTGTCTTCATAAAAGTTGTTCGCTGACCATGAATATCAAATGAAAGTTTTAATGGCGGTTTGTTTTGTTGGCCAAGACATGTTTGTGCTAAGCAGTGCCGTGATAAATTGGCCCCTGGGTGAAGAGGAGCAATATGTGACAAAGCATCTTGCCCAAGGACGCAAGCCCCACTAGCCCATGGCTGGATTCGAACCCACAATCTGTAGGTTGACCACGAGATCTTGAGTACAATAAGCCAGACCACTACTAGACCACATTCGGCACCCCACATTTTAATGCAGGGGTCTTTTTCTCTGCATTTTACGCTATGCGTTTGTGGGTTGTTTTTTGTGAATTTTTGTGTGTGTTGTTTTTACCATGCAGATTTGATACAAAAACAGCTGCTCAGTGTACGGGCATCCAATATAACTCACTCAGAAATAATGATATTCTCCTATTTTCTTCTCTATCCCGATATGATGTGATTTGGATTTAGTTTTAAACAAAAGTGATCAAGTTCGGTGCTGCAATATTATTACGAAGCGCCTTTTGGCTATAAAAAATTGATAGACCTACGACGAACAGGCAATCAGTTTCACTGGTGGGCAGTCCTCAACATGATGTAAAAATCAATCACCTTTTCGATGTAATTGTCTTCCGATGAGTACTGACCTCGCCTGAAGTGTTTCGTTTTCAATTTGCGTCCAGTTTAATTGGTTTTTTATCTTCACGTCCTGATGTAGAGATTGCCTTCGGGTATCTTCGTGCCAGATGGGGGAGTTAGGTTGGCGTAGCGGTCCTTTCCTCGCCTGCCTTTCACCTCTGTGGACCGGGTTTAAGTCCGGCTCGGTTCACAAGTGGATTGGGATTTCAGTCCCTGCCTGATTCTGTGGGTTTTACCCAGAATATTACTCTGGGGTTTTCCCTCCCATCACCTCTAAAACTGTATCTTCTTCTCATCATCTTTCCATAACAGGTTTCATCAGGCTTGCGAGCTACAGTGCCTTGGCCACTTTTGAGGAATCCTGATTCCTTGGTGTCATTACCGGAAATAGATGATAATAATAATTTAATATTGCGCTGCTGCTTATGGATTCCAGGTCTTGGTCGACTGCTATATATCGCCATGGCTTTTATCCTGATTGAAAAAAGGGGAGCTATGAGGGCCGTCCTTTCCCTACACATCTTACCTGGGGCACGTTGATCAACTCCTTCAAGATGGTGATGGGACCGGTGACTTGCCATGGGATGAGAATGGCCAGATCGATCAGTAGCAGGACCACGATGATGATGAAGAGGTGGTGGTCCTTGATAGCCTGCCAGTGAGATTAAGAAATTAGTATCAAGATTTGGAGTCTGGAAACCCTGGCCACACCCTGGCCCTGATCGGCATCCTCCAGCCCGAGGCCACTCGAGGACGGAGGACCTAAGCACCCTTTCGCGCTTCACGGATCCCACTGATCCTTTCAGAGTGTCAGCTGATCCCTTCAGAAGTTAAGCTGATCCCTTCCAAGATCCAGCTAATCTCTTCGGAGATCTAGTTTATCCCTTCAGAGTGGTTCGGCTAATCTCTTCGGAGATCCAGCTTATCCCTCCCAAGGTTCGGCTAATCTCTTCGGAGATCCAGCTTATCCCTTCAGAGTGGTTCGGCTAATCTCTCAGGAGATCCGGATTATCCCTTCCAAGGTTCGGCTAATCTCTCCGGAGATCCGGATTATCCTTTCCGATATCGGGCCAATCCCTCAGAGATATAGCTAATCTTTCAAGAGATCCAGCTAACCTCTCAAGAGATCCAGCTTATCTCTCAAGAGATCAGGGTAAGCTGTCAAGAGATCCAGCTAATCTGTCAAGAGAGCATCTAATCTCTTAAGATATCCAGCTAATCTCTCAAGAGATCCAGCTAATCTTTCAAGAGATCCAGCTTATCTATCAAGAGATCAAGGTGATCTCTAAAGAGATCCAGCTAATCTCTCAAGAGATCCAACTTATCTGTCAAGAGATCCAGCTAATCTCTTAAGAGATCCAGCCAATCCCTTCAGACATCCGGTCACTCCCTTCAGAGAGGTTTGGCTAATCTCTCAGAAGATCCGGAATATTCCTTCCGACATCCGGCCAATCCCTCAGACATATAGCTAATCTCTCAAGAGATCCAACTAATCTCTCAAGAGATCAAGCTAATCTGTCAAGAGATCCAACTAATCTCTCAAGAGTTCCAGATAATCTCTCAAGAGATCCAGCTAATCTCTCAAGAGTTCAAGCTAATCTCTCAAGAGATCCAACTAATCTCTCAAGAGATCCAGATAATCTCTCAAGAGATCCAGCTTATCTCTCAAGAGTTCAAGCTAATCTCTCAAGAGATCCAACCAATCTCTCAAGAGATCCAGATAATCTCTCAAGAGATCCAGCTTATCTCTCAAGAGTTCAAGCTAATCTGTCAAGAGATCCAGCTAATCTGTCAAGAGATCCAGCTAATCTCTCAAGAGATCCAACTAATCTCTCAAGAGATCCAGATAATCTCTCAAGAGATCCAGCTAATCTGTCAAGAGATCCAGCTAATCTGTCAAGAGATCCAGCTAATCTGTCAAGAGATCCAACTAATCTCTCAAGAGATCCAGCTAATCTCTCAAGAGATCCAACTAATCTCTCAAGAGATCCAGATAATCTCTCAAGAGATCCAGCTAATCTCTCAAGAGATCCAGCTAATCTGTCAAGAGATCAAGCTAAAGAGATCCGGTCAATCTCTAAAGAGATTAAGGGAATCCATTCAGACATCCGGCAATCCCTTAAGAGATCCACTTAATCCCTTTCACAGATCCAACAAATCTCTTCAGAGATCCGGATTATCCCTTTCAAGATCCAGGTAATCCCTTCCGAGATCCGGCAAATTCCTTCAGAGATCCAGCCACCCCTTAAGTTATCCGCAAATCCTGTTAGAGATCCAAGAAGTCCCTTTAGAAATCAAACAAGTTCCTTTCGAGATCCCACAAATCCCTTCGCAGTTCCAGCTAATCGCTCTGCAAATCCATCTTCCATGAACAGTCCAGGCATATAACAATAAACAAAGGCATTATTCATTTTAATACCTTTCTCTTTGTTTTCTTGTGGATGATGATGCTGTAGACCCGCCACATTTTGGTGAACATCCCACCAAATGCGACGGTGAAAGACAGCGCCAGTCCCCACGATCGTACCTGCATGATTAACGATGACGAACGAGTCATTATATCAAAGTGAAATACTATAACGTCCGCATAATTCACATTACCACACTCATGCATCATGTATAAAACCAGACTTACCGTGCACAGAATGCGCAGCGTGTTCTCTTCCACCAACGAGCGGTCCACGCCCCTGAGGGCCACACACAGATATGCCAGTATGATACCCATGCATATCACATTATTCACCTTTGGGCTAGACATCTTCACTTGCCTTCATGCCAGAAAAAAATTAAAGTATTGAAACATTCTTATAAAGATGACAGGAACAAAATTTTGTGATATTATCATACTTTGTGTACATGTATTTGGCAAAGAAATACAGATTAATTGGCAAAAATATCAAGGAAGATACATGTACAGTAACAGTCATTTTGTGAAATTTCCAGTCCCATACGGTGCCAACATTTTGAGGAAACGGTTCAAAACGGCCACAATGTCTTTAAAAAAATTTCACCGTTATTTGTGATCTTTAAAAGATCAAAATTATCGGTCAATTTGGTCAATTGGCTTTACTCTTTTCTGGATAAATACAACACTTCGGGCAGAACAGTTTTAATGCATCGTATGGACTTTCTATACCATCACCATCTTTATACCTTGTAAGTTATTGGTAAATCCGTGGAGATTTCTGTTTCGGTGTACTGTCAAAGTATGACAGCACTTTTAATCTAACAACCTGTGTTTGAACAGCCAGAGTTAGCCAAAAGTTTGTAGTTTCAAGGAAATAAACTTAAAGGGATTGCATACGTTTGGTAATTTGAGCCTACTGTTTGTTTCAAACCAATATAATTGTATATATATACCATAAAACTAACCTGTGAAAGTTTCAATTCAAAAGGTGGTAGCGTTTTTGAGATTTTTTGCGACAAATAAGAGCGGTTATTTCACGCCAGAGAACAGTTAGTCAATAGCTGAGAAGCGTTACGGCCATAACGCTTCTCAGATTCATAATTTTTGGAGATAAAAAGTGACATATTTTTCCATAACCGCGGTACTTCGAATTGAACGTTTCTCAATATGCATTATACTATCCAAAGCAGCTGTACTTCTCACCAAGTAAGTTTTTATTGCCATAAAATTTCAGAGTCATTACCAAACGTCTGCAATGCCTTTAAAACTCACAATGCATAATAGACCATTATTTTTCCTCGTGCGAAAAACAAATTTTATAAAGTTAAAAACTTAAAGGTTCGCTGTAATCAAAATTTGGGAAAGGGATGAAAGTGCTTTAAAAATTATTTCTTAATACATAATTAATGACAATATCAATTAAATGTTATACGTAAGGGCTTAATTCTGACGAAACAGTTACAAAATCGATCCATGTATGCCCCGCCCCTCAAAAAAGTCCCCCTTGCGACCGACCCACGCAACAATAGCTTTTGACGTCACCTACAGAACTAGTATAGTCTTGCCTAGCAGTATACTTCATGGCGTTCTGCATGTGACGTAAGCAATGTTTTTCGTCGCGAAAAGCGGGGTGCTCAATTATAGGTCTTATGTACCTTCTTTCTCTATATACAATATTTTTTATCTTAAACAAAGATATAGATAGGTTGAGTTTTGGATGGGTCGATTTCACCAAACTCATCGTAACTTACTATCAATCGTAGGACTTATGATGCATGACAACCCATACGTAGGAGTCGATGGGTTATCTTTCGTATCTCGAGTTACGATCGATCGTATGGGCTTCGTGAAATCGACCCCATTTAAACTTCAGATGTGTTTTATTATAGTGAACCTTGAAAGGTAGTATCATACTTTGGTAAGACACCAAAACAGAAATGTTCATAGATTTACCTATAACTAACACGGTATGAAGATGGTGGTGGTAGAAACCTACAGTTAAAAGTTTTCCGCCTTAAATTGTGTATTTATCCAGAAATTAGTAAAACAACGACCGAGAATCTTTTTGATCTTTTAAAAGATCAAAAATAAAAGAGAAAACACTTAAGAAATACTGTGCCGGTTTTTCACTGTTTTCTCAAAAAGTGGGCACTGTATGGGACTGAAATTTTCACAGATGACTGTTACTGCACCTGTCTTGATATTGAATCTGTATTTCTTTGATAAAAACCAATGTATGATACTACCTTTAAGTACGAAATATCACTGGTTTTATTACTTTGAAGTGGGAAAAAATACATTGCCACTCTTTCATGTAACGACTTACGTGTTATCTCAGGGATACAACATAATGTTGTGCAGGCCACCCCACGTGCTGCGAATTAAATCAGCCTATATAGCTCAGAAATAACAAGAATCGTTTTCTTTCGAGGTATAGGTAAAAAGCATAAAGATTAAACCCAATATGGCTACTCGAAAATAACATTATTAGTAGAAGCACCGGTAATTATCCTTCAGAGCTGTTGAAAATTGTATCCTACGCTGTTGTAATAACTCGATAAGATGCCTTGAATTAATGGCGTAGTTGTATCTTTTCCCTGTACGTCACCGCAGGGAATATTACCACGAAGGACACGCTATCAAGACAGTTTCCGAGTATTTTTACAGCTTGAATGTTTTGCTAACCTTTACAGATCGCAAACATGCAAGACGGCTAGACTATTACAGGTTTACAAACGTCAAGGGTGGCCTCGTACGTGATATAATTATCATACCTACCTGTTCTGTCTGTTTCTAATGTTGAAAACTATGAAGCACGCAGCGAAGATCGTACCCGCGCCGCAGAATACACTCACTGTTATCAGCACGGGGCGGGAAATTGACTGGAGCTGTGTGATTGTCCGGGTGATGTCTGAGTCGTAGGGAACTTCTCCGCCTGGGGGGTAAACATAGGTATAGATCAAGATCGACAAGATACCTGTTCTTCGGTCACTCTTAAAAATATAATACATGATTGGAAAGGGCCCCGGATTAGCCCTCACACGTTGCCTTATTGTTACCGTCTTAACTGATGGTACGTTGCTTATCAAACACTGTCTGAATTCGTCAGAATACAACTCTCGTCGTATCACGTCGTGATCGAGATTCAAGGGTTTTTTGTGTTTTTACTGAGTATATGTCACGAACGATACAGTGTTCAGATTGGGGAAGAATGACGTAAAAAAACGACAGAAAGTTTCAAAGGTGAAATAAACGTGAAAGCTTTGATCCCAGATCCACGCGATGCAGCTTGCTGCACTGCCACAAATGCATTGTTTTTTGTCACATAAATTAGAAATTTCAAAAACAATAACCAAAGATTATATAGCGCTACACGCAAGATGGGGAACTCTCCCTGAAACGTGTAATTGCCATGGGTGCCGGGGCGCGCGCTCCACGTACGGTGATGATATGAGCGGTATGTGCGTTAACTTGCAAAACACACCAATGTCAAATATTTCTGTTTACAATAAACAATAAGTTTCAATCGAATTCAGGCCAAAGTATTGCCTAACACTCCCCTTTTCTTTGATAAATCTCACAGCTCCCATGTGTCCCGTGTACAAATTACTCACCAGTTGCACACCAAAATGGCGGATCGTGTATAATTTGTATGGAGAATGGCGACCTCCATACCAATTACCACGCACCCTATGGTCAGTTATACATCTTGCGTGTAGCGCTATATATAATCTTTGGTTATAACCACGTGCAATGCGATTTAACGGTATGTTTCTATTATACCAGCATCATCTTCATATCCTGAACGTTATACGTAAATCTGTGAACGTATCTGTTTTAAGGTATGTTACCAATCCAGTACAGGGCCCATGCAATTTCATGGAATCCGTTACCGTTAGCAAAAATTCTTCGCTTACGGTAGCAGAATATTTTTGGTTACGGTTAGCGTATTTCACGGAAGAGTGTCCTTTTTGGTATTAACGGTAAGCAAGGAATTTGTGCAGAATGCATACGGACAGCGCGTTAGCAGAAAATGATCACGGTTACCCTAGAAATTCTTCGCTAACCGATAGTCTTGCTTACGGATTCCATGAAATAGATTCCATACGTAGCAGTGCCCGTAAGCACAAAAACAGGCCGCAACGGATTCCATGAAATTGGGCCCTGCACTTTTAAACAATAATAGGAGAGTTCCGTTAAGATTTCAATTCGACGGCATACAATTAATGTATATAAATTCAAAACTAATAATATTTCTCCTTTGTTTGTCCTTGCATCCACCTGTCTGATTATGATACAATGTAAATTGAATATTGTTTGTCTCCAAGTAATCAAGTTCTCGGTGCTACAGTATAATTACGAAGTGCCCTTTGGCTATAATATTTGATAGACCTATGACGAACAGGCAATCAGTTTCACTGGCGGGCAGTCCTCAACATGATGTAAAAAATCAATCACCTTTTCGATGTAATTGTCTTTTGATGAGAACTGGCCTCGCCTGAAGTGTTTCGTTTTCAATTTGCGTCCAGTTTAATTGGTTTTGTTTTTTTGTTCTAGTTATAGAACATTTCCGTTTGGGTCATTCACGAAGAAATTGGCCACGGCGCGTTGAAACTATAGTTTTGAGAAAATCAACTTTAAACTTTTACCCTTTTTAAATTGAAGATTTCCCCTACTTTTAGAGGGCATGTTTATAATATTTATACCAATTTGAAACTCAAAACTCACACTAACACTAGGCGCTAATTAAAAGTTAATAGACCCCTTAATTACGGAGTAATTTTGGAGTAATTAACGTCCATTGATATTTGTTGCTTCGTGAAAACGCAAAACTCCAAAAGCGAGTTATTTTAAAGGGCCGATTGCACTTTGTGTCTTCGTGAAAACGCAAAATCTCCGCATACAAAGTTAAACAATGCACAAAGAAAAAATCGCGCGCGCCTTGTTTGGCCAGCACGCGCGCGCGCGCGCGCGCGCTCCACTTTGTCTCTTCATGAAAACAATAACATGGCAAACGCGTTGTATTTTGTCCCCATAGAACAACGTGCATTTTTGCCACTTTGTCTCTTCGTGAAAACGTTAAAATGCCATTTTGGTGCAATGTGCCCTTTATTGATTTCCATGATCTCTATGATTTGATTTGATTTTAACAAAAATGAGTTCGCCAAGATGTCCCTTGCATTACCCTCAATCAATTTAGGCCAAACAAAAAAAGAATTTCAAAAAAATATTGATTTTTGCCAACTTTGTCCCAAGTTCGTGAAAACGGTGAGGTAATGGGAAATTTGCGAAGACGTCTTTTTGTATCACGAACATCAGTTTAGTGGTTCTGATGAACATTTTGAATACAGTATGTGTTCTAACCGTCCTCATGACGCAAAAATAGGCTTGCCCTTCAACTTCCAAATGTATTATTTTATCCATCATTAAACCTTCCTGTGCTACATTTTGTCGTTCTTCCTATCAGCAACCTGTACAACAGCAAGTGTTTTTTTTAACAGCGTGTCTACATACCTAGGCCGTGAGGTTATAAAAATCATAGTCAAAATGCAGCACGCATTGTTGATTCAGAGTTATTTGATGATTATTTTGGTAGGAAACCAAAACAGAAATCTTCACAGATTTACCTATAACTAACAGGGTATTAAAATTGTGACGGTATACCGTTAAAATTGTTCTGCCTGAAATGCTGTATTTATCCTGAAAAGAGTAAAACCAATGATTAAAAACAATTTTGATCTTTTAAAGATAAAAAACAATGGTGACAAGATTTTTTAAAAATATCATGAAGGTTTTTTCTCTGTTTTCTCAAAAAGTGGGCACCGTATGGGACTGCAATTTTCACAGATGGCTGTTGTATCTTCCTTGATAATTTTGCCAATGAATCTGCATTTTTTTTTTTATAACCAAAGTATTACCTTTAAGGAAAAATTATAATTGAGTATTAGGGACACCGCCAACATAGCGCTGGGTAGGCCTACTGTAGCTCAGTTGGTAAGAGCGCCAGTTCCGTATTCAAGAGGTCGCTTGTTTAAATCCCGCTCTTTTACTTTTCAACGCCTAAAAAATCAGTCAGTTTCCCTTGTGGTTATTTACTAACTGATAATTAAAGGTAGTATCATACTTTGGTAAGAGACCAAAACAGAAATGTTCACAGAATTACGTATAACTTTCAGGGTATGAAGATGATGCTAGTAGAAACCTACCGTTAACATTTTCCGCCTGAAATGGTGTATTTATCCAGAAATTAGTAAAACAACGACCGAAAATCTTTTTTGATCTTTTAAAAGATCACAAATTTAAGAGAAAAGACTTAAGAAATACTGTGGCCGGTTTTCACGATTTTCTCAAAAAGTGGGCACCGTATGGGACTGAATTTTTTCACAGATGACTGTAACTGTATCTTCTTTGATATTTTTGCCCATGAATCTCTATTTCTTTGATAAAAACCAAAGTATGATATTACCTTTAAATTGAATCGTATACCTACCGGCGTAATACCAAATATCTCTGGTGCGAACGAGCCATGAAACGATGTCTAAGTATGTATCATACGTTCCAATCGTCGTTTCCTTTCCCTCTGCAGTACAGGAAAGGGAAGTATTTATCCAATATGAAAACAAAACAAACAACAAAGTGCAATCATGTCTTTCTGATCCTATACGGAAGCTGAGGATTTATTACAATATAATGACCACTAATCACGATCGTACTTTCATGATGAAGGAGTTACCAAACATACAGCCTCTTATCCAAGCCTAGCCTTCCCAAATCCTCGGCTTTAAAATCATCGGCAGGATGCAGTGCTAATGGGAGACTTTTGAGAACCGGTCTTCATGTCAACAGCGTACGCGCACGCAATTGTGAGCATGCGCGTGTTGTTTTGCGCCTGCGCTGTCGTGCGTGCGCGTGCGCTGTTCACTTAAGGCCTTTTCACACGACCCAAAAAAACTCTAAACCATTGAGACATTTTCTCATGGTTGCAAAAAACGGTTTTACGCTGGCCGTTTTGCGTCCTCTCACACGGCACAGTGTAATATTTCGCAAGCCTCCCTTGAGACGGAACTATACATTTTATGAATGTAAAACGCTGCTAGTACCGTCATAACGCTGAGGTTGCGCGTGAATCGCACGGGAGTGCGCGCGGTCTGCAAAGGTCATGAAACACATAGAAAACACACGCATGCGTATTGCAAAGCACTTCTCAATGGACCCTTGAGAAATGTAGGTCTGGACCTCGGTCAAAATCTCTCAAGGATTAACCAGGGACGTCGGTCACTCTCAAGCATTGGTCTCCTTTCACACGATTACACTTTTGTAAGATTTCGCAACCATGAGAGAATTTCTCAATGGTTGAGAGTTTTTTTGGCGTCGTGTGAAAAGGCCTTTAAAGACCGGTTCTCAAAAGTCTCCCATTCTGAAACACTTCAACGCTTGCAAGAAAATAGTGCGTTGACTTGCTACAGTTAACATCGGGCACATTATTGTCGAAGCTTCTGTATATCATACAAACTGCTTGTCAATCTCAATGCAACTCCCTAATTTTTTTTTTTTTTTTTTTTTTTTTTTTTATGAAAAATCGCCAATCACAAGGCCCAAAACAGGCCACTCCAGGTGATGGCTAAAACAAGGAGAAAAGGGAAAAAAGAAAAAAAAAATCATGGGGTAGAAAGATAACTATTGATGTTGCACTTAAATTGAGACAAATTGTAAGTGGAAGGGAAGCAGGATGCAGGGAGTGAATTCCACAGCAAGGCGGTACGCGGGAAGAAACTGGATGAGTATCCCCGAGTATTTGACTTGGGGACCACCACAGTGTATGAATGTGACTGAGCAGAGAAACGTGTGGTGCGACCAAAGGTACGGTTGGGTGGAACAACCAGTGAGAGTCCATTGGAGCACCTACCAAAAAAGTATCTGTAAAAGAGGCTCAAAGAAGCTACAGAACGACGGAGAGATAGGGGTTCCAGAGTTGAAGCCAAGTCATCTCTAACTAGATTTGAAATACGTCGTTGAATTTTATCAAGCAGGGACAGACCTAATCTTTAAAACGCACGGTAATGTGCGTAAAGGATTTAAGAAATAAGAGGATTGTTAAGGATGAAAAAAAAAAAAGATTCCTTGTATGATTTATGTCTGAAAGCTGAGGACTTCGTAAAGTTCATAGTAGAATCAGCAAGCTTATTCGCTATAAAGTACAGTCACATTCAAGAAAACTACAGGGTGAGTTTAAAAGAAGTCGACAGGGATTGGTGATGTTTTTTCAAAACAATTAACGACACTTAAAAGTTTAGTAAAGCATTCATTTACCAAGCATTCTCTCCTGCTTATTAGAAAAAAAAAGAATGAAACAATTTGATCATTCCTAAGAGGACTTATGCCCACAATGTATTTTAATAAAGGTACTCATTCTGCAAGCTGTCCATAGAATGTAAATTCTTGGCTGAATCTTAACATCTGACTTAGTAACAAAGTGTATTAAAAGTTTACTTTACATTCATACTGTATGTATTCCATGGACAGCTTGCAAATTGAGTACATGTACCTTCCAGATATAACTCATCTTATGACTGATCAGGATGAATTAATAAAAACAACGACCGCAAATCCTTTTGGTCTTTAAAGGTAGTATCATACTTTGGTAAGAGGCCAAAACAGAAATGTTCACAGATTTACGTATAACTTACAGGGTATGAAGATGGTGCTGGTAGAAATATACCGTTAAAATTGTTCCGCCTGAAATGGTGTATTTATCCAGAAATTAGTCAAAGGGTCATTCCGTGTCAATTCAACACGCTTTGGAACCTGACCGACACGGATTTCAATGAAATTTGGTATGCTTATTGGCCTCCATGAGAAACCCCGAGAACCGAAATTTTATGAAATTTGGTCCATTACTTTTTGAGATACGGGTTAACGAACTTTTGACTAATTAGCACAATCTGTCGCATTCAAACAGCCATATCTCCAGAAGTAAAGAACCTACAGAAATAAATTTTACATCATTCTAAAGCTCTTATAATGGCCTTCATTTTGTAAAATAAAACCAAATTTTTTTCATGTACGACAAAAAAATTACGTTAAAATTTTACCTTTGACCTCGATTTAAAAAAATGCGTATTTTTCAAAATGCGTAATTTTTTTTTCAATTTTAGCTTGACATGTAAGTAACATCTCCAGAAAAATTTGGAGTAGGCGCTCATATACTTTTGGAGTTATGTTAATTTAAACATAGGATTTCGAGGATAAAACCTGTAAATATACATTAACATGTGCATTGTACATATGTACATACATTGTTGTTGCAGATTTCATTTCTTTTGCAGACATCAAGTAAACATATCTGGTTTCTGTAACAGTTTCCACAATTATTACTATATCCTGAGAGTATCTGTGTAACCTGAAGGAATTCACAGCTTACAGTTTACCATTATTAGCTGGAAGGAACAATCGCTAGTTTGCTTAAATACACCATTACACATTACATGATGCACTCTCAGAATAGTAACAATTGTAGAAACTTTAGTATTACAGAGACTAAACACATAAAAGATGCCTGCAAAGAAAATGAAATTTGCAACAAAAACTCTGATGGAATGGAGATGACTAGGTTAGGCCCTGTTTGTTTAATGCACAAGATCACCAATCCAGCGGATCTGGATCCCATTTTAGCGTACCCTGCATAGGACCTTGATCCCCAAATCTGGGATCCTGTGCTTTAAACAAACAGGCCCTTAGTTAACATGCTTGGTTGACAGGTACACTACCCCCCCCCCCCCCTCCCGGAAGATATAGGGCCTAGTGTTTAGAATGCAGCAACATGTAAAAGATTACGGATGGGCTTTTGTACAGTTTTGTAGCTAAATGCTTACTTGAAAATGGCTAAAAAGGCCAAAATACTTCATATTTTTGCACATGCATTACTATACATGGATTACCTGTACATAAGTATATGTACAGTGCATATGTTAATGCATATTTACAGCTTTTATCCTCAAAATCCGATGTTTAAATTATCATAACTCCAAAAGTATATGAGCGCCCACTCCAAATTTTTCTGGAGATGTTACTTACATGTCAAGCTAAAATTAAAAAACAAAATTACGCATTTTGAAAAATACGCATTTTTTTAAATCGAGGTCAAAGGTCAAATTTTAATGTAATTTTTTTGTCGTACATGAAAAAAATTTGGTTTTATTTTACAAAATGAAGGCCATTATAAGAGCTTTTAAATGATGTAAATTGTATTTCTGTAGGTTCTTTACTTCTGGAGATATGCTTGTTTGAATGCGACTTATTGTGCTAATTAGTCAAAAGTTCGTTAACCCGTATCTCAAAAAGTAATGGACCAAATTACATAAAATTTCGGTTCTGGGGGTTTCTCATGGAGGCCAATAAGCATACCAAATTTCATTGAAATCCGAGTCGGTCAGGTTCCAAAGCGCGTTGAATTGACACGGAATGACCCCAAACAATGACCGAAAATATTTTTGATCTTTTAAAAGTTTTTCACTGTTTTCTCAAAAAGTTGGCACCGTATGGAACTGAAATTTACACAAATGACTGTTACTGTATCTTCCTTGATATTTTTGCCCATGAATCTGTATTTCTTTGACAAAAACCAAAGTATGATATAACCTTTAACTTGATGACAGCGGAATGACCAACGTATAAAGTGATCAGTGTGCAGTTTCGTTGTTGACTGTTTGTGAAAGCCATGTTTTAAACAAACAAAAAAACAATGGAAGGTAAACAATAAACGTTTAAACCTACCGATGTTTTGTTCTATAAGCAGTATTCCATCGCGATCTCCCTTTGCAGAAAATCTGAAAGAACCCTGTAAACCAACAGAAACACATTAAGAAATAAGTTTTTTGCCGAGTACCAGCAGTGACGTCACCGACACCACGAAGTGACATGGAAGTATCTAATGTGTGCATTTTCGTGTCGATTTTCATTGTTTTGCCGATTTTTGACTATTTGTATGTTTATCTGCATTTGTACCAAGTTATACAAGGCTTTATCTATACCGGAATCTGGCTAATTAGACTACATTTATAATCGTTTTGTGAGTTTTCCCTGATTTTCGGTTTCACGAACTGACAAGTCATTTTCCCATAGTAAACTGTATATACGGACACTCATTTGTAATTTTTTTTTTACGGTTTCACGAAGGACACGCGTCTCCATCTGGCTTTTGTGGCTCTGCGTGAAACCGATTTTACGAGTGCTTTTAATTGCTCGCGCGTCTCACTTCGTGAAATCGAATATCAACGTTAAAAATGTTTTCGTGTTCACGAAAGGACACGCATGTTCTCGGCTTAATTAATTAAAACCCGTAAACAACTTAAAATACGTCGATTAGTACAATGAATTAACATATTTCTGAGTAGGAAGTGAACAATTTCGTAATTTTTAAGTTTCAGGATCGGTTTGCGGGAACACCATGTAAGAATCGTTCGTATTTTTCGCACTTCTATTTCGTTCGCACTTCTCGCAAGGTCTCAACGTTTCGACTAGCCTGCTCTAGTCATCAACAGGAGACCTGATGACTAGAGCCATTAATTGTCAAAATGCAAAACCTCAAATATTTCAGTTGTATTAGAAATAAGCCGATTTTAAAAAGTCGTGAAATTCAAAAGGCTATATCTCAAAATATAATTTTCTTTCGTAAGATCGTGTCACTTCATGGTATCGGTGACTCATTCGCATGGTAATAACATCTTTGAAAATGTCTAATTTATGTGACTAAAACAATGCATCGGTGGCAGTGCAGCTGCTACATCGCGTGGATCGGGGATCAAAACTTTCACCTTTCCTTCACCTTTGAAACTTTCTGTCGTTTTTACGTCATTCTTCCCCAATCTGAACACTGTATCGTTCGTGACATATAGGGCCTACCCAGTAAAAAAACAAACAACCTTGAATCTCGATCACGACGTGATACGGCGAGAGTTGTAGTCGGAAGAATTCAGACATTGTTAGATAAGCAACGTACAATCAGTTAGGACGGTAAGAATAGGCGGGTAAGCGGTTTTCGGTTATGAATTTGCATAACAAATCGAGAGCGTTTTATATGTTTATGTTTCTTCTTGTCTCAGGCGCGGTCCTCTGCATTGACACTATTGAGCGTCGATTATTTAAGGAGTCCAGGGTTCAATGTCACGGTGCTGCTTAGCACAACGATTTGCTAAGCATGACATGACATTTCTGTCCTTCATAAAAACAGGATTAGCAACTAAATTTACTCGATATTTACTATTGAATTTATATTTTTTTTGTCAGCTCACTGTTAGTTCAACTCTTTTCATTTGTATATTTACTTATTTAATCGATTTCGTTTTGGTGTATTGTGTTATTTTCTATGTATGTACTTGTTATTGTATTTGTAAAAATAAAGTTTTTTCTTTGAAAAGTCGAGTCGTCTCCTTTGTCTTATTCTTCTTCATCTGCTTAATTAATGGGCCTTGCTGTGTGCCTTTATAATGCATGACGTTCGAGTTTTGTAATGCTGTATATCGTGTAATACATGTATCGCACATGTACATGTTATTGTTGTAAATACTCTTTTATAGATATACATATGGATTTATTTATCTGTAAATTTACTTGTTTGTCTGTTTGCTGTCCGAGTGTTTGTTTGTGTGTTTGTGCTTGTTTGTTTATTACGTTAA
Organism: Astropecten irregularis; assembly: GCA_963971285.1. Taxonomy (NCBI): domain Eukaryota; kingdom Metazoa; phylum Echinodermata; class Asteroidea; order Paxillosida; family Astropectinidae; genus Astropecten; species Astropecten irregularis. Next base: position 12,707,807 of record OZ020251.1, on the reverse strand, counting down.
TAACCATCCTGTAATTGGCGATTTGTATTGCTGTTGGTCTTGGTTAATAAATAAATAAATAAATAAATAAATAAATAAATAAATAAATACTTTTTTTACTTTTCCAAGGAGAACTTTATTGATATCCTTGTTTGAAAATAATATATACAAACGTAAAAGAAAGTAAACGTTACAGGATGGTTATGAAAAAGCAAAGAGATGACAACTAGTAAACGTTAAAGAGTATGACAAAGAGTAAACGTTAAGGACATTAATGTGACAAGAGAAAAAAACAATACTTTAAATCGGAATAAGTAAATAATTATGTACTCTATGTCGAAGTAAAATAAATGAAACTTTAAATCGAGGTACAAAAGAGGTAGTAATCAGGGCCCGGGAGGGGAGGTATACACCACGTCTCGTACAGAGCACGAGCAGCCACTCCCGGGACACCAACAAACGCAAAAAGGAGAACACAAATATCAAGGGAAAAGTACATTGAGGAAAACAAATTATCAAAAAGGGGTGAGGGCAGAGGGATTAGGGAGGGGTGGAGTGGGAATGGGGTCCTTGGCGTCAGGGTGTGGGCATCATGGGTCCACTGCCGGGGAACCGCCGATGTGAAATGGTCGGGTCATCGGGTGTGGGCTGTGACAGGGCACCATGTCCCGCCTTGGGGGGTGGCGGTGATGACCCGCACGCCGGTGACCCGGGGAAGGTGGGCATGGGAAAAAAACAAGAGTATCAAGCACAAATCAAGGGAAAAGATCATGAATAATTATGAAACAGATCAAAAGTACATCAAGTCTTCTTTTTCTTTTCGTATAGGATTTCCCTATAAAAAAAAATAAGGCAGAAACTTACCGACACGCCCTCAAATTGTTGTCGATGTATGCTTCGACTAACGACTTCAGCGAATTCCTTGTCCGTGTAATTGAACGTGTCGAGTGGCCGGCCCAGCTTCGTCTCTGCCTCGTGCAGTCCCCGGGCCAGCGCCCAAATGCCGTCGTAGGCGCAGGAGGTAAATCCCCGCTCCGTCTGGGGCAGACTGTGGCCGACTAGGGGCTCCATCTGCCGGCGATACTCGGCCGGAGTCTTTGGAGATAGAAGGAGATTATTAGCAATGTATGTACACCATATGGGACTATACCCACCGCTGTTAAAGGTACTGGCATACTTTGGTTTTTATCAAAGAAATACAGATTCGTGGGCAAAAATATCCAGACAGATGCAGTAACAATCATCTGTGAAAATTTCAGTCCCATACGGTGCCCAGGTTTTAAGAAAACAGTGAAAAACGGCCACAGTATTTCTTAAGTATTTTCTCTTTAATTTTTTATCTTTAAAAGATCACAAATAACTTTGGTCACTGGATTTACTTTTTTTCTTGATAAATACAGCATTTCAGGCAGAGAAATTGTAAAGATAGGTTTCTACCACCACCATCTTTATACCCTGTAAGTTATAGGTAAATCTTTGAAGATTTCTGTTTCGGTATGATACAAAAGTATGATACTACCTTTAACGGTATATAATTCTACTTTTACCATCTTTATAACCTGTAAGTTATATGTAAATCTGTGAACGTTTCTGTTTCGGTATGCAACCAAAGTATGATACTACCCTTAAAGGTATATGTTTCTACTTTTACCAGTTTATAACCTGTAAGTTATAGGTAAATCTGTGAAGATTTCTGTTTCGGTAACCTGCCAAAGTATGATAGTAATTTTGCCCCACTGAATGAAGTTTGATTTTACCACTCCAGCTATGGTCACTACGTCTTTCCTGCCGTGCACGCTCCACATAACGGACAGGTACCCCTCGCTGGCAATCCGTAGTTCTTCCACCGTGCACGTCACGCCTTCTTCCTGAACCTTCCACCAGCCGTCGGCAAAGTACCCCGGTATCATCCAAACATACTTAGCACCATACATACCAAGACGGTACACCTGTGTAGAATAATACGGGCGATTGCAAAATGACAGTGCGCCATCAAGAGTTTTCAACGCGCTGACCAATCACAAGGCGCGGATAGACAGATTTTGTAAATTGTGATTGGCCAGTGCATCGCAAACTATTGGTGGCGCACTATCTGAAAATCGCCAGGATTAGAAACATAGGCCCTTTTGCAAACCTCGGCTCCTGCTCCGGCTCCGGCTCCGGCTCCGGCTCCGGCTCCGGCTCCGGCTCCGGCTCCGGCTCCGGCTCCGGCTCCGGCTCCGTCATCCCGTATATGCTGAAAATAGAGGTTGTGGGTTTTCATTGAAGCTGAAGCTCCGTTTTCCCTTTCAAACCAGAGAATCTACTTCCGAACCACAGCCAAAAGTCTCTATTTTGATACTCGTTATTTTAAAGTTGACTCAAGAAATGGAGCTGGAGCCGGAGCCTGAGCCCGAGCCGAGGTTTGGAAAAGGGCCCTAACTGCGTTGTGTCAGCTATGGAAGCCCTGGAAGGACGTCTCGAAACACAACATTCGAATATTAATAATGCACAGGTATTAGGAAGAAATTAAATGAGGCCGCTTATTATGTTGAGCCCAATTGGCGGTTTGAGATGTCCTTAAGTGGCTACTGTACATTGGCAGCCGAAAATGTGACAAAAAAATCTGAATGTCTGTGATAATGTTCTCAGGATTTCCTATAGCAGAATAAAGATAGTACATCTTGTAGTATAACAAGATAGAATTCTATCTTGTTAGCTCAACCGAACGTATTGACGTTCCCCTATGCATGCATATCGAACAGTTGGTGGGATAAAAAGTCACTGCATATAGACTGAATGCATAATTGCCTACTTTTGTCATACCAAGGATCTATCAATATTCTTTTCAGCACACAAACCATCACACAGCATCACAATTGAGGGAAATGTGCTTGAAAAATGGGAACATGTGGACATTTTTTTCATTCTTGTTAGATAAGCGACAATTAATAAAAACAAAACCTCCACTTTAAAAGCAATGGCTGTAAAGTACTCATTGACCATATAATTCTTAGAGATACGAGAGCCTGACGTTTCGATCCTAGTATGACTGTTAGCCTTTAGCTTTTAAGAAAGACCTTCAAGGATGGAAACGTCAGGCCCTCCTTACCCTAAGCAGAAATAAACATGGATGACTATACATGTAGTTATATTACTCACGGTGGACTGCAGCTGCAAAATACTCATCATGAGTCGTGCAAATAATGTAATTCTTAGAGGTAGGAGAGCCTGAAGTTTCGATCCTACCAGGACCTATCGAAACGTCATGCCCTCTTTACCTTAAGCACAATTAAAAAAACCTGTATGAGTATACTTATTTGACTTACACTGCAGAAGACCTTTCGCACACGACTTTCGTAAAAGTTCGCTACAATAATCCTGGCGTCCTTTTCCTATGTACGTGGAAACACATCAAAGCAAAAATCAAACGTCAGTGTATATTTAAGTTGCTGGGAAAGCAAAACCTTACCAATTTCAAAAAAGCAATCAAGAGAAGATATTAATGCTAAGAATCTAGGATTTTACTTAAAGCCGATTCACTATCTGTGTGATTACATGGACACAATAACAGACGTTAAGTCTTGTATACTCACTTTCAATCGTTGGATGGCCTCATAGGGATCTGAGAAGAAGCTTTCAGCTGCAATAACAGTGAGGTTGTTCAATTCGGCTTTAATCTGCATCTCCCTGGCAACCTATGAATGGCAACATCCAATCAGATGCTTCATTACCGATGGGATTTACTCAGACTTACCGCCCGTCCACCACAAGCCAAATATATACACAAAGTATTTCCTTGTCAAAAAAACAAACCAGTAAAAGGCATTGCATACGTTTGGTAATGACTCTGAAAATTTATGGCAATAAAAACTTACTTGGTGAGAAGTACAGCTGCTTTGGATAGTATAATGCATTTTGAGAAACGTTCAATTCGAAGTACCGCGGTTATGGGAAAATATGTCACTTTTTGTATCTCCAAAAATTATGAATCTGAGAAGCGTTATGGCCGTAACGCTTCTCAGCTATTGACTAACTGTTCTCTGGCGTGAAATAAACCCTCTAGTTTGTCGCCAAAATCTCAAAAACGCTACCACCTTTTGAATTGAAACTTTCACAGGTTAGTTTTATGGTATATATATACAATTATATTGGTTTGAAACAAACAGTAGGCTCAAATTACCAAACGTATGCAATCCCTTTAAATTTCCTCCATCAAAAAAAAACAAAAACGGAATCAATAGGCAAACATGTACTCTGGGGCTAATTTCGTAAAACTGTTAAGCACAAAAATTTGCTAAGCATGACATTTCTGTATTAATAAAACCAGCTAGGGTTAACAACCAAATTTCCACGTGTCGTGTATCACTTGTGATTGTTCTTTGGCTGTTGATCGCTGACCATGAATATCAAATGGAATTTTCAATGGTGGTTTGTTTTATTGGGCGAGACATTTTTGTGCTAAGCACATTTTTGTGCTTAACAGTTTTATGAAATTGGCCCATGTATGATTTCCGAATGTAAATGGAATTTGATGAGCATTTATAAAAAATAAAAATCCCCTGTACAAAATAGAACAAGCAAACGAAATAAATAAACGAAAGGAAAAGCAAAACAACAAAAAATTTGTCAAGATCGGTTGAAAACCAAACATATAACTTTTTGGGCCTGTTTGTTTCGCCAAGGATCTTGATCCCAGGGAAGATACGCTAAAATGTGATCCGGAGCAGCTTTTGTGTGCCGAATCACGCTCCTGGAACAAACAAGCCCTATTTCTAAAACTATAATATTGAAATGAAATTATTTCTCCCTGGAAAAACAAGAACAAATTCCAATGAAAATGAATTTTAAGTGCGGCAAAACCGACATAATCATGTAGGGAACATCCACGGCTACAATTTGTGCAAAATTTTAGATCGATTGCCTCAATATTCAGAGAATAATTTCCAACTCTAGCACAAAAATGAACCTGACACTGTTCACATGCCGCCATTGTAATGCCAGCTCGGCTGCGTTTTCATAGTACAAGCCATGCTATACTTGGATTTTTGACACTGAAAATGAGATTTAATTGGGGCAAAACCGAAATAATCCTGTAGGGAACATCCACGGCTACAATTTGTGCAAGTTTCAGAATGATTACCTCAATATTCAGAGAATAAGTTCCAACTCTACCACAAAAATGAACCTGTAGGGAATTTTAAAAAAAATACAGCCGAGGTCACAAGCTTCAGGGTCAAAGGTAAAAGGTCAAATTTAGGAGGGTGTTCGAGATCTCCAACTCATTCAAATCTGACACCTTGAAATATAAATCATAGTTATGTGTTTATACAAGTAATAAACTACTGCGAACTGCTCATCAGCCAAAATGACCTGAAATATATCAACATGCTTTCGATCTTAGCAGGTAATAGCCTTTGAGAAAGATCCTGCTAGGATCGAAACGTGTCAGTCCCTCCCAACTCTAAGCATGTGTTTGTGTAAATAATGGATATTGGGAGTCAGGTTGGCGTAACGGTTCTTTCCTCGCCTTTCACCTCTGGCGGACCGGGTTCGAACCCTGCTTGGTCCACAAGTGGATTGGGTTTTCAGTCCCCACCTCATTCTGTGGGTTTTACCCAGAATATTACTCTGGGGTTTTCCTCCCACCCCTAAAACTGTATCTTCTTCTCATCATCTTTCCATAACAGGTTTCATCAGGCTTACGAGATACAGTGCCTTGGTCACTTTTGAGGAATCATTGGAGTCATTACCAGAAATAAATAATAATAAATAATAATAATCTTTCCATAAAAAAAAGGTTTCACCATCAGGCGTTCGGGCTCAGTGCCTATAGAGAGCGTGCACGTGACGTCACTTGACAACTTATCGGCCATTTTGGACGGCAAGCGTACGCACGCACGCGCACGCACGCACACGCACGCACGCGTACGCGTGGTACGAGACAGCATCATGCACGCACTTCTGCGTCCGGTTGATTTGCAAGCTGCGCGAACGCATGTGGGTTACATGCATTGATCTCCATTAGAAAGACTGGATAGGACACGCGCACGCAGATGCATTTTACGGATTCGAGAACGCGTGGACAGCTGGAGAGCGGGTTTTGGCAGTGTGAATTGTATGGAAGGCCTACGTGCGCATGCGTGCTGGACACTTCAAACCCCTTGTCAAACCCGCTGATCAAGCGCGCACGCGGTTACAAGATGGAGGGCGCAGTGTCCTATTCAGTCTTTCTAATGGAGATCAATGGTTACATGTATACACTGCACGTACGTGCATTATACAGGACGCTGCATGTGTACAGCGTTGCCGTCCAAAAATGGCGTCATGGTCACGTGACTGCACAACCTCTATAGGGCGATTTTGAGGAATCCTTAGTTTCATAACCATTAATAGATAATGATGCATAATGTGCTTGCAATACCCCAACATGTGGTTCCACCGTCTCGTGCAAGGAGGCGAACTTCGTCCAGCCAAACTTCTTGATAATTCCGGTCTCTACGTTAGCCAGTGCGATGGAGGAGGTCAGCGTGCTGTAGACGTAGGGATACCGCTTCCTGTCGCTAAGCACGGGGGTACTCGCAAAAGATATCTGGTGCAAAAGAATCAAACCTAAATTCTGGTAACTGAATTCTGCAAATGCAGAAGGGTAAGAGATAACACATATGTTTCGCAAGCGACCAGATACGGTTACTGCGCAGGATACGTCACCAGTATGTGTGTACTTATGACGTCACAGTTTTTTTCAGCTATCCGTTATACGTCATTGAGTCACGGATATCTTGCTCGATACGCGTAATGTTAAACGCCTAGCGAATATCAGTATTTTCGTAATTATATGTTCATTTTTTGTCTTGTGCATGACTAGATTAAAAAGAAAGGATTTGCTTAACACGAATATATGTCATTTCTATGTATTTCAAAACTTTATAATAAGACAAAATTAGCCTCGAAGTCAGGGACAAAAGTGGTTCTCCGTTGTCGGAACTATACTTCACTTTTGCGAAACATCGGATCTGCTGTTGACGTTTACGGATAGGTAAACGTACGCGTATGCGCATCCGTTCGCATGCGAAACCTCCCTAAATGTGGCTCATTAAGCCCCATATAAAGTTACAGTGCTTGGACTCTACAGTCCCGTGTCCCTCGAAAGACCACACTGTGCAGTATCCTTATGGTACATCCTTTGGACTTTGACTATTAAAGTTGTAGGCCATTAAGCCCCATGTAAAGTTTCAGTGCTTGGGCTCTACCTTCCCGTGTCCTTCAAAATACATGTACCACACTGTGCAGTATCCCTGTGGCAGATTCTATGGACTTGGACCAAGTTTGGGTCATGAAGCCCCGTGAGTAGTTTGTAACTAGATATAGCGCTATACAAGTATTCATTTATTAGTCTCTCTCTCCTGAGGACGACTAGAGCACACTAGTCGAAACGCCGAGAATCCACTCTCATCGGTCCTTTTCAGGACCACACATCTTTCTAAAAGAGATTTATGATACATGGTGTTATCCGCAAGCCTTACTCTCTATGTTCATTTATTATCATACTTTTATTTTATCACTATCTTTTCAAATCCATATGGAAGGCCGGATGGTGCCAGAGATTAGGGGACTCTGGGATTGAGCCCATATACCTAGTGTCCTCACCTCCACCAGATTCCATTGGCCAGCTACTTCGGCCACGCTGGCAGTGACCGATGACAGTATAGGACCCATCAGAGCGACCTTGACCGGTGGCGTGTACATGTGCTCGAAGAACTTGTTGAGTGCGGTCACTTTGTCCCCCTGTGAGGGTAGATAGGCAGGGAGGAGAGAGACAGTTTGTGTTTGTGAGAGATCAATTAATCAGTGGGAGCATGTGCGCCGCGGCAGCGCGTTGCCGCATCTATCTACCTTCGAGCGGTACTCCTTCGGTCTTCTGATGGCCATCCCCAAGGCAGCCATGCGACCCATCCCCATCTCAGCAAAAACTAACGATCCATCTGACGCAACCACGTGTCATGTGGACGCCCTACCGGGCGAGTCCATACCAGTAGGTTCTCTCGTAATAAGAATTCGCCCGGCAGGATAACTCGCAGGGAATCTAGCCACATGACCGCACAGTTGCATCTGACGAGGCTCACGTATCATGCAAGTAATAGGTCTCATCTGACTCTCCCTGAGTAACCTCTCGTTAGACACCTAGTCCGACCAGCGGTACCCAAGGATCCTCCTCAGAGACCCAGTACCGAAAGACATTGTGTCGTCTCCCAAGGCCCCCAAACAAAGTCCAGGGGCCGTTTTTTTAAGTACAACTCGAGAACATGTAAATACTCAGCCCGTGCTCGATTAAAAGTACTCGAAAATAAAATGTACTTGCCCGTACTCGATTAAAAGTACTCGAAAATAAAATGTACTTGCCCGTACTCGATAAAAAGTACTCGAAAATAAAATGTACTTGGCCCGTACTCGATAAAATGTACTCGAAAATAAATGTACTTGGCCCGTACTCTATTTCATGTACTCGAATTTTGGGAGTAGGCCTACTCGACCATTTAGTGCAAATTTCATTTTTGTTATAATTTCACGGTTGATAACTGACAAAATCCTCACGCGATTAAGCAATGGTCCCATGTACAAACCTATGCACGAAGGCAGGGAACTTGACCGCATGTTACTGGCTATGCCGAACATAATCAATGACCGTTTCATGTCACAACTCATTTTGGTCTATGCATTCTCTACGGGATTGCCTATAAGTGTCACATGAAACGGTCTTCAATATAGTCAGTGTTATGCGGTCGAGTGTCCAGACTTCGTTATACGGTTTGTACATGAGTTGTGATCATTGCCAAAGCGCGTGTTGATTTTTTTTTTTCGAATTTCTCAATCTGCCTGCACATTTCTAGGGCAAACTAAGGAAAATTCCAACTGCAAGTGTCTTTTTATTTGCAGTCTAGATCAAGAATCTTGTTAACCTGAAAAAGCGCAACTTTTCTGTGAACATTTCAGTCCCATACAATGCCCATTTTTTTTTTAGAAAACACTGAAAAACAGCCACAGTATTTCTTAAGTCTTTTCTCTTTTATTTTTGATCTTTTAAAAGATCAAAAATATTTTCGGTCGTAGTTTTACTAATTTCTGGATAAATACACCATTTCAGGCGGAAAGATTTGTAACGGTATGTTTCTACCACCACCATCTTCATACCATGTAAGTTATACGTAAACCTGTGAACATTTCTGTTTTGGTCTCTTACCAAAGTATGATACTACCTTTAATGCACGTTGCGTTGGTTTATATTAACCACAGGGAGCTAGGATTGGCATTTTGTTTAGTATTGTTGACATCTTCATATAAAATGCACAAGAACTTTGTGGAAATACCTCGTTGCATGAACCATTTTAAAGCCACGCTCGAGATAATAAGATAACACTGAATGCACACCACGCAGTGTGGAAATGTCCAGTCCTCTCAAAACATTAGACAAGGTCAGTGGGTGGCGCGGTTTTGAATGCTGACAATTTAATCAAAATGAGTGCACGTCCTTGCACATCGGTGAGCTTTATACGTATCAAGAATATATCAGAGTCTTAAAACCCTCCATTAAGGAGATAGGGCCCTCACGGACCTCCCAAATATAAACAACCTAGAAAATTGTCCTGGCACAAGATGCAATTGTACGAAGCTTTACTAAGAAAATGCTGAAAAAAAAATTAATTTGCCTATCTCTGACCTAACTCGTACGTACGAGTAATAATTATGATGTACGTACAAGTTATATGTCGTACGTACGAGATATAAGTCGTACAGTGTACGTATGACTTATATCTCGTACGTACGACTTATATGAATCATATCTCGTTACGAAATGTATCTCGTACGTACGACATACAACTCGTACGTACGAATTACATCTCGAACGTACGAGATATGATTCATAAGTTGTACGGTACGAGATATAAGTCGTACGTCCGAGTTGTATGTCGTACGTACGAGCAGGCGCGGTTCTAGATCCAACATTTTTGGGGGTGCTAGAAGAGCCATTTTTTTTGGGGGGGGGGGGCTAGAAGACCCAATATTTTGGGTTCTTCTAACACTCGCTTCTGCTTTGTCTTATTAGGGGTCGAAAAACATGCACATTATAGGCCACACAACGCGTTTTTTATGTAATTGGCGTTTTTAAGCGGGCATTTTTAAATGGGCCCAATATTGGACTGAAATTTTCACAGATGACTGTTACTGTATCTGTCTTGATAATGTATAGAATATCACATATTTCACTAAGTGGCGCTTTTTTCTGGTTAACAAGTACATGATCTCTGACCTAGACAGAAACAAAAGACACGTGTAATTTGAATTTTCCTTAGTTTGCCCTAGAAATGTGCAGGCAGATTGAGAAATTCGAGAAAAAAATCAACACGCGCTTTAGCAATGACTACGTGTACAAACCGTATTACGAAGTCTGGAAACTTGACCGCATGACACTGACTATATTAAAGACTGTTTCATGTAACGCTTACAGGAAAGCCCGCGGAGACTGCATGGAACAAAATGAGTTGTGACATGAAACGGTCATTGATTATGTTTGGCATAGTCGGTAACATGCGGTCAAGTTCCCTGGCTTCGCCCATAGGTTTGTACATGGGACCATTGCTAAAGCGTGCGAGGAGTTTTTTTTTCAGTATAGAGGGCCTACAAGGGTGTAGAACTGTAGATCACTGAATATTTTTCAATAGGCTCCCACGCAAAATGGCCAATTTATGAAAATAATCAGAAATACAAGTTTCAATGACCGGAAATCTTGTTGATCTTTTAAAAGAGAAAAGATTTAAGAAATACTATGGGCACCGTATGGGACTAAAATTTTCACAGATGACTGTTACTGTATCTGTCTAGATATTTTTGCCCATGAATTTGTATTTATTTGATAAAACCAAACCAAACCAAAATATGATATTACTTTTAACAACATCCCATCAACATCTCGGTAACACGTTGGCCAAATCTTGTAGCGTAAATATGGCCTTAAGTCGTATTGCCTTATATGTGGGAACATGTTAACGAAAAATGCTTACCGACAGTGTGCATTCTGCTTTATTATATGTTGGCAACGTAGATCCCGGGGGGCTGGGGGGTTGCAATTCCCCCCCCCCCCCCCCCCCCCGGATTTTCACTTTTTATATATATAAAAAATTATTTTGTGCACAAACGTATATGGAAGTACGACCGGTGTCACGAGCTCAGGTGACCGGCGTGCCGAGCTGCCCCACTGCGTGCGGCAGACCAATAGGGAGCTGAAACGTCACATCATGCTTGCGCAAAACAAGACGAAATTTGGTCCATTTTATTGGTGTGCTGAGTCTGGTGTGCCCTGGCCTTGGGCCGCTGGAGCAGGAACAGTGGCCAAACTGACCACTTGTGACCTTGTGGTCAATTATCTGTTCTGAATGTTGATAGATAAGATAGTAAGGGGTCTGTAAGCAGCGACAAGCCTTTATACTTATCCTAGTGTGGTGGTAAAATATTTTAAGTGGTGATCGTCTTCATTCGCTCAGTTTAGAATATCAAAATGAGATGGATTATGAATAGCTATAAAAGACAATAGGGAAAAGGCAATTGTAAGTAAACATCAAAGTTTGATTTTCCAAATTACAATGGAAATTACAATAGAATTATATCTCACGGAATAATTTATCCCTTGCTCAACTACATCTCCTTATGTAAACAATTCATGGACCAATATGATAAAAGCACCAGGGGCGTGGATCACGGGGTGGGGGTGTTGAATTTTCATTTTGTAAATCTTAGCGCAAGCGTATAATGAACGTACGCCCCACCCGCAGGTCCGAGGACTTGTCTAAACTGCTGTACAGAACACTGCAGTAGAAAATACATAATGACTAGGAAACGATGTCCATATAGATCCCTACACTGGAGTTAAATCACTCTACCACATGTGTGGTTGTCATGATGTCAATTTACTGCTCCCTTTCACCATGGAGGAAGGAACACACACGCAGCCAATCTGTATTTAACGTATACTACCGGCCAACTCGGCACGCCGGGCAGTTCAGCCCGTGTTCGTCACGTGCCTAGCTGACCGGTTTCGTAACCCGGCCAGCTCGGCACGCCGGTCACCTGAGCTCGTGACACCGGTCTACACGATCAACCCCCCCCCCCCCCCCCCCCCCCCCCCACGTCTGAGGACGCGTCTACACTACTGTATGTTGCATTGGTTTATATTAAACACTGAACGAAGATTGTCATTATGTTTAGAATTGTTGAGATCTTCATAAAAAAAATGCACAAATTATGAACTTTGTGGAAATACCGCGTTGTATGAACCATTTCAAAGCCACGGACTAGAAAATAAGACTATACTCAACGCACACCAGTGATGAGAATGTCCAGGGCCCTTTTCCAAACCTAGGCTCCGGCTCCGGCTCCGGCTCCGGCTCCATTTCTTGAGTCAATTTTAAAATAACGGGTATCAAAATAGAGACTTTTGGCTGTGGTTCGGAAGTAGATTCTCTGGTTTGAAAGGGAAAACGGAGCTTCAGCTTAAATGAAAACCCACAACCTCTATTTACAGCATATGGATGACGGAGCCGGAGCCGGAGCCGAGGTTTGGAAAAGGGCCCTGTCCTCTCAAAACGTTAGACAAAGCTCACTGGGTGGCGCGGTTTTGAAAGCTGCAAATATATAATAAATTGAGTGCCTTAATTTCACTTTTGTGAGGTTGAAGAGAGGATTCATTACACAGGTTCTCTAGCGTGGATGTACTCCTAATGGCGCACCTGCCTGTTTTCATAACACACTTTGTACTTGACATGCAAGCCCACGGGGTATAATGGATGCATTCGTTTAGCTCCCCCGGGTCGGCACCAGTCAAGCTCGTCCCCATTCTCTCGCTTGTCTTGTGCAGTAAAACATGACCATTCCCAGTAAGGGCTGACCCGGGGGAGCTAAACGAATGCACCCATAGACTAGACCCTATAGATCTCAATTTACTTCAGGTGTAATTGCTTATATTGTGTGGAATATGGAGATCCCACAGTCTTCAAGAAAGGCACGTATGCATTTAGCCAAGATTTTGTTCTTATGAATTAATTGGAGCGTGAACAAAAACGCACTAAGAAGGATAAATATAAGCGTCATCTTGCACATTGTTGTTAGAAGGGCTGAATATTGTCACACTGGTCTGTTACACCTTTAAAGGTATAATACATGATTGGTAAATGTCACAGAACAGCATTCACACTTTGACTGATCCAGCATGTGCATGAAATGATAAACCTGTGAACATGTGAGCTCAATCGGAAATGTGAGTCACGAGAAAACAGCGAAAACTCGACTTACGTTTGCGCATATATAAACCATAAAGAATGGTTTTGATCTTACCCCGAGATTAAAATTGTTTTCTGTCCTTGTAATTGTTTTACTAATTTCTGGATAAATACACCATTTCAGACGAAAGTATTTTAGGTAGTATATTAATTTGGTGAGAAACCAAAACAGAAATGTTCACAGATTTACGTATAATTTACAGGGCATGAAGATGGTGGTGGTAGAAATATACCGTTAAAATTTTTCCGCCTGATATTGTGTTTTTATCCAAAAATTTGTAAAACAATTACGACCGCAAATCTTTTTGATCTTTTAAAAGAGAAAAGCCTTGAGAACAGCCTTAAGAAATACTGTGGCTGTTTTTCACTGTTTTCTAAAAAAAAAAAGTGGGCACCGTATGGGACTGAAAATTTCACAGATGACTGTTACTATATCTGTCTTGATATTTGTGTCCAAAAAGTATGATATTACATTTAACGGTATGTTTCTACAAGCACCATCTTCATACCCTGAATGTAAATATGAAAACATTTCTGTTTGGGTATATTACCAATCCTGTGCTGTACCTTTAATACCACCGCCCTAGAAATGCTGTCAGAAAATAAATATGAAAGCCGCAGTCAACCACAGCTGATTCTACGGAGCTCCGCGAGTGCCATTCCACCTATCTGGAACCAAATCAATTTTATCTCCTAAAGTCGACTTATAAAGACCCAAAGTCGACTAATCGAGATAATTTATCCGGGCAAGATGACTTAGAAGTCGACCTAATTTATCTCGCAAAGACGACATAATGAAAGAAGGAAGTCGACTTGTCCAAGTATAGCTCATCTTGCAATGACGACATACTAAAACGGAGATTAATAGTCAGGATAAGACGACTTTTTATGGATGTACTTCATTGACTTAGCCAGATAAATTGTAAGGATATGTAAACTTCTCATTTTCACTCAAAGTCACCCTGTTGAGGAAATTATTGAAACAAGACAAAGTTTACCAAATCCGATATGGCTCGATAAAGTATGATGTTATCAGGATAAGTGGAATGGCACATTTGGAGCACCGTAAGATTCCAATTCCAAGAAATTGCAATTGATAAAATGGGGGTAATGCCACAAATGCACACAAAAACCAAAAACCAAAAACATTTCGTCAACGTGTTCTATACAAACAAAACAGGCTTAAGAATTTTGCTTTTACATTTTGAGAACATTCTGCCTAGAAATATCGCTGCCACAAACAACATGACCAATAGTAGTATCATACTTTGGTAGCATACCAAAACAGAAATCATCACAGATTTACCTATAACTTACAGGGTATAAAGATGGTAATGGTCGAAATATACCGTTAACATTTTTCTGCCTGAAGCCCTGAAATGCTGTATTTAACCAGAAAAAGAGTTAAACCAGTGACCACAATTATTTTTGATCTTTTAAAAATCAAAAATAAAAGAGAAAACAAATTAAGAAATACTGTGGCCGTTTTTCACTGTTTTCTCAAAAAGTGGGCACCGTAGGGGACTGAAATTTTCACAGATTACTGTTACTGTATCTGTCTTTATAGTTTTGCCCATAAATCTGTTTTTCTTTGACAAAAGCCAAAGTATGATAATACCTTTAAATAATCATCGTGTTCAGTGTATAGTACAGTCATACACTGTACGGTTTAAGGTATAGCAAGCTATAATGGTGAACTGTTATACCCTTTTTTCATGTCGATTGTAGTAAAACATAACATCATAACATGCACGAATGTGGGGGAGTATAATTTAATATTCATGTTTGGATAACATTTTACGAAAAAAAAAACAGACTGCATAATTTTATTTTGGAAGAAGAAATTATAACAGCGTTATAAATTCAGCAAATTCCATGAATACTGAAATATGTATAGTGCGTTTTTTTTTTTTTTTTTTTTTTTTGTATTACATTAAATTGAACAATACACCGCTGGGAATAGGGTACATACTATATTTTTCGCGTGTAATCTTATTGGGCTTTATTTTCTATAATTATGGCATCTTCAAAGGGTATTGAGCTTTTACCATTTTTTTCTTCTTCTATATTTTGAAGACAATGACACCGGTACTTTTTCATCAAAGTTGGGAATATTCCGTTTCTTGGGTTTATATTATCAATTATTATTAATCATAAGTACACTACATTGTATAATACATGTATTTTAAAGGTAGTATCATACTTTGGTAAGAAACCAAAACAGAAAGGTTCACAGATTTACGTATACATTACAGGGTATGAAGATGGTGGTGGTAGAAACATACCGTTACAAATTTTCCGCCTGAAATGGTGCATTTATCCAGAAATTAATAAAACAGCGACCAAAAATCTTTTTGATCTTTTAAAAGATCAAAAATAAAAGAGAAAAGACTTAAGACATACTGTGGCCGTTGTTCACTGTTTTCTCAAAAAGCGGCCACCGTATGGGACTGAAATTTTCACAGATGACTGTTACTGTATCTGTCTTGGTATTTTTGCCCATGGATCTGTATTTCTTTGATAAAAACCAAAGTATGATATGACCTTTAATAATAACTGATGAAATACCGTGACTTTTCTGGCAGGATCGTGGCGCACACGGCGCACCACTGGAAATTTATTATGGGGGTTTACAAAACGGAGATTTGGGCTCCGGCTCAGGATCCAGCTCTGTCATCCATAATTATGCTGAAAATAAAGATTGTGGTTTTTCATTGATACTGAAGATCCGTTTCCCTTTTCAAACCAGAGAATCTACTTAAGAACCGCAGCCCATAGCCTCTATTTTGATACCCGTTATTTCAGAATAGATGAAGGTGACCAGACGTCCCCGATTTCCGGGGATAGTTCCCAATTTGACAGTGCCGTCCCCGAAAATGTCCCCGATTCGACGAAATGCCCCCGAAAATTCCAATTGTCAAATAAAATAAAATAAAAAACTGAACACAAATGATGTGCTGAAGAAGATCCATTCTTCAGAGAAGTATGCGAAGACAACCGCCTAAGACATCTAAGTATGTAACCTACTCATGTCAACTGGACAATATGTCCATAGATGCCACCATTTTGCATGTCGGAACCATCTGGATTCAATTTTTTTTGTTTTTTTTCAAAATTATGCCCCTCCCCCAGGACACGGATCACTGTCCCCGGATCATCTCAACAAAATATGGTCACCTTAGAATAGATTCCAACGAAATGGAGCCGGAGCTTCGTAAACGCCCTATACGGAAGAATAAAACAAAAATCCCTACCGTACCTCTGTGTCGCTATAGATGAAAATTACTTCGTAATCAGGCAGTATCTCCGTGGAGTTATTGATGTCAGCGATGGCTCTCTGCGTGGCCATGAGGCTAGCGTGGCCGTAATACCTCGACCAGCCATCCCTCTCCGACAGCGGGAGAAGACCGCCAATGTACAACGGTTTCGTGGCGTTGCTGTCCCCGGCGAGTACGGCAAGAGCTGCCGCGGTCAGAAACAAACACGAGGCCAAACGCATTTTTGGTGAAGTCAAAGTCCCGTGTGCCTTTATGAAACGCGCAAGTTGTGAAGCAGCAGCTGGCCTGAGTAAGACACGAAATGTTTCCCAGCAACGCGACCCGTTGAGTTTTATGATCAATCCAGCGTACCCGTGCGCTACAAGAGCAAACTGTTATACTGCAGCAAATTATTCATTATTAATGAGTGCATCTATAATTTATACTCAACCGCGGGTTCTTGTCACAACCTTGTTTTCAACATAGAAATCTTTGCAGTATAACTATAAGGCACGTTTTTTAAAACGTGCTCAAAAATGAGGTAGGCCTATTCTCCATGCATCGGCACTAGAAGTACATAGACTAAAATAATCATCCTCTACGTTCATCCAATACAAGAGGGAGTCAATTGGGTAAAATTAGCAAAAGGTAAGAAATAAAACACCATTTCTCCACACAAACAATGCTTCATTAATATCACAATTGTCTTGTTGTCAGCATGCGTGTAAAGTGGACTTTTCTTTAACCTGGGGAGTTTTATTTTTAGCTCACCACGTTGCTGTTTAAAGGTAGTATCATACTTTGGTTTTTGTCAAAGAAATACAGATTCGTGGGCAAAAATATCAAGACATATACAGTAACAGTCATCTGTGAAAATGTCAGTCCCATACGGTGCCCACTTTATGGGAAAATCGTGAAAACGGCTACAGTATTTCTTAAGTCTTTTCTCTTTTATTTTTTATCTTTTAAAAGATTAAAAAGATTTTCGGTCGTTGTTTTATTAATTTCTGGATGAATGCATAATTTCAGGCGGAAACATTTTAACGGTATGTTTCTACCACCACCATCTTCATACCCTGTAAGTTATACGTAAATCTGTGAACATTTCTGTTTTGGTGTCTTACCAAAGTATGATACTACCTTTAATAGTGTTTTTACCATCAATTTTTTAATCATTAATTTTTATCTCGCTCATAGTGCAAACTCTGACGTTATTGGCAACACTATTAATATTTTGACAACATGGTAATTATATACTCATTAATTCATTAATTCATTCAAGGTTTATTAAAAATCACATTGCATTAGAGTTGTATTGAATGATTACAAGGAATGATTAAAAAAAAAACACTAAACAATTTACATAAAAAATAGACAACAACAAGAAGACGGTATATTCATTAGCAAGTACAAAAAAATACAGTTGCATGTAAAATTATACACACTTGAAAATTACTCAGTCAGTAAAAGTCATCAGCAATTTCCTGTAGAAGAGAGATTTTCTTTTCCTTTATAATATAAACGGTTATTATAAAATGATTTTCTTGTATATATATATCTATATATAATGGGTTTTTATTTTTCATTTCATTTTAATTTCCCTTGGGGCGTTTAAACGCAGCTGCGTGCACGGCAATATTTCAACCACTATACATTTCCTATGAATTCCACACGAATCATAAAAAGAAATCTAAAAAATGATATAAAACAAATTAAACAAATGAATAATATATTGTAGAAATGCTCTGTATTATTTTTCTAAATTGCATAATAGGTAGACAGGTTAGCGTCTAAAAAGTTAACATTTGGAAGACACCGGTCAATAGGGAGACATTTTGTTGTCTCCCCAAAAATATTTCTACATCTTAAAAACATATTTTTACCGTCCATATTTCAATAGAAGACAGAAAATGCTCTCAATATTTTAGTTTTATGAAATTGGCCCCTGGTTAGGTTTTGGGATCTCCCGTGGTTATTCTTCTTGATGAGTTAACTTCCTGGAGTTAGTTGTACTCTATATTTCCTTCCCAAACAAAATTCGTGTGATGGATTCGAATGTGTTCTACAGGCCTATGTGTTCACACTGCGGGCGGAAATTATTGTGGGTGTCTCAAAAATGTGACGTTTGCAGCTCGAGACAAAAAAACTAACAGGAGCACATGGATCGAACGAGACGGATCAGAATTCAAGGTTACTTTGGTTTTAGTCAAAGAAGTACATATTCATGGACAAAAATACCAAGGAAGATACAGTCACAATCATCTGTGAAAATATCAGTCCCATACGGTGCCCACTTTTTGAGAAAATCGTGAAGAACGGCCACAGTATTTCTTAAGTGTTTTCTCTTTTATTTTTGATCTTTTGAAAGATCAAAAAGAATTTTGGTAGTTGTTTTACTAATTTCTGGATAAATACACCATTTCAGGCGGAAGAATTTCAACGGTAGGTTTCTACTAGCATCATCTTCATACCCTGAAAGTTATACGTAAATCTGAGAACATTTCTGTTTTGGTTTCTTACCAAAGTATGATGCTACTTTAAGCAAGTCCAAGTCGTGTGAAATCACACTTCTATAAACTTCCCTTCCAGAAAAATCTAATCCATGTGATTTTCTATTGATGATGATATGTGCGTTTAATTGATTCTTGTGTGATTGGCGCGCCATACATTATACTCGCTGTATCTAATACGTATGCAGCTAATGTGACGGCAGGATTTAACTCATTACTGCGAGGAAAAGTCCCATCAGTTTTGGTCGGCCAAGTTAATATAAAAACGTAGCGGTCTGTGTCAGACGCATTAGTGCACAAGCTGCTGTTGCTAAAATTGCTTGGACAACTAAGACAAGACCTTCTAATTGGCCAACTTGCAAAGCGCTACCCATAATCAGGTAAGGCTTTTAATTGATCTGCCTTTTTTTCATAGAACCTAATGGATATAGCTGAAGACGTGGGACGCGAAGTTTGTAGGGCCAGTTTTTTTTTTGTGGTAGCTAAACTTGAATGATCGGCTGAACTGCATGCAACTGACTTAAAGGTAGTATCATACTTTAGTAAGAAACCAAAACAGAAATGTTCACAGATTTACCTATAACTTTCAGGGTATGAAGATGGTGGTGGTAGAAACATACCGTTAAAATTATTCCGCCTGAAATGGTGTATTTATCCCGAAATTAGTAAAACAAAGCCCGAGAATCTTTTTGATCTTTTAAAAGATCACAAGTATAAGAGAAAAGACTTAAGAAATACTGTGGCCGTTTTTCGCTGTTTTCTCAAAAAGTGGGCACCGTATGGGACTGAAATTTTCACAGATGACTGTTACTGTATCTGTCTTGATATGTTTGCATATGATTCTGTATTTCTTTGATAAAAACCAAAGTATGAAATAACCTTTAAAAAAGATTGCCTTCGATGTCGTTCTGACAGGCCCTGACGCATAAGCGTCAAGACTAAGTCAAAGTACAGGCCATACGGGTCGACAACCGGAAACTCACAGACAGAAACACACTGCTTGAAAGGCCGTACTTCCAGAACCTGTAGCCTGATGCTAACGGACGGTGTCTATAGAAGAGCACCGGTCAGACGTTTTTTTCCACAGCTAAACTCATAACATCACCTATTTAGCATTTTTAATTTATTTGGTTTTGGGGCCAAGTTATTATATACTACGTCAGTTTTGGTTGGTTTTCAATTACCACTGGCTTTGGGAACGGAAACAGCTTAATAAGGGACAGCCTTTTCTTTGTCCCAAGAGAATGAATCTATTTATGTATTCCATTATTTTGTTTCGTAGTCACTTTTTTTTTATTTTAAAGCACGAAATGGTTGTGAACAAAATCTGAAGAAATATAGTCATAAGGCGAGTTGTTTTGGTAGAGCTGTACGTAGGTAATTGCTTGTTTTTTTGGCCCTTTTACGTTAATAATGGTTGCCTTTTTACTTTAATTTAACTTCCACATCACCAACGAAACGTCAGTCTGAATTTGGCCTTAATTTGTTTTGGGGGGTATAGTTGGCCTATACGAAATTTGTTGTCAAAAACCTGGATGTATGAGCAGGCGCGGTTCTACGGGAAGCTAGGGGGGGCTGTAGCCCCCCAAAAATTTTGTCTAGCCCCCCCAAAAAAATGCAAGTGAAAAAAAAAAATTCTTGAAAATACTTGATTTCTTCAGTTATTAAGCGCCAATTACATAAAAAACGCGTTGTGTGGGCTATAATGTGCAAGTTTTTGACCCCTAACAAGACATAGCAGAAGCGAGTGTTAGAAGAACCCAAAATATTGGGTCTTCTAGCCCCCCCCCCCCGCAAAAAAAATAATGGCTCTTCTAGCCCCCCCAAAATTTTGACTCTAGAACCGCGCCTGTGTATGAGCACATGAATGTTTCTGCTGTTGTTATATCCGATGGTGCTACTGTTCTTGCTGCTGTTTCGGATGTTGCTGCTGCTGTTTTGCTGCTGTTGCTGCTGATGTCGTTGCTACTGCTGTTTTTTTGCTGTTGTTGCTGCGGTTTTGCTGCTGTTTTGCTGATGTTTCTGCTGCTGTTTTGCTGTCGTCACTGCTGTTGCTGCTGCTGTTTTGCTGATGCTGCTGTTGCTGTTTTTCTGATGCTGCTACTGCTATGTTGCTGCTGCTGCTGCTGTTTTGCTGTTGTTGCTGCTGCTGTCGTTGTTACTGCTTCTATTTTGCTGATGTTGCTGCTGTTTTGCTGATGCCGCTGCTGCTGTTGATGCTGCTGTTTTGCTAATGTTGCTGCTGCTGTTTCTGCTGCTGTTTTGCTGATGTTGCTGCTGTTGCTACTACTGTTTTGCTGATGCTGCTGCTACTGTTTTGCTGATGCTGCTGCTGCTGTTTTGCTGATGCTGCTGCTACTGTTTTGCTGATGCTGCTGCTGCTGTTTTGCTGATGCTGCTGCTACTGTTTTGCTGATGCTGCTGCTGCTGTTTTGCTGATGCTGCTGCTGCTATTTTGCTTATGCTGCTGCTGCTGTTGCTGCAGCTGTTTTGCTGATGTTGCTTCGGCTGCCCCTTTGTTGTTGTTCGATGTTTTCTAAGCGTTCGTCCCGAACCGCTACGAAGCATCCATCACAGCTAGCAACATCCGACGAGGAAGTCGTTCATGTAATCCAGAGAAAGAAATAAACAAAACACAACCCTAGAAAAACTAGTGACTCATGTGATTTGCTGAGGGCATATTAAGAACATCTGGGACGCTAGCCAGTTGTGAGTGGGCGTTTGCTTGTTTTGATGCCAGCTAGCTAGACGCAGTGCGGACGTCATAGGCTAAACAATGATCCAAACAGTATTACTCATAATTCTCTGTGGGATCTATGTTTTAAAAGGTTTCGCGTTCGAGAATAGTATTACCTGTGTTGGAGAAAAGACTTGCAAACGGAAAGACCTGGCTATGTTGGGGTTCAAAATGGAAAAAACTTACGTCGTATGTATAATTATGTAAGCAACGATATTGCTTTTCGTAGAATACATGAATAAAATACAATTCCTAATGTTATATAGGCTTTAACTTCGAGATATGAAGATGCTATCTCTAAAAAGCAAAAAGTCATTCCGAAGTACTGATCCGAAGACTGGATTACCTTTTCAATTTTTTTTTCAGGATTAAACGCTTTTGATTCCTGAAAGCTAGATCATAACTTTGTAAACCAAAAATGTGGATCTTGTTTTCGTGGTATGCATGGCCTTAAATTAGCCGAAGCAATGGGAGACTTTTGAGAACCGGTATTCAAGTCAACAGCGCATGTGCACGCACAACAGCGCAGGCGCAAAACAACGCGCGCATGCTCACAATTGCGTGCGCGTGCGCTGTTGAGTTGAAGACCGGTCTCAAAAGTCTCCCATTTTGTATACGTCCTCAAATTAGGCCTATTTTTTTTTAAGTTGATGATTCAGAAGTAATGTTCCATTGGAGCGTATGTGTAGTCCAACGTAATTAAATCAACTAAATGAGTTCCGTAATAATAATAAACAAAAAAGGGATGTGCATATTACACTGTTATGTAATGCAGACGCCATCCTGCAAAGGGGCCAATTTCATAGACCTGCTTAGCACAAAAATTCGCTAAGCATGATATTTCTGTCTTAGTAAAAACAGGATTAACAACCAAATTTCCGTATGTTGTGTATCACTTGTGATTGTTCTTTGGCTGTTGTTCGCTGACCATGAATATCAAATGGAATTTTCAATAGATGTTTGTTTTATTGAGCAAGCTATTTTTGTGCTAAGCAATTTTTTTTGTGCTAAGCAGCTCTGTGAAAT
This sequence comes from Astropecten irregularis, assembly GCA_963971285.1. Classification (NCBI taxonomy): domain Eukaryota; kingdom Metazoa; phylum Echinodermata; class Asteroidea; order Paxillosida; family Astropectinidae; genus Astropecten; species Astropecten irregularis. Next base: position 12,684,988 of record OZ020251.1, on the reverse strand, counting down.
TGGCCCCAGGATGCTTATGATCAATATGTCTTATTCACGTGCATCCATCCTGCCTTCGAAGCAGTGCAATCAAACCGACGCTTGGATTCAAAAATAGTCTGGTATCCGTTTTCCTTATTAGAATTAGTGTTATCTTTTTCGAATGGAAGACAAGGAAGGGGACAACATGGCTGCGTCATGGATAAGGTCAAATCGAATGCGTGCCATAAGGTCAAGCGTGTCAATTATTTGATAGAAACACTGTACTGAGACACTGTACAAAGTACGTAATTCCGATGATTCAGCCTGACCTTTAAAAAGCAAACAGCCCTGGGGCCAATTTCACGGCGCTGCTAAGCACGCGTTTTTTGCTAACCGACCGCCCCTTAGCAAATTTTCCATTTCACGGCGACCGTAAGCAGACGTTTTTTGCTTAAAGCACTTAGCAAGCCTTTTGGCATGCTAAGTGGTGGTATTTTGTGCTAAGATCCGCCATCTTGGTTCGTCGCGTAAAAAAAACACAATGTAAATATGGTATTTGGACGTATAAAACGACGTGAACGACGTCGAAATCTCCCACGACGAATATTCCGTGATCGGGAAAACCCGTTGAGGTGTTTACAGAGAGGAAAATGTGGGCATGTTTGAATAAAAAGTGGCCGTAATGTTATCCGGAATTCACAGACCGAACGTACGTTGCATGACACCGGCTCTGCACCCTATAGCCTAACGTTAGGCCTACTAGTACTAGGGGGCCTACTAAAAAGTACTAGGCCTAGTACTAGGCCTACTACTGTACTAGTACTAACTTGTTAGTACAAGTTCGTATTTTGCAATATTGTGGTATTACTATTAATATTATTAGGCCTTTCTAGGGACACAGACCATAACTTTATAAGAATAGTCCTCATGTATCCACGGCATAGAGGACTATTGATAGAAGTAGAACCGTGAAGGCCATCATTCACTATGATCCAATTGATCGGCAATGACCGAAAACAAATCAATTTCCCCGATCCCCAAGTCCAAGATGTGGAAGCGCTGAGGAAAACAGGGTTTCCATTTACTGAGTGACTGGTAATGACAAGAATAAAGCAAATTAGGCCTAGCCTTATCGTTCATTTCTTTAAAAACATTGTAACTTGGGCACGCTGGCGTTGGCTCCCGGCAAGGAAATTATAGGCCTATGAACTTTTTTCAAATTTTGGAATTGAATAGTGTTTTTTTTTTATCTAGGCCTGGCCCTAGGCCTATCTAACGTTAAACTTTTTACATTTTACTCACGATACATTCAACAGCAGCACTTGTAGTTTGTAGTTAGGCCTAGTTGGAAAAGTACATGGACGGACAGGAGTCAAAATAATTCTAATAACATTATTAGGCCTGTGTACAATGTGTACAAACGTAGAAATAAAATCTCACGGTTGACAAGTCATGTCGAGCTCAATTACTTCATGCAAAAGTGACTAGACTGCAGCAGTAGTGAAGCAACAAAATGTACTGCATACAGTACATGCACAAAATTATGTTTGTATCAAATTGATACATTGTATCAATTTTTTCTATGGGTCGAACATAGGTCACCGTTACTCTACCCAAACACTGCATAATGTTTACAAACAAACACTGACAGTACCGCACCGAGTGTGAAAGAAAAAAGATAGAACTTCCATTACTGGAACTTCATTTAACCAAAATTTAAAGTAAGGGCGCCCCTTTTTAATACTGTGGTTCTCATTTCCGACCGACCCATATTTTGGGCGCCGACCCTGTCAGAATGGCATAATATAAAAAAGAAAAGAAAAAAAAAAATTCCCAGAATTTCTGGAGAAAAAAAATTTCTCCAAAAATTCTGGGAATTCTTTTTTTGTTTGCCAATAGGCCTACAATTTTATACTTTGTATCACTGAAATAATACAAAAATATTTAAACGCGATTACAGTGAATACAATGAACATCATTTTCTTTAGGCTTTTGTGTATTCAGCCAGGTTTTTTTTTCCACCAAACTTTTCTTTCTTTTTTCAACCGACCGACCCTCCCTCAAGGTGAACAAGAAATGAGAACCAAAGTTATAAAAAGTGGCGCCCTAATCATATAAAAGAAATCGTTTATTCCACTTCGGCCCAACGAAGATGAAACCGCCTATTAAAATGTAATAAATTATAATATGTATAATGGGGAATATTTCAGAGGTCGACGTAGGCCATAAGTCAAATAGGGTATAGTAATTCGTCCTATGTTAACAACTATGACAATTTCAGATTCATGCATTTACAGCCTCCCTACCTCTCCCTCAATTAGCTGCAAATTTACGTTTGTCAGCTTTGAACATTTGGGAGGACATTACATGATGTCTATTACATGCTTTTCTAATACGTATTTTGTGGCCAAAGCAATATATCTATCGCCGATGAAAACAGCGAGGATTTGTGTTTGATTTCTTCATTGGCATGGCCATTATTGTCACGGTGATGTGATAGCAGACGACTCTCACTGAGAATCTCACGTAGCAGACGATAACGACCAAAAGTTGCACTAAAACGACGTTTTAAGATGCGCGCGCATACATTTCCTGTGCTAAGCATAGCAGGCGTGTAACGGTCGCCGTGAAATACGCTTGCGCCTTAGCAAATTTTTCTGCTATGCTAAGCACGAGAATTTGCTTACTGCTTAAGCAGCGCCGTGAAATTGGCCCCTGATCTTGTTGAGGTCACATGACTAATCTCCAGTCCTTGATGGTAGTTTTGGGAGATGTTAATGAAAACCGGGGCCTTTCCCAGACTCTGGCTTCGTCTCTGCCATCCATATGCTGAAAATATTATAGGCTGTTGTTTTTCATTGAAGCTGAAGCTCTGTTCTCCTTTTCAAACCAGAGAATCTACTTCCGAACCGCAGGCAAAAGCCTCTATTTTTGATCACCGTTATTAAAAATAGATTCACGGAAATGGAGCCTGAGCCGGCGCCTGAGCCTGAGCAGGAGCCTGAGCAGGAGCCTGAGCCTGGGCCGAGGTTTGGAAAAGAGTCAAGGCCTCTATATCCAGCCAAACCGAATTTTGCAATTTCATGGTAATCTGGGGCCAAGTTCATAAAACTGTTAAGCACAAAAATGTGCTTAGCACAAAAAAATGTCTCGCCCAATAAAACAAACCACCATTGAAAATTCCATTTGATATTCATGGTCAGCGAACAACAGCCAAAGAACAATCACAAGTGATACACAACACGTGGAAATTTGGTTGTTAACCCTGTTTTTATTGAGACAGAAATGTCATGCTTAGCAAATTGTTGTGCTTAACAGTTTTATGAAATTGGTCCCTGGTTCAAGTTGCATTTTGGTTAAAGCGGATTGATCGACGTGCATTAAGGTTGGGACTTTCTGACATTCAGCGGGAAAACCTAATAAATTGAAATGCTGAGCTGATATATATCTGTATCGTATCCGATCTACACATTGTATTCTACTCAAATTACAATTTAATACAATCTAAGCAATCTAATTTGTCTTTCTCATTTTCTTTACCCAGGAGAGACATGGGTTCACGGACAGTTATATTGCTCTTTTGTGCCTCTGTGTGTATGTCACGTAAGTATTAGTGTTGTTGTTGTTGTTGTTGTTGTTGTTGTTGTTGTTGTTGTTGTTGTTGTTGTTGTTGTTGTTGCTTTCCTTTCATCCCCGGCGAGGGCAGCTGCTCGCTCTCAGCGAGACATGGTGTATGCCTCTGTCCAAGCTGGTCTGCCCTGTATCTCCCCCCCTGTCATTCTCCCTACTCTTGTCTTTCTCCTTCCAGAATTATATTAGTTTACTTACTTTATACAATACCTTAGATATCATTAATGCCCTCCCTCCCCTCCCTCGGTGACCTGTGGTGGGTAGATATACCACTACCAAACGGTGGGGCGTGGCTGCCTTTGCCACCCACCCTGGCCACCGTAACATCCCCTCGGGGGGGGGGGGGGGGGGGGGTTACTGGGAGATGGGTTTCTTTGCCCACACCAGTACCTGGTTCCCCGACTCTCCTTCCCTCCCTCCCCTTCCCTCATGCCCAACTTTCCCCTCGGTACATTTCCTTGTCAATTAATGTCCCTCAGTTACTTACTACGACTTTATCACTTGTTCGATAATGCTTATGCCCTTATTTATAAAGTTCAATGAGCTTACTTCTGTTTCCCTCGTTAATTTGCTTACTCAATGTCTATTATTGAATTTATATCCTTTTGTCAGCTCACTGTTAGCACTACTCTTTTAATTTGTGTATTTTCGTATTTACTCGATTTCGTCTTGGTTTATTGTGCTCCTGTATTTACACATACACTGAGTGTATTAGTTTTTCCTTGAAAAGTCAAAGTCTTCTTCTTGTTCTTGTTGTTGTCGTCGTCGTTGCTGCCGTTGTTGTTGTTGTCGATACTGTGACCGTGCTGCTACTTCACTGCTCATGTTGCTGTTGTAGTTTAGTCCTACATGTATATCTTAATGAAACTCATGAAGGTGAATCCGTTTCTGCTTATGCCGTGTGTGTATCGCAGTATTGGCGAGCGTGGAGGGTCAGCAGACGTCGAACATGATGTGTTATGCCTGCACCTACCGAACCGTCGGTCAAATCAGCGTTGGCGACTTCTGCAACGAACCCTTCAGAGGAGCTATGTCCCCCAACGTGACTTGCGATACAGCGTGCGTGGTAAGATACAAACATTATAGAGCTATATTGAAATTACTAGAGCGCTAGCTCCGCGTTCTCCGCGCGTAGACGCTTTGAAGCCATTTTGGGCGCAGTCATTTTGAATTTGAGTGCGTGTCTGTGAATTTTAACAAGGGCCCAATTTCATGGAATCCGTTACTGTTAGCAAAAATTCTTCGCTTACGGTAGCAGAAAATTTATGTTACGCACGGTTAGCGTATTACACGGAAGAGTTTCCTTTTTGGTAACGGTAAGCAAGGAATTTGTGCAGAATGCATACGACAGCGCGTTAGCAGAAAATTATCACGGTTACCCTAGAAATTATTCTCTAACCGAGAGTCTTGCTTACGGATTCCATAAAATAGATTTCATGCGTAGCAATGCCCGTAAGCACAAAAATAGGCCGTAACCATTGATCTCCATTAGAAAGACTGGATAGGACACGCACACGCAGATGCATTGCACGGATTCGAGAACGCGTGGACAGCCTGAAGAGCGGGTTTGGCAGTGTTAATATGCATGCAATTCAAATTGTGTGGTACGTGCGCGTGACGAACGCACCTTCAAACCGCGCTGTCAAACCCGCTGATGGCAGCGCCCATGCGGTTACAAGATGGAGGGCGCAGTGTCCTATCCAGTCTTTCTAATGGAGATCAATGGCCGTAACGGATTCCATGAAATTGTGAGCATGCGCGCGTTGTTTTGCGCCTGCGCTGTGAACCGCGCGCGTGCGCTGTTGACTTGAAGGTCGGTTCTCCAAAGTCTCCCATTTTAATATCGCTCTATGTCAGAACCACAACTCTTCCAATAGGCCTCATTCACGGTGTATGCATCCTGCGTTCGAAGCAGTGCAATCAAAATACTTAGGACCTGGGGCCAATTTCATAAACCTGTTAAGCACAAAAATTGGCTAAGCATGACATTTCTGTCTTAATAAGAACAGGGTTAACAACCAAATGTTCACGTGTTGTGTATCACTTGTGATTGTTCTTTGGCTGTTGTTCGCTGACCATGAATATCAAATGGAATTTTCAATGGTGGATTGTTTTATTGGGCGAAAAATTTTGTGCTCAGCAAATTTTTGTGCTTAACAGTTTTATGAAATTGGACCCTGGCCTGAGGCTATAAGCTTGGTACTTATTTCACTGCCGCCATTTGAGGCCCAGAAAACGAAACGAAGGGATTGGACCACACGACGAAGCCGACGAAAGAAAGAAAAAAATGGTTTTAACAAAATAAATCCCAAACCTAGCCTCAAGCCTAATTTCGTAAAGGTCCTTGGATTGAAAATAGTCTGGTACCCGTTTTCTTTTTAGAATTGGTGTTATCTTTTCCGGAGGGTATACAAGGAAGGTGACAAAATGGATGCGTCTGACGTGAATAAGGCCTTTAAGAGTACACTATGGACCAAAGCTTAGGCAGAAAAATAATCATGAATTGCACGCCTGACGGTATGCCATGACAAACCTGAGAAACTGTCCGAGTGTAAAACAGGGATGAAATTTACCAATGATAAAAAAAATATTTGAAAAGAACTGAAAGGGGTCATACAAAAATCTGAACTTTGAAAATCTCCTATATTTGTGTACACAGCCTTAGTATGAGGGGGAACAAAAATCTGACATCCATAACAAACAAAATTTGAAATGATCATCAAAATAACCACAAGGCAAACTGACTGAATTTGAAGTCATTGAAAAGTGAACAAAGAAAAATTGACTGGAGCGGGATTCGAACCGGTAACCTCCTTCTATGACTTAAAACTCAGTCAGTTTCCCTTGTGGTTATTTCACGTATGAATTTGAAGTCAGTGAAAGGTGAACAAAAGAAAGAGAGCGGGATTCGAACCGGCGACCGTCTGAATACCGTAAATCTGAATAAAAAAAAAATCACGTCCCTGGTAAAGTAGCTTTTTTCTCTTCTTTCATAACTTTTTTTTGTCGATAGAAACGGACCACCACCGGCGCCGTGAAGCAAGTGAAGCGAGGCTGCTACTCCGATCTTATGGAGGGTACCAGGTGCGAGACGTATTACCGCCGGCAGGTGCCCAACTCCAACCCGCCCGAGTACTTGACACAGACCTGTTGCAGCAGTGCCTTCTGTAACCATGGTAGCTTGTTGTCCGCTAGATTGGGCGTGGTGGCGTTCGCGCTGATAGTCGGGAAAAGTTTTGCAGCCATGTTCGTCTGAAAGACGTTTGTGCATGAATGAGGGCAGACGCCTTGTGAACTCTGACGTTCTGCAATACGGGCGATTCACAATAGTGCGCCACCATGAGTTTGCAACGCGTTGGCCAATCACAATACACGGGTTTACACCTTGGCGGCCATCTTGGATTTTGATCGCAACTTCAAAACGAGGCACTATTACGCATGCGCACTTTTCGAAGTGTAAACCCGTCCATTGTCGAATACAATACACGGGTTTACACTTCGGCCATCTTAGATTTTGATCGCAACTTCAAAACGAGGCACTATTACGCATGCGCACTTTTCGAAGTGCAAACCCGTCCATTGTCGAATACAATACACGGGTTTACACTTCGGCGGTTTTGATCGCAACTTCAAAACGAGGCACTATCACGCATTCGCACCTTTCGAAGTGTAAACCCGTGTATTCAGGAAATGGATTTCGTCGACAAACTGCGCATCTTTCCACATGCGCAGTTTGTCGACAAAATTAATTTCACGCATTGTGATTGGCCAAAGCGTTGCAAACTCATGGTGGCGCACTATTGTGAATCGCACGTATTTGTTTTTATACACCAACTCGGTTTGCCTGCTTCCAATAAACCTTTTTTTTTACGATAATGGGATCATTAATTAAAGTTACTATCATACTTTGGTAGGATACCGAAACAGAAATCTTCACAGATTTTACCTGTAACTTACAGGGTATGAAGATGATGATGGTAGAATTGAAACATACCGTTAAAATATTTCTGTCTGAAATGCTGTATTTACCCAGAAAAGAGTAGAACCAGTGCCCGAAATGTTTTTGGGCCGTTTTCAACTGTTTTCTCAAAACGTGGGCACCGCATGGGACTGAAAGTTTCACAGATGACTGTTACTGTATTTCCCTTGATATTTTTTTCCCATGAATGTGGCCGTTTTTCACTGTTTTCTCAAAAAGTGGGCTCCGCATGGGACTGAAATTTTCACAGATGACTGTTACTGTATTTTCCTTGATATTTGTTTCCCATGAATCTGTATTTCTTTTACAAAAACCAAAGTATGATATTACCTTTAAGCCTCTGTTCCTTCTGTGAACTTGACTTTGACTATAGCGGCTGTGGCTTGGGCTAGACACGTACATATTCAGTTCAAATCAGCATGCATCAATAATTCTGAATAGATAGAAGCTTTGGCTACGGCTTTCAGGTAGACACTCTCGTTATGAAGACAAAACTAGGAAGTCTAATTGGCTTTTACCAAAAACAAAGTCAACTCCCAAGCATGTATTTTTAGCATTTTTCTATGACGGAGATAGAAAACTAGAGCTGAAAAAGGAGCGATTTCAAAGAGGGTCCCCGTGATCAGGTCCGGGTCCAAATTGCGTTGGCTAAGGCTTTGGAATTTAACGCGTGTGTCAATGGAAGCTGGTAAGCGGCTTCGGCTAAGTCCTATCCTGAGATCAGGGGTCGTTTTCACGAAACTCGTCTTATTTTAGACGAGAAAAATGGCGGCCATGGCGATTAATCGTTTCAGTGGAGAGTTCCCCATCTTGCGCGTAGCGCTATATATAATCTTTGATATAGACCCTGAAATCAAATTGAATACGATTGGGTATAGAGGGAAAATTATTATGAAACGAAAGTAAAATTGCGTTCATGATGTTCCATTACGATTTCTCCATGATAATTGCGGCTCTTATCTCCCGAGAAATATGCAGGGGGCAATTTCATAAAAGTGTTAAGCACAAAAATTTGCTAAGCATGACATTTCTGTCTGACCAAATTTCCATGTGTTGTATATCACTTGTGATTGTTCTTTGTTTTTGTTCGTTGACCATGAATATCGAATGGAATTTTCAATGGTGGTTTGTTTTATTGGGCGAGACATTTTTGTGCTGAGCAAATTTTTGTGCTTAAAAGATTTTATGAAATTGGCCCCAGGTTATAGAAATAAGTCATCGAACAAAGTCGAGATCCTTTATTCAAACTTCATGTCAGTTTTTAAAATTAATTATCATTATTTTTTTTTAAATGAATAAACTCTTGTACATTAACAGAATATCAACTTGTCGAATCGCAGTGGCAATTTTATTAATACGGGTAATTCATTTATTTGTGTGCGCCACCATGAGTTTTGCAACGCGTTTGGCCAATCACAATGCGCGGAATTGATTTTTCTCGACAAACTGCGCATGTCTTTTTGAAAGAAGATGCGCAGTTTGTCAACAAATTGGCTAACAATAATAATAATGATAATTTGAAGAGGGAGTTTGGGAGTTGCAAACTCATGATGGCGCACTATTTTGGAACGCCCGTATTCACATGTTCTGTTCAATTCAAGTTTGTAATAATTATTTATAGCTTTTGGCCTTACTGAATCCTGTGCCACAACCATGATAGGGAAGCATATAGCCATTTCATCGGTAGGAGCCCTACCACTAACCTTCTGGAACCATTTAGTTATCTCTCGACATCCCTACTTCTTTTGGACACTTTTGAGTGGAAAGTGAAACTTTTTTCGTTTGCGAATTAGCTATTATTTAGCTCTCGCTGTGATTCTCTTTCCTCGGTTGTTGTCGTTTCCCCTTTTTCTTACACCTGTTATCAGTCCGACCAACAGGTAAAAAATAAAATAAATGTAAAATAGGAATGACGACCAAATATTTCTGTGTTTGTATAGACCTTTCTTTTGTTTACAAACACTGCATGCTGGTTGGCAATATGTATGGGCGGCCAAATCATTTCATCTTCTTGACAGGCAGTGTGACCAAATTCAATTTTTTTTCCTTTCCAAACCTTTCCATAGTATCGAAAAAACACACCATCATAGCTTGTGTTGTTTCCATTACATTCAGTAATATCTTTTAATGTTTGTGAAACGTTGTGTTTAAATTGTGGTTATTTTTTATGCATGGCTTTGACGGCTCGCCATAGTTTCCGCCATGTTGGTTGGGAAAAAACTTGGGCTGTGATATGACGTAGCAGAAGAAATGTCTATATTTAATAATACGTGGGAAATTACAGGGGATTCCCGGGGTGCGTTGGTGTATAAACGACTTCCATTCGACTCTGTGTACGTGTGATGAAGCAGCTGTGAAATGACAGCAATGAAGGGCGCCCTCTAGCTTCGCGACACCAATTATTAACAAGCTGCAGCATGCAGCACACGGAAGTATCCGCAAAAAAATAATAATAATTCCGCAAAGTTCGACATGTGAGACTTCACGCCATTTGAATCTTCCGTCATGAACAATAGCATGATGAAGTATATCTCCCAATTAAGGATTATCATCTCTTCACAGGATGTTGGACATAGATTCTTGTTTTTGATCCTGTAATTTATGTACATGGGTCTTCGAGAAGGCCTCAATACAGCAGTGTGAACAGGGCCATGTGTGGAGGCTATAGGCGTGTGCAGTGTGTGATACTAGTATGAGGATCGAGCCATCACTTCACAATGCAAGGTATGTACATTGTACAGGTATTTCCTGATACTGTATACATTGACCGGCTAGTGTGGTTTTTCTGCCATTCTTATACCGTACATTGTATATGAATTGTTGTATCGAAATAAAATGGATAAAATATTGTGGCGTTCTATACACATGTTGGTACGTTGAAGAATACTTTGTATTGTAGTTTGTATACGGCCTGTTTCTTTCTTTCGTGTTTGTGGCCATCCATAAAGTACGCACGCACGAAAGGTCGACTTCTTTGCCCCCCTCCCCCCTGTATGCATGGCGTACGCAGTGTCCCCCCCCCCCCCCCCCCCGTACGCGTACACATTCCACATTACTTTCCACCTTGCTTTAAAGATAGTATCATACTTTGGTAAGAAACCAAAACAAAAATGTTCACAGATTTACATAAATTATAACTTTCAGGGTATGAAGATGGTGCTGGACAGTAGAAACCTACCGTTAAAATATTTCCGCCTGAAATGGTGTATTTATCCAGAAATTAGTAAAACAACGACCGAAAATCTTTTTGATCTTTTAAAAGATCAAAAATAAAGAGAAAAGACTTCAGAAATACCGTGGCCGTTTTTCACTGTTTTCTCACAAAGTGGGCTCCGTATGGGACTGAAATTTTCACAGATAACTGTTACTGTTTCTGTCTTGATATTTTTGCCCATGGATCTGTATTTCTTTGACCAAAACCAATTAAGTATGATATTACCTTAAACATCATTGAATTATCTCAGTACTTGAATCGGGGCCGGTGCCATTTATTTGCAAGTCAATATCAAATTCTGAAATGAATGACTAAAGTGTACATAATTGGTTTTTATAAATTTAGAGACGTATTTTAATATTTTTAGTTATTTATTAAGTTGAATAAGAAAAGAAAAGGAAAAACAACAACAAATAATCCCGCGGTTCCTTTTATCTCCGTCGTTTTTTCCCCTCTCTTTTCGCTCGATTTGATTAATATGCAAATTTGAAGTTGCCTTATATATGCTATCTGATGGGGTATTTCACACGGGATGGAGCTGCTCAATTCTCTATTCCACCCCAGCACATCCTAACCATTTTAACCCCATCTTAATGTTTCTAGTTCTACCGAAACGTCAAAATGAAGCCGCACTTTTATAGTGTAAAATTTCGTATTATTAAAGGTAGTATCATACTTTAGTTTTTATCAAAGAAATACAGATTCATGGGCAAAAATATCAAGCAAGATACAGTAACAGTCATCTGTGAAAATGTCAGTCCAATACGGTGCCCACTTTTTGAGAGTTGAAAAACAGCCACAGTATTTCAGTAAGTCTTTTCTCTTTTATTTTTGATCTTTTAAAAGATCAAACAGATTTTCGGTCGTTGTTTTACTAACTTCTGGATAAATACACCATTTCAGGCGGAATCATTTTAACGGTATGTTTCTACCACCACCATCTTCATACCCTGTAAGTTTTACGTAAATTTGTGAACATTTCTGTTTTGCTTTCTTACCAAAGTATGATACTACCTTTAACCTGAAGTTAAGGGCGGCCTTCTGCATTAATTAAAGACGGCATGTCCAGTGTCGTATTTGTAGGGGGAGGGGGTGGGGGGGGGGATGATGGGTTGCAAAACAGCTGATACGTTCGTCATTGTTTACCAGCTCACTCAGTACACCAACGAAATCTTCGCCACGACGTGTGGACATGATAAAAGTTGAACCGGAAAAATCCTGATATATCAAGATGTATACTAGATAAACGGGATGTATGCGGTCTGGCACGTTGTACATTAGGTGCACGGAAGTGCCACTATTAACGGATATAATACTTCCCCTGCTACAAAATGTACAGTATAAGTATAGTCTCCGTGTCATACAATTAACCAAATAAGTGCAACATTAGGCCTAAACAAAAAATTGTGTTGCCCTCAGCGACGGACCGTAAAATGCCAAAACTTTGGGTCGGGATTGTTTTTTTTTTCGTCCTAAAGTATAAAAAATCACCATTTGTGACAGAAAATGTAAGATTTAGCAGTAAAAAAGCGTGTCTCCTCAAAACGTCCCAAGACCGTTGAATTGTAAGCCCTGGTGACCATACATCCTGTATTTATTCTTAAATGTTTGAAAGTCTGCCAAAAAAATAAAAAAATAAATAAAAAATCGACCGACCGGCCCAACATTTTAATTTTTCCACTTGAGGGCAACACAACGATTTTTTTTTAGGCCTTATACAATGTGTACTTCAGTGCGTGAGCTACGGCTAACTTATTCCCAGAATTAGAACTTCACACTGAAAGATAAAGTTGGAGAATAACGATTGGTAAAAAAAATGAAACAATACAAATCCTCGTTCATAGGGCATATAAGAACTTAAGGGGAATGGGAAGTATAAGAACTCTATCGTAATATACAATGGGGCTGTTCTTGTTTTATTATTTAGTAATATTGGAACTAAAATTTGTTTATAATTGTAAATTCTTGGGACTATTTACCCAAACTGACCGTGGGTGGCGCTATTTAAATTTATGTCATTGTGTGAAGTAGTCACTGACATAGTCTGGTTCCCTGCCCAAAGATTCCCCGGCGTCTCTTATTAAAAATCTTAGGTCAGGTATCGGCTACGGTTAAAAATAGAACATGACACAGCTGTCATGTCTGCGCAGGCGCGGAAGCTAGTTTTAGAGTTTAGCGAGATTCAATTTTAGCATAAATTTTTGCACTTTTGTAAGCATATGCAATTTTATCTGGACAGAATAAGAAATCAAAGAGTGGGAAAAAACCATACAACAAACTCCTCAAAAGTGCATAATTAGGAAAAGTGCTCTGTTGTATGTGGACAATAATTATGCTCTATTTGGGCTAACTGTAGCCGGAATGAAACATATGTACACGACTTGTCTTTCCCTGAAGTACATGACCTCGCATGACCTGTCGGAAATAGCCGAAAGTCAACGTTGCTATCCGAAGTTGAACGAAAACGAGTTCGTAATGTTTCGGATTTTTCCGTAAAAAGCCAAAACTTGGTCTTTTTGGTCACGTGACCCTCTAGTACACGTAGCCGATACCGGACCCTATATTTGACAGACAATAGTCTGGCGCTTTTTGGGTCCGGGAACCAGACTATCACTGACATAAATACACGGGTTTACACTTCCAAAAGTGCGCATGCGTGATAGTGCCTCGTTTCGAAGTCGCGATAAAAACCGCAGAAGTGTAAACACGTGTATTGTCTTCGACAATGGACGGGCTTACACTTCGAAAAGTGCGCATGCGTAGAAGTGCCTCGTTTTCAAGTTGCGATAAAATCCAAGATGGCCTCCGAAGTGTAAACCCGTGTATAACCCATAGACCTACAGCGCCCTATTCAAATGCATGGCGGGGTACCGTAATTGTGACGGCACCCGACTATTGCAAAACTATGGGCAAAAAAGTTACTTTAACGCAAGAATGAAAAGGAAGGATTTATTCAAAAGGAAATTATAGAGTTAAACGAATTGATATCAACTTGAATTTTCATGATATGTAAAAGAACCAAACAACTGGCAAATTCAAAAGAAAATTGCTTATTCTTAGCGAATGCAGAACGGTAAAAAGTGGCTTAATTGGAGCTAGGTAAACACAATTTTTGGCGAACATTTTATTTTTCGAAATCGTTGGAGTCCAGCTTTAAAGGCAGCGTACAGGATTTGCAAGGCCTGTAAAAAAATAATTGAGTTTGAGACAGAAAATGGACTCAACAGTTCGTAAACAGTGCAAACAGCCACCATGGGAAATCTTGGTTCATCAGATGCTGGGTTTTTCCAAGGAAATCAAGATTTCTTTTTAGCATTTCGAAAGCTTTGTTTAACCGTGAAGGATTCATGGGGCAAGATTATCGGCCGTATTTCTGCTATCCAGAATGAACAAAGCGTAAAAATGTACATGAAACAACGTCTGTGAGGAAGTTTAAGACCTCCACTTCTGTTTAAATTACCAAATTCAGCCAAAACGCACATCATTGCAAATCCTATATGCTCCCTTTAAAGGCATTATATACAAGATTGGTAAAGATGACAGAACAGCTGCGGTCTATTCATAATTTGATTTGTCATAGAATAAAAACAAACCTGTGAAATGTTCAGCTCATGTCATAATCGGAAACTGTAGAAAACAATGAAAACCGCTCACAATATTTTTAAATCTATTCACAGGAGTTATAATCTCCATCAGAGATTGCAATTGTTTTAATGGTATCATTTTTTTACCAGCACCGTTTTCATATCCGAAAGTTATATGTAAATTTGTAAACTGTTATGTTTGGGTATTGTTACCAATTATGTACTGTATCTTTAAAATGAAAATGAAAATTAAACAAATACACTGTTCGTTTTGATAAAATTTGAAAAATTGAACTCAGTGCCCATTATTTTTCGTGTGTAAAATTAACATTTGACCACGAGAATTGCCCAGTTGAAGCGGTGACAAAAAAAAGATACACTTGGTTTATTTTGGTGAAACATTCCTACAATGGAATCTGTCGAGCCAAAGGTCTAAAAAGTTTAAATGAACATGGAGCAAGATGAATTTAAGCTTAATTAGATTTCCACCTTTCTTTCTTTCTTTTAAAGATACAGTAGTATCATACTTTGGTAAGAGACCAAAACAGATGTGTTCACAGATTTACGTATAACTTTCAGGGTATGAAGATGGTGGTGGTAGAAACATACTTTAAATATTTCCGCCTGAAATGGTGTACTGGTGTTGGCCTACATGTATTTATCAAAAAATTAGTAAAACAACGACCAAAAATCTTTTTGATCTTTTAAAAGATCAAAAATAAAAGAGAGAACATTTAAGAAATACTGTGGCCGTTTTTCGCTGTTTTCTCAAACAGTGGGCATCTTATGGGACTGAACTTTTCACAGATTACTTTTACTGTATCTTCCTTGATATTTTGCCCACGAATCTGTATTTCTTTGACATAAACCAAAGTATGATACTACCTTTAAGCCTATTGTCAGAGGAAAAGGCGCAATTGTGTTTATTTATTAATCAGTTAATGTCATGAATGAAGGCGTCGAGTTATAATTAAAGGTTTACTGTAATCAAAACTCATATGAAGTTAAATACATCTGTATTGTTATAAAACTCAACTTGTCTATC
Organism: Astropecten irregularis; assembly: GCA_963971285.1. Classification (NCBI taxonomy): domain Eukaryota; kingdom Metazoa; phylum Echinodermata; class Asteroidea; order Paxillosida; family Astropectinidae; genus Astropecten; species Astropecten irregularis. The sequence continues at coordinate 12,669,575 of OZ020251.1, read as the reverse complement.
ATTGTTTGCGATAACTAATATTGCATCTATAGAAAAGGGAGGTATTTTAAACACCTAATTTACATGTAGCACGCCACTTTTTCTCGACAAAAAACCTTGCTTACTTCTCATGCAGAACGCCACGCTGTATACCGCGGTGCGAGCCTATATAGTTCTGTATTATAGGTGACGTCACACGCTATTTTTGCGTGGATCGGTTCCAAGGGGAACTTTTTGGTGGTCGGGGCATACATGTCCTGATTTTTATACGTTTTGGTCAAAATTGTAGAAATTGTAGAAACTGTAATTTATAAAGTCATTACTTATGTATTAAGCAATAATTTTGAAGCAATTTCACCCCTTTCCCTTTGAAGCAATTTCACCCCTTTCCCAAATTATTTTGATTACAGTAAACCTTTAAAGGTAATATCATACTTTGGGTTTTGTCAAAGAAATACAGATGCATGGGCAAACATATCAAGGAAATTAATCTGTGCATACGGTCATTACGGTGCTCACTTTTTGAGAAAACAGTGAAAAACAGCCACAGTATTTTTTAAGTCTGTTCTCTTTTATTTTTGATCTTTAAAAGATCAAAAATAATTTTGGCCACTTTATACCCTGTATTTTATCGGAAAATCTCTGAAGATTTCTGTTTAGGCATGCTACCATAGTATGATACTTCCTTAAAAGGTTTAATGAGGATACGTGCCGAACGTCAGATTTATTTGTCTACTTAGCATACTAAAATTACATGTACTGACGCACATCCAGAAATAGGCGGTAGCGGACATATGGGGCCGATTTCAACAACGCTTTGCGATCATCGCTAACTGAGCACAAATCCATCGCGAAACGGAGAATCGATCGTAAAATAGCCATCTCATATCAAGTGTGATAGCGATGATCGTAGAATACGACTTTAGTGAAATTGACCCCAGGGGCCAGTTTCGTGAAACACAAAGATTGATCTTAAAGCGTGAACCAGTCTGAACTCTGAACTTGCTAGAACAAATGCATGTCACTATTAAGATAAATCTTATGCTAGAAGTCCACTGGGCCGGCGCCAGTTGGTGCCAGTTCGCGCCAATGCAATTTGCTGTGGTGCCTAGTGTCGCCAATAAGGTGCCTAGTGGCGTGCAGTGGCTCAAACTGCCTCCCAACTGGCTCGTGGAGGGAACGGCGGCAAAAAATCAGCGCGAAGTATCCACCAAGTGGCACCAAATGGCACAAACAATCCGCCTATTGGAATCCACTTTAATGTAATGGCGCGCGCCAAGTTGTGCCACTACGCGCCAATCACACTTTGGCGCGAACTGGCACCAACTGGCGCCGGCCCAGTGGACTCCTAGCTTTAAAGAGTTTTATGAACGCCAACCCAATAATGACATACAAATCGATCGCTACTTTGAGTAGCAATTAATTTCAGTTTAGCGATGGATTTGGGCTTTAGCGATGATCACAAACCGTTAGTGAAATCGGCTCCTTGGTGACCTTTTTACTAACTGTAGATCCACGTGTTGAAAATTGTATAGCAAGCCTAGATGCTGTTGATTACGTGGGGGTCTTTGAGGGTGTGTGGGTGGGTGTGTGTGTGTAGGTTTGTTGAGCTGGCTCATGGCCGGCCACGGTGTTTACCGATGAAGTTATGGTAATTTGGTACATGTGTACAATTAACATGAAGATGTTGGTTAGTTGGTCGTCTTATTTCTGCAGGGGATGTTTCAAACTCTAAAGTCTGAGTACAAAGTCAATCGAATGACCAAGAGGTTTGCAACAAAAGTGAGACATGAATTAGCGAAACGTGTCACTTGATTTCAGTGTTCAGTTACATATAACTTGTCATATTGTGCCTTCTAGGACCGCTATGGCTGACAGGAACCAAAATACATGTATTCGTCAAACGCCGATGACGTCAGTAGGGGAACAAATTGAACAGGAAGAGGATACGGCTGAACATGCGCAGATAAATGACAAGCAGCTCCAGGCTCGAGGTAAATAATGAAGTCATCTCGATCACCTCCTCACCCCATCCCGTATGTCCCACCAATCCCATTCCATTCCATTCCATTCCATCCCATTCCATCCCATTCCATCCCATTCAATCCCATTCCATTCCATTTCATACCATCCCATTCCATTCCGTTCCATGCCATCCCATTTCATCCCATTTCATCCCATGCCATACCATTCCATCCCATTCGGCACACCATGCCATTCCATTCCATTCCATCCCATCCCATCCCATCCCATCCCATCCCATCCCATCCCATCCCATCCCATCCCATCCCATCCCATCCCATCCCATCCCATCCCATCCCATCCCATCCCATCCCATCCCATCCCATCCCACCCCATCCCATCCCATCCCATCCCATCCCATCCCATCCCATCCCATCCCATCCCATCCCATCCCATCCCATCCCATCCCATCCCATCCCACCCCATCCCATCCCATCCCATCCCATCCCATTCCACCCCACCCCACCCCATCCATTCCCCATCCCATCCCATCCCATCTCACCCATCTCATCTCACCCTGCCCCATTCCACCCAATCTCCTTGACACATCGCTACTATTTTGTTTGTCTTCATTCCATTCACTTGCAGAGTCAGATCTTGCATCAGCTCTGGCAACTGGCTTACAGTTGGAACCAAAACCGCTGGTACAAATAGCCAACGCAGCAGTGTCTACTTCGCTAAGCCAGCACACCGGCCCCAGTAGCAATGTCAACGTCAGCGGCTCCCATAACCCCTCCTTCCTCGGCCCGGTCACAGGAACCTTCAATTTCCACTTTGGGTCAGACTCCAAAGGTAACTACGACCTGTTGGTCCCATTTCGAAAAAATCCACAGGTTTGGTTTCAAGTCAGACACAAAAAGTGTATTTAGGGTACACAATGCATGCTCCAAATGTCCCAATGGCACAGTTACGTGTTAAAGGGGGCATACAGGATTTGCAAAGATGTGTGTTTTGGCTGAATTTGGTACTTAAACAGAAGTGAATGTCTTAAACTTCCTTACAGACATTGTTTCATGTACCTTTTTTTGCTTTAATCATCTGGATAGCAGAATTCTTCACGGTTTCACCACGCTTTTGAAATGCTGAAAAGATCGTTCGGACGAACTATTTTTAAAAGACACTAAATCTTGATTTCCTTGAAAAACCCAGCATCTGATGATCAAACCAAGATTTCCCATGGTGACTCGATGTGCACTGTTTACGAACTGTTAGTCCATTTCTGTCTCAAACTCAATATTTTTTTTTTTGGAGGCCTTGCAAATCCTGTACGCTGCCTTTAAATATGAATTGCATTCTTGTACTTGAATTTGAATCGGTTTTAATTGATTACATTTGGGTGTTACGTTCAATAGAACTGCATTAAGGGGATGAATTTATAACTTTTGTTCCTAAAGATGGTGTCCAATTCGGCGCCCTCGCTGGACCAGAAACAAGCTCCAACGGGTTATGTTTAATTATACGTCCAAACCACATTACAATTCATTGAATTTGATTTCCCCCTCCTCCAGGTTCTGAACATCCCTCTCCGAGGCGTGTGCAACACACGCCCCCTCCGCCTCGGCACGCCCTTAAAGAAGAAGGTATCACTACCCTATGGATTAATGCGCACATGTCTTTTCCAGTAATTTATCAGATTCTCTGTCTGTTTAAAAGCGGTCATCAAAATAACCACAAGGGAAACTTACTGATTAAGTTTTAAGTCATTAAAAAGTGAACGAAGAGCAGGATTCGAACCAATGACCTTCGGAATACCGTACCGGCACTCTAACTAACTGAACTACCAAGCCCTATATTTGTTATAGTGATGTCCCTAATAGTCAATTATCTTTGCTCGTTTTGGCAGTCAGAAGCCATAAAGCCACTCACATATCCCAGGGATATCATTGGAGATACACGCAGCATTAACACTGCTGCAATCTCAGAAACAGTACATAGAGGATCACTCAAAGAGGATACGGCTGTAACCGGTGGAGATAATACCAACGGTTCTTCTCAGAACCACATACTCTCACATAAGAGATTACATGGTGTCACAGCAAACCTACCTTCTGTTATTACTTTAGTACTTTAACCCTAACCCTCCTTCATACCACAATTTACAACACAATGTTTTCCCAGTGGTAAGGAAAGTATCCTGAATACCACAATACAACACAGTGTGTTTTTCATGGTTTATGATCCAATTCTTTGTGGAGACTGCAGTCAAGTGTGGTAAGCAGTCTGGTAGATGCAGAGGGTTAGGGTTAAGTCTTATTTGGCACTTTCTCTTTGTATCCATATTTCATATCCAGGTCGTCAAGGATGTTATCGGGAAGACAGGAAGTCGGATGAATCCGCTCGGGTGATCACATATGCAGATATGCAACATGCAGCTGATTGCTGTGAAGCTGTCCTGAAGCGTCACTACAAGACTACGGGTAGCTACGTACAGCTGATTCCCTGGGTAGACGATGACAACGAACACATCATGGACATTTACACGGAGCTACTGCTTGAGGAAGAGCGGTATATGGAGGAATTGGTATCATACGAAGGTATGTTTTGCCTTCGAACAAGAGAGGACGACCCGATCAAAAGGATCGTTCTGGTAGGGCTAGCCGGCCGGGGAAAGTCGACCCTTGTCGACAAGATGGCATACGATTGGGCTGTCTTTAATCGAGCGCTGCGGCAGTTCAAACTAGTCTTTGTCTTGAAACTAGGTGCAATGGATCCAAGGTTGGGTCTGGTTGATGTGATCTTTGACCAACTTCTAGATCAGGACACAAGCATTGACAGGTCTGGCTTGGAGTGGTACATTCAGAGTCATCCCAAGGACGTCCTAGTCCTGATGGATGGGTTTGACGAGTTGATACTTCCCAACCCGTTGCGGGAAATCCCACCCAAGTCGGTTCTCACACTCCTCAGTCGAAAGTCTTGCAGAGAATGCTGGGTGGTTGTCACAACTAGACCCTCTCACATGGACAGGCTAGTCACGAAACAACTGATGCAGAAGCCTTTCGCACGAGTCAGGGTAACAGGGTTCACCGAAGAGAACATCGCAGAATACGTCAACCGGTTTTACGGCCGGGAGGACCCAGGGAATGCACAGGGATTGCTTCGGAGAATAATGTCATCATGTGTCATGACTGACTTGGCCAAAAGCCCCATGCTCCTGTTGTTGATGTGTCTAATGTGGAGACAGAATTTCAGTCTACCCGAGACACTGTCATGCCTGTTCAAAGAGGCTGTCTTGTACTTATTCAAAAGAAAATCAGACGTGTCGCTTGACTGTGTTCTGAACGTCATGACTGAAATTGGTAAGGTAGCCCTGAGGGGGCTCCTGTCCCCGAACAAAGTACTGTCTTTTGAAGAAAGACAGTTTGGTCGGGAAACATTGAATCTGGCCCTCAATGCTGGCCTACTCACCAGACAAAGTGTGTTGGCTAAGGGACTGGTAACCTGTACCAATGTACAGTTCATACACAAAACATTCCAGGAATATTGCGCCGCAAAATACCTGCAAAGCTTGCCTGAGTCAGAATTTCAGGACGCTTTGAACCCAAGTGCCATGTTTAACGTCGGCGAGTACGAGCACCTTCTGCGGTTTTGCTGTGGCAACAACGAGACGTGCACTCGAAACATTCTGGGTATGTTTGTGAGTGGTATGTGGATGGATCGGGATCAGACAGATACGTCTGACGGGAAGGGATCTTGTTACGAAAAGCAAGTGAAGCTAGCACTAGAATGTTGCTTCGAGAGCCAGTCACAGGCCTCTTCACCAGACGAGTTCACCAGACGTCTTCTAACTGACGAAATCGCTCTGCAAGGGTGGATAGCCGAAGATCTAAACTCGTTCTCCTTCTTTATGAAGTGTGTTGCCAGCCAGGCAGCGGAGGAAGGAAATCCCTATTTGTCCAAAGTGAAGAAAATCCATTTTGAGAGATGCAACTTCGAGATGTCAAGTGAAGGTTTGGCTTGCTCCTTGAAGGCAATGACGAGTCTACTCAGTCTGAGTCTGTTGAGATGTTCATTTACTCGATTCGACTTAGAGGGTATCATGTCGCGTCTTAGCCACGCATCAAACTTGACGGAGCTGGATCTCTCGGGATCCTCTCTGGAGGACGACTATGCAGAATCATGGTCTGGTTTCCCAAGTTTGAAAAACCTGCAATCGATGAGATTGACGAATTGCCGGTTGTCTAGTCAAGCGGGGAAACACGTCATTGAGTTTCTCAGTAGATGTCCTAACTTGATTCGTTTGGACCTTTCCTTGAATAACTCACTTGGTGCCTCAGGAGAGTTGTGCTTCCCCTACTTGATGCATTGTCAACCCCTCCAAGTTCTCGACTTGAGTTGTACTGGACTGGGGGGCAAAAGCATGACCTGTCTTGTGGAGTCCATGGGTTACATGCCAAACTTGATCGACTGCAATCTGTCTGCAAACCTCCATTTGCTTGGCACTGCACCCCAGTGGTCTGCCCTGTTCAGGCGTTGTAGACAGCTCCAGAAGCTTTCCTTGATCGGCAGTCCCGTGTCAGGGATGGATCTAGCACAGCTTTCTTCGTCACTGAGCAAGTTGCCAGATCTACTCCAATTAGACCTCTCCTTGGTCGATCGCCCCCAGCCAGAGTGGAAGCATTTAGAGCGTCTGAGCGGCCTCTCTACGTTAGACATCACAAGATGTGCCATGACCAGTTACGATTTGCAACAAGTCGTTGAAGTGCTTGAAGATAGCGTCAACCTTGTTGAAATGCATGTGTCAATGGGCAGGAGTCTGAGCGCCTCAGCTGCCATCTGGGCTCCGCATTTGAAGCGTTTGAAGCATATTCGGAAGCTTCTGTTCGAAGACTGCGAATTGGAAAGATACCTTACAACGTCTTTAGTTGTCGCAGTCGCATCCATGAGGTGTATTGCGCAGTGCACAGTCGACTTCCAGTACGATACAGCAACATACGTGGTTGAGCAGACGAGCGATGGCACCATCTGGGACTTGAGCAACTACTCGCTGTCCAACACAGGTCTGGATGACATTCTGGTGTCGCTGGCCGATAGGGATGACGTGGTCGAGCTGACCCTCGCTCAAAACTCGCTGCGGGGCTCGGCCGAAATGTGGTCCGTCCATCTGAGGCGCATGAAGCGACTTCAGAAGCTGGACCTAAGCAGCTGCTCGCTGAGTAGTGTAGATATGAGAGAGATCGGGAAGTGCTTGGGCAGCCTGCCCGATGTTACTGAAGTGGATCTGTCATATAATAGGCAAATGACGGACTAGGATTTTGATGACGAATTAGTTGAGGAGGAATATAGTCCCACTCAGTTCAATACGTAGACAAGTCTTTCTTTGAAGTGTTCAATCTTTATTCCGAAACACAATGCCCCTCGGTATAACCACACACGCGAGGAGCTTATGATTATATTCAGCTGTTTCAACGTATCAGGGTTTTCATTGAAAAGTGAACAAAGAAAAATTGACTGAAGCTGGATTCGGACCGGCGACCTCCTGAATACCGTGCAGGCGCTCTACCAACTGAGCTATCCAGCCCTCCGTTGGTGGTGACCCCAATAGTCAGTTATCTTTGTTCATATGGCAGTCAGAAGCCATGAAACCACGCACACACCGCCGTGCCCCAGGGATCGTTTCAATGATACACGCAATAAGCAATGCTGCAACCTGGGAACGGTACATGGGGGATCACTCAAAGAGGATACGGCTTTTTAATTAATATCAGGATTTTCCTTTGCTTCCTCCATGCACGTGGTCTTTGTGATAGAACGTCTGGAACTCGCTGTACGTCTGAATCATGATCTTGTTCTTGTACTCCAACATTTAATGACATAATTTTTTTAACGACTAATTTGATCATCTGTATTGCTTCAATGCTTTAAAGGTAGTATCATACTTTGGAAAGAGACCAAAACAGAAATGTTCACAGATTTACGTATAACTTACAGGGTATGAAGATGGTGGTTGTAGAAACATACTGTTAAAAATGTTCCGCCTGAAATGGTGTATTTATCAAGAAATTAGTAAAACAACGACCGAAAATCTTTTTGATCTTTTAAAAGATCAACAATAAAAGAGGAAACACTTAAGAAATACTGTGGCCGTTTTTCTCTCAAAAAGTGGGCAACATATGGGACTGAAATTTTCACAGAATACTTTTACTGTATCTTCCTTGATATTTTTGCCCACGAATCTGTATTTCTTTGACAAAAACAAAAATATGATACTACCTTTAATGTCTTCAAGTTTCCTTCATCTTGAACACCCAACTCAGTTACAATATTAGTACACATATCCCGGAATGGCGTCTGAAGTTACAAGTTCACGATAAGATGCTAATGGTAATCATGTTTCAGTTGGCAGGGCCTGATGACGTTTCAATCCTAGCAGGATCTTCCTGAAATGCCTTTTAAAGATCCTGCTAACATCAGGCCCTCGTTTTGTCTCCAAGCGAGTCGGGCCGTTATTCGGGCCCATGAGCAGTTTGCGCGGCAGTTTGTATTACTTGTATTAAGTAAATAATGGAAATAATTATATATTTTTGTATTGATAAATCAGGGACTACATTCACAAGCCTACTTAAACAGGAATAAATTACAAAGAGTGAGCAGTTTTTTTCATGATGAATGCAAAATAATGTCATCTGTGTATTTATTAACAATGCCCATTGTTTTTAGAACTATTGTAGTGTGCTGAATATTTGGATATCAAGTTCACATATAAGGTGTTGGCAACAATTAAACTGCTTTTGTATCCAGCAAGGCCTTCTTCGAATGTTTCAAGAACATTAGTAATTTCCGGTGTTTATATTATGAGCTCCAACACATTTTTTTAAAATGTTCTGTAACTTTGTAAACACTTTTTAATTGTTCTTACTTTTGTATTTAACCTTATGTGTTTGTTTTTAGAATTGCGCGAATATGTATTTGTTTGCTGATTATTGATTTTTGTATCGTTATTCTGTGCGCAGTTTCAATGTTGTTTTGACTTTTTTATTTGTATTTTCTTTATACAAAATATTGCCCAACACAAGGCCCTAGAGGGCCACTCAAAGGCGAGGGCTAAAGGAAAGGAGAGAGAAAAAAAACAGAGCAATTAGGAAGATCTGTTTGCAAGAAAACTTTGACATAATGAGGGTGTCACACTTTATCAGGACTATAATCACTAAATACCATACAGGGTGTATACTAGTTACCTTTACGTTTCAAGGGATGGTACAGAATTGGTAAGACAATTAATACACTTCATGATCACAGATTCACATAAAACTTACACAGTAAAATGGTGATGATAGGAGAAAACATCCCATGAAATGTTTTTGTCTAAATAAATAAATGAAATTATATAACACCTTAGTAGATCCTTGTCATTTGATTGGAGGATTGTATGTCACGTGATATTTGATAAATAGACCAATTCATGGCTTACGTCACAACCGTTGAAATTTGTTCCATCCACCGTGCATTTTTGGTGCCATCCGATTTGTACCATTGCACGCCAGGAACTCTAATACGTGATTGGTCAAGCGGCGTTCCATTTATTTGTCACTGCGTGCGCGCGTACGTGTTGGTGTGCAACGCGCGTTACTGTAATAAGAGCATAAAGTTTGCCAAGATTTTAAGCTTTTTTTGTCTCGCTAACTCTTAAAAATAATGTTATCCTCCAATCAAAATCAAATGACAAAGATCTACTTAGATGTTATATAAAACAAATAATGAATGTTTCACATTCGTAGAATGGTAAAAATAATTTCATTCGGTGACAGATGGACTGTTCCATTCCACTCGGCTTCGCCTCGTGAAATGGAACAGTCCATCTGTCACCTCATGAAATTATTTTTACCATTCCACTCATAAACATTCATTATTTGTATACTATTTTCCGATCGGAATAAATCGCTTCGAAGCGCTTTATTCATTCCTTGAAATAAATTATGTACAGTTCTCTGTACACGGGTTTTCACTATTTTCTCGTGACCCAGATGGCTGATTGACCTCAAACTTCTACAGGTTTGTCAGTTAAGGTATATGATGGATTACATAGTGTGCTTTCACTGTCAGCAGCGGTTTTGTCGCAAACACCAGTTCTGTACCATCCCTTTAATACTCGTGGATCAATTTGCTTATAGAGTCAGGACTCAGGGTGGAGGGTCTGACGTAAATTACTGACAAAAATGAGATTGCAGATATTGCTATACGATCGAAATACCATGCAGGCATTGCTCACCCTAAGCACGATTATAGTTCATCAGGTCATGCTTGATTAGTAGTTTGACTAAGTATAATTATAACGAATTGCTCGGATCATGTCGTGGACCCGCATTATTATTCCAATTTTGTCCAAAGCTCCTTATATAAAGCTATCTCATTGATATTCTCGTTTTTGTGTAAAGTTCAAAGAAGAAATTTGAAGAAAGAAAGATTCAAGGTGATGTTTAAATTGATTTTTGAGTATTTTAAAAAAAAAAGGTCTATCACCCTTTTCTTGGTATATACTGTACCTGTATAATTATTAATAGCAATAATAATCGTGTCATAAAAAACTTAAACGTCTGTGACGTTGGAATAACCGCCGAGTGAATTATATTGCAATCAATGAATGTTAAAGGTAGTATCATACTTTGGTTTTTCTCAAAGAAATACAGATTCTTGGGCAAATACACATAAATACACCATTTCAGGCGGAAACATTTTTAACTGTTTCACGTTTCTACCACAACCATCTTCATATCTTGTAAGTTATAAGTAAAACTGCGAACATTTTAATACCGTTTTGGGTTTCTTACCAAAGTATGATATTCCCTTTAATATCATTATCAATTATTTAATTAATTAATGAAATACTGGTATAAAAGAACAATGACTTCTTTTAGACCGATCCGTCGGCACGATACATCATCCACCATTACTGCGGTGTCCCCGTCCGCCTTTTGTGTAACATCAAAAGAATTTTAGCTCCGCCGCAGTCTTTACTGCAGAGTGTATTAAGGGACGCATAGTCGTATGCACCCTGCATGTAATGAACGTAAATTCTTTGTAGCCACACAAAAGGCGGATCGGGACACCGCAGTAATGGTGGATGGTGTATCGTGCCATCGGATCGGTCTATAAAATGTAGTTCGTTTTATAATCACTGAAGCTGGTTCGATTTGCCAATACTGGTGCCGTTGTTATGCTAATTCATTACAAGTGTTTATATGAAGAATATATTTTGCATAAATTACTATTTCTTACTTTTGATAAATAAAAGAGGAGTCATATTCCCCTGCAATCTTGATAATGTGACAGGATTCTTATTTAATATTATACAATATGGAAAGTGCAGTGTATACCGAGGGTTTCATATTTTTAAATAAATTGAATATTCAAAATTGTATTTCCTGTCCTCGTTATAGGCCTATAACACCACGGTGAGGTCTAGGCCAACATAACTACAAAAGTATAATTCATTTACCCAATAAAAGATTATAAGTTTAAATTCATCTTATACGGAAGTAAGGGGATAACGGATAAAACCTATCATAAAAAAGCACTTGTATGTGCTTTTTTATGATAGGTTTTATCCGTTATCTCGCTCGTGAGTCAGATGGTTTGGCTTAGGGCCGACATCAATATTTGGAAACGAAATATATCTCATAATTAGAGCCTGATCATGACTGTTATTATTATCAATCATGGAGGAAGGAACATGATGATACATGTTCCTTCCTCCATGTATCAATTAATGAGCTCATGCTCCAGCTTTGTCTCTGCGGGTCCATATTCCGAAAAAAAAAACAGGTTGTATTTCTTCTTTGAAGCTGAAGCTCTGTTTTCTTTTTCAAACTACAGTGTACTTCCGAACCGCTGCCAAAAGCCTCTATGGGGCCGTCCATAAAGTACGTACGCACGGAGGTGGGGTGGGGGGGGGGGGGGGGGGGGGGGTTGTTACCGATGCGTACGCCATGCGTACAGGGGGAGGGGGGGTTAAGGCCAATGCGTACCGTACGCAAACGAAACATTTGCATAGCATTATCGCGCGAAAAGAGAGGTAAAAAACGTGAAAAAAGCACCGGGATTGTTTTGTTTTTTCCTTTTTTTTTCATATTCAACAAAAATGATTAAAAAAAATAGTAAAATCCATCTGTAAATGTATAAAAACCTGTTATTAAACTTATAGTCATTCATTTCAGAATTTGAAAGTGACGTCCAAATAACGGTACCGGCCCGGATTACTGTGACATTTTAATGATGCTAAAGCAAGGGACCACGTACGAGAAGTGAACAACTTAACCTAATGTGGAATGCGTATGCGTACAGAGGGGGGAGGGGGGGTCAACAAAAGTCGATATTACCTTTAAGCAATGTTTGTGCTTCAGCAGATCTAGGAAATTGGCCCCAGGCATAAAATCTTACACGACCATTATGTTTTTGAACCGGGAGGTTTTTGTACATAGCATGACTGTGGATGGCAGATTATGGGAGTACGGTTTACGAAATTACGGCATGCCGTCCATATCCCGAGCAAAATAATTAAAAATACGTTGTTTGAATTTTATTTGCAAATGGCACGCCATAGGTATAACCCTTTGTCTGTCTCCCTGACGAAACACACGCGTTTGAACGTGCACTAGTACAGAGCCTGACTAAATGTCCCGTTGCATTGTGGGTAATTCCATCCAAGATGGCGATTGCACCAGTTCTAAAATTTGACAAAATTATGTGAAATCTTTTCAATCCATCTTTTGCGTGTTTTGTGTACTGTTATTATCGAATCATTGCTTTACTGGATATTCCCATATTCTTAACGAGTATTTATTGTTCACGTTACGGAAGAAAAAAGCGTGATGGTGCGTAGCTATCGCTGATTAACCAGTTAACGAAGGTAAGTGTAACGTCGGTAACTCAAGTCTCAACAAGGAAAGACAAGGAGTGCTCACAATGAATAGCCGCCGGTCCGACGCTAATTTAGTAAATTAAGGGGATTGTGATAGACGGGATCCCCAAAACACCTTGATTATTTTGGCCCTTAAAATAGCTTCTAGTTCTACTCCTCAAAATTGATACTTTTGACTCTCAGCAAACGTTCCTGTGTGCTTAAATTTTAAGCCGAGATTGAAGAAATTTGTGCAACATTTCACTAAAATTAAAAATGCAATTTTCTTTCGCTCTTCTTCAGTTCCCACTGGGCATTTTACCCGTTATTACCCAGGTTATAACGGGTAATAACAGTGATATTACCCGGTAATATCAACTGGGTAATAACAGGGAAATAGTAGACCAATCTTTCCCCGTTACTACCCCTTAATATGTAACCGATATTTCTGTTATTGCTATGTTATTACCACTTGATATTACCCCTTTTACCATGATATTACCATAAGAATGTAACCGATATTTCTGGTCTTTCCTCGTTATTACCATCCGATATTACCCCTTTTACCATGATATTACTGTGGAAATGTAACCGATATTTCTGGCATTTCCCCGTTATTACCATCCGATATTACCCCTTTTACCCAATATTACCGCAGAAATGTAACCGATATTTCTGGCATTTCCGTGTTATTACCATCCGATATTACCCCTTTTACCTAATATTACTGGGTAATAACAGGGAAATAGTAGACCAATCTTTCCCCGTTACTACCCCTTAATATGTAACCGATATTTCTGTTATTGCTACATGTTATTACCACTTGATATTACCCCTTTTACCATGATATTACCATAAGAATGTAACCGATATTTCTGGTCTTTCCTCGTTATTACCATCCGATATTACCCCTTTTACCATGATATTACTGTGGAAATGTAACCGATATTTCTGGCATTTCCCCGTTATTACCATCCGATATTACCCCTTTTACCATGATATTACTGTGGAAATGTAACCGATATTTCTGGCATTTCCGTGTTATTACCATCCGATATTACCCCTTTTACCTATTATTACTGGGTAATAACAGGGAAATAGTAGACCAATCTTTCCCCGTTACTACCCCTTAATATGTAACCGATATTTCTGTTATTGCTACATGTTATTACCGCTTGATATTACCCCTTTTACCATGATATTACCATGATAATTTAACCGATATTTCTGGCATTTCCCCGTTATTACCATCCGATATTTCCCCAATATTACCGGGGTAATGTAACCGATATTTCTGGCATTTCCCCGTTATTACCATCAGATATTACCCCTTTTACCCAATATTACTGTACGTGAGAATGTACAGTAATTGATACTTCTGGCATGGCAAAGTTTTCACTGCTGGACAATGACATGCATCAGTGTTTACCTGAAATACAAAGGTTCAATGCTGACTTTATCACTGAATTTATATCTAAATCCATTTCAATCATTAGGCCTATATGTGCTATTGAATATCTGCAAGGGTTTTACAAAGGAAGCACACACAAACACATCGATCTATTTTCATCATATTCTGTATATGTATTCATCAACAAGACTTTCTTGTATAAAAACATAATTGAAAGGCAAAATTAGAGCTCATTCATACAAATTCATTTTGCTTGACCCCATGGTGAATTTTAAATTTTGTCAGTCCAGGACTCCAGACATATATTATTCAAATAAGGTATTTAAATGCTTTAATTGGTTCACTCATTTCCATCATCTGACCTCCCAAGCCGCATTCGAAGTGCAAGGTTGAACAAAAGGTTGAACAATCAACAATGTTGAACCTTTTGTTCAACCTTGCAACTTCAAATGCCCTTGGGAGGTCAGACATGGAAATGATTGAAGTTGAACAAATTGAAGCATTAAATACCTTGTTTGGTTAATATGTCTGGACAAAATTCACCATGGGGTCAAGCAAAATGAATTTGTCTTTGATGTACGTTTATGAGCTCTAATTTTGCCTTAAAAATATTCTTCAACGTTGCCACAAAAAGTCAAAACATTTAAGAGGTGCAGGATTGGTAACATACCCAAACAGAAATGTTCACAGATTTATAAATATAACTTTCATGGTATAAAGATGGAGCTAGTAGAAGCATACGGTTAAAATATTTCCGCCTGAAAAGGTGTATTTGTCCAGAAATTATAGTTAAACAAATAAAAGACTCTCTCTCTCTCTCGGCTCCTCGTCGATGTCCCTTTGGCTAGGGTACTCCAGTATATCCTCGTCGCCAAAATGTTATGTCCTTACTGATAGACTTTAAAATGTGAGCACAAAGGAGACTGCAACATGTAGTACTGGCTACATCATGTATTGTATGTGATGACTGGATCTCAATGGTGGTAACCACGCAACTAATCCAAAAGTACAATTACAAGGCGCGATATGCACATGCGCACATAGTCATCAATCAAGTACACAACAGTATATCCTCAATGTTTAGTTGCTATCGTCGTGCAAAGTGTCGAGGGTGGCTCCTCCTCTGCTCTGATTCCATTCAGCTTTGCTTCTCTGGTTATGGAGGCCATCTTTATGAGTGAAGCCATCTTGGTGTTCATGGTTGGCCTCAAATTCTTTCTTGACCGGTGGCCGTCAACTATTTCTGAAAGCATCAAAGAAATATAGAGAAATATGCATACAGATTAATTTCTAAGTTATAAGTAGAAATTTGTACCAGAACTAGCTAGCCACAGGCTGTTTTCTCAAAATATCCACTGGCATTCTGTTTCTAATGAATTTTGCTTTTGACACCATTAACATTTTTCAAATTGTATCTATTGTCGATCGATGTTTAGAAGTATCCTGCATGTTTGTGAACTTAGTTAACCACGGCCCCTTTAATATACAGGAGTGAGCTGAAATTTTCACAGGTTTATCATTTCATGTACATGCTTGATCAGAGTGCTGCTCTGTGACCTTTATCAAGCATTTAATTACAGTGTAGGAACCAAAATAATATTGTTAATTCAGTGTGGCCATTTCAAGCTTTCACTGCCACAGAATTAATCCCTAAATGTTGTTAAATAAAGAAAAGGTGAAATATTCCACAGTTGGCCATGAGGCCAGTTCAGTAAACACCTAAACCCCCTAAGTTAAACTCTTGTTATGCTCATTACAGTCTCCCTTAGTTCAATAGAAACATCAAAGCAATAATGGGAATTATCTATTCTGAATCAGAATATGACCAATTACGGACCAAGATGTCAGCCTTTTAAAGGCCGACTCCTTAATTGTTCAACTTTACCAAAAATTGGAAATTGGCCTACTACATATTAATTACTTTATTAGGCCCTCACAGTTAAATAGATCGAGTGTCACAATAATCTAGAAAATCTCTACTTCTAATACATGGTATTAAAGTAATAACGTGTAAAACATTAGCTACAGACAAATTAACAAACTTTTCCTACCTGAAAAGGATTGAAGAGTAGATCAGAGAAGCAGCAGTCAACTCAGCAGAATTGTTAACTCACTGA
Organism: Astropecten irregularis; assembly: GCA_963971285.1. Taxonomy (NCBI): domain Eukaryota; kingdom Metazoa; phylum Echinodermata; class Asteroidea; order Paxillosida; family Astropectinidae; genus Astropecten; species Astropecten irregularis. The sequence goes on along the minus strand of OZ020251.1, from coordinate 12,653,212 downwards.
AGAGCAATGGCAAAGTGAATCACCTATTCTCCTTTTCCCTCCAAAACCAACTGAATTTATCCAGTTCACCAGTCCCTTCTTTACTATTGGCCTATTTGTCCTTCTGAATATTCCATGTAATAATCCTGACTTGTGATTGGTCCTCATTGTTTAAGGCTAATTATTCATAGATGCCCCACGTCAACTCACAGATGCTTTACAGCTGTGCATGGTGGGCATTTTGCAGGCTAGTTCAATCAGGTCTATTATAGAGCAAGGTCAAGTGTTTGACCACCAACATTGGGTTTGTTGCCAGAAGGCCTGAACTGGCTCATAGCAGAATTCCTTAAGGGAATCAGCTAAGTACATGTAGGTCAGGGATTGTGAAATCTTGGACCATAATGCAGGGTTCAGGTACAAGTTGCATGATTGTATATATGTATACACCTGAACACATAAAAAAAATACTGTACAAGTAATGTACATGTACACTGTATGTATGTAGTACAGTGTCCATGTGGTCATCCTCCTTCTGTCACATGCACGTATAAGTATATGCATCATAGTGAAAGTACATGTTATAACCCATTTCAACCGTCAGTTACTCAGTTATTACCCACATTACCTCTCATCACGGCCTGTTGTTACTCGGTAAAATATGGGTTTCAACAAGGTAATAACAGTAATATTTGAACTTATGAATTTTGTTGGAATTGCTGTTATTTTTCTGTTATTACTCAAGTTATCAATGTTATCACCCATTTCAACCGTCAGTTATTACCCACATTACCTCTCATCACCCTGTTGTTACTCGGTAAAATATGGGTTTCAACAAGGTAATAACAGTAATATTTGAACTTGTGAATTTTGTTGGAATTGCTGTTATTACTCATGTTACCAATGTTATCACCCATTTCAACGGTCAGTTATTACCCACATTACCTCTCATCACCCTGTTGTTACTCGGTAAAATATGGGTTTCAACAAGGTAATAACAGTAATATTTGAACTCATGAATTTTGTTGGAATTGCTGTTATTTTTCTGTTATTACTCAAGTTATCAATGTTATCACCCATTTCAACCGTCAGTTATTACCCACATTACCTCTCATCACCCTGTTGTTACTCGGTAAAATATGGGTTTCAACAAGGTAATAACAGTAATATTTGAACTTATGAATTTTGTTGGAATTGCTGTTATTACTCAAGTTACCAATGTTATCACCCATTTCAACGGTCAGTTATTACCCACATTACCTCTCATCACCCTGTTGTTACTCGGTAAAATATGGGTTTCAACAAGGTAATAACAGTAATATTTGAACTCATGAATTTTGTTGGAATTGCTGTTATTTTTCTGTTATTACTCAAGTTACCAGTTATAACTCATTTCAACCATCAGTTATTACCCACATTACCTCTCATCACCCTGTTGTTACTCTGTAAAATATGGGTTTCAACAAGGTAATAACAGTAATATTTGAACTCATGAATTTTGTTGGAATTGCTTTTATTTTCCTGTTATTACCCAAGTTACCAATGTTATAACCCATTTCAACCGTCAGTTATTACCCACATTACCTCTCATCACCCTGTTGTTACTCGGTAAAATATGGGTTTCAACAAGGTAATAACAGTAATATTTGAACTCATGAATTTTGTTTGAATTGCTGTTATTTTTCTGTTATTACTCAAGTTACCAGTTATAACTCATTTCAACCATCAGTTATTACCCACATTACCTCTCATCACCCTGTTGTTACTCGGTAAAATATGGGTTTCAACAAGGTAATAACAGTAATATTTGAACTTATGAATTTTGTTGGAATTGCTGTTATTTTTCTGTTATTACTCAAGTTACCAATGTTATAACTCATTTCAACCATCAGTTATTACCCACATTACCTCTCATCACCCTGTTGTTACTCGGTAAAATATGGGTTTCAACAAGGTAATAACAGTAATATTTGGACTTAGAAAATTGATACATATGGTGCACCATATTCAGTAATTTTACTCATCAGAATCAGATCCTGTCGGCCCCTAGAATGAATTATATCTGATCCTCATCCTAAAATACCAAATATTAAAGAATAGCACACTTTCAAAGTCATGTAAAGGTAATATCATTGGGGTAATAACACGGTAATATCGGTAATATTTGGACTTAGTCAAATTTAGGGCTGTTATTACCGGTAATATCGGGTAATATCGGTAATCGGTAACAATTTGCCCAGTGGGTTCTTGCAAACTTTGAAATGCAGTGGCTATCGTTATGGCAGCCGTAACGCATTTCCCAATGGCCCTGCGGCACTGGAACTGCGCACGCGCGATGAAATCAAACCAAATTTCTGAAATGTTCCCAGGTGACCCTCTCAGATTTACTTGAAACTTTGTCATAATGTTCCACTATGGCCAAAATGAACACAAACAAAAAATTAACTTCATACTCCTTATCGTTTCCGAGATACAGACATTTGAAATTTGCTCAAAACCCCCCTTTTTTAGCTCCGCCCACCTGGCCGGGTCGCGAAAAACGCGTCATCATGCTTTTTTCCCAACTTTGAGAGCCCATAACTTGATAACGGTAACAGCTACAGAACTGGAAATTTGTATTCTTACTAACATTTGGCCCTAGACACACTTTATTCTTGCCGGGAGTGATTTGAATAATTTTTGGGGTCACCCTGTGACCTCATCAGGGGTCATATGGATCCCAAATTTCAGATAAATCATCTATAGGTGCATTTCTATCACCAAAATCAAATAGGACCAAAACAATCCATTTCTAAAGGATTGGCAATCATCCAAATTTGGGTTCAGGTTAAAAAAAATCATAAAAGACCACAAAAGAGCCTTTCCGTCATGCGAGTGGTTCCCCCTGTGGACAGTTAACAAAATATTTTAAACTTTCAGTATTTAAACATGTACATTATATCTACTTACAAACCAAATTTCAGCTTTGGTACTCAACTCCTTCATGGTTAGGTTGCATTTTGAAAATTACACAGTTTTTCATGGTTTTCAATGATATGACATACTTGCATGCACTATAAATGACCTAATTAACACACACAAGTGTCATAATTCATAAATGTATAACATTTTAATACATTTGTCTTCTTTATTGGACAAATTCAAGGTGATTTGTAGTTGTTAATATTGTATTAACAAATACTGCTGCAGGTTTTGACGATATAAGTCCAAGGGTGGTCAAATCTGTTATCAGATGTATAAGTGAGCCTCTTTGTCACATTTTTAACTTGTCTTTATCTACTGGAATTTTTCAACAAAGGTTAAAGTTGGCGAGAGTTACTCCTATTTTTAAAAATGGAGATCAGAGTGACATTGGCAATTACAGACCCATTTCTGTTTTATCGTGCTTCTCTAAATTGCTTGAAAAAATTGTCCATACTAGGACCATCAAGTTTCTGGACAAGTTTAAGTTACTCCATGAAGGTCAGTACGGGTTTCGCAGCAATCGTTCCACTTCAATGGCTCTGATCGATCTCACCAACAAAATTATTAATGGCTTTGAAGATAACGTGTATACTATGGGCATTTTTCTAGACTTATCTAAGGCCTTCGACACAATTAACCACTCTATTTTATTAAATAAGTTAGATGGTATTCGTGGTGTGGCCCTTGATTGGTTCTCTAGTTATCTAACAAATCGTTACCAGTGTACAAAGTATTTGAGCTCCACGTCTGGTTTCTCTAAAATTACTTGTGGCGTCCCACAGGGTTCTCTTTTAGGTCCACTTCTTTTTATAATTTATATTAATGATATTTGCAGCTCATCTAATGTGTTTTCTTTTATACTTTATGCTGACGACACAAATGTACTATGCTCAAATAAAGACCTGTCAGCTTTATTTCATGATGCCAATATCCATCTTGTAAATCTATGTGATTGGTTCATGGCCAATAGGTTATCTGTTAATTATAAGAAATGTAATTTTATGATTTTCTGTAACAGAAACAAAAAATGTGCCCATAATCTTGCTATCACTATGTCGAATGAACCAATCATCCAGGTAGAATGCACGACTTTTCTTGGAGTTCAAATTGACAGCCGACTGACATGGAAACAACACATCAATGGTCTCTGTAACAAACTTGCCAAATCAATTGGTATTATTACCCGGTTGAAATGTGTTTTTCCTGATACTATACTGCGTATGCTTTATTGTTCATTAATATTGCCTTATCTATCTTATTGTAATGTTGTGTGGGCAAATGGGTATCCAACGAATTTATATAAATTAGTTACATTACAGAAGAAGGCACTTCGTGTCATTTCTAAAAGTCATTATAGGGCTCATACCAGTCCATTGTTTACTAAATACAATCTGCTCCGTGTCAATGAAATTAACCTGTATCAGCAAAATGTTTTTGTCTACAAACACTCCATAAAAAATCTTCCTGTGCATTTCAATAATATGTTTAACATTAATTATAATTTACACAATTACAATACCAGGTCCTCTTCTCTTCTACATTTCCCTAAGTTTAGAACATCCACCTTTAAATATAGTATAAGATACTCTGGACCCCTCAACTGGAACAACTTGCCTACTAGACTACGTAATAGCTGTAACTTAAATAATTTTCAACGTAATCTGAAATGTTATTTGCTTCACAATTAATGATTGCTCCTTTGTTTCTTCTTTGTATCTTGTTATTCTTTAGTCTTCCCTTGGCTTTGTATAGATAATGTGATTTTACTTCTTGCTGTATTATGTTAGACCAACCACCGGGATCATGTCTTTTGTGTTTTGTGTCCATCTGTGTGTGGTGTTTTGTGTTTGTTTTTGTGGGCTCGCCTACTACAAGCTATCGCTTTTTTGGTCTGAGCCCCCATTTCCTTACTTAATCATTATTTATTTGTATAGGTATGTATTATGTTAATGGAAATGGAAATAAACGTTCTTGAAATGAAAAAAAATGAAAATGTATTGACTTGATTATCCTGATGCTGAAACATAAAATTGTTTATACAACAAAGAGTTTGACTAAGACAAATCTTCAACAGATGAGGACTGCGATCTCATGAACACCTCACATGACTCTCTTAACACCAGCTCCTCATTGCTTGGGTGTTCTCCTCTCAAACCAGTCAGTCAGCGAGATAAAATTAGTTATGGCAATAGAAAAGTCAGAGAAATACATTCTGCACTAACAGCAAAGGTAGCAGAAGTAATGGATGTGTCAACAGAAGAATTACCGACTGCAGATATTAACAAACCTTGTGACAAGTGTCAAGAGTCTCAAGACCTTGACATATTTGTTAAACTTCTAAAAGACAAGTGTTGTAATGCCTCACGAAAAGAGAAAATGAAGCTACTTTCTCTTGTACCATCAAGCTGGACTATCAAGAAGACAATGGAGGAGTTCCAAGTTTCTCAACATATGGTTAAGAGAGCATGGGCTGATAAAAACATCAAGGGCATCAAGTTCTTTTATGTAAAGCAATGGTGATGTGAAATCTAATGCAGATAAGTACAAGCTGGCTAATAGATTCCTCTCATCAAAGACTATATCAGGTACTAGATCACATCATAGTTTTGTTCCTGTGGCTGATGGGAAGAGGCAAATTAAGATGTGACGACTCTCTGATGACGTTGATTACAGTATCGTTTCCATTGGAGATGATGCAGAAATAGATCATCAATATACTGATGCAACAGAGTACCAACCAGGTCGATACATTGCATGCATATATGACAATGAATGGTACATTGGCACCATAGTTGAGAGATCCGAGGAACAAAATGATGTCTTTGTGAAGTTCATGAGAAGAGCTAAGAAGTCAAATACACTCTCCTGGCCACACGACTCCTGCAGTGAGTGTTGGATACCATTTCAGGATGTGATATGTACTATCAGTGCTCCAGAACTGCAGGGACGAGGGGGCCGCCAGTACACATTATCTAAAGCAGACTTCAATGACATTCAAGCCAACCTACCAGCATTTATTAAGTAAACCACTGCAACTAACAACATCTATGCAGTATTCTGAAAGCAAGTTGCTAGAATATGGTAATTTTGTTGAATGCCATGGATCTAAAGTCACTTTTATATTTCCGAAAATCTGAAAAACTGTGTAATTTTCAAAATGCAACCTAACCATGAAGGAGTTGAGTACCAAAGCTGAAATTTGGTTTGTAGGTAGATATAATGTACATGTTTAAATACTGAAAGTTTGAAATATTGAGTTTACTGTCCACAGGGGGAACCACTCGCATGACGGAAAGGCTCTTTTGTGGTCTTTCATGATTTTTTTCCACCTGATCCCAAATTTGGATGATTGCCAATCCTTTAGAAATGGATTGTTTTGGTCCTATTTGATTTTGGTGATAGAAATGCACCTATAGATGATTTATCTGAGATTTGGGATCCATGTGACCCCTGATGAGGTCGCAGGGTGACCCCAAAAATCATTCAAATCACTCCCGGCAAGAATAAAGTGTGTATTTTAGGGGCAAGTAACTTGAAATACAGACATAATATCTACTATTTAAGGCCAAATGATGAATCTAGGGCCAAATGTTAGTAAGAATACAAATTTCCAGCCCGATAGCTGTTTCCGTTATCAAGTTATGGCCTCTCAAAGTTGGAAAAAAAGCACGATTACGCGTTTTCGCGACTCTGCCGGGTGGGCGGAGCTAAAAAAGGGGGGTTTTGAGCAAATTTCAAATGACTGTATCTCGGAAACGATAAGGAGTATGAAGTTAATTTTTTGTTTGTATCCATTTTGGCCATAGTGGAACATTATGACAAAGTTTCAAGTAAATCTGAGAGGGTCACCTGGGGACCTCTGGTTGATTTGTCATGGAATGACCCAGCCGTACAATGATAAGCGCACACTGCGCAAAGGAACCAGAGTAATTTGTCTTCTCAAGTTTTCTTTTGATTTTCCTCTTTTCTGTTAACGTTAGACCCATGCCTAGACTATTTGTTTGTTTTGTTTTTGGTGTTTTTGGTAAAACATGGAGTGTTACAATACATTTGTGGAATTGTTTGCTGTGCACAGAGAATCCCATATTAATAATAATAGATCATTGTTGTACACAGAAAAAAAATTGTATTTCACCCAAGCCAAGCCGTTACCTGCGCCGGAAATGTTCCCAAATGACAACAAAGACATCGCAAATTCAGCTTCAAAATCGCTCCATTTCTTCTCCGATTGTCAGGGATGAAATGCAGCCTATTTTGTACTCACGATCATTCCGCGTGATAAAAGTCAAATGTTTTCCGGTGGAAAACCAGACGATCACGTCGGATCGGCGGCCATCTTGTTTTTTTATTTGTGTGACGGTGCGCATGCGCCACACACACAGCCGGCATAAATGTGTGGAGCAGAGCCACGCAAGATGGCCGCGGAACTGATCGTGATCGTCTGGGTTTTGGTCAGAAAACATCAATTTTCATCAAACGGAACGATAACATTCAAGAGGACACTACCGCCAACATATTATGAATAGGTGGCCTAAACTACAATGTAGGTTGCCTTTTATAAGGCCATGTCAACTACCTATACCATACACAGATTACATGCACCGCACCGCACTGGAAAAAACTCAAATTTATCCATTGTTGACAGTTCATGTGTGATGTTTGTTCCCATTGGCATTGCTTACATTTAGAATATCTCCCTTAAAGTTACAATACATGATTGGTAAAGGTCACAGGACTGCACTCATACTTTGTCTGATCAAATATGTACATGAAATAATAAACCTGTGAAAATTTGAGCTCAATCGGACATCTGAGTCACGCGATACTAGCGAAAACCCGACTCGATTTTTCTTATAAAACATGAAGAATAATTTACTTTTAAAGTAAACTATTCTTCATGTTTTTTAAAATGTTTGTTCCAAAAATCGTTCGGACGAACGATCTTTGGAAAAGACACTACATCTTGATTTGCTGGAAAAACCCAGCATCTGATGAACCAAGATTTCCCATGGTGACTGTTTGCACTGTTTACGAACTGTTTAGTCCATTTTCTGTCTCAAACTCAATAATTTTTTTTTTAGGCCTTGCAAATCCTATATGCTGCCTTTGATGGTGTATTTTTTGTCATTCAAAGTTGTCAAAACACATGAAAATGTACTTTTGGAGATTTTAAAAATGTTTTTTGTTCCCCTCATACAGTTCAAATTTGTTTTCATTCAAATTTCACTGCTTTGTAATCAAGCACAGGAACAATGGAGCATTCAGAGGAAAGTGACGTGAATCTACATCATGCGGTAGAGAGAAGCGATAGTAATGAGGAGGAAGGGGCGGAGACTGGCCGTTCTGAAGGAGGTGGGAATTTACATAATTTGAATTTGCATATTTACAGAAATTGTCTTCTTTCTCAGTGGACTTTTTTTTTGGGGGGGGAGAGGCACTTCCTTGATTATAAGTCCAAAGTCCAGGGGCCAATTTCATACAAAAATTTGCTTAGCACAAGAAAATGCCTCACCCAATAAAACAATAGAAAATTCCATTTGATATTTACGGTCAGCAAACAACAGCCAGAGAACAAAATTTTGCAAGTGATACACAACACTTGGAAATTTGGTTGTTAACCCTGTCTTCATTAAGACAGAAATGTCATGCTTAGCAAATTTTTGTGCTTAACAGTTTTATGAAATTGGCCCAGTACTGCAGTACTGCGTGACATGTAACATTGTAATGATACCTCCCTCGGTAATTTTTGGTGAGGCTATCTTCAAATTGTCGGATTTACAAATCGGGTGCGACAAGAATAGGAACATTTGACAGTTTCGTCGACAGATTTTTAAATCCTGAGCACAAAAGGATGATATGTCTCCATTGGGAAATTCTTACTCAAATAGGTGTGTAGGTCCCCACAAGGTTTTCACAAAACTGATATTAAATTGGAATAGGGCTCTGCGCTCGTGACGTCACATTCAAATGTTCGGACAAACAAGTTATACCCAATAGCGTTCCGCACTAATGACGTCACACCATGCATGCACGCGCACACACGCCCCAATCACTCACCACACGTATGCATATGGCCGGTTGCAATGTTTGTCTGAGGTTCGGTGCTATTTTTAGCGCAAGTGCGCAGTGCTATTAGGCTTGGGCGATTCCAGCATTTTCAGAATCGATTCCGATTCCAGGCTGGAATCGCGATTCAACTCAGAATCGATTCCAATTTTCGCCGGCAAAAATAACATTGAAATAATGGCAAACTTCGGGAGGTGACGTGCGGATTTCATATTTTGTGGTTTTGCAGACAAAACACAGACAGTGCCGCACACGGTTAAGTTCTTTGATGCGTAAAAATCAGCCAGGCTGAAGAATGTCAGAATCGTTTCAGTTGCTTCAACGATCCAACAACCCAAGAATGGCTCATAGAATCTTGGAATCGAAACTCTAAACACAAAATTTTTCAATTCACAGAATCGATTCCTGAACTAAGTGGAATCGCGATTCCGATTCCATATTTGGAATCGATTCTCATCGCCCATGCCTATACCCAATGCACATAAATGTTGTGCACTTTTTCCGAACATCCGGGTAACTGTATTCTATAGAAAATCTTGAGTGCGGAACCCTGTTAACTCAACAAGGAGGAATTTCCAAGGTATACATGTATTATATACTTATACGTTCGCTAGAAAGTGATTCTGGTTCATATGGGAGCGATTTCAGGCCTTCATTTTAATAAAAATTAGGAGAGCTGCAAATCGCTCTCCTCAAATCAACATAGCAAATTAAGAAGAGTGATTTGCTCTCGCTAACAAAAATCAAGTTTGAGCTGCAAATCCAACTCCTTAAATCAACATAGGGCCTACTCAGAGAGCAGTTTGCTATTGCTTAACCAAGTTTTTTGCATGTGTCTGGTGTCAGAAAAAGAGAACATTTTATGCAAAATTTTGTTTGTCCCGTTGAAAAAGATTATTTAAGCAAAATATCACTATTTTTGTATTTTCCATAAACGGTAAATGTCAGCTGGAAAAATGTATGTGATGTTTTGAAAAAAGGCAGCTCTCCTTAAATTGTTAAGGAGCTCTTTTTTTCACTCTCCTTGGAAAACATTAAGGAGAGCGGAGGAGAGAGATCACTCTCACTCTCCTTAAAAATCAAAGCCTGGACTTCAATTCTGCTCTTTGGAGAGTTTTCGTTTTACGTCCAGTATTCCGTGTACTATTTGTACACGTTAGGCATATTTACACATATAATACTGTACATGACATCATGTACAGTGTATGCCCTTGTGGCTTAAAGATAAACCCTTGATCAGTCAAGTCATTATGTAATGCTTGCTATAAAAGTAAACATTACAGTGGGAGTGTGTTAAACTTTAGACCTGCTGCTATCTAAGGGCCTGTTTGTTTAACGGACAAGATCAGGGATCTTGCTGCTCCGGATCCCATTTTTAGCTTACCCTGCATATTATATAGGACGCTGATCCGCAGATCTGGGATCCTGTGCGTTAAACAAACAGAGCAACAGGCCCTAGGTTTATATGGTTTAAGATCCAATCGGCTTATCGTCTGGACCGGCCTTCTTTCGACTCTAGGTGGCAGTGTTGCAAATTTCTCCTTGTGAAACTTGTGTGTATACATGAATGTACAGTGTAGGGCCCTTTTCCAAATCTTGGCTCCGGCTCAGGCTCCAGCTGCTCCGGTCTGGCTCCGGCTCCAGCGCTGTCATCCATATGATGCTGAAAATATAGGTTGTGGCTTTTCTTTGAAGCTGAAGCTCTGTTTTCTTTTTCAAAATCGAGTACATCTACAATACTTCCGAACCGTAGCCAAAAGCCTCTATTTTGATACCTGTTACTTTGGAATGGACATGACATGGATCCGGAGCTGGAGCCTGAACCGGAGCAGAGGTTTGGGAAAGGGCCTATAAAGTTTGTAGTGGAATTCAGACTTTTGGTTAATAACAAAAGGGACAGTAGGGCTAATGGTTCACGATTGGCAAAAGGTCCACGATTGGAAAGCATACATGTACCTGTACATGTGACAAGACCATTGGAGCTGCTGCCAAAAAGTTACAGGTCCAACTAAAAGCAGAACAATAGTTAGTTATGATTGGTGAAACACCCAAGCATTTTGAGTCACGCACCTCCATCTCTTTCTGTTGGTCATCATGGTCTTCAACTCCTCAGTCGATTATGAGGCAAAATCTGTCTTTTAACATGTTTAAGGTACAGTACAGGATGGGTAACATACCCAAACAGAAATGTTCACAGATTTACTTTCAGGGTATGAAGATGGAGCAGGCTGGTAGAAAATTAGAAACAAACCGTTAAAATCTTTCTGCCTATTTATCCAGAAATTAGTACTTGGGTGTCAAATTCATAACTATGGCTATGTTCAGACGCAGTACTCCGAAGACCAAAAAAGGTCTACCCTTTGTGGTCACAGTGGGAGGTAAACATTTCATCCCAAACCCCTTGTGTCCATACTACACAGGGTTAAACTGAAAACAGTCTATCTCTGGTGTTTAGAGGTCACTCGTGTTGCATAACTTCGAAATCGAACTTCCCTTAATTCACACGTACATGTAGTAACATAAAACACCCGCTCAAGGTCACTCTAAACCAGATGTGGTTGAGATAGACCGTTCAGATGTCTTAAGGCCCATTTGTAGACCAGTCTACCCAGTCTAGAACGTCCCTCCTCGGCGGTCTAAGTTTTCGAAGATGGACTGTTTTTTACTTACATTAGCACCAAAATGAGTCTCTCATAGACCCTTCAGACACAAGTAGGTAGACCCTTTTCAGTTTAAACTGCGGATAGACCACTTTAAGTACTGTGTCTGAACGCCCCCTATTATTATTATTTGATGCACATTGAACAGAACAACTGGAAACTGCGGAGGAAGCTGGAATGACCGAAGGAGAGTCTAATGATGAGGACGGGGAGGAGGAGGAGGATGTTGACGATGACAGAGACGAAGAGATGGCCGAAGATGAGTTTGAAGTAGAAGAGGACAGCGAAGAGGATGGAGATGAGGATGACCAAGACGAAGAAGGTAACCACGGTAGCCGTGTCCTAATTCTCTGGCTGTGTCCGCAAATAACACACAAGTCTATGGCCAGTAGCTGCCTTAGGTACATGCGTAATTTGCAGCCGCAGCCAGAGGATCGGGACACGGCCTTACTATCAGTATCAATCGTAGGACTTATGATAAAGTGACCAGATGTCCCGATTTCCGGGGACAGTCCCCGATTTGACAGTGCCGTCCGTCCCTGATGACAAATTGTCCCCACAAATGTCCCCGATTCGACGAAATGCCCCCGAAAATTCTAATTGTCCTAAATAAAAAAAAAACTGAACAAAGTGTATGGTCACCTTATGTGCTGAAGGAGATCCATTCTTCAGAGAAGTATGCGAAGACAACCGATTAAGACATGAAAGTATGTAACCCACTCATGTCAACTGGACAAGATGTCCATAGATGCCACCATTTTGCATGTAGGCACCATCTGGATTCAAACATTTTTCAAAATTATACCCCTCCCCCAGGACACGGATCAATGTCCCCGAATCATCTCAACAAAATATGGTCACCTTAACTTATGATGCATTGCAGTCCTACGTAGGATACGCTGGGTTATCCTTCGTAACATGAGTTTGGATCGATCGTAGGGCTTCGTCAAATCGGCCCCAGGACCCCAAAAACAATAGGCTACCCTCGCATCAATTCACCGATCCAGTAGGCCACGCCCACCATAGCAACGGCCAAGCAACGACGCACACGGGCGCGTGAAATGTATTACGATCACTGAAAGCACTTCTCTTCATTGCACTCTTGTTGGGAAAAGATCACAAATGTACATTTCCTCTCAATTTCATAAAACTGTTGAGCACAAAAAGTTGCTAAGCATGACATTTCTGTCTTATTAAAAACAGGGTTAACAACCAAATTCCCACGTGTTGTGTACCACTTGTGATTGTTCTTTGGCTGTTGTTCGCTGAGCATGAATATCAAATGGAATTTTCAATGGTGGTTTGTTTTATTGGGCGAAACATTTTTGTGCTAAGCAACATTTTGTGCTTTTCAAACAGTTTTATGAAATTGGCCCCAGGCCATCGAGTCAGAATTACAATGAAAATATAAACACCATCAATTTGTAGCAGAAAGTATTGGGTTTTTTTTATATGTAGGGGAAGAAGAAGAAGATGACGAGAGTGATGAACTCGGCGAGGAAGATGAGGACGTCGCTGACGGCAACGAAGAGGAAGAAGAGGAAGATGAAGAGGATGAGGACCAGTGGGAGATGCTGGACGAGACGGAGAAATGTCCCGTTTGCTTGGACAGCTTTGTGGATAAGGAAGTGGGAACGCCGGAGAGCTGTGATCACATCTTCTGTCTGGACTGCATCCTAGAGTGGAGCAGGGTAAGTCTTGGTTTGGGTTTCCTCCCAGTTTTTGGCTTTCCCTCATATTTGCGGAAAAGCTATACTGTTTGTTAAAGGCATTGCATGCGTTTGGTAATGACTGTGAAAATTTACGGCAATAAAAACTTACTTGGTAAGAAGTACAGCTGCTTTGGATAGTATAATGCATATTGAGAAACGTTCAATTCGAAGTACCGCGGTTATGGAAAAATATGTCACTTTTTATCTCCAAAAATTATGAATCTGAGAAGCGTTATGGCCATCACGCTTCTCAGCTATTGACTAACTGTTCTCTGGCGTGAAATAACCGCTCTAGTTTGTCGCCAAAATCTCAAAAACGCTACCACCTTTTGAATTGAAACTTTCACAGGTTAGTTTTATGGTATATATATACAATTATATTGGTTTGAAACAAACAGTAGGCTCAAATTACCAAACGTATGCAATCCCTTTAAGATTTTTGGCTTTTCCGATTTTAATTGAAAAAGGTATTGCGTTTGTTCTTATTTTTTTGATTTTTTTTTGGGCTTTACCGATTGATATGCATCAATGCATTTTGCGGTACAAAATCTGCTTTTGGCATCGCGTTAATTTTTTCTCAAATATTTAAACGGGCAAAATGTCATTCGAATATTCGAGTGATGATAAATATTCGATATATTCCAGACAGCCCTATTCTGTCAGTGGGATTCGAACCATGCTGCCAATTCTGAGAGCCAAATTCCAGGCCTCATGTTTTGCGCGACAGTAAACAGAAACAGGCCTTCAAGAGATCTATCAAACCCTTGACCATTATTCTTTATCGTCTTTTGTCGTAGAATGTAAACACGTGCCCCAAGGATCGTAGCCTGTTTCGTACCATCTTGGTGCGTCACTCTCTCCACGGCGAGGTGGTGCGTAGGATCGAGGTGGATGAGAGGAAACCAGAGGAGCAAGACGAAGAAGACGCCACGTATTGTGAGGTACGCTCCCACAACCATTTCAATGTGACCCATGCTCAAATGCAAAAGCCCAAGGTTTAAAGGGTGACTGCAATGCTTTTTTCAGTCATGTTATTTTATTGCCTTTATACAGAGCATATACTGACAGATAATGAATGGCAAGTCTTATTTTGGTTTCAAACCAGCATTTGGTTTTCTTTTGAATGGCTTTGTAAAACGGGGGATTTTCATGCATACTCATGTAGGGAACCAACAAAAAAATAATGAAAAAATATAATGAAAAAACATAAAAAATGAAGAGGCAAACTTGACTTACAGAAATGTTTTGGTAAAAAAATTACACCACCAGTTGAGTGAACGGAACAAATTTGGCAAAATAAAACCCATTGAGGAGGAAAAGTCTGTCAGAAAACCTATAAAACAACCCCAACTTTTTGTACACAAATCAATTGGGTTACTGCTCTCTGTTCCCCAGATGACATCACAGTTTTGCTCATGAATATGGAAATGCTAATTAGCATACAAACAAAAAAACCTGTTTTTTACCCTGAATCACTGTGAGGAAGTGGATAAAATCACAATCCCCATGTACAGTTTTTTTATTGGTACACGTTCAAGCCATAATATTCCCATTGCAGAGACCCTTTAAGTTTGTGCCAGTGTGACGGACTAGGGGCCGATTTCACTAACGCTTTGCGATCATCGTAAAGCCCAAATCCATCGCTAAACGGAAAATTGCTATGCAAAGTAGCGATCAATTTTCTGTTTAGCGATGGATTTTGGCTTTCCGATGATCGCAAAGCGTTAGTGACACACATCCTGCATTGTGTCAATGCATCGCGTTGACGTTAATAATAATAACAATTTAGGCATTCATATAACGTTCTTTACACACAAGAAGGGTATCACAATGCTTTACACTATTATTATACCTGGTCATCGGGCCCATTTACATTCCTGAAACAATCTCAACTCCCTGGGGAGTATACAGCCTCGTGCTACCATAAGGTGCACAGAGGCTCATCAAACCACAAAGCCATCTCTACCATCACAGGTACCCACCTAGGTGAAGAGGAGCAATATTTGACAAAGCATCTTGCCCAAGGATGCAAGCACCACTAGCCCATGGCTGGATTTGAACCCACAATCTGTAGATTGACCACAAGATCTTGAGTACGACACGGCAGACCACTAGGCCACAGCACCCCACAACGGCACCCCCATGCTCTGTAGATGTTACAGAGCACGGCTTTGTCATGTTGTCTCCAGAATTTCTTCCACCTACAACAGGCTTCGTGAGAGATGTGATGTGTTATCGGGCAATTTTGGCCATACAGTGGAACGCAGCTATATGAAACATCCAGGGATCCACTAAAATTATCTATTATCGTTCATTTAGGGGCATAGGTGTCAAAGTGCGTTAGAAGCTCACCTCTCACCAATGTGGCCCGGGTTCGATTCCGGCTTGGGTCATATGTGAGTAGAGTTGTGCGTTTGGTTCTCTCATATGCTTTGAGGGTTTTCTCCGGGTTCTCCGGTTTTCCTCCCTCCACAAAAACCAAACACTTTCGATCTTTGTGTGCTTCGTGATCATTATATGGGTTGATGTGGCTGGCTGCCAAATGGTGCCCATGAAAGCCTACTTCTCGGTGATTTTGGGTCATCTCGTACCCAAGTTAACTCGTACCCAAGTCATCTCGTACCCAAGTTAACTCGTACCCAAGTTAAGTGGTACCCAAGTCAACTCGTACCCAAGTCAAGTCGTACCCAAGTCAACTCGTACCCAAGTCAACTCGTACCCCTATGCAATTGTGAATAAAATCCCGTTCGTGTAGACTGTGACATTTTAGTTATCGTATTTTAATGTCTCTTTTAATCGAAAAAATCACATTAACTTCAAAATTATTATTTATCCGCCTCCAAAAAATTCCTATTTCAAAATCAATTGAACAACACCCCACCCCTCACCGTCCGTATCAAAATTAACAAACTATTAAAACACAGCAAAATTAAAACAAACAGACAGTAGGCTAAGACTAGTTCAAGAGTTGTAGTTTTATATATTCATCTTAATTCAACCTTTACATAGATGTCAATTTAATACAAGTACGGAGTATGACAGCTTCGAAGTCTGGTTGCGGCAGCCGCATGCCTTGTGCAATAATGGGGTACGACTTGACTCGGGTACGACTTAACTTGGGTACGAGTTAACTTGGGTACGAGATGACTTGGGTACGGGTTGACTTGGGTGTCATTTTTGGGGTACGAGTTGACTTGGGTACGAGTTAACTTGGGTACGACTTGACCCATTTTGTTCTCGGTCATGTGTAGTACCATCCTTCATAATTCATATTGTAAGTACTGGGAACCTCTGGAAAACAGTGTGTGTTTCACTGAGCAGGTAAACCCAGGGTAAACAAGAAATAAATAAATTACTGTGATTATAATGGGCCAGTGCTTTGGCATTTGAGATGTTTTGTACATAAAAACTGGGAGAAAAAGATGATGTTCGACATAGCCATTGTTCTGTACAGTGGTGTTTGTCATAGCAGTGTTTAACTGGGCCCTTTTCCAAACCTCGGCTCTGGCTCAGGCTCTGGCTTCGGCTCCACTTCTTGAATCCATTTTTAAATAGCAGGTATCAAAATAGAGGCTTTTGGCTACGATTTGGAAGTAGATACTCTATTTTGAACATGAAAACAGAGCTTCAGCTTCAATGAAATGCCACAACCTACATTTTCAGCATATGGAAGACAGCACTGGAGCCAAAGCCTGAGCCGGAGCCGGGGTTTGGAAAAGGGCCATGTATTCCCTATTAAAGAGTGTGATTTGTTTTTCTGTGCAGGTGTGCGGACGGTGCGACAGGGAAGACCGGCTACTCCTCTGCGATGGCTGTGATGCTGGCTATCACTGCGAGTGCCTGGACCCTCAACTCCAACACATCCCTATCGAGGAATGGTACTGCCCAGAATGTGTGGCACAGAACAGGCATCAAGGTAAGGACTCCTCCATCTTGATGCATTTACGGGGGGGTGGTAGATTCAGTGTGCTGTTTTTTTAATTGGCCATGCGATCCTCTTTCATTTCATCCCGTTTGCAGCTGTGCTTGACCATTCATCTTTAGTGATAGCACTGGGTAGAGCTCTTTTAAGTCTAGCGGATCCACCTCAAGCCAGCCATTCTGCTCCAGTGCATCCTCTACAGCACTTATGACTCGCATCCTCCGAGTCAGGCAACCAGCGGAACGTTGAGTGTTCACTACCGGTTCTTCTCAGAACCACAAACTCATACATCTAGAAGGGGTTACTTGTACCGCAAACCTTACCTTAATAACTATTGTAATTGCCTTTTCCATCCTTTGCTTGTGTGGCAGAAGATGCTGCAAGCAGCGAAGAGGAACTTGAGATTGTGGAGCACCCTTCTCATCAACCAGCTGAGCAGTCTGAAGCTCGCGAGCGTTCCTTGCCTCGTCGGCGCCGCCTCCAATCCAGAGAGCATCCGCCGGCTAGGGCCATTGCACGGACGCATGTCAGTGAGCGCGTCCGCGCCAGGGTCACTCAGGCGAGGGCAGAGCGTAGAAAAGAGCAGGTAGGCAAAGGATGAGGAGAGTTGGAATTTCACGGAGGAGACGGAGTCAGTTTGCCTTGGTGCTTCTAGTCACTGCCTTTTATAAGGACTAGTTTGTCTTCGTGAAACTAGTCATTGACCCAGTGCCTTTGGCTGTTACCTCAGTGTCTCTGGTCATTGCCTTGATGACCCTTGTCATTGCCTTGATGCCCCTGGTCATTTCCTTCATGCCCAAAGTTTTTACCTTGATACCCCTGGTCATTGCCTTGATGTCCTTGGTTATAACCTTGGTGCCCCTGGTTATTGCCTTGGTGCCCCTGGTTATTGCCTTGGTGCCCCTGGTCATTGCCTTCATGCCCCTGGCCATTGCCTTGGTGCCCCTGGTCATTGCCTTCATGCCCCTGGTCATTGCCTTGATGACCTTGCTCATTGCCTTCATGCCCCTGGTCATTGCCTTGGTGCCCCTGGTCATTGCCTTCATGCCCCTGGCCATTGCCTTGGTGCCCCTGGTCATTGCCTTCATGCCCCTGGCCATTGCCTTGGTGCCCCTGGTCATTGCCTTGATGACCTTGGTCATTGCCTTGATGACCCTGGTCATTGCCTTGATGCCCTTGGTCATTGCCCTGATGCCCCTGGTCATTTCCTTCATGCTCAAAGTTTTTACCTTGATACTCCTGGTCATTGCCTTGATGCCTTTGGTCATTGCCTTAGTGCCCCTAGTTATTGCCTTGATGCCCCTGGTCATTGCCTTGGTGGCCCTGGTCATTGCCTTGATGCCCCTGGTCATTGCCTTGATGCCCCTGGTCATTGCCTTGGTGGCCCTGGTCATTGCCTTGATAATAATAATAATAATTTGGGAGGCTATAAAACATTCTTACTCACAGCTGGGGTGCTGAATTGCAAAGGATTCGGCTACAACGTGATCAAGTTGCTGGCATTCATGGGCGCCCTTGGCTATTAGCCACATCAACCCATATATGATCACGGAGTACAGCCTGAGATCGAAAGTGTTTGATTTTTGAAGAGGGAGGAAAACCGGAGAACCCAGAGAAGAACCCTCGTAGCATAGGAGAGAACCAACGCACAATTGACCCAAGCCAGAATCGAACCCAGGCCACATTGGCGAGAGGCGAGTGCCTAAAAGCAGCCACCATGCACCTATGATGCCCCTGGTCATTGCCTTGGTGCCCCTGGCCTTTATCTTAGTGCCCCTGGTTGCAGTCATCCCCGACAAAAGAGACATTGCTCTTGCTCTCAGCTCAAACAAATTTATACCAACATTATCTTTATTTCCCTCGTCTCAGCCTGCCGGGGCTGTACCCAGAGCGCGATCCACCGCCACTAGGAAGAAACCCGTCAAACGCAGGACTACCAAGAAACGGAAGACCACCAGGAAGCGTCGGACCACCAAAAAGCGCAAGACCACCTCAAAGACCGGAAGCACGTCCGGGAAGAAGGTGACTAGGAGAAGGAAAGTGAAACGCCGGACTAAGAAAGGAACCAAGGTGAGCCTGGGACCAATTTCCCTGCTTAGCAAACAAATTTTGCTAACCATGAAATTTCTCAGTTGTAATGGGAGACTTCTGAGAACTGATCTTCAAGTCAACACACAATTGTGAGCATGCGCTCATTGTTCTGCACCTGTGCTGTTGTGCGTGCACGTGCGCTGTTGTGCGTGCGTGTGCTGTTGACTTGAAGACCAGTTCTCAAAAGTCTCCCATTGGTTTATTCGTCGAGGAAATAATGCAAACAATTTATTGCCCTTCAACGACATAAAGTAAGCGCTTCACTATTAAGTGCCTTTTGAGCTCACATCAAAATCATGCGCTGGCTCAGGTGGGATTCGAACCCGCGACCTCCTGGTTACTAGTGCAGATGCCATACCCGCTAGGCCACCGAGCTAGCTGGGGTCTGCGGTTTGTTTTATTGAGCATGAGATTTTGTGATAAGCAACTTTCTTGTGCTTAACAGCTCCATGAAATTGGCCCTTTTAAAGATCAAAATTGTTTTTGGTCGTTGGATTTTACTCTTGACTTGATAAATACAGCATTTCAAGCAGAAAAACTTGGACGACATGTTTCTACATGTACATTGTACCATCACCATCTTTATACCCCCCTGTAAGTTATAAGTAAATCTGTGAAGATTTCTGTTTCGGTATGCTACCAAAGTATGATTGTACCTTTTAAGCTGAGTTTCTGGAAACAGACTCAGGGACAGGCGCGGTTCTATAGCCAAAATTTTTTTGGGGGGGCTAGAAGAGCCATTATTTTTTTTTGGGGGGGGGGGCTAGAAGACCCAATATTTGGGTTCTTCTAACACTTGCTTCTGCTATGTCTTATTAGGGGTCGAAAAACATGTACATGTATGCGGACCTACATAATGCGTTTTTGATGTAATTGGCGCTTAAAGGTAGTATCATACTTCGGTAAGAGACCAAAACAGAAATGTTCACAGATTTACGTATAGCTTTCAGGGAATGAAGATGGTGGTGGTAGAAACATACCGTTAAAATTGTTTCGACTGAAATGGTGTATTTATCCAGAAATTAGTAAAACAACGACCGAAAATCTTTTTGATCTTTTAAAAGATCAAAAATAAAAGAGGAAAGACTTAAGAAATACTGTGGCCGTTTTTCACTGTTTTCTTTAACAGTGGACACCGTATGGGACTGAAATTTTCACAGATTACTTTCACTGTATCTTCCTTGATATTCTTGCTCATGGATCTGTATTTCTTTGACAAAAACCAAAGTATGATACTACCTTTAAGCTGAGTTGCTGGAAACAGATTCAGGGAGAAATATTTTGTGTTCTGGAGCTGTCCGTTACTAGTCGCAGTTCCTAGTCCCTGGCAAATTGTAGAAATCCCTCCATCAAGATCTGTTTGTAATCATCAAATAACCACAAGGGAAACTGACCGAATTTAAAGTCATTGAAAAGTGAAACAAAGAAAAATTGACTGGAGAGGGATTCGAACCGGCGACCTTCTGAATACCGTACAGGCGCTCTACCAACTGAGCTATCCAGCGTCCCGTTGGTGGTGACCCCAATAGTCAATTATCTTTGTTCATTTGGCAGTCAGAAGCTATGAAACCACGCACACACCGCCGTGCCCCAGGAATCGTTTCAATGATACACGCAATAAGCAATGCTGCAACCTAGGAACGGTACATGGGGATCACTCAAAGAGGATACGGTTTTTTAATTAATATAATCATCAAATAACTACAAGGGAAACTGACTGAATTTAAAGTCATTGAAAAGCTCTACCAACTGAGCTATCCAGCCCTCCGTTGGTGGGGTCACCACCAACAGAGAGCTGGATAGCTCAGTTGGTAGAGCGTCTGTACGGTGTTCAGGAGTTCGCTGGTTCGAATCCCGCTCCAGTCAATTTTTCTTTGTGTTCAGGAGGTCGCTGGTTCGAATCCCGCTCCAGTCAATTTTTCTTTGTGTTCAGGAGGTCGCTGGTTCGAATCCCTCTCCAGTCAATTTTTCTTTGTTCACTTTTCAAGATCTGTTTGTCTTTGATTTCCATTCTGTCCGGATCAGAAGCGGGTGAAGGCGGCTGTCCCAAAGACGATCCGGGGACGCATAGCCGGCAAGCTGATGCTAGTCAAGCCGCGCACGGGCAGCATGATGCCTGACATCAAGGTGAAGAATCAGCAGAGCTTGGGATTCCGACGATCGGAAATCGGAGCAGCCAAACTCCTCATTACTGGGCACGACAACCTACTGGATATGAGGTATTTTTGGAGTTTAACTTTAAAATTGGACAACAAAATAATTAAACCCTGAATGAAAATCGGAGTCTGCGCCTTTTTGTCGTTTCATGACTCGTAGATTTAGTTACAGTAACGATTAATTGTGACCAAGGAATGTGTCAAATACTACCTAGTTCTATTAGATTCTAGATTCTAGCCCCGTATCCAAAAACAAGTTGAACTTTACAAAGATGGTCACTAAAAGTAAAGAAGAGGGGAGCACACAGGCTGTCCAATCTATTGAATTTATTTACAATAGAACAATGAGGGATTTTAGCTTGCTCTGGAAAGGGCTGCAGCAAGGTTGAAAAAAGCTATTGCTGGGCAGTTCACAACACTATTTCAATAACACGATACGTACCGGTAAATAAAATTCTGAAGCTTCGGAGATCCATGTTGTTTATGCTTAGAAAATTTGTGTTGTACCAATGAAAACAAAGATAAAGTCCTGCTCTAACCACTGTTGTAAACTTTGCTTGGATCTGATTTGCCTGTACCTTGTGTAAAAATGTACTAAGCCCCCTGTATATATGTCTGTTCCGTTTCTTTAGCGAAATACCGTCAACAAGCAAGACGTCTGCTCCTTCACGAAGCACCAGTGCGCCTAATTTGTAAGTACAGCTCAGTTTGTTCTTGATTCTCACAGATTCTTGTTTTAAGAAAGATTTGAGGCTTTGCATGGTGACATTTGGTATATGGATCAGTTTGCGGAAACACCATGTAAGAATCGTTTGTACTTTCGCACTTCTATTTCGTTCGCTTCCACTTCTCGTAAGGTCTCAACGTTTCGACTAGCCTGCTCTAGTCCTCATCGGAAGATTCTTATTTTTTGTTTCCAGCGTTTCGTCCTCGTCAACTCCCGATCTTCTTGGAAGCATCATATCTGGCCAGGACATGCTGCACATGTCAAGCACGGACGTCACAATCAACCGAGACGGATCCCTGACCAAAAATATCAAAGGTAAATCATAGCTAAACTAAAGCCCTTTTCACACGTTGCCAAAAAAACTCTCAACCATTGAGACATTTTCTCAAGGTTGCGAAATCTTACAAAACGGTTTTACGCTGGCTGCTTTTGCGTCCTTTCACGCGGCACAGTGTAACATTTCGCAAGCCTCCCTTGAGACGGAACGCGGGTAACCGATAGACTATGCATTTTATGAATGTAAAACACTGCTAGTACCATCACGACGCTGAGGTTGCGCATGAAGTGCACGGGAGTCCGCACGGTCTGCAAAGGTCATAAAACACACGCATTCGTATTGCAAAGCACTTCTCAAGGGACCCTTGAGAAATTTTTTCTTAGGTCTGGACCTCGGTCAAAATCTCTCAAGGATTCACCAGGGACGTCGGTCACTCTCAAGCATTGGTGCCCTTTCACACGATTACACTTTTGTAAGATTTCGCAACCATGAGAGAATTTCTCAATGGTTGAGTTTTTTTGGCGTCGTGTGAAACGGCCTTTAGTCGTCAACTGGTAATAATGGTAGTATCATACTTTGGTATTAAGAAACCAAAACAGAAATGTTCACAGATTTACCTTTAACTTACAGGGTATAAAGATGGTGATGGTAGAAATATACTGTTAAAATTTTTCTGTCCAAACACAATTTTGATCTTTTAAAGATCAAACATAACAGTGAAAAGACTTAAGAAATGCTGTGGGCGTTTTTCACTGTTTTTGTTTTAAGTGGGCACAGTATGGGACTGAAATTTTCACAGATGACTGTTACTGTATCTTCCTTGACATTTTTGCCCATGAATCTGCATTTCTGTGACAAACACCAAAATATTATATTACCTTTAATATATCCTCCCAGGTAGATCAGTATAAATAATAATATATTATTATTGTTCATTATATTCAGACGACAAAGCTCCGCAGCCAAGGATGCAGCTGTCGCATCTGACCAGGGAATCAGGCATCACTCAAACCAGAACCTCGCTTGATGGCAGGGAGTCAAGCAAAAGTCCATCCGACAAGGACGGAGAGAAAGCCGCAAAAGACGGCAAAGATCTCCACGGAAAGGAACAGCATCGTCAAAGATACGGCAGCGCTGAGCAGCCCTCTCAAACTCCGGATGGGACTGCCAGGATAAGCTTCCAAGACGCTCCTCTGGCAGGGGATGCAGGAGATGATAGGGAAGACAGCGAAGGAGGCAGGGATGAGGGTGATGATTTTGACGACGAAGAGGAAGACGCTTTTGATGAAGCATTGGAAGGAGACGAGGAGGAGGAGCCGATGGAGATAGAGGAAGACGATGATGATGACCAACCTTCTTGTGAGTTTCCTTAGCCCTAACCCCCTAGGCCCTTGTACTAGGAAGCATACTGAACCAAACATACTTAAACAGTTGGTCACAGGTTTGGTCGGGTTTGGTACTGAACCTCCCAAACTTAAACAGGCCCCAGCTGTTGGAGTTTGATTCACTTGGTATGGAATGGTCTATGCCTTGGTGTGTTACTGTAGACACACTGTCCCACACACAAGTGAACCACTACAACTTCCTGCTCAACTGTACAATAGGCCATGGGTAGCCTTACCCACCAACAAAATGCTAGTGCACTGCCACAAACTCCCACACTTGTTTCTACAGGTCTCATGCCTTACTTCCCCAAACCTGTCAGAATGAAACAGTGTACTGCTGGACCTTTGGTACTGACTCGAACAAAGTCCAACAACAGGTCCTTACTGTTTGGTACCAAACGAGCCAAAACTCAACAGAACTACCTGTGGGAGTTTGAGTGGTTTGGGCTGTTAGGGTTTTCAGGATGCAGTTGTCATAATTCTTGCCTCTAGGCAATGATATGCTTCTTCGGGAGTCTAAGACCGAGGCTGAAGTGAGGGAGGGTCCGAGATATTATTAGTTATTGTTTTGCTTAAAGTTAGGAGGGCCTGATGCGTTTTGATCCTAACAGGATCTTTCTCAAGAATGGGGCTGGGGGAGAGGGATTAACAAAGAAGGTAATTAGAGGATTAAGATGGAGAGTACAAAAAGCATGAGGGATTAGAGAGCACCTGTAGATGAATGGAAAGGAGACAACCTTTGGCTCCATTCTTCCCACCCTTTGTATTGTGGCAACTTTGATCTTGTCTACCTGACCCCTCTGTGTGTGACCAATCCCCTCTCCCATTGTCCTGACTCCCTCATCCATACTTTTGTGTTTCTATTCCCTTCCATGTTCTTGTCCGTAATTCAGTTCGCCTTTGAGAAAGATCCTGTTAGGATCAAAACGCGTCAGGCCCTCCTAACTTTAAGCATTTGATATATTTCTGGTCATTTTGGCTGATGAGCAGTTTGCGGCAGTTTATTACTTGTATTGATAGTTATTGTTTTCTTTGAACATTTACGTAAAACATCTTTTCATATGGAAACAAAGTCATGTCATAAACTTTTATTTTCCTCATTTGTATTTTTAATGGTCATATTTCATTATGTACTTGTATACATGTTGCTCTGAGTAGTTGTATATCTTTGTATTGCTGCTCTCTTTTTGCCAAACTTTGAAGAATGATGTTGTTATTTTTTATGTTCTGTTTTTTTTTTTTTTTTTTTTCCTCAGATACTGAGAAGGTTTCAAGGAAGCGTGATGGATCCATTACATGTGAGGCATCAAGTAGCAGCTTTGAGGAGTCAGATGAAGAAGGCACTATCAATGAGAAGAGGTCTTCGTCGAAGCCATCAAGGAGGAATGAAGACCAGGAGTTGGAGGGTCCTGGCAAAGCGGAATCCCAGGACTCAAAGATTCAGGATCACGGAAGGATGTCAAACTTTCCAAGTGGGGATTCAAAGGATGGATCTGGAAAGTCCAGGCGCAAGTCTTCCGTAGAGGAAGGGCTCGTTGAGGATGATGATGATGATGATGGAAGACAGAGCGGACGGGATCGGAGGGAGAGCTCTGTCTCCTCGGATGAAGGACTGATTGAAGATGAGCAGGATTTTAGAAAGCCCACTGAGAAGTTGCCGCAGATGATGCATTCAGACGAAGAGGGCCTTATCGCAGACGACGATGATGTGAACAGACTGAAAGGTGACTCGAGTGTTGCGAAGGAAGCGGGAAAACAGGAAAGCACCGGAGCTCATGCTGGAAACTCCTCAGCTGAGGAAGGAGAGGTCAAGTCGGACGAAGAGGAAGGGTCAAGCAGCTCTCGGAAGAAGAGGAAACGTGAACGAAGACGTCAGCGGAACCGGAAAGACACCCGCACCGTGGTCATCGACTCTGAATCAACCCTTACGGTTCCAAAGAGACCTCTGG
Organism: Astropecten irregularis; assembly: GCA_963971285.1. Lineage (NCBI taxonomy): Eukaryota > Metazoa > Echinodermata > Asteroidea > Paxillosida > Astropectinidae > Astropecten > Astropecten irregularis. The sequence goes on along the minus strand of OZ020251.1, from coordinate 12,627,327 downwards.
CTGAGATTCTTGGAGCTCAGAAGATGGCCATTGACTCGAGGAGCTCTGATTCCGCAGCATCTAGAGAAAGAGACTATGAGAGGGCTGATACTCAGCGTCCTGAAACTGGAGTCTTCGGTGACCTCCGACATGTGATTCAAGTCAAGAGGGATGTTCCACATAAACGGCCAAGCCGCTACGAGGCATACTGGGCGGAACTTGAAAGACAGCGAGCCGTGGAAGCCCAGATGGCAGAGAAATCAGCTGCATGGGAACGCCATGGGATCTATGAAAGACCGTACCCCTACGAGGAGGACTGGAACAGAATGATCCTCGACCGCAAACCTCTTGAACCTCAGTGGGAGAATTTTACAATACACCGGGAGCGTTCTCCTTCGATGGACTGGCGGAAGGAGCGAGGCGATGTAGAACCGAGGGTGGAAGCGGAGAGAAGGATTGAAATGGTGGCACTTGTTGATCATGAGAGGAGGTTTGATGGGAAAAGGAGGGGAGAGACTGAGCAGAGGATGGAAGCAGAACGTCACCTTCTTGATCGTAAAGTCAGCGGCAGGAAAGATGTGGAACGTGAGAAGAAAGTTGATCAGAGAGCTGATTTGTCTCGCTCTAGTACTAATAAAAAGTCAGAAATGGACAAGGGAAGAAGCGATCATAAAAAAGATAAAGAGGCCAAAAGGGAGTCCAGAAAGAAGGGGGATATGGAGAGCAAATCTTTACAGAAAGGGGATGCCAGCCGGAGAAAGAGCCTCAATCCTAGCTCCGAAGGTTCTCGACGGAACCAAGAAGAAAGCAGGAAGGAAGCCAATAATCCAAAAAGAGATCCCGAGAAAGATCGTCACGTGCATAAGAAAGAAAGAGAAAAACCAGACAAGCTCAAAGGACGTAAGAACACTGATGCAAATAAAAACGGGGACTCAAACAGATCAGAATCACGAAGAAAAAATCCCGAACTCACGAAGCTGCCAAGCAGCAGGGACAAAGACAAACACAAAACCGGTTACGATAGTAGACAGAAGTCTGATCGGGATGTGTCGAAAGACAGACGGGGGTTGGAGTCCTCAAAGGTTAAAGGTCGTGACCGCTCCAAGGAACATTCGACATCGCAGGAAGTGGATCGGTCTCGCGTGCACGATCGGTCTTCGTCGCGAGGTCTGGATCATTTGAGAAAGGACGGTCGGCATCCAGGTGAGGGACGTGGTCATCATTCTGCCTCCCGAAGCAAGGAACGGTCAACATCTCGCGGCCACTCTGAGCACTCGTCCAAACGTCCGCGAGAGCATTCTTCGCACCATGTCGAGGTCCTACCAGCCATTGAGGGAACTGTGTCTTCTGACAAACAAAAGAGAGCAAGTGGCAAGTCCAAAGACAATGCCACAGCTCCCTCGAAGGAGAAGGAGAAGAAACGCAATAAAGATGGAAGCAAGAGAAAGGTAGCAGGGAATAAAGTGATAAAAGACGTACAACAGGCAACCAGCACTAGCGACAATCACGACAATCAAGTTCCTGTTCAAACTAGACCTGCCAAGCGCTTCATAAGGCACATCCGCAGTCCAAGTACGTCCCTCACGGGTGAAACCGGAGATGAACTAGAAACGAGTCACCAGCAGTCCGCCAAGCAGTTGCCAATCACGGTGCCAGCCACAGAAATGGTCATTGATAAGCCGGTTGTGGAGAAAGTTAAGAAGAAGAAAAAGGACAAAACCAAGAAGATCAAGAACAAAGGGGGTGAGAAGGAAGGAACTAAAGTGAAAAAGACAAAGAAGGCCAAGAATGGGAAGAACAAGAAGCAGAAGGTCGTCACTGCAGAGGCTGCTGAAATAGAAGAAAATACAACAGGTGCAACCAAGGAATTCGAGCAACTGGATGACCAGTCTGAACATCATGCTAAGGAACTCCCCGGCCAAATGGAGGAAGCTGTCCCAGAGACCTCCGAAAACAACCTGCAACCTGCAACATCTATCGCGGATGCAGAATCCGCCAGGTCAGACAGACCAGAGCAAACTCTTGAGAAGACTTCAGAAGGCCATGAAGTTGATGAACACAAGAACAAGCAAGGCACTGAGAAAGATGAGGATTCTTCCTCGGATGTTGAGATAATCGATGATCTAGTAAAAAGTATTTATGAGGAGATAATTGACTTGAGTCAAATTTCTTCTGATGAGGAAAGTTATCAGCCAGCATCAGCCTCCAACAAACAAGCTAAAGACAATACTCTGTATGATCCATTTGAACCCACTGCTTCGCCGGAAACCATAAGTTCACCAGATGCCTCGGAAAGAAATACTGCCCAAAGGCCTTCTCGACGATCTAGAGACAGAAGTCACTCCCCACAGAGGAGATCAAATAGAAGTCCAGGAGCAAGGAGATCTTCACCAAAGCGGCGAGCAAGTCCACGAAGGCAGAGAAGTGTTTCACCGAGAAGAAAAAGTCCTAGACAAAGAGGCGCTTCCAAAGAGCGGGGCTTGTCCACACGGAAGAGAAGTGTTTCTCCACCACGTAAAAGTGGGGCACAAAAACGACGGAGTCCTAGCCCAAGAAGAAATTCTTCCAATCGCAAGGCTGTCCATTCTCCCAGGCGGAGTCCATCAAGGTCGCAGAGGAGGCCAGCTTCTCCGAAAAGACATCTCTCTCCACGGAAGCGGAGTACGTCTCCAAGAGGGCTGAGTAGTTCCAAAAGAAGAAGGGTTGAATCACCAAGGAGGCGGAGTGTATCACCACGTCGAAATGTGTCACTTAGGAGGCATAAATCTTCGCCTAAAAGAAGCATTTCACCAAGGCGGCGGCATGTGTCACCAAGAAGACGCAGTAGGTCTCCGAGAAAGAGAAGTGCATCACCACGACAGAGAGTTCCTCAGAGGAAACGATCCATCTCACCAAGGAAGCGGAGTGCTTCTCCAAGGAGAAGCATTTCTCCAAAGAGGAGGAAAGCATCACCCAAGCGGAGGGATATCTCTCCCCGGCGGAGATACATTTCTCCTCGGAAACAGACTGATTCCTCAAGAAGGCAAAGCGTTTCTCCAAGAAGAAGTGTTACTCCACACAAACGAGATTTCTCATCACCAAGGAGAACAATGTCCGGGAAACGAAGAAGTGTGTCTTCAAGAAGCTCGTCGTCCAGCTCTAGGAGCTCCAGAAGTCCCAGTTCATCGAGTAGCTGGAGTTCCTCGTCTGGGAGTTGGAGTACTTCGTCATACAGCAGAAGCCCGTCTCATAGTAGAGGCCCATCGGTCAGTAGAAGTCCCTCCCCCAGACGCAGACGATATTCAAGGGATCGGAGCTCCTCCTCGTTTCGTTCTGACAGCAGCTTTACATCTGAACGTAGCTCATCACATCTACAAGACACTCCTCCTAGACGGAGGTCCATATCACCCAAGAGAATGCATTCAGTGCACCTCCAAAGCCCCTCTCAGACCAGTCCAACTTACCAACGCCGGACCGACTCTGAGAAGACCCCGCCGGCTCAGCCCCATCAAGACCTTCCGGACAGCACACAGGGTTCTTACCGAGTGGTTCCATCAAGTCCAAGATCCCCTGACCAGACAACGGCGCCAGCTACAAGTACCACAGACTCTCACCTGTCCTCCAAAGCCACGAGTCAGATCAGCCACATCCTGGGCCAGCTGGCCAGCAACCCAGCCATCCAGTCGGCTCTCAACTCGGCCAATTTGATGCAGGGCCAGCATCACAGCGACGGCCACTCTTCCGACGGGTCGGTATCTGGATTCTTGAAGTCCAGCGAGGCGTCCTTTTCTTCACCGCCAGGACGAACACTGGATGCCCTGCAGCAGGACTCTGATGACAAGGATCTTCAGAATCTCGCCGACGTCAACGAAGACAACATTGAATCCTCAGCAGTTGATCTGTACAATAAGAATTCAAGAGATCGGGTGAGTATATCTGCCTATTTTGTCATGTCAAGTAATTTAATGATTATAGTTCTAACAAATAAAGCGAGGTTTGTTGAGTATTGAACATCCTCTTTAATTAAGTCAAACACTGAGCAATTATCACTATGGTGAAAAATTCTTACTTTGCACCAAGTTTTGGTTTTCCAAGCCGATGCTGAAGTGCCTGAACTTCACGTCTGTTTTAAAACTAGAAAGATTTGAGGCTTTGCATGGTGACAATTAATATGTTGATCGGTTTGCAGAAACACCATGTAATAATCGTTCATACTTTCACACTTCTTATTTCGTTTGCACTTCTTGTAAGGTCTCAACGTTTCGACTAGTCTGCTCTAGTCATCATCAGGAGACCTAATCATCCCGATGTTGACTAGAGCTGGCAAGTTGAAACGTTGAGACCTTAGAGAAGTGCGAACGAAATAAGAAGTGCGAAAGTACGAAGGATTCTTACATGGTGTTTCCGCAAACCAATCCACATATTTCAAAACTCTTTCTCGCCCGGCAATTTTGGGGAGCAATTTCAGGTGGTCTTGGAGTTCATTTTAATACTTGTACTTCGGTATAAATCAAGTTTGTCCCGATTCCTCTCCGTCTAGTATTTGAAGAAGTTGCAGCACCAGGAGCGTGTTGTTGAGGAGGTGAAGCTCGCCCTGAAGCCGTACTACCAGAAGCGAGAAGTCAACAAGGACGACTACAAAGAAATACTACGCAAGTCGGTCAATCAGGTAAGTGAATACCTTGATGCTATTAAAGATCTGGGTCCTAGAGGTGCTTAAAGGGAGCATATAAGATTTGCAAGGCCTCCACAAAAAAATTATTGAGTTTGAGACAGAAAATGGACTCAACAGTTCGTAAACAGTGCAAACAGTCACCATGGGAAATCTTGGTTCATCAGATGCTGGGTTCTTCAAGCAAATCAAGTGGCTTTTTTCCAAGATCGTTCGTCCGAACGATTTTTGGAAGGAACATAAAGTAAACTATTCTTCAGGTTTTATAAGAAAAATTGAGTCGGGTTTTCGCTAGTTTCTCGTGACTCGGATGTCCGATTGAGCTCATATTTTCACAGGTTTATTATTTCATGTACACATGTTTGATCAGACAAAGTATGGGTGCAGTCCTGTGACCTTTACCAATCATGTATTGTACCTTTAACCCCTTCAGCCCATGTTTTTTTTTTTTTTTTTTTTTTTCAGTTTTGTTTTTTCGTGTGAAAAGGCCTTTATTGTATGTTATATGCTGAACCAGGAAACCTACAACCCAGAGCTACCAAGTCTCACGCATTGTGCGTGAGACTCACGCATTTAGGGTCCGTCTCACGGTCTCACGCATGACACCCATATTTCTCACGCATCGGGACCCGACAAGGAAAAAAAAAAAAAAGGAGCATTACTTGCATTGTTTCCCTCTTGTTTTTCAAAATAAATAGAGAAAAACGTCACTTAAGTATGCACCAGATCGCACCATTAAGAGCTAAAAATTGAAAAAGGTCCCTACCATGGGAGGGGGTGTTACCCCCCCACTTGGTTGCGCTGCTCCCTCACTTTCGCGCATGTGCGCGCGCTGAGACGCTGCGTCATGAAAATCTCACTCATGAAAAATTTTTGAACTTGGCATCTCGGACAAACCGAAAATTTGTCATTAAAGAACTTTTGATGTTAATATAACCCCAACTGACCTTTCTCTCTTGCAGGTGTGCCACAGTAAGAGCGGCGAGATCAACCCAGTCAAGATCAAGAAGCTCATCGAGGGGTACATCAAGAAGTTCCGGGGCAAGAAGAAAGTGGAGGAAAAGAAAGACGTACCCACCACCAGCAGGCCGGACCTGGCCGTCCGCCTGCTCACCAAGAGTTGATCCAACAGCGACCTCGAAAAATTGAAACCATTCCGCAGAATCCCCGCAGTCGCTGCCAAACTTTTACCGGTACTTAATACTTAATTGTTGCATCGATGTGGCGATTTGAATTTGCCTATGGGCGTTAACAAAACTGAGGCTCAGACTCAGACTCAGGCTCTGCCTTTGGCTCTGGCTCCGGCTCCGGCTTCGGCTCCGGCTCCAGCTCCGGCTCCGGCTCCGGCTCCATTTCGTGAAAATATTCTAAAATAACTGGTGTCAAAACAGAGGCTTTTGGCTGCGGTTTGGAAGTAGATTCTCTGGAGTCGATTTCACCAAACTCATCGTAACTTACTATCAATTGTAGGACTTATGATGCATTGCAGCCCTACGTAGGATACGATGCGTTATCCTTCGTAACTCGAGTTGTGATTGATCGTAGGGCTTTGTGAAATCGATCACAGGTTTAATAAGACAACTGAGCTTCAGCTTCAATGAAAAACCACAACCTATATTTCCAGCATATGGATGACAGTGACAAATCCGGAGCCCGAGCCTCCGTTTCATAAGCCCCCGATGTATGCGTAAAGAACTGTTGTCTGACATGTCTGAGGACAGACGAAAACAAACAGATTCTTACACGTCACCAAGTAGTTGGTCGTCAGTTGATGCGAGCTGTCCTTCTGCGGAAGTAATTTTTCTCTTTTAATACCTGTACGAAGATTCGTACACAAATTTAGATGTATCCATATCGTCATCCTGACTCCCTTGGCAGGTTCTTCGTAATTCTACAGACTGTTTCGCGACATCCGCTAACTGCGGCATTTCTGCTGGCGCTGTTTTCAGATAGAATGGGTAAAATGACATTGTTTTGGTTGGTTTTTCAAGGATCTTTGATCAACTGGACACGGATCATATTATACACGATGACAAGGAGTGCTGTCATTTTGCAGCAACCTGGTGGAATCACCATAGGTGTCGATTTCTGTTTGTGATTGGGGGGGATGATTGGTGATTTGGTGTCCTATGCGAGGGAGGCTGTGGGAGGTGGGATTCCCCCTCCCAAACCAGGACCTTTTTTCATTAAAAACGGAGTCGAAAAGTCGTATTTTTAGAGCATTTAAAAATGATATTCAGAAGAATTAAACATAGTATAAATTCACTGCGAAGACTCACTAAACAACACGGATCATGTAATATTTCTAGAAAAATAAACTTGAATGACATTCAACATCAAAATATTGGGGGGGATGATAATACACGCCATCCCCCACCTCAAATATAGAGGGGGATATATCGACCCCATCCCCCCGGGATCGACACCCATGCTTACCTTGTCAGATAGAAAACGCAGCATGTGTTGAACTCGGTCAATAAAATGAAGGTTGCAATATATTTCGCTGGTATTTTTGTAACTAGTGTTCCATAGGAATATGAAAGTACAAAATGCGCTGCATAGAGTCGATAACGCAATACAGTCATCATAATTTTTTTTAAGTTTAGTATCGAAAAACTAATATAAACAATTTTTATTTCGAGTACTTGCAACTGGGACCGAGTTCACCGAGTACAATTTGTCGAGTTTGGGGGCGAGTCCGAGTACGAAATTACGAGTACGGGCCGATCGCGAGTACTTTATTTTTTTTCGAGTACTTATGACCGAGTACGGACCAAGTACTTATTGGTACTCGAGTTGTACTCGAGTTCGAATATGAGTACTCCAACACTGAACCCAATGGGAGATTTTTGAGAACCGGTCTTCAAGTCAACAGCGCAGGCGCAATACAACGCGCGCATACTCACAATTGTGTGCGCGTGCGCTGTTGACTTGAAGACCGGTTCTCAAAAGTCTCCCATACACGGGTTTACACTTTGAAAAGTGCGCATGCGTGGAAGTTCCTCGTTTTGAAGTTGCGATCAAAACCGCTGGAGTGTAAACCCATGTCTACACGGGTTTACACCTTGGCGGCCATCTTGGATTTTGATCGCAACTTCGAAACGAGGCACTTCCACGCATGCTTACTTTTCTAAGTGTAAGCCCGTCCATTGTCGAAGACAATACACGGGTTTACACCTTGGCGGCCATTTTAGATTTTGATCGCAACTTCAAAACGAGGCACTTCCACGCATGCGCACTTTTCTAAGTGTAAGCCCGTCCATTGTCGAAGACAATACACGGGTTTACACTTCGGCAGTTTTGATCACGACTTCAAAACGAGGCACTATCACGCATGCACTTTTTTGGAAGTGTAAACCCGTGTACTGTAATTCCTCAATACACGGGTTTACACTTCGAAAAGTGCGCATGCGTGGAAGTGCCTCGTTTTGAAGTTGCGATCAAAATCTAAGATGGCCTCCGAAGTGTAAACCTGTGTATTGCATCACCCACCACATGCTGGAAGGTGGTAACAAATCAACGGTACTCATTATTAAGATTAATCATTTCAACAAAATACGACCAGTTGGATTACTGTTGATAACATCCTGCCTGGAATTGCTTTAGGATACCGTGTCTTTGTTTAATAATGCTAAGTTGAATGTGAGTGATCAGTGATAAAGATTTGGATGGAAAATCTGGTGACAAAACTTTTGTCTCGTGTAGTTCGTGCACATTTTAGTGCTCATTTTCCCTGTGTTCTTAACAGTTGACTGTTCTATGACACCATCTACGTGTAAATTTATCTACTACATGTATGTATAATTGTTCAAGTACATGCAACATTTCGATATGTGTTTTTTGTTGTGGGTTTTTTTTTTTATTATTTATTATTTTTTTTTTTAGGTTTTGTTCTACTCCATATCCTATTAGGCCTATATGCTAAATTGTTAAAGGCTTATTTAAAGCAAATTGGTCATCGAATAAGAAATAACCACAACGGAAACTGACTGAACTTTAAGTAATAGCGCTGCGCACTCGCGCTAAAAATAGCACCGAACCTCAGACAAACATTGCAACGTGGCCATGCAAACGTGTGGTGAGTGGAAGTATTTGTGCGCGTCGCGCGTGGTGTGACGTCATTAGTGCGGAACGCTATTGAAACGTGAACGAAGAAAAATCTACATATATTTGGAACGGGATTCGAACCAGCGATCTCCGGAATACCGTATACCGACGCTCTACCAACTGAGCTATCCAGCCCTATGTTGGCATTATCCCTAATAGTCAATCATCTTTTGGCAGTCAGAAGCCACAAAGCTACGCACATTACCGGTATAAAACAGAGTTTACTTAAAGCTCAATACTTGGTTCGGCAAAGTGCTCCGTTTTCTGCGTCTCAATTTTAATACTTGATATTTCTTGTCAGAAAACGTCCACTGCAAGTAGGCCTGCCAGTTGTTGGTTTTAGCGTGGGAAATGTATTTTATGAATACTGGCCTACCGTTGCAGAGATTTACCGTGTCAACGCGTGGCATTGAACTTCCTTCGGTTTTACAAGCCGAAACTACTCGTGAAATTTGACAAATACAGGGGGAAGACCATTGAATTAGATATCATTTTCTTCCCTTTCAAAAGAAATTATGCTCTTGCCACCTAACGCTTCTTGAATTTTCTCGCTGGTGACTATTAGGCGACGTATTGTTGCGTGTTTTGTAATTCTTTCTCAAAGTTTGAAACTGTAAAATACCCATTGCTATAAAATGAACTGCGTTTCGGATTTGATATCTTTTACATTTGGAAGAAGTAGACTGTGTATGTTTGTTGGGGATAAAAGTTCCCGTGGATATTGGGTAATATTTAAAGGTACATGTAGTATCATACTTTGGTTTTTGTCAGAGAAATACAGATTTATGGGCAAAAATATCAAGGAAGATTCAGTCACAGTCATCTGTGAAAATTTCAATTCCATACGGTGCCCACTTTTTGAGAAAACAGTGAAAAACGACCACAGTATTTCTTAAGTCTTTCCTCTTTTATTTTTGATCTTTTAAAAGATCAAAAAGATTTTCGGTCGTTGTTTTATTAATTTCTGGATAAATACACCATTTTAGGCGGAAATATTTTAACTGTAGGGTTCTACCAGCATCATCTTCATACCCTGAAAGTTATATGTAAATCTGTGAACATTTCTGTTTTGGTGTCTTACCAAAGTATGATACTACCTTTAATAGGAAACTGTTATAATTTATAATACAGTACATGATTGGTAAAGCATTTACAGAACAGCACTCACACTTTGTCTGATCAAACATGTGCATGAAATGATAAACCTGTGAAAACTTGAGCTTAATCAGACAATCGGAGTCACGAGACAATAGCGAAAACCCAACTCAATTTTTTCTTATAAAAGATAAAAAATGATTTTGATCTTACTCCGAGATCACTTATTTTCGGTCTTTGTTTGACTAATTTCTGGATAAATACAGCATTTCAGGCGGAAATGTTTTAACGGTATCTTTCTACCAGCACCATGATCTTCGTATCCTGAAAAGTTAAACGTAAATCTGTGAACATTTCTGTTTTGGTGTCTTACCAAAGTATGATACTACCTTTAATAGGAAACTGTTTAAAGTTATAATACAGTACATGATTGGTAAAGTATTTACAGAACAGCACTCACACTTTGTCTGATCAAACATGTCCATGAAATGATAAACCTGTGAAAATTTGAGCTTAATCAGACATCTGAGTCACGAGAAAATAGCGACTGAACCCAACTCAATTTTTTCTTATAAAACATAAAGAATGGTTTGGATCTTACTCCGAGATCAAAACTGTTATTGTTTTACTAATTTCTGGATAAATACAGCATTTCAGGCGGAAATGTTTTAACGGTATCTTTCTACCAGCACCATCTTCATATCCTGAAAAGTTAAACGTAAATCTGTGAACATTTCCGTTTGGGTATGTTATAAAGCCTGTATAGCGTACCTTTAAGAAGATGTATAGGCCTAGGCCAAGCTTCCATAACCGTAACAAATTGAGGTCTTCTTGTGTCGAAACCATTGTAATGTAATGTTGGTTCTGTTTTATTATTTTGTTCTGTTGTGTTAATTCTTTCTTTGTTTTTGTTATTTTTTTTACCAAAGCATCATGTAAATAGTATACCTTCAATAATTGTAGCATTAAATAATTGTCAGCCATTTTTGATTAATATCTAGCCCGCCCAGACAGTAAGTTATTTCGTTAAGTGTACTATTGTTAGCACCGTAGAGAATTCTGCTCATTAAACTGCATTAAAATTGATATATCATGTGCATGTCACGTATAGTACGGATGTGTATGTAGTGTTCTCATTAATTTTTGTCCTGTATTGGGATTTTTCACAACACGCACCGTATATGCCCATCATCAAAATCCAAACCGAAGATTATATAGCGCTACGCGCAAGATGGAAAACTGACCATAGAGCGCGTGGTAATTTGTATGGAGGTCGCGATCCGCCTTTCTGGTGTGCAAATATAGTTTGTACACGGGACATATGGAGGCTGGCCGATTTATCAAAGAAAAGAGGAGTGTTAGGCAAAACTTTGGCCCGAATTCGTTTGTTTATTGTAAATAGAAATATTTGACATTGATGTGAATCATCACACTCTCAGCTCAGGTAGGCTACGAGTTGGCGTGCGAGTTGTTCATTAAACACAGACGGCCTCGCTTTCGAATGAGGAATTGCGCAGATCGATTCTAAACTCGTCGTATTGGCACCCCTCTATTGGTCGGTAGAGTTTATTTGTCAGACGACCATGCAGTCGTAAAAACGAGATAATAAGTCGTAATTACGATCAGTCGTAATAACGAGTTAATAAGTCTTAACTACGACCAGTCGTAATAAAGAGGTAATAATTCGTAATTACGATCAGTCGTAAAAACGAGATAATACGTCTTAATTACGACATTATTATAAGTCGCAAAATCTGTTTACTTGTCATTCAGGCGTGGTTCTACGGGGGGGGGGGGGGGTGTGCTTGAGCCCCCCCAAAAAAATTGTCTAGTCCCCCCCCCCCCCCAAATGCAATTGAAAAAAAGGTAATCTTGAAAATACTGGATTATTTCAGTTATTAAGCGCCAATTACATAAACAAAAAACGCGTCGTTTAGATAATGTGCATGTTTTCGACCCCTCATAATAGCAGGAGCGAGTGTACTGTTAGAAGAACCCAAAATATTGGGTCTTCTAGGCCCCCCCCCCCCCCAAAAAAATTGGCTCTAGAACAGCGCCTGTTGTCATAACATGCATGCATCAAATGAATATTATTATTATATATAGGCCTACTTCACTTTTTTTCAACACACTTCGCTTACGAACACTTATAAAATAATGTCTAGTTCAATAATAGGCCTATATAATCATAATTATGCTTAATGGTGGCACTAACGGGCTTTCGTAGTTACAAAAGGTTGTTTCAAGGATTAATAGCATGATTGGGCGAGTATAAATAGCCTTGCTCAAGTTATCGTGATTTCACTTGCAACGAGAGTATGCACCATGCAAGTAATTGCTCCACCATGGCCGTCGACTCTTCACCAAGGCAAGATCGAGACCGGCGGACGCCGTCATCGCGATGGACAGGCTGGCTGGTAACCTGTGGTTGTTTCGTCCAATTCTTCGTCATTTTCGGACCACTGTACAACTACAGCATCCTTTTCGTCAGCTTGCAAGAGGAGTTTCAAACCAGCGCTGTTTTAACAGGTACATATATAAACGCGTTGTTTTCGTAGCAAATTCACGTAGAACTTAAAGGTAGAACTTTGGTAGCATATATATACTGACATAGAAATCTTCACAGATTTACCTACAGGGCATGAAGACACGTGCGGTTCTACGGGGGGGGGGGGGGGGGCTGTAGCCCCCAATTTGTCTAGCCCTCCCCCCCCCCCCCCCCCGCCCAAAAAAAAAAATAAGAAAATTGCAAGTGAAAAAAATATTCTTGAAAATACTGGATTTTTGCAGTTACTAAGCGCCAATTACATACCAAACGCGTTGTGTGGGCTGAAATGTGCATGTTTTGCGACCCCTAATAAGACATAGCAGAAGCGAGTGTTAAAAAACTCCAAAATATTGGGTCTTCTACCCCCAAAAAAAAAAGTATGGCTCTTCTAGCCCCCCAAAAATGTTGGCTCTAGAACCGCGCCTGGATGAAGATGGTTATGATAGAAACGTGTCGTTCAAGTTGTTTTGCCTGAATTGCTGTATTTTTTTTTTTTCTTTTTAGAAAAAGAATAAAACAAATCAACTGAAATGATGGTGAAAAGATTTTTTTTAATACCGTGAGCGTTTTTCACCGTTTTCTCAAAAAGTGGGCACCGTATGGGACTGAAAATTTCACAGATGACTGTGACTGTATCTTACTACATATTTGTGACCATAAATCTGCATTTCTTTGACAAAAAATAACAATAAACATGAAATTACCTTTTAGCAACTTTCCACAATAATTTGTCTCAGTCCACACGTACATGCAGGGCCAGGGCACCCAAACGTAGGTTTTAGATGGTCTTCAGGGGCCCATTTCATATTGAGCTGCTTAGCACGAAAATTTGCTAAGCATGACATTTCTGTCTTAATAAAAACAGGATTAACAACAAAATTTCTACGTGTTGTGTATCACTTGTGATTGTTCTTTGGCGGTTGTTCGCTGACCATGAATATGAAATGGAATTTTTAATGATGCATGGTTTGTTTTATTGGGCGAGACATGTGCTGAGCACATTTTTGTGCTTAGCAGCTCTATGAAATCGGCCCCAGATCCCCACGGCATTAAATTTAACCTTCGACGCCCCAGGATTACAATGCATTGAGCTCACTGGGCCAGGCCCCTACGTGAGGTAACCGAGGTTAAAACACACTTCCTCACACTGATTCAGGGTTAACAACAGGTGTTTTGGTTTGTATGCTAATTAGAATTTCCATATTCATTTGCAAAACTGTGATGTCATCTGGGGAACTTAAGTGCAGAAATTACCCAATTGATTTGTGCACAAAACGTTGCGGTTGTTTTATAGGTTTTCTGACAGAACTTTTCCTCCTCAATGGGTTTTATTTTCCCAAATATGTTTCTTTCACTCAACTGGTGGTGTAATTTTTTTACCAAACCATTTCTGTAGGTCAAGTTTGCCTCTTCATTTTTTTATGTTTTTTTCATTATAATTTTTGCTGTTGGTTCCCTAAATGAGTATGCGTGAAAATCCCCCGTTTTACAAAGCCATTCAAAGGAAAACCAAATGCTGGTTTGAAACCAAAATAAATGCCATTCATTATCTGTCAGTATGTTCTCTGTATGAAGGCAATAATATTGCCTTCATACAGAGAATATACTGACAGATAATGAATGGCAAATCTATTATTATAATAACCTGACTGAAAAAAGCACTGCAGGAACCCTTTAAGGTAAACAATGGATTGGTAACATACCCAAACAGAAATATTCACAGATTTTTAACTTTCAGGGTGAAGATGGTGCTGTTAGAAACATCCCGTTAAAAGAGTTCAGTCTGAAATGCTGTATCTATCCAGAAATTAGTCAAACGAAGAACGAAAACAGTTTTGATCTCGGGGTAAGATCAAAACCATTCAGTATGAGTTGATATTTCGCTATTTTCTCATGACGTCCGAATGAGCTCCCATTTTCAGAGGTTTACTTTCATTTAATGTACATGTTGGATCAGACAAAGTGTGAGTGCAGCTGTTCTGTGGCCCTTAAAGGTAGTATCATACTTTGGTAAGAAAGCAAAACAGAAATGTTCACAGATTTATGTTCACAGATTTATGTATAACTTACAGGATATGAAGATGTCTAAAAAAAAAGGTAAAAAAATCATGTTTTTTTGTTGTGTAAAACTGTTGGGTACAACTGTTGTGTAACATTTTACTCAACGTTGGGCAAACTGGCGTTTTCTGCAGTACCTCCAACTTGAGTAAAATATGATGCACAACAAAAGGGTAAAAATCTATCCAATAAAGGGTAAGAAATCAAACAACACATCGACGAGTGTAGAATTGGAGCTTTTTACCCATCAACCGGTTTAAAAGACGCTTATTTTACACGGATGACGTATACGAAAATACGTTTTGCACGTGAAAATGGTAAACAGTACTCCGAACGGGGTAAGCTTGTGCCGTGTGCTGACGTGTGCTCAAAACGCACCATCGTGTATCATCACCATTAACGCTGCAGTTAGAAGATGGCGGTGGAAAAGCCGCCGGAGACATGCCGGAGTTGTCAATCTTTGATTCCTGTGTTCAGAGGTAATTCAGTGATCTGTTTGTTCTATTTTCTTAGCTTCCACAAACTGTATACTGAAATTGCTACCATTAGCTAGTTGTCATCATAGTTCATAAGCCATCATTGTTTTCCATTTCCATTAGGTTGAACAGTCACTAATTCATATCGCATTCAATTTAAACATGTCATTATTTTCTTTATTTTTACGAAGGTATTTGCATTGAGGACTATGTGAAGATAAACCAGCGTAGCAGAAGCCAGCCGTTCATCTAAGCAGTTGGGGGAGTGCAGAGCTCGGACCGTATACCTTCGTCATCAGCAACAAGCAATCCCCTGTGAAGAACTCTTTCAAGCAGTAGGCCTAATATAATTTCTCTCAGTTTTGAATTGATTTCAGACTTTCAGAAATTCAGAGTAGTGGAAGAAACTTACCAAATTGTTCATTTGATACTCACAATGCCGTGAAAGAATGACCAAATAACGTGTGTGTTATTATCAATCGTTAATATTTGTGATTATTTTTGAAAAGAAAATAATTATATCATTTATCATCCTCTGTGGATTTTAGAAACTATTCTCCATAACACAAATATTAGTGTTTTGTTTTACGATTACAGTTCAAAATTTATTAATTTTCTCTAGTGTGTTTTATGAAATTCAATATCAATGCATGGTGATTTCTGATCGTTTTTCTGACATGAACTTTTAAATGGATGTTAAGCAATGATTGATTAGCCATGTTATACAGCAGTGAATCAACTGAAAAGCATGTGAAGCCGAAACAGTTGTTTAAGAAATCATTTGAAATAATTCTAATACTACATACAATCATAGCTTAATCAGAATATATAAAGAAGTTGATTTTATGTTAAGAAAAACGAGCTCAGGTTGAATAAAAACACAGTAACGTGTGAATAAGTTGATCAAATAACGTTATGATTGTAGTGTTTCTTTTCTTCCCCTAATTTGTTTAACCGAGTAGCAGGCTAAAAATTACTCAACTAAAGGGTAAAAGAATAGCACAACTGTGTTGGGTAAGAACATTTTACACAATATCTGGGTAAGAATTTTACACAACACCTGGGTAACATTTGGGTTGGGTAAGGTTTACCCAACTTTTGTGCGATGGAGGGAACATGGTTGTTTCTGGGTAAACTCTATTTTTACACAATATTGGGTTATAATTTACACAGGCCTGTGTTAATTCTTACACATCGAAAGTTGGGTAAAATGTTTACCCAAGTCGACAACCATGTTCCCTTTTTACACTCAAAAGGGTAAGAATTTTACCCAATTTTTTTTAGAGTGTACACCCGTCCGCACGCGATGAGTTTCATTTTTTTGTTCACGCGAGGCAAAAAAGTCAAACGAGACATTGCATATAGGTGTCGATTTCTTTTCATGATTGGGGGGATGATTGGTGATTTGTTGTCCTATGCGAGGGAGCGAAGCGACCGAGCGGGGGGAGGCTGTGGGAGGTTGGATACCCCCTCCCAAACCAGGGACTTTTTATAATAAAAAACAGTCGAAAAGTCGCATTTTAGAGCATTTAAAAACGATACAAACAGTATAAATTCACTGTGAAGACTCCAAAAGACAACAAGGATCATGTAATATCTCTATATATACAATAAACTTGAATGATATTCTACCTCGAATTATTGGGGGGGGGGGTGATAATACACGCCATCCCCAACCCTCCTCCCCCCACCCCCGGGATTGACACCCATGGGACATGATTGATCTTTCACGGCCTCGAGAGGCAGTAATCTCGCACACGTAAGCATCCACGAACTAAACTACAATACGCGTGCTCGGAACTATTAATGTTGCTTAACTATTATTCCGGATGACATTAACGTAAAGCGTGTGTGAAGCGGCCTTCATTTAATCCTATTTTTCGTTCCACGTCTCTCTGGCTCTCTACAGTCTAGACCATAAAGTTTGAAATAAAGGGATTCTTGACAAATCCGGTCAAAACAAAACTCGAGTGATTGAACGATACACCTGTTCTAGCTGCAATAACAACTGCGTGCTGCGATCGACCTCGAAGCCAGCACACCAGAGAGAAATAAAACCAAATTCACATAAAAATACTACGTGCCTACTTTGTAGAGAATAGGCCTTTATAAAAGTCACACAATGAAGGCCTTGGCTCGAATCCAAGGGGCAGGGGGCGTGACCCCGCCTCCCCCGACGGACTCGACGATGAACTAACATTTTTCTGAAGGGGGGGATTTAAGTAAAACGTTGTTTTTCAAGCAAATTTTAAGTTTTAAGTCTGACCCAAACATGATTCGAACCAGGAACATTTTGGTGAAAGTTTTGATCTTTTGTTAAGTTGAAGTTGGTTGAGTAGGGTAATTTTCATACTGACACAATATCCAATTACATGTAGTGTAAGTAAACAGTTCCACATTGCATTTCACATTTAAAAAACGAACGAACAAACAAACACCCTAACAAACAATTAGCAGACTTAAAAGTAAACTTTGGTTTTGGTCACAGAAATATAGATTCGTGGGCAAAAATATTGAGGAAGATACAGCAACAGTCATCTGTGAAAATTTCAGTTCCATACGGTGCCCACTTTTTGAGAAAACAGTGAAAAACAGTCAGAGTATTATATTGCTTAAGTCTTTTTTCGTTTTAATACTTTTGATCTTTAAAAGATACAAAATATTTTAGTTGGTCACTGGTTTAACTCTTTTCTAGATAAATACAGTATTTCAGGCGGAACAATTTTACGGTAAGTTTCTACTACAGCATCATCTTCATACCATGTAAGTTATAGGTAAATCTGTGAACATTTCTGTTTTGGTTTCTTACCAAAGTATGATACTACCTTTAATAATCATTCATTGTTTTCTATGCAGGGTGGGTGGGAGCCTTAGCCAATGGCATCATGTCTTTGATAAGTCCCCTGACCGGGGCGATGCTTCGACGGTTCAGCTACCGCACCGTCATCCTCATGGGGGTCACCCTACACTGCCTTGGCTTCCTAGCTACCTCTTTCGTGACCAGCATCTACTGGGCTTTCCTGTCCCTGGGTGTGCTGGCAGGGGTCGGGGCTGGCCTGGTCATGCACGCTTGTACATCCCTGGTCCTCCAGTGGTTCCCCGAGAAGAACCGGGCTCGGTCCACAAGCCTTGCCCTGACGGGAACATCAGCTGGTATGACTATGATAGTTCCAACTTTTTCTAACAGGGTAAGGGGCAAGGGGGGACGTGGACCGGACGCCAATTTTTATGCGGCGCAAAAAAAAACGCAAAGGAAGAAAAATAGCTGTATACTGTCAGTGAAGTTATTGGAAATCTAATCCAATGAACAAAGAAAGAAAGAATCCAATTTCAAATTTTCTTATTTTGTTTTCCATTGGCACCAGAGGTTTAGCGCTTGCCCCGGTGTTGTTTTCCCAAGTTACGCCGCTGTGTCTGTACCTCAGACATTATTTAAACAAATGCGTGAACCTGGTTTTAAAGTTATAATATTTAGTTGGTAAACTACGGAAGCCCGTTAGTGCCAGGGGTGAATAATTTTTTTGACATGGAGGTGAAAGTTTTTTTCGCGATTGCGTGAGAATGTTTTTTTGCATGCTATTTTCGAAAACAGTTTTGATCTCGGGGTAAGATCAAAACCATTCTTTATGTTTTATAAGAAAAATTGAGTCGGGTTTTCGCTATTTTCTCGTGGCTCGGGATGTCCGATTGAGCTCAAATTTTCACAGGTTATTATTTCATGTACATGTTTGATCAGACAAAAGTATGAGTGCAGTCCTGTGACCTTTACCAATCATGTATTGGCACTAGGACGACCGTGTGACAAAGCGATTCGGATCATTTGCCAAGGTTTTTCAGACAGTGGGCTATTGTAGTCATACAGTGGTCGCTTGTAGAATCATTATGTCTCCCCCAACCTCACAAGGTTATTTCGGGTCAGACTTACCAGCTGGGACAGGATATGCTTTTCGTAATCACTCCATCATAACTCAGTCCAGGAAGTCCAATAATAATCAACCTCGGTTGAACATATTCCCATATTCCCATCCGGAGGTAAAACAAATTGATTCCATATAGTTAGACGTATCTCGATCATGATAGGACACATTCAAAGGTAGTATCATACTTTGGTAAGAGACCAAAACAGAAATGTTCACAGATTTACGTATAACTTTCAGGGTATGAAGATGGTGGTGGTAGAAACATACCGTTAAAATTGTTCCGCCTGATCTGAAATGGTGTATTTATCCAGAAATGAGTAAAACAACGACCGATTTTTTTTTTATCGTTTAAAAGATCAAACATAAAAGAGGAAAGACTTCAGAAATACTGTGGCTATTTTTCACGATTTTCTCAAAAAGTGGGCACCGTATGGGACTGAAATTTTCACAGATGACTGTGACTGTATCTTCCTTGATATTTTTGCCCATGAACTTCGACAAAAACCAAAGTATGATACTACCTTTAATGAGAATAATAGGTAATTGACTGCATATGGTGACTCTGCATGACAAAGCCTATCGTAAATCTCACGTGCTTCAACTTACAGGTATATTATTATAATGACTCACTCAACATAACTGTCATGATCTGGAATGAATGATGAAAAGGAAACGGTTTTATCATGATGCGCCCCCACTGGGAACATGATGATATTATTTTGTCAACCCGATAGCTAAAGGTAGTATCATACTCTGGTTTGTGTCCAAGAAATACAGATTCATGGGCAAATATATCAAGACAGATACAGTCACAGTCATCTGTGAAAATTTCAGTCCCATACGGTGCCCACTTTTTGAGAAAACAGTGAAAAACGGCCACAGTATTTCTTAAGTCTTTTCTCTTTTATTTTTGATCTTTAAACAGTGAAAAACAGCCACAGTATTTCTTAAGTCTTTTCTCTTTTATTTTTGATCTTTAAAGGTAGTATCATACTTTGGTTTTTATCAAAGAAATACAGATTCATGGGCACAAATATCAAGGACAATACAGTTACAGTCATCTGTGAAAATTTCAGTCCCATACGGTGCACACTTTCTGAGAAAACAGTGAAAAACAGCCACAGTATTTCTTAAGTCTTTTCTCTTTTATTGTTGATCTTTTAAAAGATCAAAAAGATTTTCGGTCGTTGTTTTACCAATATCTTGATAAATACACCATTTCAGGCGGAAGAATTGTAACGGTATGTTTCTACCATCAACATCTTCATACCCTGTAAGTTATACGTAAATCTGTGAAAATTTCTGTTTTGGTTTCTTGCCAAAGTATGATATTACCTTTAAAAAATCAAAAATAATGTTGGTCACTAGTTTTACTTTTTTCTGAATAAATACAACATTTTATGAAGAAAGATTTTAATGGTATGTTTCTACCATCACCATCTTTGTACCCTGTAAGTTATAGGTAAATCTGTGGAGATTTCTGTTTTGGTATTCTACCAAAGTTTGATACTAGTTTTAAAGGGCAATGTGCAACTTTGGTAACAAACCAAAACAGAAATGCTTAACAGATTTACGTACAGTGTGTATTATAACTTGCAGGGTATGAAGATCATGCTGCTAGAAACATATCGTTAAAATATCACAAATTTTCACAGGTGACTGTTACTGTATCTGTCTTGATATTTTTGCCCATGAATCTGTATTTCTTTGATAAAGACCAAAAATGATACTACCTTAAATTAAAGGTAGTATCATACTTTGGTAAGAAACCAAAACAGAAATGGTCACAGATTTACGTATAACTTACAGGGTATGAAGATGGTGGTGGTAGAAACATACCGTTAAAAACGTTTCGCCTGAAATTGGGTATTTATCCAGAAATTAGTCAAACAACGACCGAAAATATTTTTGATATAGAAGAGAAAAGACTTTCGAAATATTGTGGCTGTTTTTCACTGTTTTCTCAAAAAGTGGGCACCGTATGAGACTGAAATTTTCACAGATGACTGCAGTGGGATTTGAATCAGCGACCTCCGGAACACCTTACCGGAGGTCACTTGTCCGAATCCCGCTCCAGTCAATTTTGCTTCGATCACTTTTCAAATGATTTAAAATCAAGCCTGAGTTTCCCTTGTGGTTATTCGATGATTATTTTCACCGTCATCTATGCTTTCACCGCAAGAAAATATGATATTTCCAAGAGACCACTTTATGGAATAAACATCCACTTTCTCTCAATTCTTCCCAGGGTTGCTGGGAGCGGCG
Organism: Astropecten irregularis; assembly: GCA_963971285.1. Classification (NCBI taxonomy): domain Eukaryota; kingdom Metazoa; phylum Echinodermata; class Asteroidea; order Paxillosida; family Astropectinidae; genus Astropecten; species Astropecten irregularis. The sequence goes on along the minus strand of OZ020251.1, from coordinate 12,606,228 downwards.
CCTTTGATGAATTATCTGACCGTGTCCTACGGCTGGCGAAACATGCTGCGCCTGATCGGCGCTGGAACATTTGTGATCGCCACCGTGGATGGGTTTTTCTTGGCGTCTCCTCGTGAACGTGCGCCCAAGGGCGAACCCATCAACGAGGAGACAAAGTCCAAGACAATTTCGAGTACCTGTACATCCACTAGCTGCCAGACTGAGTCAGGACAGCTCCAGTCTCGGTCTACAAACGGAGGAACGGATGCCCGGTCCGTGGACCTCGGCGTCGAGACTGGGCAAGATGATCATCACAGCTGCAGTCTTTGCCAAGGAATCGACGGGGCAGACGTAGAGGGCGCCCCTCGATCAATCTCAAATGGTGGTGATGAGAAGATGAGCGCAGAATCTGGGGTTTCCCCAACTGAACTGAAGGGATTCCGCCACATGATTGGTCAGCTTGACGCATGGCTGTTTGGCTTTGCCGTGGTCTTTGCGATGATTGGCTGGACGTTTGTCGTCATAAACTTTGTACGTAATAATGCCTGAACCGATCCAAACCGAACCGAATCGAACCGATCCGACCCGACCCGACCCGAATCGAACGGGACCGAACTGACCTGAACTGAACTGAACTGAACCGACCTGAACCGACCCGAATCGAACTGAACCGACCTGAACTGAACTGAACTGAACCAAACTGAACCAAACCGAACCGAACTGAACCGACCCGAATCGAACTGAGCCGAACTGAACCGAACTGAACTGAACCGACCTGAACCGACCCGAATCGAACGGGACCGAACTGAACTGAACTGAACTGAACCGATCCGACCCGACCCGAATCAAACGGGACCGAACTGAACTGAACTGAACTGAACTGAACCGACCTGAACCGACCCGAATCGAACTGAACCGACCTGAACTGAACTGAACTGAACCAAACTGAACCAAACTGAACCGAACTGAACCGACCCGAATCGAACTGAACTGAACTGAACTGAACTGAACTGAACCGACCTGAACCGACCCGAATCGAACGGGACCGAACTGAACTGAACTGAACTGAACTGAACTGAACTGAACCAAACTGAACCAAACTGAACCGAACCTAACTGAACTGAACTGAACTGAACCGACCTGAACCGACCCGAATCGAACGGGACCGAACTGAACTGAACTGAACTGAACTGAACTGAACTGAACTGAACTGAACTGAACTGAACTGAACTGAACTGAACCGACCCGAATCGAACTGAACCGAACTGAACCGAACCTAACTGAACTGAACTGAACTGAACCGACCTGAACCGACCCGAATCGAACTGAACCGAACTGAATCGAACTGAACCGACCAGAATCAAACTGAACCGAAATGAACCGAAATAAACCGAAATAAACTGAACCGACCCGAATCGAACTGAACCGAACTGAAACGAACTGAACTGAACTGAATTCTGAACCGACCCGAATCAAACTGAACTGAACTGAACCGAACTAAACCGAAATGAACCGAACTGAACTGAACCGACCCGAACCGACCCGAATTGAACCGAACCAACGGCCCGACCCGAACCGAACCGACCCCACAGAGACATCATTATCTTCAAATTAATGCCAAGGAAAATTATATGCATGGATCGTATAAATCTTATAATTATTTACTGGTATTTCTAATAATTCCAGGCGAGCTTCATGAAGAGCCTGGGCTTCAGCGTAGACCAGACGTCGCTCGTGCTAATTCTTTTCGGTGCGGCTGAAGTTGGCGGCAAGCTTCTGTGCGCTTTCTCGGCGGACCATATGCCATTCTTGGAGGTCAATCTTTTGGCCTTAGGATGCCTACTGGGCGCCGTGGCGTCGGGTTTCATGGTCTTGGTTACTGGCCTGGCTGATATGATCTGTCTGTCGATGGGTGAGAGTGAAAGTGTCATCTTCATTTGCAATAACGCTGACGATATGATAGCCTTTTCTGTCACAATGGGAGACTTTGGAGAGCCGGTCTTGAGTCAACAACGCACGAGCAAACCATGGACCTTATCGAAGATAGCCTGTTTTCGGCACTGCGCGTGCGCGCGCAAAGGACACTGGGTAATTTGGGGTTTTAAAGTTTTACCACACCCGTCGACACACGTACATTCGTATAGCTGCCGGCTCGCGAAGTTTAAAGTTGTCTTTTTTCCTTGAAGAAAGCCTTGCTTTGAGTTGTTATACATAACGATGCTGCACAACGGTCCATGAAATGTTACTGTCGAGTCACTTGTTTTAGCGGTGTAAAGTTGAGTATTTATTTATAGTTGAATTTTCATGTCCATACGTTTTATGCACTCAGCGCCAGCCCTAGCAACCCTGCGTTTCCCAGAGTGCTTTGCGCACAGCCAGTTATGCGCTATCTTCGATAAGGTCCATGCTTGCGCAATTTTGTGAGCATGCTCGCGTTGTTTTGCGCGTGCGTGCGCTTGCGCTGTTGACTTTAGACCGGTTCTCCAAAATCTCCCATTAGTCCTAATGCACCAAAACGTGCAAAAATTATGAAAATAAATTTGGGACCGCTGACAAGATCTCGTTAAACAAACACGCTCTATGTAAAATAATAAATAAATGCGCCACCATTGTTTTTTGACTGGTCATAGTACTAGCTCTTTTTTCGCATTATAGGCCTATATTGTGTACGCCATCTAGTGGCTTTCTTAAGGTTGATACAAAAGCGTGGCAAGTCCACTGTGGTCGATTTCGCAAAGATTTGCGATTCATCTTTTAGAGGAGTTGTTCATGTTTCCATAGCAGCTAGTATTGTGACATCACACTTTGCTTAGCAATTTAGATTGATAGTAAGCATGTTGCGATCTGTCTTAGCCTTTCGTGAAATCGAGCCCAGCAGCCGATTTCACGAAATGTTGCGTAACTTACGCAACATACAAAATGTTGCGTATGTTTCGTGAATTGAACGGCCATAACTTGTGCAACCAAGGCAGGAAAATGTGTAAGTTACGCAAAAATATGTGAAGTTTCGTGGAATCGGCTGCTGATTCTTTTTATATTACGTCCGTGATTATGCCCCGTGTCCCCCAAAATGGCGTATTAAACAGCGCCCCCATACGACCGAATTGCGATTGTTCTCTTCTTCTTAATTCCCTCTGGTCAGTGGTGGGTGTCATGCGAGCTGTGTTCTTTGGGCTCACGTTCTCGGCAAGCTTCCAGTTGTTCCAGCAGTGCGGGGCTGACGCTACCACCTCGTTAGTGCTTATACCGTGGGGACTGGGGATCATTCTCTCGGCGCCGGTCACAGGTAAGCACGGCGGCGGTACCTCTTGCTGCGCAGCTAGCTCTGACATGAAAGATTTTCGCTGTTACTTAAAATAATTCAATAATTCACGTCACCGTGAATGCACTATTCACCACGAGTTTGCAACGCGTTGGCCAATCAGCATGCGAGGAATATTATATCCACCAATTCCAGATGCGCATTAGTCTGATTCCCTGCCTAAAGATTCCCTGACGACTCATAGGGCGTTTACGAAATAAGGCTTGAGGCTAGGCTTGGGAATTATTTCGCTACTGCCATTTTGTGTCCAAAATTAAAATGAAGGGCTTGAGGTACATGGCGAAGCTCGAGCCTTTCTTCTGCTTCGCCATGTGGCCCAATCCTTTCATTTCGTTTTGTGGGCCTCAATAATGGCGGTAGCAAATAAGTACCAAGCCTAGCCTAGTCTCAAGCCAGGTTTCGTAAAGGCCCTTAATAAAAAATCTTAGATTTTACAGACAATAGTCGGGAGCTTTGTGGGTCCGGGAACCAGACTAGATGCGCATGGGGTCGACAAATTCCGTGCATTGTGATTGGCCAACGCGTTGCAAACTCTTGGAGGCGCACTTTGATGTGAAAGTTTGAAACGGACGATGTGACTGGGAACCTGTCGAAATGCTTGGCTACGGCAATGACTTGCAATAAACGTGCAAGCCGCTTCATGCCGCTGTAACAGAAAAGTAAAACCCGAATCCCGCCAAAAATGAATAAGACAATGCGTCTGGCTCAGTGCGCCCTCTGTAGACAAACAGTTGTCCAATCGACGCTCGTGTCGTGCAATCAAGCTCGCCATGCATCATTAGTGCACATCGTGCATAATTAATGATGTCTGTATATTTTATGACTTGCATAATTATTAAATACACGATCAGACAATGTAATCTATGTTTCTATTTTGTTGGATTCGTATATGCTACCAATGAATTATCATTATTATGATCAATACATTTACAAGTAATAAACTGCTGCAAACTGCTCATCAGCCAAAATGACCTGAAATAATTATATCAAATGCTTGGAGTTAGGAGGGCCTGATGCGTTTCAATCCTAGCAGGATCTTTTTCAAAGGCTAAAATTGCTTACGTCACATGTAGAATTACGCCACGCAGTATACTATGGTGCCAGCCTATACTAGTTATGTAGGTGACGTCACAAGCTTTTGTTGCGTGGGTCGGTTCCAAGGGGGACTTTTTTGAGGGGCGGGGCATACATGTGTTGATTTTGTAACTGTTTCGTCAAAATGAAGCAAAATGTAATCTTTATTGTCATTATTTATGTATTACGCAATAGTTTTAAAGCACTTTCATCGTCCCTTTCCCAAATTTGATCACAGTGAACATTTAAAGGTTTACTGTAATCAAAACACATCTGAAGTTAAATACATCTGTATTGTTATAAAACTCAACCTGTCTATCATTGTTTGTGCTCAAAAATATTTTATATTGAAAAGGAGGTATTTTAGATCCATAATTTAGCACCCCACTTTTCGAAACGAAAAACATTGCTTACGTCACATGCAGAATTACGCCACGCAGTATACTGTGGTGCCAGCCTATACTAGTTCTGTAGGTGACGTCACACGCTATTGTTGCGTGGGTCGGTTCCAAGGGGGACTTTTTTGATACATGTGTTGATTTTGTAACTGTTTCGTCAAAATGAAGCAAAATGTAATCTGTACTTATGTCATTATTTATGTATTACGCAATAGTTTTAAAGCACTTTCATCGTCCCTTTCCCAAATTTTGATCACAGTGAACCTTTAAGTAGCGAGTGAGGCCTGAGTATCCTATCTTGTTAATTTCAGGTGGATTGTACGACTTATCCGGAGACTACACTCTCAGTCTCTTGGCCATGGGGGCGCTGTTGGCATTGTCTGCCTCTTGTATCTTTCTCATCACATTCAGAAGATGGATAGCCACTTCGTGTGGCACACACAGAACCGGAAGTGAAGTGGTCATTGCAGCTTCGCTTACAGGCGGTGGTGGTGATCATGGCAGTAAGTTAGCGTCATCGGTTGATGCAGGAAACAATAATAAAGCCTATACTTCTAATGAGTGACACACTGTGGTATAGTATATACCCCACACAGAAAACCCATGCATCGATACTATGGGGCCTTTCTCGGAGCTCGGCGCAGGCTGAGGCTGAGGCTGAGGCTGAGGCTGAGGCTGAGGCTCAGGCTCAGGCTCAGGCTCAGGCTCAGGCTCAGGCTCAGGCTCAGGCTCATGCTCAGGCTCATGCTCAGGCTCAGGCTCAGGCTCTGGCTCAGGCTCAGGCTCAGGTTCAGGCTCTGGCTCAGGCTCAGGCTCAGGCTCAGGCTCAGGCTCAGGCTCAGGCTCAGGCTCAGGCTCAGGCTCTGGCTCAGGCTCAGGCTCAGGCTCAGGCTCAGGCTAAGGCTCTGGCTCTGGCTCAGGCTCAGGCTCAGGCTCAGGCTCAGGCTCAGGCTCAGGCTCAGGCTCAGGCTCAGGCTCAGGCTCAGGCTCAGGCTCAGGCTCAGGCTCAGGCTCAGGCTCAGGCTCTGGCTCTGGCTCTGGCTCTGGCTCTGGCTCTGGCTCTGGCTCTGGCTCAGGCTCCGGCTTCGTCTCTGTCATCCATTTGCTGAAAATATAGGTTGTGGTTTTTCACTAATGAAGCTGAATCTCAGTTTTATTTTTCAAACCAGAGAATATACTTCCAAACCGTAGCCAAAAGCTTCTATTTTGATACCCGTTATTCTCGAAATGGAGCCGGAACCAGAGCTTTGAGAAAGGCCCCATATTAGAACTGAAGGGAGTTTCTACTGTACAGCAGTCTTGCCATCGTACATGTAAACCACTGAGGGTTTTTGTGTATTCCCACAATACATTCCTCATTATACCTTATCCGTACGGTCTTTCCGTAAAAAAAAGGTTTTTTTGTTGATCCTCAAATGATACCACATTTTCTCCAAAGTGATACCACAATTTGAAGCCACATACTATCTAGCAATGCTGTTAATGGTATAAAATTCCATTTTATGAAGTCAAACCATAGATGTAGTGGGTGTAACGCACGCTTTCAATTTGTGTGTTGTACTTTTGTTTCATGACACCCGGGTTCAGGGTTTGCAGGGTGCATTATGTATGGCCACACCCTCGTGGTCTAGTCTGGGCTCTTTAAGGTTTCAGGATCGTTGTCTGTGTAATTGCGGTGGGTCACCAGCCGCTTTGGCCGTGTTTACGTGATCGGAGGGCACTATTGTTATTGAGATGTGAAAGTTTCAGAGTTTACATTATTTGCTCGACGTTATTTCTGCTTGTTTGCCGTCTTGCGGTCCACGCTCAAACATAGTCGTAAGTTTACTTGTTTACTTATTGTTTTGTGTATTTGCATGTGTAATTTGTGGAAAGCTGCATATGTATTTCTTGGGTTTTGGGAGTCATATGTTTTGATGGTTTCGTGTAACTTTGCTTGCATACATTTTCATGTTTCAGTATTATTCGTGTACATGTACACTGCCGTGTGTGTAATATTACTCGTAGGGCTTGGCTCTGGGTGTAATTGACTTCCGTGGGGTTATTTACGAGTTTTTGTCTGTACTCTCTTTTGCCATGATTCTCGTTGAAGTTATTTTGGTGTGTACTTCATCATGTTTATTCTTGTGATTGTCATTATGTTTGTTGTGATCATTATGTGATTTTCAAACTGTGTTTTTTGATCTGGTTAATTGCAGATTAAACCTAGTTATTTCCACGAGTCACTTGTGTGGAAAGTGTTTTACTTGAGAGTGCTTTGTGGGCCAACAATTGCAAACATGACAGCAGGATTCGTTACAGTGGGTGTTGAGCTTACTCCTTAATAAGAGGGTTTTCAGAACTTTGCTCCTTGACTATGAGCTGGTAATGTTTAAAGTAGTGTGCATGAACCCTCATGCGTGAGTGTGAATTCCTAAGAGTTGTCTCTATTTTGATAAACGTACTCATTTCGCAAGCTGTACATGTAAGGTTAATGCTTTTGCTGGATCTAAACATCTGAGTAGTAGCAAAGGGTAGTAAAAATTACTTCTTAAAGGTAGTATCATACTTTGGTAAGAAACCAAAACAGAAATGTTCACAGATTTATGTATAACTTTCATGGTATGAAGATGGTGCTGGTAGAAACCTACCGTTACAATTTTTCCGCCTGAAATGGTATATATTTATCCAGACATTAGTAAAACAACGACCGAAAATCTTTTTGATCTTTTAAAAGATCAAAAATAAAAGAGAAAAGACTTCAGAAATACTGTGGCCGTTTTTCACGATTTTCTCAAAAAGTGGGCACCGTATGGGACTGAAATTTTCACAGATGACTGTGACTGTATCTCCCTTGATATTTTTGCCCATGAATCTGTATTTCTTTGACAAAAACCAAAGTATGATACTACCTTTAACATTTGTTTTTTCAACTTCTTTTTGACTTTGACCCTATAATTTGTTTACATCTGACGCCATATTTTGTGCATGTACCAGTTAGAAAGACCAATTAAAAAATGAGTAATTATTATAGTTTGGGAGAAATATATTTAATGAAGTTTGTAAATTATATCACTAACAACTAGAATTTTATGATTTTCCATATTATTATACAGTGTGTCTTCAAAAAAACGATACCCATTTTCAAAAAATTATTTTAAGAAAATGTATGTTTTCAGCTACTTGATTTTTAGTCTATTGCATTTATTATTTCACTGGGTAAATTCTGACCAAATTTCAATGCAATCCGTTCATGCATTACTGAGCAATTACTGATTGTCTTGAAAAGTCCATTTAGTTTTGCTACCTTTACAAATAAGTGACAGTTGTGGTCATCTTAGTGGTTCTTCGTGTGTACAGTATAGTGAATGTGGGCGGCCACTTCGAGGGGAGGTTTACAGATCACAACTAAGAAACTCAATTGTAATGGCAGGAAAGTGGACTTTTCCAGACAATCAGTGATTGCTCAGTGATGCATGAATGGATTGCATTGAAATTTCATCAGAACATGGCCTGGGAGATATTGAATGCAATAGACTAAAAATCAAATAGCTGAAAACATACAATTTCTTTTCATAATAAGTGTTGAAACTGGGTATCGTTTTTTAGGACACACAGTACATGTAATTATAATTAATATAAAGCGAAGAATGTGCTTTTAATTGTAAATAAAAGTGATATTAACTTCTTTGAGTCACAGCTTAATGAATGATGTAGAAACAAATATATAGAAAGTTATATATTTCCATGCAATCAGTTATATTCGGAGTAAAAGGCAACAATATGTATATTTTCATATACAAACTATATAATTATGCACTCATAAAATAAAATGTATGATTTTGACACAAAAATATCGTGCGATCACTGTGCTTTTATTCGTAGAAGCATGGATCATTCAATTACATTTAGAAGCATTCAACAGAATATAGTCATGGTTAAAAGATGCAGAGAGTTCTGGGCCTTTGTCAAAGCTTGGCTCCGGCTCAGGCTCAGGCTCACTGAGACTCGGGCTTAGACTCAGGCTCAGGTTTGAAGCACATTAGGGATGAAATTGGCGAAAATGTGACCAATTGAAAGAGTACTCCTTAAAAACAAATTTGCAAGGATAATACGCATAGTGGTCAATACACACATAATGTGTATGAAAGAAAGATGAAAATCGGGTTTTGAGGTTGGGTAATTCAGTCTTAGTTTCCTCACTCAATTTTAGTCCAATTTTGCTCAAATTCCACATGGTGATAGCCAAGACATTGTTGTATGACATATCTGAATCTTATACATGTAGTGATAAACAGTTAATTTTTTATATGACAGGTTTCGATACAAGCGTTGCGTTTTTTTAGGGGGACACCCTGTATAGATAGCACGATTGGCGTCGGTCTGAAATAGGGGTGTCGATCCCGGGGGATGGGCGAATGGGGGTGATACCGATACCCCCCCCCCCCCATTATTTAGGTAGGGGGTAGCGTGTAGCCGTGTATCACCCCCCCCCCCCCCCCCCAACAATATTTTGAGGTTGAATGTCATTTAATACCGACAAAATAATGAAAAAATAGCCTGTTGTTTTTTGTGTCTTCGCAATGAATATAATACTATTGTTTAATCGTAGAGTTTTGAGGATCGGTCTTCATGTCAACGGCGCACGCAACTGTGAGCATGCGCGTGTTCTAATGCGCTGTTAGTGCGTGCGCGTGCGCTGTTGACATGAAGACCGATTCTCAAAAGTCTCCCATTTTCTGAATATCGTTTTTAATTGCTCTAAAAATTGTCTACCAATCACCCCCCCCCCTCCAATCATGAAAAGAAATCGACCCATTTGGTTTGATAACTGTGTAAAAGGTCTGTACTGTACCTTTTCAGTAAATTCTACTTAGTGTAACGACGTCTTTTCAATACATGTAATACCAGTGAACATCCAGTGTTACAGTATAAACTGTGCTTCATGTTTTAGGTGCTCTACAGTAAGTGCCGATTTAGCGACAATTGTGACTTTTTCACTCATAAATTCAAGTGAAATCACTTTCAATTCCCACGGTTGAATTAAAGAATACGAGAACTTAAATTTTAGACCACCGAAGCAGAGTGTACAGAAAACTAGACTGCTGTCCAAAAGAAACACGCTGTGTTTACTGTGCGGATTGTTTTTTAAATTGTTAAACTGCAGCCGCAAATTTCGATCTACCTTTCAACACAGCTGGGATCGATTTCACGAAGCCATATACGATCGATCGTAACTCGATTTACGAAGGATAACCCATCGTGTCCTACGCAGGGCTGCATTGCACCAAACGTCCTATACGATTGATAGTAAGTTACGATGAATTTGGTGAAACCGACCTAAACACGAAATGAGTTTGTGAAATTGACGCGAGTGACGTACGCAGTACTTAGGCGTATACAGCAAATTTGTGTCCTAAGAAATACAGTGTCATTATTACTAAGATGGCCGATATATTTAGTTTTCCTTTTGTTTACGGCATGTGCATTGTAATTAATCCAATTAATATTCATGATTAATTGCTGTATCCGGGGCCGCGATGTTGGATTCGATTCATCCTGCTGACCCCAGCTAGCTCGGTGGCTTAGTGGTATGGCGTCTGCTCTAGTAAGCAGGAGGTCATGGGTTCGAATTCCACCTGAGCCAGTGCATGATTTGTTTTTATGTGCACTCAACAAGCACTGAGTATGTAGTGCTCATCCACGTCGGTGAAGGGCAAGCCTAATTTGCAAATCATGTGTTTCACAAGTATGTAGATTGGTCAACGTGAGGGAGCGGCCAGGCCATTTTCTTGTCGCCATTCATGTCCCTGTCGAACGTTTTGTAAGGCGAGGGGGGCCTGGCCCGATCGGACGGGTAGTGCGTCACGGGGGCCACCCCGACGTGGTTCCTCTTGGCAAACCGCGATGACGAGGTGATGGCGTAAGTGTTGCTCCTGTAACACTTCATCGTGGACATGCAGAAGACTTCGCGGCAGCCTCTCCTGAAGTTGGGATTGTAGTAGCTATAGATGATCGGATTGGAGGCGCTGGATCCGAAGGCGATCCATACCGTGGCTATGTACACCCCGGGGACGACCGCCGACTTGTCCGTGCTGGCCGAAAACCACAGCTGCGATATGAAGAACGGTCCCCACAGCACGAAGTAAACGGTGGACACGATCATCAGCATCCTGACCGTCCTCACCTTGGTGCGAGGTACGGCGTTGGTCGTTCGCTGCAAGTTCCGTCCGACTCCGACGCCGGCCTGCCAGATGTGGCGGACCACTCGCGTGTATATGACGAACACGATCACGAACGGCAGTAGATATTCCACCAGCACGATGAACGACGTGAATATGATGCCCCCAGTGCCGTGGTCAATGTACGTATCGCAGAAGGGGTAATAAGGCGACGTGGTCGAGTCTACTTTGAAGAAGTAGAAAGTGGGACAGGACAGAAGGATGGCCACGAACCAGCTCAGGACGATGATCCTCTGGGCTTTCCCTCGCGTGATCTTAAAACTCAGCGGGTATAGTATGGTGTAGAAGCGGTCTACGCTGATCCCCACCAACACCAAGACCGTCACGCTCGGCGCTATGTACTGCGCGAAACGCACCACCTTGCAGAGGAGCTCTCCAAGAATCCACTTCTGGCTGATGACGCGGATCAAGATCATGGGCATGCAGAAGAGCGCTACCAAGAGATCAGCCAGGGCTAGCGACACCACGAAGTAGTTGGTGGTGCTCTGGAGGCGCCTGCTGCGTCGCACGACCACCACCACAAGGCAGTTACCGAAGACGGCCATGCACCACATGATGATGGCCGTGAAGACCTGCAGGGAGATCTCCCAGGTTCCCTGTACGTACGGATTGGGTGGAAGGGTGGGTACTACCGTGGATGAGACCCGGGGATTGGCACTAGCCGTTTCCATCTCTGCAACTTCTCCAACCTATAGAGTCAATGATGAACGCTGTGGAGCCTGATGAAACCACTAACGCATAGGCTTAGCCTCTCTGAAGAAGCGACCTCGCACAATGCTCACAAAATGAAAACTCGATCACAAAATCCCGTGAAGAGAACATCGCGATGTTACGTCCACATCAATTTAACTTTTATGAATGTCAAACTCGGCGTCTGAAAGTTTAAACTCCATCTTTCATTTCAAACAATGTGAATCCCTCCAGTTACACCGTGCTATCGGCAGTAGTTAATCTGTTTTATTCCGAGAAAGAATGATGGTGTTACATTCTAGCAGCTGATAGCACATGAATAGATTTTCGAACTGCGCTGGTGTGGTCGCGCCTTTGCCATGATGTCCGAATGCCTTTCGTCCGGTCAGCAAATCAGAGATTTTAACTCAACCTTCTCTGCCTTCTGTGGAGAAGCTGGACAAGCCTAGACCGGCAAGGCATTATTGTCTTACGCCGGTCAATGAAGCGATCTCCACCATTAATTCAGGATTAGCTTGTTCAGCAACGTCGGCTTCATGTATTGCGTTTGATCTCCAGACCAACATCAACAGTAGCACCGAGAGGCCGACCGTGGAACGTCATTCAGAGGAACGACTGAGCGACTGGCCACCTGACGTCATCCGATTGAGACTCGATTCCGTTGCTATGGATACGCATCACTGATGCAACATACTCCATGCACTGTGTTGTTATTGTTGCGATGATAATAATGATGGCACCTCGTTTGATCCTTGATTATATTACAGTCTGGCATACGGGCTACAGATCGTATCAGATCGTATTGGGGATCGTAACGAATCCAGTCAAGGGGTGGATTATGACTTGGCAGGCATATCTTTCTCAAGTAACACCGATATTTTCATGCAATGCATAGGGCTACGACTTGAGCAATGTCTATCTCTTTCCGATTTTCAGATTTGTCGTAAGAAAACCCTCTCGGCGATCCTTGGTGCATTTTTGTCTGAAAGTCTTCTCAAAAAGGCCAGGGGTGGATTTCACAAAGCCTTACGATCGATCATAACTCCAGTTAAGAAGGATAGCCAATCGCATCCTACGAATGGCTGCGATGCACCATAAGTCATACGATCGGTTACGATGAGTTTGGTGAATCTACCGCAGGCCGTTGTATGTGTGGCTGTATACGCATAATAATTATTACAGTCATATACCAGCTAAAACCGCAAATATCATCGGAGACGTATAGAACGTTGGTGCGGTTTTTGTGACATCCCTGTCTTCCCTCCTTCGATGGTTGATGAACGGGCAAATCCGAAGGGCAGACAGCCGAGCCCCTTCACCGAGCGGGGCCTTCAGGAAGTGCTACACGGCGAGAGCTGAGAGCGACGGCCATCAATCACCGAGAAGTCCGACGAGTACGAGGATCGGGAGGGATGATACGCAACACGCATCCCCGTGATACTCCAGGCTGTTTCCCGCTCCCCTTCCCGCTGATTGTAACACTGGCAGCACGCCCAGGCTAGAACAAATACGACATGAAACAAAGAAAGAGAAAGAGACTGTAATTACCAAGACTGAGTACACACCATCGACCGACGATAAATGACTAGTTCCACGGGAGGTCTTTTAATCGATAGGCAGAACAAAGGCCAGTCCACGGCTCGCTATTGACGGCAATAATATCTGCCTTTTCCTCATAATTGTCCTCCCTATACACATTTAAAGGTAATATCATACTTTGGTTTTTATCAAAGAAATACAGATTCATGGGCACAAATATCATGACAGATACAGTGAAAATTTCAGCCCCATACGGTGTCCACTTATTGAAATACAGATTCATGGGCAGAAATATCAAGACAGATACAGTAACAGTCATTTGTGAAAATTTCAGTCCCATACGGTGCCCAATTTTTGAGAAAACAGTGAATAACAGCCACAGTATTTCTTAAGTCTTTTCTCTTTTATTTTTGATCTTTTAAAAGATCAAACAAATTTTCGGTCGTTGTTTTACAAATTTCTGGATAAATACACCATTTCAGGCGGAACAATTTTCACGGTATGTTTCTATACCACCAATCTTACCCTGTAAGATGTACGTAAATATGTGAACATTTCTGTTTTGGTCACTTACCAAAGTATGATACTGCCTTTGGTTTTTTTTCTTTTAAATAACTTTGAATGAAGCATTTTCTGCTTGTGTCCAATGGCAGTATGGCGAACCGCAGATAATTTTCATTGCCTTGTTTCATAATTACAATTTGAGCAGCAACTCGCCAATGCGTCACATAGATTAAAAAAGGGCGAATTTTCTTGACTGAATAATTTTTACCAATTTGAATCTGTATGTACGAAGTAATGAAGCTAGCATTCCTAGTTTTTGTCCTCCTTTTGTTTGCCTTTACCATTACGAGCGAATGATAAAAAATAAAACAGTTTGTGACGTAAGCAGAGTAAGGGACAAATCAATTGTGTACTCAAATTTCTAAACACATCATTATGAAACTTGGTTGGTTGTGGTTTTTCTTTCAAAATTCACATTTTCATAAGGAGATGGGTAATGGGGGAGGGGGAGGCACGTGCCCCACCCCGCCCCATTATTAACTATATGCCAGTGAGCTCAAAATATTAAAGGTAGTATCATACTTTGGTAAGAAGCCAAAACAGAAATGTTCACAGATTTACGTATAACTTGCAGGGTATAAAGATGGTGCTGGTAGAAACCTACCGTTAAAATCGTTCTGCCTGAAATTATGTATTTATCCAGAAATTAGTAAAACAACGACCGAAAATCTTTTTGATCTTTTAAAAGATCAAAAATAAAAGAGAAAAGACTTAAGAAATACTGTGGCCGTTTTTCACTGTTTTCTCAAAAAGTGGGCACCGTATGGGACTGAAATTTTCGCAGATAACTGTTACTGTATCTGTCTTGGTATTTGTGCCCATGAATCTGTATTTCTTTGATAAAAACTAAAGTATGATACTATCTTTAAAACCACATTAATTTTCATTTCAATTTCAAAAGAATACCGAATTTGCATAAAAATTACTCCCAAAAATACATGAATCACAACCCCGACAAAATGTTTACTGCATATCTCGACTGTTTTGAGGTGTTTTTTTTATGTTGGAATGGTGTTGTATTTGTGTTGTTTTGGATTTTTCTTTTGTTTTATCGTGTTAGATTAGTGTTGTGTTGGAAATGTGTTGTGTCGTGTTGGATATCAATTAAAAGAAAATAAACACACAAACAAACAAACAAACATACAAAAAATATGTGTTGTCTTCCCCGCTGTTAGTGTGTATGAAATTTCTGCCAGTAGCATTCGCATTTTAATATAATTATGCTGATTTAGTTTCGACTCGTATCCAAAAAGATGCATACATGATCGTTCATAATTATCCGTGCAGACCATGATGTCATGTATTTACACAGCACTGGAAAGATGCGTATATAATCATTATCCGTATATCGTAATTATAGACATAATAATGTCAATATCCGGTTTTAGAATACCGGATAACCGATAACAGAAAATTTGTTTGATTAATGTATGGTATGAAATTATTCTTCTGATGTTAATCACTTATACTGAAAGGCTTTCAGACGCCTTTTAATTTCTTATTTTCTAATACCTAAACAAAATTCAGCCAAAGGCACCGTATTTGGCCCTGAAATAGCTATTATCATTTCATGAAAATCACGAGAATAGAACGATAATAAAAACATTTCTTCATTGCTGAGTTGATTCAAGGTAAATTAATGCTGCAGACTGTATGCCGATTATTATAATGCCGCGGGAATATAAAAATGAGGAAAAATTTGGTTCGGAGTGGAGAACGGTCGGTTGCCTGGCAACAGTTTTTGTCTGGCCGTTGCTAGGTTGCGGTCATCGCCGCTATCCGTGTATTTCAGCCTCATTTACCGCGCTGCATATTATTCAGCCGCTTCCCCCCCCCCCCCCCCTCCCCACCCGCTGTTTTCATCCAGTTTGTCCTTCGTGATGCAGAATAAATTGGTGCATTTCTGATCAGGGACCGATATCACAGAACTGCTTAAAGGTAGTATCATACTTTGGTAAGAAACCAAAACAGAAATGTTCACGGATTCACGTATAACTTACATGGCTATGAAGATGGTGGTGGTAGAAACATACCGTTAAAATTTTCCCGCCTGAAATTGTGTATTTATCCAAAAATTAGTTTAAAAAAAGCGGTCGAAAATCTTTTTGATCTTTTCAAAGATCAAAAATAAAAGAGAAAATACTTTAGAAATACTGTGGCTCTTTTTCACTGTTTTCGCAAAAAGTGGGCACCGTATGGTACTGAAATGTTCACAGATGACTGTAACTGTATCTGTCTTGATATTTTTGCCAAATTCAGATTGTATTTCTTTTATAAAAACCAAAGTATGATACTACCTTTAAGCATAAAAAAAATGTGCTTATAAGCATGAAAAGTCTTCCTTGATCAAACAGGGTTGCCAACCAAATTTCAATGGTCCGTGGTTTTTACTCTTTTCTGGATAAATACAGCATTTCAGGCAGAAAAAATGTTAACTACATGCTTCTACTATCACCATCTTTATACCCTGTAAGTTCTAGGTAAATCTGTGAAGATTTCTGTTTTGGCATGCTTCCAACTAAAAAATTTGCTATACCTATAAAGGTAGTATCATACTTTGGTTTTTGTCAAAGAAATACAGATTTGTGGGCAAAAATATCAAAGAAGATACAGTAAAAGTAATTTGTGAAAATTTCAGTCCCATACGTTGCCCACTTTTTGAGAAAACAGCGAAAAACAGCCACAGTATTCCTTAAGTGTTTCCTCTTTTATGTTTGATCTTTAAAAAGATCAAAAACAGATTTTTGGTCGTTGTTTTACTAACTTCTGGATAAATACACCATTTCAGGCAGAACAATTTTAACGGTAGGTTTCTACTAGCATGATCTTCTTACCCCGAAAGTTATACGTAAATCTATGAACATTTCTGTTTTGGTTCCTTACCAAAGTATGATACTACCTTTAATCATATCTATTTTTACACACTCAGGCACTCTTGCGGTTTTCATCATATAGCTTTAAATAATACATATAACTTTCAGGGATATCCGCGCATGCTGGTTTGATAATAAATTACGATTTTTTTTTTCTTTTGACATGAGAAGAAGACTCCAAATTTTATGCCGTTGAACTCCGAATCGTTGCAATATTGAACAGCTTGCTGTAGGCCCTATGTCTGGTCGCCGCCACGAGCCGAGCTAAAAGCGGCGCGGTGTAAATAAATAAAAGTAAAAGGGATGAAAATGAAGGCGAGCCAAAGCCTAAAATGAAGATGCAACTAAAAAAAAAAATGAATTTATGTATGAAGTTTCTTTTGGATTATGATAAACTTTCAAGGGGAAAAACAGACAAAAACAAACAAGAGAAAACAAACAAGAAACAGTGATGGTTTCTCAATGAAATATTAACTGATTTGATTTTCTTCATCTTCATTAGGCGTATTAAACGAACAAACCTTCTTATAATTAATTCCCAAGTCGACTTTAAGGGTAGTATCCTACTTTGGTAAGAAACCAAAACAGAAATGTTCACAGATTTACGTATAACTTACAGGGTATGAAGATGATGCTGGTAGAAACCTACCGTTACAATTTTTTCCGCCTGAAATGCTGTATTTATCCAGAAATTAGTAAAAGAACGACCGAAAATCTTGTTGATCTTTTAAAAGATCAAAAATAAAAGAGAAAAGACTTACGAAATACTCTGGCTGTTTTCACTGTTTTCTCTAAACGTGGGCACCGTATGAGACTGAAATGTTCACAGATGACTATTACAGATGACTGTTACTGTATCTGTCTTGGTATTTTTGCCCATGAATCTGTATTTCTTTGATAAAAACCAAAGTATGATACTACCTTTAAGTCGAGACAAAAACTGTTTTCAGTCATTGTTTGACTCATTTCTGGATAAATACACCATTTCGGGCGGACATATTTTAACCTTCAGCACCACCTTCATATCCTGAAAGTTATACGTAAATATGTGAACAATTTAGTGTGGGTATATTACCAATCCTGTACTGTACCTTTAACACGTAAAGACTACATGTATTTTGATTGTGGCGGAGACTAAGCAATAAATTGAGGATAATTCAGCTGGTAGTCATGGCAACCAGGACCGTTAATGAAGACGAAACAGTAGTTGGGGATATTTTACTTCCCCAAATTAGGCGAAAACATGATAAGTTAACCGAACCAACACGGCCCTGCTTAGCACAAAAAAAAAATTTAACCGTGAAAATTCTGTCTGAATGAAAACAGGAATAACAACCAAAATGTCCATGTGCTGTGTATCACTTGTGATTGTTCTTTGGCTGTTGTTCGCTGACCATGAAATATCAAATGGAATTTTATGCTATTGTGGTTTATTTTTATTGAGTAAGAAGACATTTTGTGCTATACATTTTTGTGCTTAAAGGATTATCATACTTAATTGGTTTTTGTCAAAGAAATACAGATTCATGGGCAAAAATATCAAGACAGTAACAGTCACAGTCATCTGTGAAAATTTCAGTCCCATACGGTGCCCAATTTTCGAGAAAACAGTGAAAAACGTCCATTGTATTTCTTAAGTCTTCTCTCTTTTATTTTGGATCTTTAAAAGACCAACAATAATTTTGGGCACAGGTTTTACTCTTTTTCTGGATAAATACAGCATTTCAGGCGGGAAATATTTTCTCGGTATGTATACATTACCATCTTCATACCCTGTAAATTGTAGGTAAATCTGTGAAGATTTCTGGTTCGGTATGCTACCAAAGTATGATACTAACCTTTAATAAAGCTGCATGAAATTGGCCCAAGATTATTTACCACAACCATAATTCACTGTTTAAAATTGTCGCATCGAGTTTCTTTCGTTCACTACAGCGTGACTGATGGAAAAGACTATTTTTTTTTGGCATTCCAAGTGATACTTGATTCAACCTAATAAGATAGTGCCGTTAGCTGCCGCGGCTATTCGAAATAAGATATTTTAATTAGGTTATGATATACGATATTGTGAAATTATATAGCAGGAGTATGGAATGGGCATACGGGTTGATGTAACTCGATAGATATAGATTAGATATATGTGTGTAAAATTGTATCTGCAGATGTACTTGTTTGCCTGTTGTTTGGCTGTCCGATTGTTTGTTTGTTAGGGCGTTGGGGTGTTTGTTTGATTATTGTTAAATAAACCTATTTTTAATAACCACATCCTGTAATTGGCGATTTTTGTCGCTGTTGGTCTTGGTTATTTTCATAAAATATCCAATATATTATTGTATTCCATCCCGTTTCTTAGAGTTTAAAGATGCAGTTCAATAGTTGTCTTTCTACCCCATGATTTCTTCTTTGTTCCCTTTTCTCCTCGTTTTAGCCATCACCTTGAGTGGTCTGTATTGGGCCTTGTGATTGGCGATTTTTCATTGTTTGGTAACATACCCAAACAGAAATGTTCACAGATTTACGTACAACTTTCAGGATATGAAGATGGAGCTGGTAGAAACATACTTTTAAAATATTCCCGCCTGAAATGGTGCCCGTATTTGTCCAGAAATGAGTAAAACAACGACCGAAAACAGTTTTGATCTCGAGGTAAGATCAAAATCATTTTGTATGTTTTAAAAGAAAAATTGAGTCGGTTTTTCGCAATTTTCTCGTGACTCAGATGTCTGAATGAGCTCAAATTTTCGGCAGCGGTTTATCATTTCATGCATGATGCTGGATCAGACAAAGTGTTAGTGCTTTTCTATGACTTTTGCCAATCATTGTAATATACCTTTAAAGATATAATACATGATTGGAAGGTAACACAGCACTCACACTTTGTCTAATCCAGTACATTATACATGAAGTAATAAACCTGTGAAGATTTGAGCTCTATCATATATCTGAGTCATGAGAAAATAGCGAAAACCCAACTCAATTTTTCTTATAAAAACAGAAAGAATGGTTTTGATCTATACCCCGAGATCAAAACTGTTTTCGGTCTTTGTTTTACTAATTTCTGGATAAATACACCATTTCAGGCGGAAATATTTTAACAGTATGTTTCTATACCAGCACCATCTTCATACCCTGAAAGTTAAATCTGTTTGGGTATGTTGCCAATCCCAGGGTGTCAAAAATCACGACGCAAGACTTGTGTCGAGAACTATTATATGAAAATTGAACTGTTTATCACTTCAAGATTCAGATGTGATACAGCCATGTCTTGGCTATCACCATGTAGAATTTGAGAAACA
The DNA here is from genome assembly GCA_963971285.1 of Astropecten irregularis. Lineage (NCBI taxonomy): Eukaryota > Metazoa > Echinodermata > Asteroidea > Paxillosida > Astropectinidae > Astropecten > Astropecten irregularis. Next base: position 12,586,272 of record OZ020251.1, on the reverse strand, counting down.
TTTGAACTAAAATTGAATGAAAAAACTTAGACTGAATTACCCAACCTCAAAACCCGATTTCCATCTTTCTTTCATACACATTATGTGTGTATTGACCACTATGTGTGTAGGTTGCAAATTTGTTTTTAAGGAGTACTCCTTCAATTGGTCATATTTTCACTAATTTCAGCCCCAATATGCTTAAATTCTACATGGTGATAGCCAAGACATGGCTGTATTACATATCTTAATCTTGAAGTGATAAACAGATTAATTTTAATATAATGGGTCCCGACACACTGTTGTGTTGTTTTTTCTGGGACACCCTTATACTGTAGGCCTGTACCTCTAATTTATACAAATGGCGAAGAATAATTGTCGACCTGTTTTTCATCATGGATCCTAATGGCATTATAAAAAATGCTGCAAGTCGACAATAAGATTTTGATGTGTGTGATCATGTAGGTAGAAATAGTGTGATGATGAACATTAATTTATGCAACATTATGATGGGAGTCTTCTATATACGCCTATTTACAGTAATTTGTACATCATGATCCCAGATGGGTGAGCAATTTGAAACAACAGACATGAATTGCCAATCAACATAAAACTGTTGATGGAAGAGAAGATTATTTTACACACCTACCTTTACGAAAGAGATGCTATTCTCGACATCAGATGATGACCATTTATACTGTATCAAGCATTTACATCCTCTTCGAGACGTGGAAGTATTAAACGCCGTATACAAAACAACGAAATTCCAACATTTGAATGAAATAAATATGGCCACCGTCAGCTGGCTTCACAGGTAACCCTTCACTACATGCAACATCACAGGGATGGCCGACCACTGATGCCTTTTTTTATCAGAGGGTATAATGATCGAGAGCAAACACACAGGCACTGATGAGAACACGCATTTCATGATATGTTATCTCTAATCAGCAGCCAGCATCTCCCTATACATAACACTGTACAAGAGATGTAATTGTGAAATTCTTATATTGAGATGGATGTTATATGAAAACGCGTGTGTGCTATTAGGTACGTGTTGTTGACTGCATGCAGAACGAACCCATACACGCCGTTATCATCGCCAGCCCGCCAGAGAGCTGCCGCGTGTTTGGCTTCAAGTCAACACCGAAGCCAGCACACTGTGTATTATTATGTGCAATATACTCACGCACAGACATATGCCCTACTCTTCATTATAATAATAGATGTGGACTCAAATTAAGACGCTATCAATTTTTATTATTTTTTTCTCCATTGTTGCATAAATTATAATAAAATGCGGTGTTGTGCTTGATGATCATAATCTAACCAGTATTTTTTTTTTTTTTTGGTTCGTCAAACCATTATTCTGCAGTATGGTGATTGTTGTATATTCGGCGTGCACAACCCCGGTATTATTCAAGGCGCATAATAAAACCCACTGGAGAATTATCTTTAAAGATCTCCCCCCCCCCCCCCCCCCCCCCCCCTCTGCGTAAATGTCAAACTCGTACATGTGGGAGTAAATGAGACGGTTGCTAGGCAACAGTTCTCTCTGATTAGAAACATAGGTTTTCCAGATTGAATATTATTTACATGTGATTAATTCCCCCACAGGAATAGAAATACAGGGTCAGAAATCGTGTTCATTTTTTGTTTAATCCAAGAGAAATGTATTATAGGGAACAGCAATTATGTTTTTTATATTCTGAATCTTTGCTTGTCTAAACTTAAGTACAGGGGCCAATTTCATATAGCTGCTTAACAAAAAAAAGGTGCTTAGCACAAACAAAATTGGCTCATCCAATAAAACAAACCATCATTAAAATAATTCATTCGATTTGATATTCATGGTCAGCGAACAACAGCCAAAGAACAATATTGCGAGTGATACACAACACATGGACATTTGGTTGTTAATCCTGTTTTTATTGAGACAGAAATGTCATGCTTAGCGAATTTATAGCTTAGCGAATTTATTTGCTAAGCAAAAAACAGGGTTAACAACCAAATTTCCACGTGTTGTGTATCACTTGCAATTGTGCTTTGGCTGTTGTTCGCTGGCCATGAATATCAAATGGAATTTTCAATGGTGGTTTGTTTAACCATGTTTTACAGGGCGAGACAGTTTTGTGCTAAGCAAATATTTGTGCTTAACAGTTTTATGAAATTGGCCCCTGTTGAGAACATACCATTTTCCATCTTCGCCTACAATTTGCTCGCTGATCAATTAAGTAGTTATGGATCAAAAACTGCTTTAGGGTCGAGCTTTGCCGCACGTACGGTCAAGGTTGAGTTGCAGAATTGCATCGGTTAATTGATGTGGGATTTTCTGCCAGCGAGCGCTGCTGCACTGCAAAATAACAGGAGTGGTACGTTAAAAACAATAAAAGACTCTTCTTTTTTTTTCATTTATCAAGGGGCCAATTTCATAAAACTGTTAAGCACAAAAATTTGCTTAGCACAAAAAGGTCTCGCCCAATAAAACAAACCACCATTGAAAATTTGATATTCATGGTCAGCGAACAACACCCAAAGAACAATCACAAGTGATACACAACACATACAAATTTGGTTGTTAACCCTGTTTTTATTAAGACAGAAATGTCATGCTTAGCAAATTTTTGTGCTTAACAGTTTTATGAAATTGGCCCCAGGCTATACTGTGATAGACACTGGACAGAGTCCGCCGCGCGAGGTCGCTCTATAGCAGACATTTCACTGCCTAACAAAATAATAAGATTGATACACACGTTTACGAAATGGTGGCTCAGACTCGCAGGCCATGTGATGGCAAAAGGGTGTAACTCATTTTTCACCTTTTTTTTTTGATATTTTAACGGTTTTAGGCAAAGTGAGGGCGCTTTTTCCATTGAGCCAAATCTCAAGTTCATACGATGCATCGTTTTAAAGCTAGCATGTGATATCTCATGAAGGGCATTCACCGCCATTTCAGATACATCTCTTTGCTAAAACAGAAACGTATATTATGAATTGTGTAACCCAAGATACACCCTTTTGCCATACTTATCATTTGTATTGAGTTTGTGTAACATAGATAAACACCCTTTTGCCGAGACAATGCATTCTGTATGACCAATGCTAACATGACTTACAGCCTTTTGTTAAAAAATGTGTTGAGATGGTCAACAATGCATGATTGTGCTGCCAAAAGGGAGTATCAAGTTTAAAATGCCTCTAATGAGAAAAATAATCATAGTCAATGGTTGAAACTTGAAATATACCTTCAGTATATCATTAATATTTATTTCAGCAACCTTTTCCCTGAATTGGCCAGAAAAAAGTGGTACTAGACGGTATAATTATTCAAAGCCGTTTTTCTCAAAACATGATTTTTCGAGATACACGTACCTTTAATTGCTCTCAGCAAGCTCCGGCTCCATTTCGTGAATCCATTCAGAAGTAACGGATATTTATATAAAAATAGAGGCTTTTTCAGCAGTTCTGAAGTAGATTCTCTAGTTTGAAAATGAAAACAGCTTATCAGCTTCTATGCAAAACCACATACCAATATTTTCAGCATGGATGTCAAAGCTGGAGCCTGAGACTGAGGACGAGCCTCCGTTTCGTAAAAGCCCATAAATTGATTCACACTTAAAGGTATCAAGGACGATACAGTTATAGTCATCTGTGAAAATTTCAGTCCCATACGGTGCCCACTTTTTTGAGAAAACAGTGAAAAACGGCCACAGTATTTCTTAAGTCTTTTCTCTTTTATTTTTGATCTTTTAAAAGATCAAAAAGATTTTCGGTCGTTGTTTTACTAATTTCTTGATAAATACACCATTTCAGGCTGAAAAAAAAAATTAACGGAATGTTTCTACCACCACCATCTTCATGCATTGTAAGTTATACGTAAATCTGTGAACATTTCTGGTGTTTTGGTTTCTTACCAAAGTATGATACAACCTTATAAGGGGCGCTTATAGGTATAAGGGGCGCAAGGTATAAGGGGCGCAAGGTATAAGGGGCGCAAGGTATAAGGGGCGCAAGGTATAAGGGGCGCAAGGTATAAGGGGCGCAAGGTATAAGGGGCGCAAGGTATAAGGGGCGCTTATAGGTATAAGGGGCGCAAGGTATAAGGGGCGCAAGGTATAAGGGGCGCTTATAGGTATAAGGGGCGCAAGGTATAAGGGGCGCAAGGTATAAGGGGCGCTTATAGGTATAAGGGGCGCAAGGTATAAGGGGCGCAAGGTATAAGGGGCGCAAGGTATAAGGGGCGCTTATAGGTATAAGGGGCGCAAGGTATAAGGGGCGCAAGGTATAAGGGGCGCTTATAGGTATAAGGGGCGCAAGGTATAAGGGGCGCAAGGTATAAGGGGCGCAAGGTATAAGGGGCGCTTATAGGTATAAGGGGCGCAAGGTATAAGGGGCGCAAGGTATAAGGGGCGCAAGGTATAAGGGGCGCAAGGTATAAGGGGCGCAAGGTATAAGGGGCGCAAGGTATAAGGGGCGCAAGGTATAAGGGGCGCTTATAGGTATAAGGGGCGCAAGGTATAAGGGGCGCAAGGTATAAGGGGCGCAAGGTATAAGGGCGCTTACTAAACGGAGGCTCAGACTCACTCTCAGCGGGCTCCGGCTCCATTTCGTGAATCCATTCTGAAATAACTGGTATCATAAACAGAGGCTTTTGGCAGCGGTTCGGAAGTAAATTCTCTGGTTTGAAAAGGAAAACAGAGTTTCAGCTTCAATAAAAAACCCACAACCTATCATTTTCAGCATAGGATGTCCGAGCAGTCTGTGGAGCCTGAGCCTAAGCCTCAGTTTCGTAAACGCCCTATAATTGGTAATGGTCACAGAACAGCACTCACACTTTGTCTAATCCCTCATAATGATAAATAATACACCTGTGAAAATTTGAGCTCAATCGGACATCTGAGGCACGAGAAAATGGCGAAAAGCCGACTCAATAATATTTCTTCTTAAACATAAAGAATGGTTTAATTTGATCTTACCCCCAGATCAAAACTGTTTTCGGTCTTTGTATTACTAATTGCGGATAAATACAGCATTTCAGGCGGAAATATTATGTCAACGTTATGTTTCTACCAGCACCATCTCTATACCCTGAAAGTTGTACTTAAAGGTAGTATCATACTTTGGTGTTTGTCAAAGAAATACAGATTCGTAGGCAAAAAATATTAATGTCAAGAAAGAAACAGTCACAGTCATCTGTGAAAATTTCAGTCCCATACGGTGCCCATTTTTTTTTTTTTTTTTTTTAGATATCTTTGAGATATTTTTGGCCAATTTCCCCAAGAAAAACACCCCCAAAATTAACAATTATCTTCTTTCCGTAACTGTCTTGCTACCGGTTTTCCGATGAAGCATGCAACCCATTCATTTTCCAAAAGGATGGTTTTTAATTCGCAGGGTGCACCACACTAATAACTAAAAAATCAATGCGCCGAGTTTATTGTGTGTACCCTCAAATGTTTTTAAAATACGCAATTTGGGGGGTTGTGCAATTAATATATTGTGTAATTATGACTGGTTAATCACAACCTGGGGGTTCAGTGCTTCAGCCTGTTGTGTAGACTTGAGACATTTTGGCTTAACATGTGGCCCTACATTGTTTAGAACGTGGAGGGTTGCTTCATGAAAACCGGCTGCAAGTTGGTTTGGGAAAAAAAAATGGACATTTGGGGGTGTTTTTTTCTTGGGGCAATTAGCAAAAAAACCTGATCGGCTAACAAACCAAAAATTGAAAGGAATCAGGTAGATGAGGGTTCAAGCTTTGTTTTGCATTATTGCTCCAATCACTGATGGAGACTCCTGGATGGGTTTTTTTTTAACTGTGAAGTTGAGGAATTTTACAATAAAGTCAATGGGAGTTTATTTAGTGTGGAGTCGAGCACCCTGAGAATTGATATAGGGCGCCCTCTACAATTTTATCAATGAAAAGATGGCCGTCAATGTGTCACCATTCTCACTACGTGTGAAACCACCGTCATCGCTAATTATTCAGTGAATTGGAAGCCGTTTCATGGAAGCAGGGTGACCATTTGAAGGATATTTTACTGTAGGAGAACAGGAGGGGCTTGAAGAATGGCGTCCATTATCAAAGGCCAGATTATCAAACATCTTTCCAAGTAAGTATTGTTACGGTCGTAACGTAGATCATGTTCAGTTCAGTGTTGACAGGCATACAACCGCATAGCCTTAACGTTAGGCTTACCATCATCATGGCAGGCTACACAACATACCCAATCAGTGCGAACCAACTAGACTGTCATGATTGTAGCTACATGTAGTCCTTTTCACACTTTCTCCTTTTCGATCCGTGTTGAAACCAACCCTGATCCACCCCGGTTTGGCCTGTCAAGTTTTTGAACCGGATCGAAGAGACGCAACATTTACACTACGTACGTTTGTGGTGAATCGGCTCATACAACACAGATCATGCCGCAAAATGCAGTTTGGAATCGGGTTAAGATTTTCAACCCTGCTCCCTACCAAAGATTATACGCTATGGATAACTGACCATAGCCTAGGCCGTGTGGTAATCGGTATGGAGGTCGTCATTCTCTATACAAATTGTACACAAGCCGCCATTTTCCCACTAGAGCGCTCATCCCTCGGGCAAACTCACCCCGGCGCCACCCCGGGGTGAAAATTTCAACCCTGGTCCCGAGCAGGGTTGAACTAACACCCGGAGAAAGGGTAATCTCGGGGGTGGCTCAGGGTTGACAGAGGGGTGAACATTTCAAGTGGGAATTGTGGCTTATTTTCACCCCTGCGTCACCCTGAGGCCACCCTCGAGATTGGTCAAGTGGGAAAAGGCCTGTAGATGTTGTCTGTTGAGCCTACTTTTTGTTAGGCCTTTTGATGTTATTGTTAATGTATGATCATAATACCAGGCATTATAGTAGTTGTGCAAAGTAGTTGTACTGTTGTAGTAGCAGACTAGGCCCTACATGTAGCTGTATTCTCTTGGTTGAACATCCTGGCTTTTTTGGTCACTCAACAATACCTGACAATGTGGCTGTAAGTGAAAACAAGCACGCGTAGCACATTGCACTGGAGTGTACTTTCATTGTACTTACACAATAAGTGACGTGTTGCCAACCGACAAAATAAATGATCTGATGATTGTGTGCATCATGTGCATCATCTAGCTGCGATGTCAGACCTAGGGTTACGGTCCCAGTCCCCATGTCAGACCTAGGGTTACGATCATCGGAACTAGTGCATCATCATACTTTTGACAATTTGAGCCCCAATTCTTTTACAAATTTCACTGATTTTGCTACAAACAAATTCATGAAATTGGAGTTGGGCTTAACTGTTAAGGCTAAGTAGCATTTTTATCTGAAGGAGTGAAGGGTACCTTATAAACTATAAAAGGAAATTAAAACAACTTAACTTTAAAATAACTTCTACTGTTCCAAAATCATATTTTGGTAAGCAGGTGCATGTAAGGGTTGCTTTTAGCATGTTTAGGGTATGATACCTATAAAGGGCATAAAAACAACTTTTTGTATTAAAAAGAAACTTACCTAAATCCGTGGTGTCCTCTTTAATATTAAGCAAGGTTTAATTTGTGGAAAGAGGGCAGGGCTTTGATTTTTTGAGGGAAATTATGGGTTAAAAACGGTAACAAATATGCGACTTTTCACGGTTTAGTTTCTGCTCTCAATGTGTGGACTTTTATTTTATACGTGAGGTATAGACTAGCCAGACCAGACAAAATGGCAGACAGGCTGTTTTCAAGGTTGCAACAAGCATGTGAGAAAATTGTATTTTTACTCTGAAATGTTGCACAATTTTCTTCTATCTGGGGTTTTAAGGACTCAGGAACATTTGCTGAAAGTCCAAAATATCATTTCTGAACAGAAGAAGCTATTAAATTGATTTTATTCCCTTTATAGGTGTATTATACTCAAAAAGTAACCCTTACCGATATTTTTGACTGTTAGAAAATGTTCTCAAGTCCTTAAAACCCTAGAGGTTGAAGAAATTTAACCCTCGGTTGAAGATATTTGTGCAACATTTTAGTGTACAAATAAAATTTTCTTAGGCGCTTTTTGCAAACTTAAAAACAGCCCGTCTCCTACCATTTTGTTTGGTCTAGCCAGTCTACTTAAAGTGGTCCCCCGACCCAACAGATCAAGTATCCTCAAAATGAGAGGGAAAACCAAATTTATAATTATTCTCGTAGCTGTCATCCGTGAGGCTTTGAAAAGTCATTAGTCATCTTGGTTAACGTTTTTACTCCATAATATCCCTAAAAAAAATCAAAGCCCTGTCCTCTTTCCTCAAATTTTACCTTGCAAATGATAATGAAGAGTAGAAAGTAACTTTGTAAAAAGTTTTTTCCATTTATCTCTGTACCCGTCCGATACATGTAACGCTTACATTGTACAGTTGACAATGTTTGATATACCTACATAGTATGTAAGTGATCATTTCCATCATGAATAACACTTGAGTTCAATCAATTTAGTCTCTAAGTTCTAATGTATTCAGTTACTGAAGCTCATATTGCAGAACTTTGTCAACGTTAGATGTTGGTATAAATTCCATATTTTAGCCAAAATCTTTACTGGATCTAAAGTTTTGATTTAAACATGAAAAAGAATTGCCTTATTTCATAGTTTTGCTAGTTTGTTCATTGCGTAATTTCATTGCATCTTTAAAAGCAAATAAGGCTTGCCCTTCACCAACGTTGATGAGCAAGTGCATTATTTTGTGATACTCACTCAGTGCTTGTTGAGTACATGTACAGACATTGACGGATGAAAAAAATATGTGCTGACTCGGGTGGGATTCGAACCCATGACCTTACTAAATGCAGATGCCATAAGTAGGTACAAATCCCACCTGAGTCAGGACATGATTTGTTCATGCATGTGCAATCATCAAGTGTTCATCTTTATCGAAGGCTCAATGACATGTACATGTATGTGTTCTTGTTCTGTTGTCATATAGCCTTCGATAAAGATTCTGCAAGGATCAAAATGAGTCAGGCTTACCTAGCTTAGGAGCTACAAGCATTTTATTAATTTCAGGTCTTTATTTTGGCTGATAAGCAGTTTGTAGCAGTTGAACCCTTATCCATAACCTCGTAGGGGCATTTTACTGAGTACCATCCTGGATCCTCCACAATCCTCCAGTGATCTCACTTACTTAAAATGAGAGGTACTATGTACCGCAATCCTGAATCCTTCAGAATCCTTCAGTGGCCCTACCTCAAAAAATGCGTTTATCCTGAATCCTTGCCACTCCTCCAGTGGTCCTCACTTGAAAATGACATTATATCCCGAATCCTCCGAAATCCTCCAAAACTACCAGAAGGATTTTGGAGGATTTTAGGTGGGTTCTCCACACACCAAGACATAGCTCACATCCATACCAATTGAATCAAACTCCAACAGCTGGAGCCTGTTGAAGTTTGTGAGCTTCAGTACCAATCCTACCAAACCTGTGACCAACTGTTGAAGTATGTTTGATTCAGTATGCTTCCTAGTACAAGGGCCTAGAGTTAATTGATGGAAATATTGGCAATTGTGGGTTGACGGGATCCCAAAACACATTTATTTTTTTGGCTCTGAACTAACTTCTACTCCTCAAAAATGATACTTTTGACTTTCAGCAAATGTTCCTGGGTCCATAAAAGCCTAGATTGAAGAAATTTGTTAAACATTTCAGGGTTAAAATTCAATTTTCTTACGCGCTTCTTGTAAACTTTAAAACAGACCGTCCGATCGCGTGAGGCCATTTGTCTGGTCTGGTTAGTCTAGTGCCCAGACCCAACAGATCAAGAGTCCTCAAAATGTCAGAGTGGAAACCAGACTATTCTCGTCTGCGGCCGTCCGTGCGGCGGTGAAATGTTACAATCTTGGTTACCATTTTTACCCCATAATTTCCCTCAAAAATCAAAGCCCTGCCCTCTTTCCAAAAATTTAACCTTGGTAATATAGAGGAGGAGACCAACAAAGTATATGTAGGTAAGTTACTTTTCAAAAAGTAGTTTCCTTTCCTTTATAGTTTTAGGACCCGTAAACCCACAATCCCCGAAATATTAATTCATTGTTTGTGTTCATAAAGGTTTGCCAAGAACTTGTCCCAGGACAGGATCCGTCTGAGCACCCTGAAGGGAGAGGGCAATCTGACGGACTTGGAGCTGGATGAGGCAGCGTTGATGGAAGTCCTGGAGTTCCCGTCCTGGCTGGAACTCAACAGGGTCGTGTGTAACAAGGTCTCCGTCAAGGTAAAGATGAGATAACTGATTGCATTGATGTATACAGGGGCGGATACAGGGGTCGGGATACACGGCCTGGGGGGCGCACGTGTAAATCATTTAACATGTTTAAAGCTATGTACATGTATAATACAATGGGAGACTTTGGAGAATCGGTCTTCAAGTCAACAACGCACGCGCACGCAATTGTGAGCTTGCGCGCATTGTTTTGCGCGTGCGTACTCATGCGTGCGCGTGCGCTGTTGACTTGAAGACCGATTCTCCAAAGTCTCCCATTGGTGTACAAGTATTCAACTTCAAGTGTACACGGTGTTACATATCATACATGTACAGACAGTTCTTATGCCCCGCCCCCTGTATGTTGTACAGTATTAGTGGACTGTACATACAGTACATGTACATGTATCTGAATGTACCTGTACCTGAAAAAAGATTCAAGTACCCGGTATCTTGGCCCATACACCTGTAGTTCATTTGTTCCATTCATTGTTACAATGCACATTATTATGGATTTTTCATCTTTATAAGGGTAGGTCTGGGGCAACTAATAAATGTACATTTATGTAATGTTCATACAAGGCACGTTCTCACACACCAAAAAGCGTGACTATTTGGGTCGCACTCCAAAATCGTGACCCAAATAGTCGCGCTTTTTGTTGCGTTCCCACAGCCAAAAAAGCGCGACCCAAATCGTACCGGTACGTTTTCTATCAAACTGCCCGTGCGCAGTGAAGCGTGAAGTTGGCATGCATCCTGTGCTAAACTCGCGTGCCCGCCTTGCATGACGGGATTTAAAAAACCGGTATTTTTTGGTGCACCGTTCACACAGCAAATAATCGCGACTATTTGCAAAAAGACGCATCAGTGCGATTTGGAGTGCGCTCCAAATCGCACTAATAGTCGCGATTATTTGTGTCCCCACACAAATACATAATACATGTACATAGCGCGACTATTTTGGTCGCGCTGCAAATTGCGACCCAAATAGTCACGCTTTTTTGGTGTGTGAGAACGTGCCTATTGACGATACTGTACAACAAGTGCTAGTGTACAGTATAACACAATAGTGGTACACATGTACATTATGAACATACAGATAGATTGCAGATTGGAGATAATGCATTTTATACAGTATGGTTTAACAACTGATTTTACATACATAATACATGTGTACCTGATGTAAGTTTTGCCATTAGCAACCATGGGACTGCTTCGGCCTACTGCAGGGAAATTGTACAGCTCGCATAATGTGTACGACCTATACCTGTTTATATTCAATCTTAAGTGCTCTGGAGAAGTATACTGCTGCCACTAATGTCTTGTGAACGATGGAGGATTGATAATAATTCTTCCGCGGCCTCGGCCCATGCAAACTGCCCCACTGTAACAATTGTACAGACTGACAAAAGGAAAGAAAGCTTTCAGTATCAAATTAGATCATTTGAAATGTCAGACAACAAGAGGGCTGTGGGAAACGCCTACATTTAGGCTACATGTACCCCAATTGCAAGTATTCATAATGCACAGCTACTACTGCACATGCATAGGCCTACAGAATACATGTGTAGCTTGAAATCTGGTAAATATTAGGCCTACTGTATGCGCGACGTGTTCAAAGAAGAATTATCACAGATTGATACTGTAGGCATACACGCATGTGAAATCGCTCCCATTTGAACCAGAATCACTTTGCTGGATTGAAACTTGTCAGTGAATTAGGGCTGTCTCAAATTATATTGAATAATTGAATATGTATTCGGTCATCACTCATTCAATTAGCATTTGCTGGTTCGAATATTCGTGACAACATTTTAATGTCAAAAGCAGATTTTTTAAACCGCAAAATATGTTCCGAAGCCAGATGCGATCCGTGGTATCAAACCCAGCCGTGATCAGTGGTACCGTCTGAGCGCTATTTCACTGCGTATGTGACATACATTGCACACTTATTAAAAAGCAGGAAATTGGCTAAAGGGCAGGGTGTTTTGGGAGGGACTGGTCAATAGCGCTCCGCACTAATGACGCCACAAAATTAGTAAAACAACGACCCAAAATCTTTTTGATCTTTTAAAAGATCAAAAATAAAAGAGAAAACACTTAAGAAATACTGTGGCTGTTTTTTTTACGATTTTATCAAAAAGTGGGCATCGTATGGGACTGAAATTTTCACAGATGACTGTGACTGTATCTTCCTTGATATTTTTGCCCATGAATCTGTTCTTCTTTGACAAAATCAAAGTATGATACTACACGTACCTTTAATCTCAAATGTCAATTTTAAGAATTTAAACCTTGTGGAGATCTGCATTTTCAGGTGGAGACATTAGGCCCTATATTCAACCTACATGTACATACTGTATACGTGTACGTGTTCAGTGTACTGTAATGGACTGTACATGTATGCTGCTCGGTCTCCACAATGTGTTCACATGTGTGTACTGTAATGAATAAAGTCGGAAGCTTGTTATAATTTGTACACTGTACACCATGTACACGCACCGAGTCCAATCAGTGCCCAATGCCAATCAATTTGTTTACAGGAAAAACACTCTGTGATTTTGGAACCGGCATTTGTACACACGTTTATAATGTAGACCTTTCTGGATGGCTGCTGTGCAATGTTTTGAAACACCTGCCGTTTGCCATCCTGGCAATCAATGCACTTGCACTGCCTACATGTACACTGTACAGTACATAATGTACATAGTGGATGTGTGCTCAGGAACAGTGAGTGGGGGCCACAATCAATGGGTCTCAATTAATGATGGGTAATTGGGTAAATTGCTGGATGAAAAACCATAAGCTGTGTGCTTGGAAGTTTGTGCCCAAATACAAGTACCACATGTGCCCAAATGTACATACCTGTATGGATAAAACATTATACGTGTCCAAAATATGTACACAGGTGTGTATGTATGAATACTGTACATACATGTACGTGTATGGTCTCATGTTCAGTCATAATGTTGTACATTAAAACTATACATTGTACATAATGTTGTACAAATTATACGGATGTGCACACGAACATACAGGTTGTACATGTACATACTGTACCTCGTGTATGTGATACTGTACAGGACATCACGTGTGTACATGTTATGATGTACATATATGTATGTTGGTTGACTGGCACACAATATGATACATTTGAGTGTACACGTGTAAACTACACTGTACTACAAGTCTACAATGTTCAGTACTTAACACGTATACAATACATAATAATTGTTATTTATAAAGCGCAGACAATTCCACATGTACAAAGTGATAAAAGGCGCTAATTAATTAACATTAATGTTATGTACAGTGTAGTATACATGTACATGTTGGGAGTTGAGCGTGATGTATGTTAGTTGTTACAGTTTGTGTGTACGCTAATAACTTAGGCCTACACGTACACGTATACAGTACGTATTATACTAGTGCAAATTTTTGCTCTTGAAGCATGAAAAGTCTTCAATGACCAGGAGCCAATTTCATAACTGTTTTAAAAGCACAACAATTTGCTAAGCATGACATTTCCGTCTTAATAAAAACAGGGTTAACAACCAAATTTCCACGTGTTGTGTATCATGCACTTGTGATTGTTCTTTGGCTGTTGTTCGCTGACCATGAATATCAAATGGAATTTTCAATAGTGGTTTGTTTTATTGGGCGAGACATTTTTGCTTAACAGTAAATATGAAATTGACCCCAGTGGGTTCAAGGCAATGACATAAGACCGTAATATCCAATCATCTTTCAAGTTCTTGCTTTTTCTTGTTTTAATTCCAGATTCCATGGACGAAGTTGAAGACGCATCCAATCTCTATTGTAAGTATTTAAAAACAATTTACCCTGCCCAGAAATTTGTTTATCAAAATACATCGTTTAAATAAATTTACAAAAATTACTCCAATGGATGCTAAAAGTTTGGCTGTATGCTCCATATCATCGTTCAAAATGCTGGACTGACAAAAATACAATTTTTAAAAACATTTTCAAATTACAACTAGACAACTCCAATAATTGGATATCTGACAATTTATCTTAAAGACCTGTACATTACAGGTCGGGGGGCATAGGTGGCAAGTGCGTTAGGCACTCGCCTCTCACCAATGTGGCCCGGGTTCGAATCCGGCCTGGGTCATACATGTATGTGAGTAGAGTTGTGCGTTGGTTCTCTCCTATGCTACGAGGGTTTTTCTCCAGTTGATCAGGTTTTCCTCCCTCCACAAAAATCAAACACTTTCGATCTCAGGCTGTACTCCGTGATCATATATGGGTTGATGTGGCTGGCAGCCAAAGGCGCCCATGAAAGCCTGCTTCTCGATCACGTTGAAGTCGCATCCTTCGCAATTTAGCACCCCAGCTGCCAGTAAGGATGATTAGCCTCCCAAATTATTATTATAAATTATTATTATTATTACATGATTGGTAAAGGTCACAGGACTGCACTCATACTTTGTCTGATCAAATATGTACATGAAATAATGAACCTGTGAAAATTTGAGCTCAATCAGACATCTGAGTCACAAGAAAATAGCGCAAAACCCGACTCGATTTTTCTTATAAAACATGAAGAATAGTTTACTTTATGTTTGTTCCAAAAATCGTTTAGACGAACGATCTTTGGAAAAAAAAAAAAATCTTGATTTGCTTGAAAAACCCAGCATCTGATGAACCAAGATTTCCCATGGATGGTGACTGTTTGCACTGCTTACGAACTGTTGAGTCCATTTTCTGTCTCAAACTCAATAATTTTTTTGGAGGCCTTGCAAATCCTATACATGTATACTCCCTTTAACTCAACATTTTTGCCATGAATGGAATTAATTACTTCTAGTAAGTATAAAGAGGCAATCACAGACCAACAAATAGATGGTGAAAGTGAAACACACTAACAAACATTCATATTTCTCACATGTCGAAGGACAAGCTAAGGCATTGGATGGAATAATCTTCCTGTTTTTGTTCGCCGGGCTACATGTGGTACATGAATTACATGTAGTAGTACATCCCGGTTAAACTCTCTAGATCAGTTCAAAACCAGGTTAAAGACACCTTTATTCAATGCTAATAGCACTGCGCACTTGCGCTAAAAATAGCACCGAATCTCAGACAAACATTGCAACCGTCCATGCAAACGTGTGGTGAGTGGGGGTATATGTGCACGTGTATGCATGGTGTGACGTCATTAGTGTGGAATGCTATTATTAGGGGTTAGGGGTTTTATGGTAATGTGCAGTATAGTATTGATCAGTTGATAGTTTCTGCGCAATATACATTAAATGTCCTTTATTAAATTCATTACATTTTCTCTATTGTCCCTGTATGTACATGTACATGTACTTTGTATTCACTCATACATAATGTACATTTTAGAGGCCTACATAAGCACACATTTTGTTCTTGTAGGCCTACACCTACACCTACCAGCATGGCTTTGAAAAAAAGGTACAATCATTCAAGGACAATTAAGTCTAATGGTTTAATTGTAAATTTCCTTAGGTCCTTGACCCTAATACTGGACTGTACACGTTTTCATTGTGCGTTCGTCTCAGAATAAGGCTTTGAAAAGAAGTCTGTTTGAAGACAGTTTGAATATGATGTCATATGGGACACTGTTAAATTTAGCTCAGTGAACTACATGTACATGTATCTTTTCATTTGCGCTGGTTTTCTATCACATACACTGTACTTTATGTATACATGTACATGTATGTACATACATGTATACCGTAAATCGGTAGGCCCATGTGGTAGTCTTTGATTACACCCACACACCCTAGTGACCCTACCCACTATTATGAACACAATGTACAGTAAGTACAAGTACATGTAGGCCCTTCTACATTTAATTTGCTTCACTGTCTCCACCAGTCCGCTATACTGGTAATATTCACTTCCCAAGGATGAATCGCGATCAGATTTAATGTGTAGAATCATTATAGTGGGAGCTTGCTCAACTTGCTGGGGTAGTGAGTGTGTGTGATATAATGATTAACCACATGAAGCAATATTGACCAGAGAGATATAATCCATTAAAATGCAGCTCTGGTCACAAACCCATGCAAAGCTTAAAATTAATATTGATAGAGCAAATACTGCACATAATATAAGGCCTACAGTATGCACTAATACTTCTGTACACATCACCATACACAGTACATCGGTACATTAGCCTGGTACAGTACACACATGTACATGTACATGTACACTTATATGTATACTTGAATTTGTATCCTTGTGGAGACATGGCTTTGTTCTTATGAACCAATGAAAATCATAAAATTTGCATTTGAACCAGAATCACTTTCCTGAATTGAAATTTCTAGTGAACTTCCCTTAAATGCATGTTTAGATGTTAGGCCTAAATAAATATAAAATACTTCTCTTTGCGACAAAAAAGTATAGTCTACATATGTAGTACAGAATGTTCCTTAGAAACTCCACTTTTTGAGTTAAAGGTATATACATGTACATACATATGTAATATCATACTTTGGTTTTTATCAAAGAAATACAGATTCATTGGCAAAAATATCAAGACAGATACAGTAACAGTCATCTGTGAAAATTTCAGTCCCATACGTTGCCCGGCCACTTTGTGAGAAAACAGTGAAAAACAGCCACAGTATTTGTTCTCTTTTATTTTTGATCTTTTAAAAGATCAAAAAGATTTTCGGCCGTTGTTTTGCTAATTTCTTGATTAATACACCATTTCAGACAGAAAAAATTTTAACGGTAGGTTTCTACCACCACCATCTTCATACCCTGTATAGTTATTGGTAAATCTGTGAACATTTCTGTTTTGGTTGTCTATACCAAAGAATGATATTACCTTTAATTCCAAATCAGTTCAAATGATGAAAAACTTGTGGAGACCTACATGTAGAATGTCCCTGTGGAGACCTACCTGTATTCAACCTATTGTGATTGGTCTCCACAAGGCACCAGATACCAAGGAATAGCGCTCTGCACTAATGACGTCACAAAATAACGGAACATATCAATAGAGCTTTAGATCGACGTGGTGAAGCTAGGCTTGTTGCCCTTGACATATCAAAGGCCTTTGACAAAGTTTGGCACAGAGGGCTCATCCATAAATTGAAGTCTTATGGCATCTCTGGCAATCTGTTAAATCTAATTTCTAGCTTTCTCATTGAACGTCAGTTCTCTGTGGTGCTCGAGGGCTATTCCTCCTCCATTCATCGTATTAATGCAGGTGTTCCCCAGGGCTCTGTTCTGGGCCCATCATTATTTCTTCTATATATTAATGATCTGCCCGACTCTGTTTCATCACAGTTAGCCATGTATGCTGATGATTCAACAGTGTATACTACTTACCCTGGTCCCCTGTCTGCTCCATCATGTATACAGGCCAGTATTGTTCTCAACCAGGACCTTGAGAATGTCATTAACTGGGGTAACGATTGGCTTGTCACATTCAATCAAAAGAAGACTCATTTGTTGTCTTTATCCAGGTCCAGATCTCCTCACTTTTCTACATTGGAGATGAATTCAATACCACTACAGGAGCTTGCTGACATCCGGCTGCTAGGTCTTGATTTCACCTCTAACTTATCCTGGGATAAGTACATTCGTAGCATTGCCAAAAGGGCTTCGCAGCGGGTAGGCTGCTTGTATCGTGCAAGGCAATATCTTCCCCCAGCTGCTTTGCTCTATTTGTACAAATCCACAATACGTCCTGTCATGGAGTACTGCTGTCATATTTGGGCTGGTGCTCCAGCTTGCAGTCTGTCCCTGCTTGATAAAATTCAACGACGTATTTCAAATCTAGTTGGAGATGACTTGGCTTCAACTCTGGAACCCCTATCTCTCCGTCGTTCTGTAGCCTCTTTGAGCCTCTTTTACAGATACTTTTTTGGTAGGTGCTCCAATGGACTCTCACTGGTTGTTCCACCCAACCGTACCTTTGGTCGCACCACACGTTTCTCTGTTCAGTCACATTCATACACTGTGGTGGTCCCCAAGTCAAATACTCGGGGATACTCATCCAGTTTCTTCCCGCGTACTGCCTTGCTGTGGAATTCACTACCTGCATCCTGCTTCCCTTCCACTTACAATTTGTCTCAATTTAAGTGCAACATCAATAGTTATCTTTCTACCCCATGATTTCTTCTTTGTTCCCTTTTCTCCTCGTTTTAGCCATCACCTGGAGTGGCCTGTTTTGGGCCTTGTGATTGGCGATTTTTCATAAAAAAAAAAAAAAAAAAAACTGTATGTGACTGATATTTTCACAGATGACTTTGACTGTATCTTCCTTGATATTTTTGCTCATGAATCTGTATTTCTTTTATAAAAACCAAAGTGTGATATTATCTTTAATCCTTCTTGATCCCCTTTTGCTCTGTTCTGCAGTACCTGGACCAAGTGGAGCTTGAGATGGCAACATGTCGAACGCTCAGAGAAACGGCCGACACACTCCAAGACATCAAGCAGTCGCAAGTGTAAGAATCGAAAGATAATTTTGAGCAGGAGGAATAATCCTGAACGAAGCTGGTTTCAGAAATGTCCGGCTATGGCTCAAGAATGCACGCAAGCTGCTGTCGTAATAGAATTCAAGACTTACCCTAATAAGTTGCTTTTCAAGCACGGACTTAGACAGTTAGAGTATTGCATAAAAAGGGAGAGAAATTTAAGTATGTTAGGCCCAGCCGCTGAAAAACTTAGCCAGGTCCAGGCCTTTGGGCCAGGCCCAGGCTTTTTGGTCTGAAACCCTCCTCTTGTTAGCCATGTTAGCATTGTACTTCATAATAAAGATAGAGAGCTGCTTGAAATTAATGAAGCCTGGCTTCTGGATACTGTCCATGATCGATGTGGAATCAATCTGTCGATCAGTTTTATACAATCTAGTGCCAACTTTGATCCAGGACGAAGCGGGAGCTTGAAGTTGATAGTTCAAGGCTACGGTTTAGAGGTTGGTTTAGAGGCCAAAAAGGATGGTTTACAGGCCAATTTGACTGGTTTAGAGGCCAATCAGGCTGTTTTAGAGGCCAATTTGACTGGTTTAGAGGCTAATCAGACTGGTTTAGAGGCCAATCAGAATGGTTTCCGAGGCCAAACAGGCTGGTTTAGAGGCCAAACAGGATAGTTTACAGGCCAAACAGGCTGGTTTACAGGCCAAACATGGTGGTTTACAGGCCAAACATGGTGGTTTACAGGCCAAACAGGCTGGTTTAGAGGCCAAACAGGCTGGTTTTAGGAGGCCAAAGAGGCTGGTTTAGAGGCCAATCAGACTGGTTTAGATGCCAATCAGGCTGGTTTAGAGGTCAAACAAGCTGTTTCAGAAGCCAAACACGCTCTGGATGAGCGCACACCAGGAATAGAGCAGCCTACAAACCACACCAACCCTCCTTCCTTCTTTTTGCGTTCCTCACCAGGCCCGTCAGTCGGTATGGCTTCGCTGAGAAGGTCGTGGACGGCATGTATATTCACATCAACTCCATCACCGGCATACTCAAGTCAGACACTTTCCTCATCAACCTACAGGTATGTCGTGATGGTCAAATCCCCACCACGTTCAGACTAGTTCCCGATTACAAATGTAGGCCGAAAAAAAAACAATTGTTGTGTTGCCCTTAGCGACCGACTGTAAAATGCCTAAACTTTGGGTCGGGATATACATTGTAAAAACTCACTATTTTGACAGAAAATATAAGATTTAGCAGTAAAAAGCGAAGCTCCTCAAAACGACCTAAGACCGTTGATTTATAAGCCCTGGTGACCATACATCCTGCTTGGAAAGTCGGGCCAAAAAAAAAAATCGACCGACCGACCCAAAATTTTAATTTTTCCACTTGAGGGCAACACAACAATTTTTTTTTTCAGCCTTAATGGGGAAAGTCCCTATAATCAGGACCTTCCCCGGCAAACTCATAGTGTGGACGCTTGCCAGGACTTGTTCTACACTGTTCCTATGCTGTTCCTACGCCTGTACGCTAGTCTACGCTGGCTTACGTAATAATACGCAGAGGACACAGAAGGAGTAGAAAAGATGGATGCAAAAAATTAAACAGAGTAGAGAGTGGATGGCGGAAGTACGTAGTTTTTAAGTCAAAGCAACACGACGTTAATGTACGCCATGCATACGCAATAGTACGCAACCCTACGTCTGTTATACATGTACGCAATCCTATGCGTCTAAGTGAGTTCACGGCTTTATTTTGGCGTACATGATACGCAACACTACGCAACACTACACAACACTACGTACATGTAGCACTAGCAGCACTACGCAACACTACGCAACACTACGCAACACTACGTAACACTACGCAACACTACGTAACACTATGCAACACTACGTAACACTATGCAACACTACGCAACATAACGCGACATTACGCAACACTACGCAACACTCTGTCATGTCTGTAGGCCCGGTGTGAAAGGGGCTTTAGTGCAAATGTGCATTTGTGGTAAGTGCAGAGGGTCGGGGCTAATGACATGATGT
Source organism: Astropecten irregularis (assembly GCA_963971285.1). Classification (NCBI taxonomy): domain Eukaryota; kingdom Metazoa; phylum Echinodermata; class Asteroidea; order Paxillosida; family Astropectinidae; genus Astropecten; species Astropecten irregularis. The sequence continues at coordinate 12,565,606 of OZ020251.1, read as the reverse complement.
ACATGTAAAACATACAAAACTCATCTCCCTTAGGTCCATCCTAAGATGTGGGGCCAGTCACAAAATATAGCTTTTAAAATCTTGTTTATTAACAAAAATGAGTTGAGTTTCATTTTGTAATCAATGAATTTCAATTTTATCAAAAAGCGCTCCGCACTAATGACGTCACACGAGTCCCCAAATGTCAGACAAACATTGACTCACACACGTAGTGTACACCATGCATGCACACGCACATACCACACATTTGCATGGTTGCAATGTAATTTGTCTGAGATCTGGTGTGCTATTTTTAGCGCAAGTGCGGAGTGTTATTCTAAATACAAAACTATGCCATTTTGTATTGATTGTATCAATGAGATCTTATTGTGTAGCCTAATAATAATGTAATGGCGCTCCGCACTAATGACGTCACACGAGTACAAAATCCCCGGATGTCAGACGAACTTCATGCATGCACAGAAACACACTCGCCACACATGTGTACGTTTACAATGTTTGTCTGAGATCCAGTGTGCTATTTTTAGCTCAAGTGCGGAGCGCTATTTTGTTGTCGAAGCAGTTATAACCATAACTGTCAGGTGTTTGTTGGCTACATGTATGAAGGCAGCGTACGGCAATAAAGAAACCAATTGAATTAGATTGAATTGATACATGTACCATGTCTGCAGTGGGACCTTGCATCATTAGGAAGGGCGTACATCTCGTAGGAAATATGGAGCCAAATTACTCCCAAATTGAATCCCATTTGTGTATGTGTACGCACATGGCAGAGTTGTATGATGCAATTGTCCATAGCCCCAGGCTATTAGATGGGATGTACATACAGTTCAATACAGTGGTCCCACAGTGTAATGTGTACATGTACATGACTGTGCACATGTATGTGCTTGGTTCAAATTCCTTTAAAAGCCAGTAAATTTCCATGTCAAGGACATGTGTACTGTATGTGTTCATGTATGTACTTTGTATGGTACACATACGTGTGCACATTCTTTCATGTACATGTGCAGTTAGCCAGCAAATTGAGCATTACACATGTACGTACATGTACAGTGTTGGTACACTGTACAGTATGTATGTACGCACATTTGACGTGTACATTTTCACAAAATGTCAGAGGTACACATAAATTAATACGTCTACATGTCTGAGTCGGAATGTGCAATTTATAAAAGCCAGATTTGCATTTACATGTACATGTACTACCAGTAGCATCAAGTACATTAGTACACAGTGTAAAGTATGTTGTATGAGTGCACGAAGGCTACTTGTACATGTAAATACATGGTCATTGGCATTGCCTTGGTGTCTCTGGTCATTGCATTGGTGCCCCTGGGCATTGCCTTGTTGCCCCGGGTCATTGCATGGGTGCCCTGGTCATTGCCTACATGTAGGTGTTCCTGGTCATTGCCTTGCTGTCCCTGGTCATTGCCTCAGTGCCCCTGGTCATTACCTTGGTGTCCCTGGCCATTGTCTTTGTGTCTCTGGTCAGTGGTCAAATTGCCTTGATGCCCCCAATCATTGCCTTGGTGCTCCTGGTCATTGCCTTGGTGCCCCCGGTCATTGCAAGTTGTGCCCCTGTTTGATAGAGCCCCAGATCTATTGTGTTACGTGTTACTTGATTTTGGAAAGGCTTACTTCACTAAACTCTGAACAAGTATACACAAACTTCAGCCATTTTGTGAGTTTCTGCTCCTAAATGCTTTTTATAGTTGACAAATAAAAGAAATGTATTATACATCTGTTAAATTATTAATTCATTTGCTGAGGAAATAGAATTATGCAAAAAATTTATTGCACTTCAACAACGTAATTTGTAAAGCACTTCACTAAGTGCCTTTTAGAGAAATGTACAGTATATTGTCAGGGAAATAAATCCCTGGTTGACATGGTTGAGGTAGCGCTTATCAAAACATGTTAAAGAGTAATGCTATAACCATAACAACAGTAAAGGAATGTGATTATAACAGTTGTGTACATGTGTACTATTGGTGTACTTTTGGTGTACACAGTGTCATTTCCCGTTTCACCATGTACACCTGTTATACATGTACATGTGTACGTGCGGGTCAGATTTACACTGTACTTTATATGCATAGTAGTATCAACATTTTGTGGATTGCATTAAACATGTGCACGTATGGACTATTGTACACATGCAGATGTTTCCTACATGTATTCTGTTATTGATATTGCGATCAGATACACTCATATGAATACATTGTACAGTATGCATGTTTAGTACATGTACCGTATTGATTTTCTCATTAAGAATCAAGTACATGTACATGAATACTGTAGGTCTACTCTACTAATAGCGCTCCGCACTTGCGCTAAAAATAGCACCGGCTCAGACAAACATTGCAACCATGCAAACGTGTGTGCAAGTACACTACATGTGTGAGTCAATGTTTGTCTGACATCCGGGGATTTTGTGACGTCATCAGTGTGGAGCGCTATTCATTTTATTGTGATATATACAATGATACTGTACAGTATGTACAGGGGCCAATTTCATAAAACTTAGGACACGTCGCAGAGTTAAGACGCATCCTTTCTCTATGGACTCACCGCATAGATGCGACGCGTCGCAAATCGAGTTGCGACGCGGCGTTGCACAGCTTTATGAAATCGGCCCCTGTACATGTAATATCATGGTTCACAATTCCCGGTTGTGATCAACACCCAAATCTGTGGATTTTTTTCTGGTTGTTTCCAAATTTGTTGTTGAAAATAAGATTCAGTTGCATTTTTAATTAATTAATTGAAATTAAGTTTCAGGAGTTGGAGTCAATTCAGATACATCTGTATGACATCAACTGATCAACGCTGTGACACACGACTGAAAAAAAAAAACACCAAACAATAGCACTGGGCACTTGTGCTAAAAATAGCACCGAACCTCAGACAAACATTGCAACCGGCCATTCAAACGTGTGGTGAGTGGAGGTACATGTATGTGTGCGCGTGCGTGCATGGCGTGACGTCATTAGTGCGGAACGCTATTAGTGCAAACACTGTAACACTGTCACTTTACAAATGCAGGTATGTACAGTAAGTACATGTACAGTGGATGTTTTACAGAAACCACAGAAATAGCCTTACATTTGTACAGGTAGGCTGTGTATAGGGCCCATATAAAGCTAATAAATACTGTAGGTCATAAAAAGACCATAAAAAGGTTAAAAGGTCTTAAAGGTCATAATTACATCATTTACATGTGAAATGATGGCGGGTATTCCAGACAAACAATGTACATTTGCACTTTAGTGCATTTTATGCATTATGTGGCAATTTGTCAATAATAATATACACTGGCGAGCGTGATCCAAATCCGTCCCTCACGTGAGGGACGGACTTTGATGCATTAATTGCTTCGCCAAAGATTTCTTGAATACTTATTGTCAGTAAAAAAACATGTGAATGTTTAGCCCTGACACCAGTGCAAGTTAGCCACATGCCATTTTCAATTTGTCTATTTTGGTGGGTTTTTTTAAAGAAGGTTTTGGGCGTGAGGGACGGACATCAATAAACATGACTACCTTCACCTGAAGGAAATTTATTTTATGTTTTTGAGTGTTACATGTACCTAATTTTGGATCACGCTCTGGCTGGAAATAAGGTTTGGTGAGGGCAAGGCCAATTTTCCATTGCAAGGGGCACTTCCATTGGAAAATCATAATGTCTATGAAAACATTTGAAGGGGCACCAAGGCCAAGAACCAGCAGCTGATTTCACGAAACTTTACGCCATGGCGTAAGTCCACTTACGCCACAAATGTTGCGTAAGTGGCGCAACTTACGCAACATTTGTGGCTTAAGTGGACTTACGCCATGGCGTAAAGTTTCGTGAAATCGGCTGCAGGGCAACCGTTTATTTCCAGGCTTGTACATGTATTAGTATACATGTGTATATATTTGTGTAATTTGTTGATCAGACAAACAGTAAATCAGATCATACAGTAGGTGTACACATGTACATGTACACATATGTAACATGTACATGTACAATACAACATGTGTATCGTTTTTTTCAGAAATTTTCTGAAATTTCAGAATTTTGGTTGCTGAGCAGTTTGCAGTGCTCAGTTGATATGTTGTGTGTTTTTTCCTTCAGATTGCACAACTCATCGTTCAGAGCACCACGCCACATTGGAAGCCGGCCGACCTACGCTACACCCGCATCAAGGACTCCAACCGCGAACAGATCATCACCTTCAAAGAAGTGGAATGGTCCACAGTGCGACTGACGTTAGATGCCATTGAGGTTGACACGGAACGACCCACTACGCCGATTAGGTTGATCACGAATCAAGGAAAGGTGAATTCAGTGCAAATAATAATTGAATGCTTGGAGTTAGGAGGGCCTGACACGTTTCGATCCTAGCAGGATCATTATCGAAGGTAAGACTTTGAGAAAGATCCTGCTAGGATCGAAACGCATCAGGCCTTCCTAACTCCAAGCATATTTCATAAATTTCAGGTCTTTATTTTGGCTGATGAGCAGTTTGCAACAGTTTATTACTTGCAAATAATAATCATTAGTCCTACAAACATTCACTTTCCACATAGTATGCATGTCAAGAAGATGTATTTATTTTTGTATCATTATGAAATAATCTTAACCATGTTAATAGGCAAACAGTAAGACTTCCCAATTTTTGTGGGCTTAAAATTCCCCATGTACTGTTACACCTACCTACATGTACCTACCCGCCCTCGCAGTGCCTGGCTGCAAAACTTCACCCCCCTTACCAAAAAGCTAGATCCGCCACTGTGCCTGTACGGTATTCAGGAGGTTAATTGCCGGTTCGAATGTTTTTTTCTTTTTTATACATAGCCCAGACCCACTGGATACTGTCAAACATGACAAAAAGGCCAGTGGAATATCAAAATAAACTCTCATAAATACAACAGAACGATGGAAGCAACAAAAATCAGACTTTAAAAAAAAATGCCTAAAAAATGTGCTTGGGCTAAAAACTCTGCTACAATACATGTGGCCGCGGACTAGGGCTGGCATAACAAAACATTATTTACTGAATCCTGCACCAATCAATTTTTCTTTGTTCACTTTTCAATAAAAAAGAAGAAGATTAATTTGATTGCATTAAAATCACAAACAGACGCTTACAATAACGGAAAGTTCAATCAGAGCAAGCCTCAAACATGTCAAATAGCATGAATAGAGTAAGAATTTGAGGAGTAGAAAGACCCTTTTTTTTTCTACTCCTCAAATTCTTACAAATAATACCCCTTTCCAGTAGGTCACACCCACCATAGCAACGGCCAAGGAACAACGCACATATGCGCATGTACCCCACTTGTCATGATCGCCCACACACGATGCGTTTCACACTTTCAACCACAGAAAGCGCTCCTCTCCGTTGGACTTAGGCTTTGGAGAAGGCCAAAAATGTACATTTTTTCTCAGCAAGGGCATCTAGAGTCAGGAAAATAATGAAAATATAAACACCACTTGGCCACGATTAAGAATAAAACTCTTAAAAAGTAATAAACAATAAATTGTAAAAGAACTACCTTTTACATATATATGAAACAATTTTAAGAAAACCCAACGAAAAGTGTGTAGTGAAGAATACAAAATTTAAAAATTTTTAAAACAAAATGGCAGTAATTTGTCGGACCTTAAATGATGCGTTGTGATTGGTCAATTTGTCAAGGGGCGTGGCCTACTGGATCGGTGTATTGAACCGTTACAAATGGGTTAATTCTATTCCATAGCAACCTAAATCTTTGTCTAGGTCCTTTTCCAAACCTCAGCTCCAGCTCTGGCTCAGGCTCCGGCTCCATTTCTTGAGTCCATTTTAAAATGACATCTATCAAAATAGAGGCTTTTGGCTGCGGTTGGGAAGTAGATTCCCTGGTTTGAAAAGGAAAAGAGAGTTTCAGCTTCAATGAAAAACCACAACCTCTATTTTCAGCATAATGATGACAGAACTGGAGCCTGAGCCGGAGCCGAGGTTTGGAAAATTGGTTCCCTAGAGTGAATTGGTCACAGTTGTGGCTTGAGTAATAGAGAAAAAAAAAAAGGCGGTTTTTAATGAAGAAACAAATTGTGCACGAGTGTACGAGGTAGCATGCCTGATACTCTATCCTTGGTTTATTCTATTAGTATAGGTTTATTCTCATTTCCCTCATTTCGTTAGTGTGCCAGTGGTCCGCATGGGACATATCTGGTATGGAAACCAATACTGCACAAGTACTTGTGTACATGTAGGTGGCAGGGCTCGAATTTCGTGAAAAAAGGGCACTGGTCAGCAGTCTAGTAAGCCCATAGGCTCAAGCCTCACTTTTTAAAGGCCCTATGATAAGTACTCGGAATAGGGAATTGTTTAACAAAGAAAATAACAAAAGGAAACGGCATATATGTATGTTAAAGTAAAAGGTTGTGGGTATGTAACACCACAAGACACAATAGAGCCGGTTAAAGGTTGTATCATACTTTGGTAAGACACCAAAACAGAAATATTCACAGATTTACGTATAACTTACAGGGTATGAAGATGGTAGAAACATGCGGTTAAAATGTTTCCGTCTGAAATGGTGTATTTATCCAGAAATTAGTAAAACAACGACCGAAAATCTTTTTGATCTTTTAAAAAATCAAAAATAAAAGAGAAAAGACTTCAGAAATACTGTGACTGTTTTTCACTGTTTTCTCAAAATGTGGGGCACCGTATGGGACTGAAATTTTCACGGATGACTGTTACTGTATCTGTCTTGATATTTTTGCCCATGAATCTGTTTTTCTTTGATTAAAACCAAAGTATGATACTACTGTACCTTTAACTTGATGTTCCGGCCAGTATGCTCGATTCTGGCCTTCTTGAGGAGAAATATAAAAATAAAAAAAATAAATTAAATTATCATGGCGTTACCTCACAAGTCACAACCTATGTACATGTACTGTACTTGCGCCATGTATAGTGAAAATCTATGGCGTAATTTTTTAATAATATTTGGCGCGTAACATTTTAGGACGGCGGCAAAAAATATGAGCAGAAACCTTACATTTTGATTCCTGGAGAATTTGGAAGTACACAAGAGTATTATTTCTCACGTCATTTATGATTTACCAAAGAACAGACAAGGATTTGAGTTGACTCATCATCACCCCCTTGAAAAAATTTAATCAAATAAAAAAAGGAAAAAAAAAAGGAAAGAAAAACACCAATTTAATCAGGAGACACTTGTTTGGGAAAAATTGAAATGATTAGAAAATGTGATCGGACGAGATTTATTCTGACAGGCCTGTATATATGAAAATGTCATCAATTTTCTCTTCTTCTGCATTGCCATGGTTACCAGGTGCGAGTGACCATCAAGAAGCGGGAGACGGACTGCGGCCTCATCTCGTCCAAGCTGCAGATGATTCTGGACGACATCCTGTGGGTGCTGACCGACTCGCAGATGAAGGCGGTCATCCTGCACATGCGCAGCCTGATGCCGGTCATCCAGAGAGCGGCCAATCTCAGCAAGGCCAGAGCGGCCGACAAAGGCCAGGTATTCATGTTCCCCACTCCCCCAACCCATCCCCATCCCCACCCTCTGAAAAGTTACTCTTCAAAATCTTTCGTTGATATATTAATAATAATAATAATAAATATAACGATATAAATTGATATGTACTCTATGGCGCACTTTTTTGCTTTTATTATTTTATAGGCAAAAATTCTTTGTTTACGATAGCAGACTTGTTTGCTTACGATTAGCATATTTCACAGGAGAGCTTTCTTTCTTGCTTCGCTAAGCAAGGACTTTCTGCAGAATGCAGATGCAGCACAAAATATCAATGTTAGCCTAGAAATTATTCGCTAACCGATTAAGTGCTGAAAGTCTTGCTTACGGATTCCTTGAAATAGATTTCACCCATAACACAGACTTTCTTTCTCACTACACAATTAGCAAGGACTTTCTACAGAATGCACAATTGCACATGACATTGCGTTAGCAGAAGACAATCAAGGTTAGCCTAGAGATTCTTCGCTAACAGATTAAGCGCCGAAAGTCTTGCTTGCTGATTCCATGAAATAGATTTCATGCTTAAAGGTACAATACATGATTGGTAAAGGTAATAGGACAGCACTCATACTTTGTCTGATCAAACATGTACATGAAATAATAAACATGTGAAAATTTGAACTCGATCGGACATCTGAGTCACGAGAAAATAGTGAAAACCCGACTCAAATTCTCTTCTAAAACATGAAGAATGGTTTTCATCTTACCCCGAGATCAAAACTGTTTTCGGTCTTTGTTTTACTAATTTCTTGATAACTACAGCATTTCAAGTGGAAATATTTTAACGGTATGTTTCTACCACCACCATCTTCATACCTTGAGTGAAAGGGGTTAACTAAAACAACTCAAGTGAGGGTGTCCTTTATGTTTGTTCCAAAAATCGTTCGGACGAATGATCTTTGGAAAAGACATTAAATCTTTTCCTTGAAAAACCCAGCATCTGTTGAACCAAGATTTCCCATGGTGACTGTTTGCACTGTTTACGAACTGTTGAGTCCGTTTTCTGTCTCAAAGTCAATAATTTCTTTTTGGAGGCCTTGCAAATCCTATACGCTCCCTTTAACAGTGCCCCATAAGAGCAAAAACTATGCCGTATAAACGGATTCCATGAAATTGAGCCCAGATCAATATATGATTAGACTTGTGCAGTCATCTCCTTGTTTATAGCCTTTTCCCCATACATTTTTTGGCTGCTTGGAGTGAGATGGGCCTGACGTTTCGATCCTAGCAGGATTGTTCTCAAAGGCTAAATGACAAGAGCATGCAAGTAAAGATACCCAGAAATGGATAAGAGGATCAGAACAAAAGAAGGATGAGGGGAGGGTGAGGGTGGGTAAGATCGAAGGAAAACAACAAACATTCCTAGAAATGAATACATTTCTGGAGTTAGAGTTTCAAAGAAATACCCTGGGCCAATTTCATAGAGCTGCTTAGCACAAAAATTGGCTAAGCATGACATTTCTGTCTTTAATAATAAAAACAGGGTTAATAACCAAATTTTCAAGTGTTTTATATCACTTGTGATTGCTCTTTGGATTTTGCTTGCTGACCATGACTATCAAATGAAATTTTTAATGGTGGTTTGTTTTATTGAGCAAGACATTTTTGTGCTAAGCAATTTTTTTGTGCTTAACAGCTCCATGAAATTGGCCCCTTGTGTTGCTGTTTTGTTGTAGCCGGCTGCGCAGACTGCGTCATCACAGGACGATTCTGCCAACAGACCGCATAACATCAAGACGCACAAAGAGCTGCAGAGCTTGCAGTACTTTGAAAAGTACGACGTCCAGGAGACGTCCTATCACATCTTCACACGGAGCATTGACCTGCATCTATGCGACGAAATGAACCAACCAGAGAAAGGTAGGATTTAGACTTGCATAGTCCATTCAGCATTCTAAATATTTTTAGTCAACAGCATTGATTTGAGATTTTCAGTGAATTGGAGCAGCCAGGGGCCAATTTCATGGTGCTGCTTAGCACAAACATTTGTTAACCATGACATTTCTGTGTGAATAGTTCAATACATGATTGGTAAAGGTAACATGACAGCACTCATACTTTGTCTGATCAAACATGTACATGAAATAATAAACCTGTGAAAATTTGAGCTCAATCGGACATCTGAGTCACGAGAAAATAGCGAAAACCTGACTCGATTTTTCTTATAAAACATGAAGAATAGTTTACTTTGTTTGTTCCAAAAATTGTTCGGAAGAACAATCTTGATTTCCTTGAAAAACCCAGCATCTAATGAAACAAAATTTCCCATGGTGACTTTTTGCACTGTTTACGAACTGTTGAGTCCATTTTCTGTCTCAAACTCAAAAGAAATTCTTTTTGGGAGGCCTTGCAAATCCTTTATATGCTCCCTTTAATAAAAACAGGATTAACAACCAAATTTCCATGTGTTGTGTATCGCTTCTGATTGTTCTGTGGCTGTTGTTCACTGACCATGGACACAAATGAAATTTTTAACGGTGGCTTGTTTTATTGGGCAAGACATTATTTTTTTTGCTAAGCATATTTTTGTGCTTACATGCATCAGCGCCATCACATGAAATTGGCCCCTGACCAGAGCCTGGTTAGACTTGTGTAGTCCACTCAGAGTTTATATTCTGCTTTGCTCTTTGTAATGCTCTGATAATGAGATTGAGCCAAGCAGAGTATGGTTTCATTAGACTTGTGCAGTCTGAAGTTTGTAATATTTTTTGCTCACTGATCAAATATTGCGTATAATCTGCTATATTGCAATGAAGTTACGAAGGCTGTAAGTTGACAGATAAATTTGTATTCGGTTACCCAATACCCATCTGTAATTTGGTTACGGTTACCCGTATAAGAAAGAAAAACAAAGAAATAGTAAGTTTAGGTCTTTTAATAGGAAATTGCCTCAACATTGCTTCAAATGGGAGACTTTGGAGAACTGCAGCCGATTTCACGAAACTTTACGCCATGGCGTAAGTCCACTTACGCCACAAATGTTGCGTAAGTTGCGCCACTTACGCAACATTTGTGGCGTAAGTTGGACTTATATGGCGTAAAGTTTCGTGAAATCGGCTGCCGGTCTTTAAGTCAACAACGCAGGCACATGCAGGCCCAAAACAACACGCGCATGCTCACAATTGCGCAAGTATGGTTTGCGCGTGCGCTGTTGACTCAAGACCGGTTCTCCAAAGTCTTCCATTGTCTCAACGTATAACAAAGAAAACAAAGAAACAGTATAAATATTGATCTTTTCGGAAATTGCTTCGAGACAACATTTCTTTTTGTCACGACATTTGGCAGTGGTGGACAGAAAATAGCAAAATGTCTGGGTTTTGCTTAAGCCTGCTGGTCCAATCTTCAGAAGATCATGGTCTCTTTTTGAGAAATGTTTCCGGAACACTTTCTAACATCAAAACAAAGGAAATGGTTGTTTATCGCGGTAGTAAATAGACAAGAAGAAAGGTGATCAAAGTCACGTTGTGTCGTGTTGCTGGTAGCGACGTTTCAGCTGCTGGAACTGCTTGCCTTCATCAGGCAACTGAAGAACTGGATGCTGCGGAGTCTGTTATATCCTATAGGGCGGGATTCTGGTCCGCTGATCACGGCATTGTGAACCAGAATCCCGCCCCACAGGATATAACAAACTCCGCAGCATCCAGTTCTTCAGTTGCCTGATGAAGGCTAGCAGTTCCAGCAGCCGAAACGTCGCTACCAGCAACACGACACAGGGCTTGAAATATCCACTAGACCTTGGACCAAGTCTAGTGATTTCAGTGTTGGTCTTGTAAAGTGTGTACTGCACTAGTCCGGCTGTCTAGTGATTTTGTTTTCCTTGCACAATTGAAATGGTGCCTATATTGATGATTTTTGATACAATTACAGTTTTCCTATGTACATGAATGCCACAGGTCTAGTGAAAAAGTTCAGGTCTAGTAAAATGCTTCAGTTACTAGACCTGCTGTCCAGTGCCCTTTTTCATGAAATTCGAGCCCTGCGACATCGCATGACTTTGATCACCTTTTCTTCTTGACGCTCTAACATGTTGTAGAAGCATGGGCACCACATGTGGATAAACTATATTACACATCCTCATTCATGTCATATTTTATTTTTTGTTCTTCAACAATTTCTAACCCTCCCCCCACTGGCATATCAACAGCAGGGAAAGAAGGTATACTGGTAGTGCATGCAGAATATAGTCTATTTTCTTTTGTGCATTTTCCCTATAGTTTTTCTCTCTCGCTTTTGTTTGACATTTTTGTTTACAGCAAGTGAACTAACTGAAATCGGGCATTGTTATAAAAGGTGTAATACATGATTGGTAAAGGTCACAGAACGGCACTCACACTTTGTCTGATCAAACATGTACATGAAATAATAAACCTGTGAAAATTTGAGTTCAATCGGACATCTGAGTCACGAGAAAATAGCTAAAACCCAACGCAATTTTTCTTATAAAACATAATTAATTGTTTTGGTCTTAATTACCCCGAGATCAAAACTGTTTTCGGTCTTTGTTTGACACATTTCTGGATAAATACAGCATTTCAGGCGGAAATATTTTAACGGTATGTTTCTACCAGCACCATCTTCATATTCTGAAAGTTAGGCCTACATGTGTACGTAAACGTGTGTACTGTTAATCTGTGAACATTTCTGTTTGGGTATGTTACCAATCCTGTACTGTACCTAAAGCCATGTTGTTGCATCTTTCTATTACTAACAACCCTTCTAATCCTCTAGCGCGCCTTTTTTTTTTAGGCCTACTACCTTTTGACGTGTTGGAACTCTTGAAACAGGAAGACAAATACTAGGAATAGCATAGTTTATAGAGATAAGAAAAAAGTGCCCACCAATAGCGCTCCGCACTAATGACGTCACAAAATCCCCTGATGTCAGACAAACAATGTTGTCTCACACACGTAGTGTACATGCACACCCACCACACGTTTGCACGATTGCAATGTTTGTCTGAGATCCGGTGCTATTTTTAGTGCAAGTGCGGAGCGCTATTGAACATATTGAAGGGTTGGCCAAATTTTCTAAGAAATTAGAATTTTCTAGAAATTACTAGGAATGTTGTTATAACAAATATGGCGGGATCCACAGACAGGCTCTGGCGCTGTCATCCATAAGCTGAAAATATATGTAGCTTGTGGTTTTTCATTGAAACTGAAGCTCTGTTTTCCTTTTCAAACCAGAGAATCTACTTCCGAACCGCAGCCAAAAGTCTCTTTTTTGATACCCATCATTTTAGAACGTATTCTGATAATGGGAGACTTTGGAGAACCGATCTTCAAGTAAACAGCGCACGCACATGCATGCGCACGCACGCGCAATACAACGTGCGCATCTCACAATTGCGCAATCATGGTTTGCGCGTGCGCTGTTGACTCAAGACCGACTCTCCAAAAGTCTCCCATTCACAAAATGGAGCCGAAGCCTGAGCCTGAGCCTCCATTTCGTAAACCCCCTATATGAAGCTTGATCGTTGTCACACAAGTAGATAATACAAACATGCCCTGATAAAGGATTATAGAATCTGTTTACTCAGAACTGTAATATCGTAATACTAATCTCTTTCGTCAATCACACTGAAGTAGATTAGTAAAGCTACACAGTTTAATCTTTGCTTTGATTTGGATGTACATGTACATGTTGTAGGATAAAGTAAAATGTACACAATGTACATATACACTGTACATGAAGTTGTTTTTCTCAATACACTGTAGGCCTTTCGCGAGTTAAAATTGAACAATATCTTGCACACTGAATTATTTTACGTCTACATGTACACATCAGAACCTGAATTCTCCGGGCTAATTAAAGACGTTTCTATAATCACATGATTGGCTTTTACATTACAGACATTTGCTTGCACCAATGCACTGTTCATAATGGTTAAGAATGGCACAAAGGGACCAGTCCACTCCAGAGATGGGTATCACTATGCAAAAGCTTGCCCCGAATCATGTGATATACTGTAGCAGCAGAGTCTTTAGTCTAGGAAATTCAAACTGGGGTGTTTATACATGTATGCAATAAAAGAATTAAGTCTGTGTACCAGACATGCCAGATACTATTCAGATTGCACTCGCAAATGACTTACGGTATTGACCAATTTGGTAATCTGTTTATACAGGGTGTCCCAGAAAAAACGCAACACTGTGTCGGCACCCATTATGTTAAATTTAAACTGTTTATCACTTCAAGATTCAGATACAACCGTGTCTTGGCTATCACCATGTAAAATGTAAGCTTATTGGGGTCTGAAATTGGCGAAAATATGACCAATTGAAAGAGTACTTCCTAAAAACAAATTTGCAAGGATAACACGCATAGTGATCAATACACACAGACATAGTGTTTATGAAAGAAAGATGAAAATCGGGCTTTGAGGTTGGGTAATTCAGTCTTAGTTTTTTCAATCAATTTCAGTCCAATTTTTCTCAAATTCTGCATGGTGATAGCCAAGACATAGTTGTATCACATATCTGAATCTTGAAGTGATATAAACAGTTTCATTTTTATTTAATAGGTTTGACGCAATGTGTTGCGTTTTTTGGGGACACCCTATACATGTATTTATAGCAGTGACTGAATTAACCTTGTAGAACTGTATAGAATGTATGGTGTCATGGAAGTAATGAATGATACTAATTCCCAATGTCATGGTTCTGCTTAACCAAATCACATCTAAACTTTTAATACTGAAGCAGAAAATTCTGTTGGTCTGACTTTTGAGATTTTTTTTTTTATGCATGAGGCTGGAATTTTGAGTTGCGCATACATGATGATTTCTCGGTTACTCGGCTAGCATAGAATTTTTCTTGTAAAAAAATACTGAAAGTGACTAGAAGAATGAGGGTCATAAGCACCAAATTCTGTGGTAAGCAGACTTTATAGCAGAGCCATGAAGTTGGACCCAGTAGATAACTGGCGCATCCATCTTGTCAAGTTCCTTGTATACCCATTGGAAAAGATAACACCAATAGCGCTCCACACTAATGACGTCACAAAATCCCCGGATGTCAGACAAACATTGTCTCACGTACGTAGTGTACACCCACGCGTACACCCACGCACGTTTGCATATAGTTGCAATGTTTGTCTGAGATCGGATGCTATTTTTAGCGTTAGTGCGGAGCGCTATTCTAAAAAGAAAACGGGTACCAGACTACTTTGAATCCAAGCCTTGGTTTGATTGCATTGCTTCGAATGTAGGATGGATGCACTGTGAATAAGGCCTATTGTACAACGTTTTGTGCATACACTGTAATACGGTATGTTGGAAACAAACTACATGTACAGTGGAACGCTACTATAACAAACACGCTGGGATGAACAAAAATGGGAGACTTTTGAGAACCGTTCTTCAAGTCAACAGCGCACGCGCACGCAATTGTGAGCATGCACGCGTTGTTCTGCGCCTGCGCTGTTGGGTGGCGCGTGCGCAATTGACTTGAAGACCGGTTCTCAAAAGTCTCCCATTGTCCATTATAGTGGTTGTTTGTTATAGTAGCAATGTTCAGCATGCCTACATGTACATGTATACATCGTACAATTGAAATTAGGAGCCAAGGATGATGTTCGGTATAGCCAAATGTTCGTCATAGCAATGAGTGTTCAATTGTACATGATCATGTATGGATTGCGTAACTTGCATGTGAAACCCCTTGATTTTTAGCATAGTGTACATGTACATGCACACGATGTAGCATTAGATTGAATATTGAATGCATGTACAGGACTCCAATGTTCAATGTACTACACATGTACAATGTTACGTGTACGTGCCTCCAACTTGTCCAAGAGAAAGGATTGAATGAACATATCAAGTCTCCTTAGAGATTCCCTATATCATAGTCCAAACAGTATACATGTACCCTTTGGCCTTTCTCAATGCTCTATTTTGGCTCATGCTCCATCAGCTCCATTTCGTGAATCCATTCTAAAGTTCCGGGTATCAAAACAGAGGCTTTCGCATGGCTGCGGTTCAGAAGTACTGTACTGTAGATTCTCTGGTTTGAAAAGGAAAACTGAGCTTCAGCTTAACTGAAAAACCACAACCTATATTTTCAGCATATGGATGACAGAGACGAACCCTGAGCATGAGCCTGAGCCTGAGTCTGAGCCGAGGAGCATGCGCGCCTTGTTTTGCCGGTTCTCCAAAGTCTCCCATTATTATAAACCAGTCCAAACACTGCTGAGACAGTGTCAGACTTCTAGCTCTGTGTGAGAAACAATCTGTATTCGAGCGATATCTTGCACAGCGTTTTACTGCAGTGGTTGTTCCAACCATTAAGTAGAACTGGTTCTTAATGTACATGTACCTATTAAAGAAAAGAAGCAATTGTTTGTTTGTATCAGATTTTTTTATCTGGCTTTTTGAATCAGATGTCACAAAATTGTTGCAAGAACATGCTTTTCTGATTAAAAATAAATCATTTTTGTGTATTTTTTGTTTTCTCCGTTTTCAGAGAAGTTCAAGCGACGCGTTGAGAATGGTGCCATGCAGATTTGCCTCCATGGATTTTCATTGGATTATTATCCGTTCCACACAGCTAGTGAGTTTTGTTTGGCCAGAGCTGCCACAGTGTTGCTGGTTGCGGCCAAAGTGACCTTGTTAATTGTTTACCTGTTGTTTATTGTGTGTTTGTCTCTGTGTTTGTTGGCTTCTTGGTGATATCCAACGTGGCTGGCTGGTTGATGGACAACCTGTCATGCTGGTTGATGGTCTCCAACCTGTCTGGCTGGTTGGTGGCTTCTTACCTGCCTGGCTGGTTGATGGGTTTCCAACCGGTCTGGCTGGTTGATGGCTTCCAACCTGTCTGGGTGGTTGATGGCTTCCAACCTGTCTGGGTGGTTGATGGCTTCCAACTTGTCTGGCTGGTTGATGGGTTTCCAACCGGTCTGGCTGGTTGATGGCTTCCAACCTGTCTGGGTGGTTGATGGCTTCCAACCTGTCTGGGTGGTTGATGGCTTCCAACTTGTCTGGCTGGTTGATGGGTTTCCAACCGGTCTGGCTGGTTGATGGCTTCCAACCTGTTTGGGTGGTTGATGGCTTCCAACCTGTCTGGGTGGTTGATGGCTTCCAACCTGTCTGGCTAGTTGGTGGCTTCCAACCTGTCTGGCTGGTTGATGGCTTCCAACCTGTCTGGGTGGTTGATGGCTTCCAATCTGTCTGGCTGGTTGATGGCTTCCAACCTGATGGCTTCCAACCTGTCTGGCTGGTTGATGGCTTCCAACCTGTCTGGCTGGTTGATGGCTTCCAACCTGGCTGATTGGGTGGTGGTTCCTCCGCCTGGCTGGCTGGCTGGCTGGCTGGCTGGCTTGTGGCTTCCATCCTGTCTGGCTTGTTGGTGGTGCCCATCATGACTGGCCAGTTGGGAAGAAAGTCAGACCATTTGCAGTGCCATAATGACTGCAATTGAAATGAGAGAATCACAAAATCAAAACAGGGCTGTTTTAACACAAACTGTCAACTATCTACACTGTGTACAAGTAGAAAGAAAGCCAGAGTCTGAGTAAGGAGAACAGACAGGGGCAGGGGCTCGAAACACCTGACTGGGTCGAACATACATGTAGAATGAACCCCTTTGGGACGTGGTTTATTCTTCTTTCAGGCAGCAGCAGAGAACACTGGGAGTTTTACGACGACTCCATGAGAACGTCTGACAAATGGATACACACATTACTAGCCCATCTCAAACAGCAGTACAAGTATGCCACCGAACACATGAACAAGCAAACCTCCGACGCGGGACAACATAAGGTCGGAGGTCAAAGTGCAAACAAAGGTGAGTAGCCAACCGTATTATAATTATACATAGACCTGGAGGTTCACTTTGGAGGGCTGGGAGCAGTGGTTGTTTAAAGGAAGGGTGGCTTATTTCTCTACTTCAAACCAAAGAATGATTTCTTTCCACCTGTTCAAGCATCCTGAAGATGGGTAGAGTATACTGACTGAAAGTGTTGGATTAACCCACTGTTTTCAGAAGCTAGCATCTCGACTGGCCACACTTCCTCCATGCATTGGCTGATGGCTTCTTGATTTCAACTATCTTATCCAATTTTGCTATTAAACACCTTTCAATACCAGTAATAAACTGCTGCACTGTAATTGCAAACTGCTCATCAGCCAAAATGCAGCCTTTGATAAAACATTTGGCATTTGCAAAAACCCTCCCAACTTCAAAGTTGCAACATCTCTTACCACAACAGAAACAGGATACAGTTTGTTATAATTTGAGGAATAGAGATAAAAGAACTGAACTCAAGTGTAGTACTGAACATTTTAAGAACAGTGCAATACCATTCCTTAACTAGATTTTTCAACTCAGTGCAAGATAGAAGGGGCTTTAAGGATATTAACCAGCCAACGTGTTTAAGAAGATCATTTTTTTATTTGAATTTTTTTTCTTCCTATCTTAATGAGTGGTGTTTTTTTGTGGATATCCCGAGCTAGTTGTTTTTGTGTCAAGTATTTTGATTGTGAAATTGTTGCAATTTGGCCCTGGGGCCGCAATGACAATCTTTTTAATAAACCAGAAATAATAATAATGATATTAAAGATCCTGCTAGGATCGAAACGCGTCAGGCCCTCCTAACTCCAACCATTCAATACCATGCAGCGTACGTATGATTGACCTCATCTTTCATGCCTGCTTCCTAGGCAACAAGACTCCGCCTCCAAGACCTGCAAAGGCTCCCAATGTCAAGCACAAAGTGCCGGGGGAGGAAGCGGGTAAAAGCCACCAGGAGGTGAAAGGTCCTCCCCCAAGACCCCCGCAACCGGCCAAAGCCGGTCCGCAGTCCAGAGGTCAGCCACCGGCCGCCAGCCGTCAGAGGTCGAGGGTCAAGCTGATGTCTCACAGTATGGTGGTGCGGCTGCGGGACTTCAAGTTCCACAACGTGGCCGTCGGGAAGAGCGCCGGCCAGCACACCAAGTCCAACAACTTCTTGTTGCAGTCCGACAAGAAAACCTTCTTCCTGCCCAGCGACATGCCCTCCCTCCACGTCGAGTACACGTCTTTCTACTTTCCCGACGAGCTGAACTTCCCAGGTAGGTTTCTCTCGTCCTGTCCAGGGCAACTCTTTCTTGTTTCCTTTTTCGTCTCAATCATCCAAGTTTGCCAGTCACAATAAATGCTCCCATTGCACTGCGCAGTATTTGACATGCAGCACTTCCAAAGTATCATTGAAATACGTACCCATCAGGCCATCAACTCAGACTAGGCTAAGGAACAGGAACTCTGGTTGGGCCCAGCCATTGAAAAGCCTGGCCAGGCCCAGGGGTCGATTTCACGAAGCCCTACGATCAATCGTAACTCGGAACCTTACGAAGGATAACCCATCATATCCAACTTATCCTACATGTACGTTGGGCTGCAATGCATCACAAGTCCTAGATTAATAGTCATTTACGATGAGTTTGATCAAATCAACCCCAGACCTTTGGGCCTGAAATCCTCCAAGTTTCTTTTAGCTTCGAACTTCAATACAACTCGGCTGCCTTAAACATCAATGAAGCCTGGCTTTTGTATAAATAATGTCTGTGATCATTGCTAACTTCTATCAATCAGGTTAATACCAACTACATGTATGATCCAGGATAAAGCAGTGGGCTTTAATTGCTCTTTGTGGCTGGAGATTTCTGAACTCCCAAGCCCAGAGGCCAATTTCATGCAGCTGTGAAATACAAAAAAAATTGCTTAGCACAAAATGTCTTGCTCAATCAAACAAGCCACAATTAAAAATTTCTTTTGATATTCATGGTCAGCAAACAACTTTAATACAGCCAAAGAACAATCACAAGTGATACACAACACATGGAAATGTTGTTGTTAATCCTGTTTTTAGGAAGACAGAAATGTCATGGTTAAAGGGATGGTACAGAATTGGTAAGACAAAATACACTTCATGATCACAGATTCATATAAAACTTACACAGTATAATGGTGATGATAGGAGAAAACATCCCATGAAATGTTTTTGTCTGAAATGCCATATTCGTTGAGAAATAAATGAAACTATTTTCCGATTGGAATAAATCACTTCGAAGCGTTTTATTCATTTGTTGAAATGTGTACAGTTCTCTGTACACAGGTTTTCACTATTTTCTCGTGACCCAGATGGCTGATTGACCTCAAACTTCTACAGGTTTGTCAGTTAAGGTATATGATGGATTACATAATGTGCTTTCACTGTCAGCAACAGTTTTGTCGCAAAAACCAGTTCTGTACCATCCCTTTAATAGCAAAATGTTGTGCTATTAAGCAGGGCCGTGAAATTGGCCCCAGGCCTAGCCAGTCCTTTTCAGTTGCGAGGACCAACCAGTATTCAAGTTCCTTTCCCTGAGCATAAATGGGAGATTGTGCCTCATGATTGGCGCCACCAAACTTTCATCTATAGCAATACTCCGGTACTCATAATTGTGGAACATTATTCTGCAAACATTTCGACTTTCATTTTGGGGGGTTTTTCATTCATCATTTCGACCTGTTTTTTAATGATTTTCTTTTTCTTTTTTTTGATTAGGGCGCCCCTTTTTATTCTCATTTCTTTGTCACCTTGAGGGAGGGTCGGTCGGGCAGACAAAAAAAAAGTCTGGTGAAAAAAAATCTGGCTGAATACAGAAAACCTAAACAAATGATGAGAAATGTTCATTGTATTCACTGTAATCTCGTTTGAATATGTTTTTTTATTTTTTCTGTGATAGAAAGTATACAAATGTAGGCCTATTGACAAAATTTGTCTCCAGAAATTCTGGAAATTTCTTCTTCTTTTTTCTTGAATTTATTTTACCATGTACAGTACCGCCCAAAAGTCAGGCGCCCACGATACACTATATTAGCGTGCGCGTGTATCGCGTCTGCTGAACACGAAAAATAACGTGTGGATTACACGATACACGCAAGACAATAAACGTTTAAGCCGCCGCTCAAATGCAAACCGCAAGCCTTAACTAGTATCGTGCGACAACAAACACGATACACACAAGCATTATAATGCGCTACTGGAGTCACAGTCATTATGATTGTACACCTTCTTTTGAAAACCAACCCGAGTTTTGTCTGGTCTGGACGCCCATGAATTGGATGCTTAGGAGGATTAAGATCGTAATCGGTGTTAAACAAACAAAGCCTTACCCAGAGGCACTTTGCCTGAAAAATTTGTAGAATATTTTGCTTTCAAAAAATTGAAACTTTGGTTGATATAAATGTGATAATTTTTCCATTTGTTAAGAGGTTTTTGATAACATTTTTTGAACGGTGAAAATCGGTTTCGAATTGGCGGAGATCGAATATTGTTGCCGCAGGAGATTTTTTTTTCGACTCGGGAAATCGTGCTTGCGCACATGCTGATAGTGATACCTGTTTTGTAAAATTGTTTGGTTGGCCATGGGTCGGCTAAATTCGACCGGCCGTTCTGGATATATTATTATGTATGTATTTTTGACATTTTCAGAGGAGCTCATGAGCGGACTTGCAAAGCGTGAATGGCTTTTTTGATGTTAAATGATAGACTAACGACTGCAAAATTTGTAGCTCTTTGTGTGGTTAAAAGAAGATTTCTTACCGCAAAACCTCTACCAAAGCCACCTGCTATAATAGCCATTATCGAATGCTACTTTACGACATGTACCACATAACGCACGTTGTGTCTACGATGTTACGTTAGACACAAGGGCCAGGGATGGAGGCTTCCTGCCTACACGTGGTCGAGACTTTATTTCGCTGGTGCACGTCTGCTTTGACATCGTGACTCATTACGCGTGCGGATGCCAGTTTGGGAAGTTTCGAGAAATGGCCAGGAGGACTGTGTAAATACATGTACACCGGACGTGATGTTTATGTCCCCTTCAATGCGATCGTCGCTTTCGGTAGGCTTTTCACGAGTGTGTGGAAAGTGGTTTTCGACTTTGATAATGTACATGTAACTAGCAGAAAATAACTGACCAACATTGAAGTAAAATTAAGCTGATAAGGAAAATGCGATTTACGCTTCAATGGGAAACACGTATTACATGTCGGCCGGGAATTACTTGGAGAACAAAACAACGCAGATCACAACGGCCCCATTTCCAGCTGAGGATTATTTTTTGGAGCGAAAAATATAAATGTTCTCGAAAAATTCGGAATTCCCCGGCTGAAAATTTATTACTGAGCCTGGCACTTGGTACCATTTTCTTTGCGACCTAGGCCTATGCGCGCGTTGTTTTGCTCTCCAACATTAAATTTCCCCGTAGCTGAGAATACATTTTTTAGCCACTTTGCTGACTCAATCTCTGCATTATTTTATCTCCCTCAAAAACTGGTTTTACCTTTGGTGATATGGCGTTAATACAACGTATAAGATAGTGTGTGTTTCTTTGTAAACAGACTGACCAGTTTGATGATGTAGAGAAGTCGGCAGTTTTTGTGTTTTAGGTAAAATATAAGTCTGGTAAACTTTAGGATAACATTCCAAGTTTGTTTTCATCCGAAAGGTACAAATCTATACCAAGGTGGGTAAATCGTGCTAGCAAAGGCCGGCGCCTTTAAAAAAAAATACATGTATTCTTTGGCTATTACTAGAGGTTAATAAATGTATATTGAAATAAGTCCACACAATTCAAACAATTTCAATAAAAATTTATATTCGTGAAAAATGTAAATGCCTGAGCTTAAGTCTAACTCTAAATCTGTGAAACATCGATGAACATAACATTATTACCATGGACCTATAGATTTATCCATGCATGGACCAAGTAGGCCTACAATTCAGTCATTCGGAGATAAATTATGCCAATTTGTAAACACGAATTACACTTTACATTTTCACATTATTTAAAACCAAAATAGCCCAAAAGTAAAATGGTGAAATTTATTTTTCAAACATGCTGCAATAAAACAAAGGATTTATAGATATGGTTACATTTTACATAATTTTTGTTTAAAAGGTATATAAAATACAATACGATGGTATTTAAATTAAATTGAATACATCTGAGGACAACGCAAAATGCGTCACAGTACAAATGCATTACATGCATTTTCGATCGAGGGAAAAACTACTTTATGATGAATGTGGTCGATCGTTCGCGGGCACTGGTGCTACATGGACATTCGGCTTGTTATCTGCAATACTAAAAAAGACAATGAAACGTGTTAATATTTACTGGACACCATACTGAACTGATGTATTGAAAAGGTTGCATGATAATATCCACTCCTAAACATTTTTTTTAAAGAGTACGGCTGGCCAACATAATGTTCACAGTTTTATAATGTTTATTACTGGGTCATCGTACGGTATTATATTGGTAATGTACATGTATAGCATTTGTTCCGTGTCGCCCAGGTCCCGACTGCGCTGCACGTGCAGCGTTTATTTGTCTTATTCCCAGTATCAATAATACTGTACAAAACACTCTGCTCGCAACAACAACTCGGGCAGCTGACTAAAATAAGACCGCGTGGCACGTCGAGATTGCATGCTCGCGGGGAAGTCCCAAATTGCACACTATGACTCATGGGATCGGCAAGCCAATGGCAAAATTTCTTACTTGCTACGTTTTGGATGTTGACCAATCCATGGAAGCGTTATATACATAAAACGCCACGCATTGGTTGGTGTGGTTAGTCAGCTTCCGTCGAACTCGGATCGGATTCACGATACCTGTACGGAGAACGTGAGAAACCTCACAGTTTTCGAAACAATTGCCGAGCCTGAAAATGATACTATTAATGGTAAATACCAGGAAAATAATAACGGAACACAACACGAATACCGTTTAAGGCTGCATATAATCGATCGCATTAATTTTGTTGGCAGTGATCATAATTTATTTTGTTTTAATCGGACAATCGCATCTTGTAACCCCCAACCGTACAAATACGAACAGGAAATCAAATTTACAATAAAATAAAGAAAGGTTGAAATTTGGGAAAAGGCCTACATTAGATTAGCCAAACATCACCATATCAGTTACAATTTTGAGTTTCTCCCGGTTTTCTGAAATTTGAAAATCTTTCTCTGATCTCCAGCGATGTTTATTCAAAAATAAAAACGATCTCACGTTCAGGGTGCAGACCACTAAATAAATTCTCATAGGCTCCCACGAAATGGCCAATTAAAAAAAATTATTAAAACTACTCAGAAGTTTCTGACCAATACGGCAAAATAAAGGTGAAAACTTCAATTTGCATTTTCTTTTCAATTTTCTTTTCTATAGGGTAACCGATGAATTTTTCCCGAAAAGTACATTCAAAGAAAAATACCCCTAAAACGTGCTAGACCCAAAATGGTACCCCTCCACTACAGGGCAAAAATAGAGCGAATTTAGGGCCTGATTTCATCCAAACGGCTCCAAGGTGAAAGGCCAAACTCTGGTCTTCGGGTTCCACTTTCCACGTAGGGCTCACCAGACGCTTTAAGAGAAAAGATTTTACAGAAAATTAATGAGCTCCGCGGACCGATTTGGGCCTATTTTACTGGTCTGCACCTTTCACACCATGTGCTTCCTGTCTTGCTTGCGCCTCCACGTGTTACGACATTACTTCGCTGGTACGCGGTACATTGCATGCAATGAATACCCTATACAAAAAGCGCGCGGTTACCAGTCACAGAAGCTTCGAGATGGCTGGCTGACTATTCGGTGCGGCATGGCATGACGCCAGCGCCAATGTTTACGTTTTGGATCTTCATTGAGATCGTCGCTTTCGGAAGGTTTTTATGATTATTTTATCAGGCAGACAAGTATACTGGTACGTGAAAATTATGTTTCTACTTGTCCCGGACAAAATAACTGATTGAATTTCAAGTCAGATTTACCTGATTAGGAAAATAAAACGTGTGATAGGCCTGGGCCTATTTTGAAAGGCCGGACGGTCGGAATATTTTTGGGATCTCGCAACAATTATTTTTAAGTAAAAGCGAAAACATCACTCGATCAGGAGTCAGGACGTTTGATTATTGGACAGAAAAATATCAGGAAACCACGTCCCCAATCTCCTCAATTTTTATAGGACCGACACAAACTTTGGTCGATCGGCGGGCAAAAATGTTCAGATACTTATTCATATCCGATGGTAAACTTTGCGGTCTGACAAATTTCTCAGACACTTACCATTAAGATTTTTACAAAGTGCAAAATGTACACACACAAATTAAATAATTGTTGGAGAAGAAAATAATGCTGGTCGCAAAGAGAATGGTACCAATTAGTCCCTTGCAAGCTCAAAAAATAATTTCCAGCCGGGGATCGGAATGTCCTTCTTGAGGGAGAAAAATAATGCATGTCACAGAGAAGTCCCTGTGGGAAAAAACCCACAAGAAAATGCAGCCAAACTTGTTTGGTGAACCATGGGTGAACGCACAATACTCCCCAATTACTGTTGGAGACAACAATAAACCACAAGTGGACGATTGTAATTGTCTGCAGATTAACTCAAAAGAAGGTGTCAATACATGATGTCTGGCTGTGAAGATTAAGTAGCAGCACATTGTCCGTGTCGTGCGTGTAAGGTCCACATGATACACGCTACTAGTTATGCAAATGTGTGGTTGACATCGTGTATCGTGTGGATTAGGCACATTGTATAAACGTTTAAGAAGCCCTGTGATTCTCGAGCGTGCAACGTGCGAGCGTGCGGCCGTTCACTAATAGCGTGCATTGAGCAGCGTGATTTGTGGGCGGTACTGTATGTCATTCTGGACAGGGTCGGCGGCCAAAAAAAGGGGTTTTTTTCTTCGGTCGGAGCCCAAAATATGGGTCGGTCAGAAATGAGAACCACATGTAATAAAACAAGGTGCCCTTATCAAATAAACCACAAAAGAAAATGTATGAAGTAGTTTAAATGTGAACCTTGGCAGGATTTGACTGGAGTGGGATTTGATTTGCCTTCATTTAATTTTGTTTACGGGTATTTGTTGTTGTTATTTTGGTCTCTGGCGATTTGATCTCATTCTCACAAATTTGTTTTTGTTTGTTTTTGTTTTTTGGGTGAAGACGTTCAAAGAAACGGTAATTATGCCCAATGTACACCACTTTTTGCTATCTAAACCACAACCTGACAATCCTTTCCTGAAACTGATCTCACATGCAATACTTTGGTGGCGGATAATTTTGAGTAATTCTCAGACGAAGGGCCTTTACGGAACCTGGCTTGAGGCTAGGCTCACTACCGCCATTTGAGGCCCACAAAACGTAATGAAGGGATTGTACCACACGACGAAGCCGAAAAAAGGCTCCAGCTTCGCCATGTATTTCAAACCCTAGTAGTTTTCGTTTAGGACACAAAATGGCCGTAGCAAAAAAAATCCCAAGCCTAGCCTCAAGCCTCATTTCGTAAAGGCCCTTTTGGACCTTATTCACGGTGCATCCATCTTGCATTCAAAGCAGTGTACAATCAAACCGAGGTTTGGATTCAAAATAGTCTGGCACCTATTTTCTTTTTAGAATTGGTGTTATCTTTTCCAATGGGTATACAAGGAAGGTGACAAGATGGATGCACCATGAATAAGGCCTATTGAGGACTTTGCATGCTTTTTTCTCCCAATCATGCCAATGTAATATCTCAAGTCTCTTTCTTAAAAGAATTCATAAACATGACTCATTGGCTTCTTAATTGTGGTCATCATACATCTTTTATTAACCCGGTTTTTGTTTACCTTTTTTTTTCCAAAATACATGTACATGTACGGTAAATGTTAGCACATGGTTCTTTATGATTTGATAATTGCCAAACATATTGAACATGGGCCGGCGCCAGTTGGTGCCAGTTTGCGCCAATGCAATTTGTTGTGGCGCCTAGTGTCACCAATAGGGTGCCTAGTGCCGTGCAGTGGCTCAAACTGCCTCCCAACTGGCTCGTGGTGGCCCGTAACGGCGCCAAAAATTGAATTTGGCGGCTAGAAAATTTCAAAATGTTTGAAATTTTCGTCGCGCCACTTGCATCGAGCAAACAGCGCAAAGTGTCCACCAAGTGGCACCAAATGGCGCAAACAATCCGCCTATTGGAATCCACTGGAATGTAATGGCGCGCGCCAAGTTGCGCCACTACGCGCCAGTCACAAAATCTTTGGCGCGAACTGGCACCAACTGGCGCCAGCCCAGTGGACTCCTAGCATAAAACGTACAGTACTTGGTTCACATTAGGAAGATGTTTTCACAAATGCTTTCTATAAGGAGTTCAATACAATTTTATACCATTAACCCTTATTTACCCAACACTTTTCCAAGTCCAACTTTATCAGTGTTTTATCTCATTTGGCTTGTCTGTTGAGAATCGACGCAATCCGACCGTGCTTATTAACCACTTCATCCCGCAATTTGTTTGGTTTTTGTTTTTACCGGCCTTATTATCAGTCACCGGTCAAATAGAGGTCATCTGGCCGGACCACGTGCGCAGGGAGCTTGGCATAAACAATGCAGGCACTGGTTGAATACCAGACAATATCCTGAATTCCAGGCCTATGTAACGATACGACAGCTGTGTTCGTAACTCACAGATTGCAGTCTGTTCAAAAATGCAGATCTATTCAAATGCAAATCAAGGGGGTACATGGAAATGCACCACAATGAGCGAAATTGTTTGGATAATAAAGATTCATTGACCAGCTTCAAGCAACATTATTTTATTATTTATTTTATTTATTGCTGTATGTAAAATAATTTACAACAGAATTGGTCTAGGCTCGACCCCTAAAAATTACAAAAATCTTCCAGTGTATATGTAAAAGTTAAACTGACATCTAAACGATATAAAAACAATTAAAAATATGTAGCAAATCCCAACCACAATTTGTTATAGATCCCTACCCTGATCACCAAAGAACTACAAGTATGAATTACGTATACAATGTAATTACAATAAGTTGAAAGCCCCTAAATATTCCTAAAAAATGTTCAGTGTATATGTAAGAGTTAAAATGACATCTAAGCGATATAAAAACATTTAAACAGTTGAATTGAACCTCTTGTTCTAGACAGTACCCCCATTCAATGTATTTCAATGGAAATAACAAAGCAATCGTGAATATTCTCACACCATGAAGCCAACTGCTACTATAGATGCTTCCCAGACAGAAGGGGTTAACAGTTAAAACCACATTACATGTAATAGCGCTACGCACTTGCGCTAAAAATAGCACCGAACCTCAGACAAACATTGCAACGTGGCCATGCAAACGTGTGGTGATTTGAAGCGTGTGTGGAAGTATGTGTGCGCGTCGCGCGTGGTGTGACGTCATTACTGCAGAACGCTATTGAAACAAACAAACTAACTTCAGTCTATTTTCTTTGTCACTTTGTACTCCTTGAAAAAATAACTCCCTTCTCTTGTGTACATCACACATGTAATTAATACTCTGACGTCATTCTAATTTTATAGAATGTATGGAAATTCATGCAAATGTTTACTTCTTGAGTCCATGCTGCATTTGTACTCTGATCAGGTGTATACATGTACATGTACATGTACACTCTCCTATTATGAGAAGGTGTTCCATGGATGGTTTTGAGGCTCTATCCCACAGAAACATAACCTTTAACCCTAACCCACCTGGGCCCAATTTCACTGAATCCGTTACTTACATGTACAGTATTTAAGCAAAAAATTCTTCACTTACATGTACGATAGCAGACTTATGGTTTAATAGCGTATTTCACGGAAAGTTTTCTTTGTCGCTACATAAAGCAAGAACTTTCTGCAGAATGCATATGACAACATGTTAGCAGAAAAAAGTCAAGGTTAGCCTAGACATACATGTATTAAGCGCCAAAAGTCTTGCTTACGGCGTCGTGCACGGATTCCATCAAATTTATAGATTTCATGCATAGTACAGTCTGTAAGCTCAAAAATACATACATGTATGTGGTAACAGATTCCATGAAATTGGGCCCTGCATACAGCAGTTGACCACAGGTTTGTTTTTTTCCTGTGGTAAGTGTGGTATCCTGAATACCACAATATACCACAGTGTGGTTTTCTGTGATAATGCTTGGTTTATTGATTCAGTTTCCTTGTGGAGACTGTGGTGTGGTAATGTGTGGTAAGCAGCTCACATCTTGAGGGTCTGGGTTAATCCTTGCATGTGACCTCATCTACATGTATTGTAGTACATGTATGCAATATGCATTCATAACATAAAGTGTAATAGATGCCACATATGTGCATGTACCGATGAATCATTGTTGGTAATGGCTTGATGGTCAGACTGGCAAGAGTGTGGGGTATACCGTGGCCGTGCGGTCTGGCGTGTCAAACTCAAGGTCTTGTGGTCAATCTACAGATTGTGGGTTCGAATCCATCCATGGGCTAATGGTGCTTGTATCCTTGGGTATTGATGCTTTGTCACATATTGCTCCTCAATTCACCCAGGTGTAAATGGGTACCTGCGAGGGTAGAGATGGCTTTGTGGTTTGATTAGCCTCTGTGCGCGTTATTGTAGCAGGAGCTGTATACTCCCCAGGGAGTTGAGATGGTTTCAGGAATGTAAATTATGGTCCGATGGCCAGGGATAATAATATGTAAAGGGTCAATTTCATACCTAGTTGCAGTGCATAAGCACAAACATTTACTTTTAGCATGAAAAGTCTTCCTTGATCAAACAGGATTACCAAGCAAATTTTCATAGTGTGATGTTTACTGCTTTTGACTTGTATTTGGCCATTGCTTGATATTAAGCATAACATTCACAAGGAGTTTTGGCTGGCATACTAATTTTTTGTTTACCAAAGTTTTGGGTGCTTAAAGAGGATGTTCAACACTCAACAAACCTTGCTTTATTTGTTAGAACTATACTCATTGAATTACTTGACTGAGAAACAGACAAATCTGTGTGATTTTGTGATGTCACATTGCGAAGCCTTTTCATTAAATGTCTGCTGCGCCCATTGACGAAATTAAGACAGTTTCAATTTTGGGGTAGCTTGCGGGTTGAGCATGTTGAGAGAAAAATCATCAAAAAGACTCTCTTTCTGTGTTCAGTGTGAGATAAATATTTTTTCTCATGTCAAGTAATTAAATTATTATAGTTCTAACAAATAAAACGAGGTTTGGTGAATGTTGAACATCCTCTTTAAATAAATATTGGTGCTTGAGCAGCTCTATGAAATTGGCCCCTGAGCCTGGCCAGGCTTTCCAATAGTTCAGTGGCTTGGCACGACCAGTATTTACAAAATGTACAGTATGTGTATAAGCTTCTTGCCCTGATGATCTCTTTTCTTGTACATTGTAACTTGCAGTACCCTCGCCAGTTGCCTACATCCAGTTGAATCCGATACAGGCTCGCCTGGACTACACCTCCATCCTCTGGCTCAACCAGTTCTCTTTCAACATCCTACAGACACTGGTAATATCACACCCATGTGCTGCTTTTTACCTTCAGATATGAGACTCCAAAAGAGTTCTTATCTAGTTTTTACAGTGGTGGGCAGCCGTCAGATAACAATATAAAATGGGCAATTCCACGGTAACGTAAGTTACCTGTTTAATAAGTGACTTTGACCCAGAGTTGTAACCAAATCGAAGTCAAGTCTCGAGTTATTTTGTTTCAAGTCAAGTCAGAAGTCACGAAGAATGGTGACTTGAGTAGGACTCAAGTCCAAGACTCCAAGTCTCAGACGCGAGTCAACAACTCTGCTCTCTGAGTTTAGTACCTAACTCTGAGTTAGTAGGGCATGCGTTTAGATCCTACATGTACCAGGATCCAAATAGGGCTGTAAGTTCACAAATAATTTTGTAACCGGTTACCCGTCTGTTTTTCGGTGACGGTTACGATTACCCGTATAACAAAGAAAACAAAGAAAAACAAAGAAATAGTAAGTTTGGGTCTTTTAGGAACTTGGTTGACAACATTCTTTTGTCACAACATTTGGCAGTGGTAGACATAGCAAAATGTTAGGCCTTTGCTTTGCATCAGCCTGCTGGTCCAATTTTCAAAAGATCATTGAAATGTTTTTCCTTGTGAACTCTAGATGTGTCTATGTTTCAAAAAGAAGAGGCCATTAAAAAGATACTTTTCGATTAACCTAACTGGGAAAATGTACCCGGGTACCCTTTTGAACGGTCGGTTAACCGGATACAAACTGCAGCCTTAGATCCAAATATCGAAGGCTAAAATTGACAAGAGGACAATAAGAAGTAAAGCAAGTGAAGATTCGCATAAATGGATGAGAGGATCAGAACAAGCGGGTGGGGTTCAGAGTGACCAGGGAGGATAGGGGTAGGAGGATAAGTGTTGTCGGGGGAAGTGGACAAAGGGGTCTGGGGTTGGCAAGATCAAACGTTTGTTTTTGTGCAGGGATGTAAGAGTTCTGGAAATTTCGGATTTCCGGAAATGGCTTAATTAAAAAATATTTATCCGGAAATGACAAAATGTTGTTTTTCATTGCGCTGCAATGATTCGCTGCGCCTGCGCGTCGCGCTTTTTATTTGAGAGTAAAAATACAATAATAAAACATATCGTCTGGCTCCGTGTTTTGTGTACACATGTTTAAATGGGGCTAAATAGGGCAGGAAACAGACCTTACCGATAGCGCCCTCTGTTGACAATCAAACTGAATAGTCTGGTTCCATGTAATTGCATTAATGAATACATTGGGATGTGGGTACTAAGCCACTCTCCGACTGGCATGGACACGCGTCATACAGATTGGCCTACATCGATCGAAATAGCAACCGCACATGTCAAAATGACTTTGAACGTTGGAAATAAAAAAGAAGGGAGGAATCCGGAGGATATATTATTGATCGAGACATTAACAAAGGACAAGATAACAAAACCATTGATACAAATAAATGGATAGAAATGGAAACCCTTAACACCGAATGGCGCCTGCACCCCTGCCGTAAGTCTCTCGCCTCGATCGCGCAATTTATTGGCCTTCAGTGATTTTCCGGAAATGACTTTGTCGGTCACTTACATCCCTGTTTGTGTGTGTTTGTTTGCATTTGTTTGTTTGTTTGTTTGTTGTGTTTGTTTGTTTATGATACCGTGATTGATTCAATCCTTGTTTGTTTTGGTCTTTGTAGCCTGATGTAGATGAATACGGTCAGGGAGTGGTGTCTGAGGGTAGAGATCATACGGATATACGACTTGATGCTCTCATGCCAAAAGTAAGTACAGTAACGCCCCCGTCAACTATTTTGTATTAAACGGGAGAGGCTCTCACCAAGAAGGGACATTTTATACCTCTGCCCTTCTACTGTAGGAGTGTACTTTAGTAGGGTCATTTGTACAAGTATGGGAATGGATATATGTAAATCTTTCAGTAGTACATTAGATATTGCTGTTTGTAATTTAGCAGACTCATCACGGCCTGATGCACTCATGACAAAGTGAGTAGATAAACCTGATAAAAAATATTTATGACTTGACTAGCTTTCACCGGGAGAACATTTATCAATTGACCGAAGTTCTTCTAGGAGTGTACTGTAGGCTCATTGTATGGCGTACTGGAATGATATTTGTGTATAACATCTGATGTTGCTGTTTGTACTCCAGCTTATTTTACCGGCGGAAGTCGCGGTGGAAGGCCAACCGGACCGGCCGCCTGAGCTCCACATTCAGATGTCTCAGGTCACGGCCACCAACTCCCGAGTCGGCACGGGCTCCACGAGGCCGGACTTGTCCGGAGTCCTTCAGTCCTTGCACAGCAGGAAGCTCTTCACGGGAAGCACTGCCTTCCCCAATGGGGCCGGCGACTGCAAGGTGCTGCCCAAGCTCTTCTGGGACCATGCCTACCAGGCCAACTTTGTCCTGCCCAGGGAGTGCGAGCCCAGGCACCCTGTCGCCAACGGCACCTTGCCCAACAGGTCAGGAAGCGAGCAGCAGGCCCACGGTCCAAAGCAGGCAGCCGGAGCGGTAACGACAAACATGCTCACCACATACGTATTCAGACCTGACGCCATCGACGACGTCTGGAACCTGAAGATTGAGCAGGTGTGGGCCGACTTCCACGGCATTGCCAGCAGCAAGGATCGGCCTGTGCCTTTGGTCGATCCAATCCCCCTGAATCTTTGGCTGTGCTGGCCTAACAAGAAACCTGGCAGCGTATCGCAATCTGCGACACGAGATTCATCAGGATGCGCAGGAACGAGAGATGAACATCAAGAGTCCAACATTGGTCCTCACACGTGCAATCCAGATCAGTCACCAACGAGGACCGTCCCAGGACAAAGTCAGTCGGATTGCGAGTCGGGCATTCAAAACTTAAACAATGAGACTGAACAACTCAGGTCCAACCAATCAAAGGAATTAAACTCGCCCCGGCATATATCCCAGGATGGACTTGTCAAAGATGGACCACTCACTCAGACGGAGTCACCTAGATTGCCAGGAAATTCTGCCCTAAGTTGTAGTACGAAGCTCAGCGAGGGCACCGCAGAGTCTGACAGCAGTCGTACAGCATCAGAGACTGGGATTGTTGCTTCAGCAGCTGATGTCCACATCATAGCACATACATCATCAAAAGTAGCTCTTGTTATCAACCATTACCAGGTGAGTAGAATGTTGTTGCTACTGCTGATGTTGCTGCTGATACTGCTGCTCCTGCTGCTGCTGCTGCTGCTGCTGCTGATACTGCTGTTGCTGCTGCTGCTACTGATACTGATACTGCTGCTGCTGATAGTGCATTGCTATGTACTGCTGCTACTGCTGTTGCTGCTACTTCTGCTGCTGCTGTTGCTGTTGCTGATGTTGCTATTGCTGCTGATGCTGCTA
The DNA here is from genome assembly GCA_963971285.1 of Astropecten irregularis. Taxonomy (NCBI): domain Eukaryota; kingdom Metazoa; phylum Echinodermata; class Asteroidea; order Paxillosida; family Astropectinidae; genus Astropecten; species Astropecten irregularis. The sequence goes on along the minus strand of OZ020251.1, from coordinate 12,532,361 downwards.
CTTCTGCTGCTGCTGTTGCTGTTGCTGATGTTCCTATTGCTGCTGCTACTGCTGTTGCTGCTACTTCTGCTGCTGCTGTTGCTGTTGCTGATGTTCCTATTGCTGCTGCTACTGCTGTTGCTGCTACTTCTGCTGCTGCTGTTGCTGTTGCTGATGTTGCTATTGCTGCTGCTACTGCTACTGCTACTGCTGATGCTGATGCTGCGGCTGCAGTTGCTGCTAATGGTGCTGCTGCTTTGTCATTCTTTTTTGTTTGTGCTTTCCCAGCCTTAATTGCAAGCTTGTCCTGTTTCACTGGTCACTCCGTCCCCCTTTGTTCTGATCCTCTCATCCATTTGTGGGTATCATGTTCTTGTCCTCTTGTCATTTAGCCTTTGAGAAAGATCCTGCTAGCATCGAAACACCAGGCCCTCCTACATGTAGCTCCATTTGTATTTGAAAAGTTAAAAAGCAAATTATATGTAAATCAGTGTCTCCAAGTTCAGATGATTCTGTATGTAAATTTGTTAAAGGATTCTTTAACGTGACCATCCAATAGCAGTGCCTTGCAAGATGACTTTTCTGAATTTGAAATGCTTAAGTTTCTTCTCCTGAAAGTTTTCTATTCCACTTTTGGAATTAAAGTCCATGTGTACTGTTGCAAATCCTTGGTTTCCTTATTAGTACTAATTTACTAATGATTGTTTTGTTTTTTGTATTTTGGACTAGATGCTCTTCTTGCTACGGCTGCAGCAATCTGTTCAGGACCTGCTGCAATCCCTGGAGGTTGATCAGAGTATGTTCTCATCGAAAGACAGGCCCGTTCCCCTCACCAGCCAAGTGGTCGCCTTTGAGTGTCCCAATGTGGAAGCTACCGTCATCCTTCCCCCGATCCCCGGGGACGATGATGAACCAGGAGAAGAAGAAGAGGATTCTACGGGAAGGACTAGCGCGAGCCTGTCTGAGACGGGCTTAGCGAGTGACAGCGGCCTCCCTGCCAGGGATGCCGAGGATGTCGGGAAGGAAAAGTCCAGCAAGGAGGATGATGCTGGAGGCGTTATTTTTGAGACTGGATCTCCAGAGAGTGACATCCCCACGGTGGAGATCTCCTCTTCGTCTCCGGTCAAGGAGACTCAGGTGGACTGTCTTGGAGGAGCGGACCTGGATAGTCAGCCCGATTCATCCAGACCAAACGGGAGGACCCAGGGCGCCGACGCGATGCCCGAAGGCGCATCCAGGACTGCTTCCTTCTCACATTCGCGCCAGCCCTCCGACGGTGCGGTGAGCGCCAGCCAGTCGCGGCGGCGGAGGAAGTCACAAGAGGTGCTGTCCACCAGCAACTCCACCTCCAGCAGTCCCATCTTCAGGAACATGGATCCCGCTCAGCCGCCCAGGTCTTCCTCCCAGTCGGACCTGGCCCGCGTCCACCACGCTCAGTTCTCCTTCTCCTCCTTGCAGCAGATGGAATCCAAAGCCGAGTCGCTGACCTCCCTGGACGAGTCGGTGGACCTGGACATCATCTCCCTGAGCAGCGACTCCAGCGAGGGGTTTGTGATGGCCGTCAAAGGAGACGGTCAGTCCGTCAGCAGCGGACAGGGAACAGAAACGGAGAGTGAAGCAGGTAAACAAACCAGTCAGATCCTCAACTACTTAACTGTGTACAACATTGGTAAACGTGAGAGAACAGCACTGGGCAATTCCAGCGTAACGGACATGACAATTACACAGTTTTTGCCTTATTCAGAGGATCACAACGTAGGATTGGCAGTTTGCAAACAATTTTTATTAGGCTTATCAGACACATTTAACTATCAGTGACATTATGTAGTAAATTTTATGTAATTTCATTGAACAGTTGTAGAGAAAATGCACTTCTTGTGACCGTAACGGACATGACACTAAGTTGTCATGTCCGTTACGGTCACAAGAAGTGCATTTTCTCTACAACTGTTCAATGAAATCACATAAAATTTACTACATATGTCACTGATAGTTAAATGTGTCTGATAAGCCTAATTAAAATTGTTTGCAAACTGCCAATCCTACTTTATGACCCTCTGAATAAGGCAAAAACTGTGTAATTGTCATGTCCGTTACGCTGGAATTGCCCCACTCACACTTACTTCAAATGTCTAATCCAGCATGTACATGAAATAATAAGCCTTTGAAAATTTGAGCTCAATCAGATCTCTAAGTCCTGAGAAAATATCACAATCCTGGCTCAGTTTTTCTTATAAAACATAAAGAATGGTTTTTATCTTGCCAGGATCCAAAAATGTTTTTGGTGTTTGATTCTAGTCTTTCTGGATAAATACACCACTTCAGGCGGAAAGATTTTAGCGATCCGTTTCTACTCAGCATCATCTTTATACCCTGAAATTGATACGTAAATCTGTGAACATTTCCGTTTTGGTTTTGTTACCAATGTTGTGCCTTTGACACAGATCCTGCTAGGATCGAAAAACGTCAGGCCCTCCTCCAATACGTTTCAGGTCATCATTTTGGCTTATGAGCAATTTTTAGCAGTTCATTACATGTACATGTACTTATACTTACAGGCAGTTTCTAGATTTCCTCTTGTTTTCGACAATGCCACATGCTCTGTATCTGATACTCATTGCCAGGGCTTTTCAGTGGCAGGGCTCAGCTAGGTAGTATCTTCTTTCCCGTAGATGTACCAATGCAGGATCTGAGATAAAGAGTGGTAAAGAGATCCAGATACCTACATGTACATGTAGTTCTTCTACAGCAAAAGGCCCGTTACCCCTGGAATGTTTTAGATCTGGGGCCTTTCTCAAAGCTCGGCTCCGGCTCAGGCTCCGGCTCTGTCATCCATACGCTGAAAATATAGGCTGTGGTTTTTCATTGAAGCTGAGACTCTGTTCTCTTTTTCAAACCAGAGAATCTACTTCCGAACCGCAGCCAAAAGACTCTATTTTGATGTATACCCGTTATTTTAGAATGGATTCACGACATGGAGCCGGAGCCTGAACGAGAGCCAATGATGTATCTTTTATTCTGTGGTTTCAGGTCAAGATCAGGGCAAACCTGGTGCCGAGGAAACTGCTGGAGAAGAAGACTACAGAGATAATAAATTCAAACTGAAGAAGGTTCGTAAAATCATTCTGTCGCTTTCAACTTCTTCTGAGGGATGTGTCTTTTGATGTTGGTCAGAATTGATTTATTTAATATTAGAAAAGAGGTTGTTCATCACTGATGTAGGTTTTCCAGTGGCTCACAATATTGGTTGTAAAGTAGCGATGTTTCGGCTGCAGACTGCTAGCCTTTGTCAATCTGTGACCAAAGCTAGCAATGGTCTAATATGATATGTATGTAATTAGAAGAATTAAATGAGGTCGCTGGTACATATACATAGTTCGAGTCCCACTCCAGTCAATTTTTTTGTGTTGACTTTTGAATGACTTTTCAAATAAGTCCAGTCAGTTTCTCTTGTGGTTATTTTGGGGATTATATTTGGATGAAGATAACATGTTTGATTTTAGAGAAAAACTCCTTGAGTGATACTCTTGATGAAAACCTACGTAACTCACTTGTGGACTGAGCTGGACTCGAACCCGGGCGGCAAGTGTTGAAAGGCAGGGAAAAAACCTTTATACCAACCTGACTTCCTTTGAAACTGCTACTCAATTATTAATGAATAACCCTTGACCATGTTGACTATTGTTATTGCTATTGTCATGGTTATTGTTATTGCTATTGTTGTGTCTATTGTTATTGCTATTGTTGTGGCTATTGTTGTGACTATTGTTATGGCTATTGTTATGGCTATTGTTATGAGTATTGTTATGACTATTGTTATGGCTATTGTTATGGCTATTGTTATGTCTATTGTTGTGACTATTGTTGTGCCTATTGTTGTGCCTATTGTTGTGTGCCTATTGTTAATGGACCAAGTCAAAGCTAACTGGACCCACTTCATGCTGTCCGACCTCTACACAGGTGTCAGTGGTGACCTTCGACCTCAGTGGGGTCAGTGTGGCCGTGGAGGTCAACGGCCCGGATATCGCTGTCCGAGCCAATGTGAGACAACTCAACCGAGAGGAGAAAGGCAACACGGACTTCAAGGCCTTTATGTCAACGATAGCAGCAGGTAAAATGTTTGACACGACATACCAACAAAACATGTAGAATTAGAAACATGTGGGTCATATGACCCTGTACCGTCAAAAAACCTAAAGCATGAAGAGATACTGTTACTTTGGAGACAAGCTGGATATAAAGAGCTTACTGATGAATGGTATGTACAGGTATGTGATTATTAAGCACGTTTAAGAAAATGAGGCTCAGGCTCCGTCTCAGGCTCCATTTCGTGAATCCATTCTGAAATAACAACTGTGATATTTGTACATCTTTTAGGTTGGGACTGGAAATGTTGTACTCCGACAATCCTTTGGTAACCAATAACCATGGTAACTTGTAATAGTGGTTATGACGTTTTTATGAAATGTACATACTGTGACATCATCTGGTCTGCGACATTTGTACATCTTTTAGGTGGGAAGTGACTGGAAATGTTGTACTATCCTTTGTATTATTAGAGTCATAAACAGCCTGACTAGAGCCCAATTCAGCTTTACATGTACATTGTAGTACTGTTGCCCTGTTTAGGGCAGGCTTGAAACCCCCCCCCCCCATCCCCCAAACCCAATGCTGTGCCCCCTCTCTGCGTCCCCCAAAAATGCAACACTTTGTTGGGAACCATTATGTTAAAATTGAACTGTACATACAACCATGTCTTGGCTATCACCATGTAGAATTTAATCAAAATGAAAATGGTAAAAATATATTACCATTTGAAAGTGTAGGCCTACTCTTTAAAAACAAATTTGCAGTATTCCAGAATACGTGGTCAATACACACATAATGTGTATTGAAAGAAAGATGAATCGGGTTTTGAGGTTGGATGATTCAGTCTTAGTTTTTTCTCTCAATTTCAATTCAATTTTGCTTAAATTCTACATGGTGATAGCCAAGTCATGTTTGTATCACGAATCTGAATCTTGAATTGGTAAACAGTTTAATTTTCATATAATAGTTCTCGACAGAAAGTGTTGCGGGTTTTTTGGACACCCTGTGATGGTAAAAATCGGGTATAAAAACTGGATAGCTTGATGAGCAAGCTTTGGTTTTCAAGCCCAATTAAAGGTAGAATCATACTTTTTTTTCTTTCTTTTTTGTCAAAGAAGTACAGATTCATGGGCAAAAATATTCAAGGAAGATACAGTAAAAGCCATACGGTGCCCACTTTTTGAGAAAACAGCGAAAAACGGCTACAGTATTTCTTAAGTCTTTTCTCTTTTATTTTTGATCTTTTAAAAGATCATAAAGATTTTCGGTCGTTGTTTTACTAATTCCTGGATAAACATGATAAAATAATACACCATTTCAGGCGGAAACATTTTAACGGTGTGTTTCTACCAGCACCATCTTCATACCCTGTAAGTTATCCGTAAATCTGTGAAAATTTCTGTTTTGGTTTCTTACCAAAGTATGATACTACCTTTAAAAGCAAACCTACAACAGGTTGCACTGGGCGCCATTGGAATCAGGAAGTCCCCTACCTGACTAATATGCCACAGGTGGTTCAGAATACAAAACATAGAATGCATGTGCGACTATGACAATGTAGATGATCTTATTTTATAGATATTTTTTTATTTGGCTCCTTCGTTTGTTCGCTCATTTGTTTGTTAGTTGGTGATGTGCATTATTAAAAAAGAGTGCATTTGCAAGTTTACTTCTTTAAAGGCCGATTCATACTCGCTGCGTATTCACTGCGTACGCAGCGCGGCGTTCCAATTCAAAGTGTCTGCTCTGCGTGTAAGAACGCGCACTGCGTAGTGCGTACTAAAAGTGCGCGTCTTTGTGCGAAGTATTTGGAATTGAAAACAAGTTCGTGTGCACCAATCTGATTCGTTTTTGGACAAGTTGAAATATTTCAACATTCGTCGGATGCGTACACGCAGCAGAATCTTTAAAGATGGCAGGCGGGGCGAAATAAGCAGGCAATTTCTTTCAGATCATGCCTAATTTCAACGGTGTGCGATCCACAATAATGACAAAAAAATAATCTCGTCTATACATCCTCCATTGCGAATCATTGAATTCAAGAATGGGAGTAGGATTGCACTTGCGCATCACACATTTTTGAAAGTATGAACTGTATACCGTTTGCGCGTTTCCGCATTCGAATGCAGACTATCGCTGCGTATCGACTTTCATACCTTGAAAGAGTATGAACATCGAATGCGACATCCGCACTGTGCGCTGCGTGTGCGTTAACACAGCGAGTATAAACCAGCCTTCACTCCCGCCCTGCTTTTTATGTTTTTTACTCGTACGTCTCGTGAATCTTGTGATGGCCTTGCCCCAACTGTCCGACTACCGTCGGGATATAAATACTGCTTTTGCTCTTTTCCTTTCTCCTTATTTTTATCTGCGCACGAAAAAAAAAACAAATTGAAAAAAAAAAACGTGCACCTCAGTAATAACCTCACCGGGAATGTCCAACTCACCGGTTAAATCTCAAGGAGAGCTGTTTAGCTTTCCCCGTATCCTGGGTAAGTAGTGAACCCCCAAAAAGAACAACAGGACCCTCCCTTCATATCCACACCTCCATCAATAGTCCTCAGATAATCCGGTGTTTTGTGCTTTGATCAGGGGCCAATTGTTCACAACCCTGCTTAGCACAAATATTTTCTATTAAAGGTTGTATCATACTTTGGTTTTTGTCAAAGAAATACAGATTCATGGGTAAAAATATCAAGGAAGATACAGTAACAGTCATCTGTGAAAATTTCAGTCCCATACGGTGCCAACTTTTTGAGAAAACAGTGAAAAACGGCCACAGTATTTTTTTTAAGTATTCTCTTTTATTATTGATCTTTTAAAAGATCAAAAAGATTTTTGGTCGTTGTTTTATTAATTTCTGGATAAATACACCATTTCAGGCAGAAATATTTTAACGGTAGGTTATCATCTTCATACCCTGAAAGTTATACATGTATGTAAATCTGTGGACATTTCTGTTTTGGTCTCTTACCAAAGTATGATACAACCTTTAAGCATGACATTTTCTGTCGAACTAAATGTCCACGTGTTGTGTATCACTTGTGATTGTTGTCGTTCGCTGACCATGAAATATCAAATGGAATTTTTGACGGTGGTTTGTTTTTAATTGAGAGAGACATTTTTGTGCTAAGCAATTTTTTTGTGCTTAGCAGCTCCATGAAATTGGCCCCAGTATTGGCTGTCGTATTATTGGTATCTGTTAAGCTCTTCAGCCCTGTTTTTGGGGGGCTTTGCTTATACTGACCTCATTATCAGTCACTGGTCAAATAGAGGTCATCTGGCCAGGTCATGGGTAGGCAGTTAAAGCTCGGTGTATTAAGCGATGCAGACACACAGTAGTTGAATACTCCTGCACAAAATCCCAAATTCCGTGCTGTCTGTACTCAATGAAACCCTCTGTGTTCAGAATGTTCAGATTGCGTTCTACTCGAAAAATCACTGAAATGCAAATCAAGGGGATTGATTGTTCGCAATTAGCGGATTTTTTTTTTGGGGGGGGGACAATAAAGGTTTACTGAACCTCTTGTTCCAGAGAGTACCCCTATTGAATGTATTTTAGTGGAAATAACAAAACAGTCGTGAATATTCTCACAGTCGTGAATGGTGCTAGTAGAAACATACTGGTAAAATATTCCCGCCTGAAATGGTGTATTTATCCAGAAATTAGTCAAACAAAGACCGATAACAGTTTTGATCTTGGGGTAAGATCAAAACTGTTCTTTGTGTTTTACAAGAAAAACTGAATCAGGTTTTGAGCTCAAATTTTCACAGGTTTATTATTTCATGTACATGCTGGATCAGACAAAGTGTTCTGTGACCTTTACCAATCATGTATTATACCTTTAGCTCCTTTCACACCGAGTCTACGTAGAATTGCGTAGTGTTGCGTAGTGTTGCGTATCTTGTACGCCGAAAAAAGGTGACGTACTCTAGGTGGGCCTGCGTAGATGTGCGTAGTGCGATGCTGTATGGTTGCGTACCCAGTGCAGAGGCACCGCGTACCTACCAGCATAATACACTTTGCGTACAGGTTCGTAGGATTGCGTATAACAGACCTAGGATAGTGTGCTATTGCGTAGGCATGGCGTGCAGAAGCGTAGTGTTGCGTAGACTTGCGTTAAAACTGCGTACGTCTGGTGTCCAGTGCTCTACGTCACTTGGTGTATTGTTACGTAAGCCAGCGTAGGGTAGAGTAGGTACAGCGTAGGGCAGCATAGTCCCTACGCAATGCTACGCAACACTACGCAACGCTACACAACTGCCTTTTAAGAGGATAGTGTGTCAATACATGATTTTAGCTGAATACACTGGTTGTTTATATTTGTCTGTTAGTTGGTTGGTCAGTTGGTCTCACTGTGGTTGAAAGAGAGGCATTTGGAATGGGTATCTCTCACGCCCGTTGAGGCCACACTTGGTGATTGGTTTCTACGTGTGGGAGTCGGGTTACAAGACTCAGGGTTGAGGTTCACTATCAGGACAATGTATATGTACACTTGTAGTGCATTTAATAGGAGTGTTCTACAAGACGTTTGAGAAGATTATGATGTGATCGCAATAGGCCTTATTCACTGTGCATCCGTCTTGTCACCTTCCTTGTATACCCGTTGAAAAAGATAACACCAATTCTAAAATGAAAATGGGGACCAGACTACTTGAATCCAAGCCTCGGTTTGATTGCACTGCTGAATGTTGGAAATGTTGGATGGATGCACCATGAATAAGGCATCTGGGCAATTCCAGCGTAACGGACATAACAATCACACAGTTTTTGCCTTATTCAAAGGATCACAGAGTAGGATTGGCATTTTGCAAACAATTTTTAATTAGGCTTATCAGACACAGCCTAATTAAAATCGTTTGCAAACTGCCAATCCTACTTTGTGATCCTCTGAATAAGGCAAAAACTGTGTTTTTGTCATTTCCGTTACGCTGGAATTGCCCATCTGAAGACTCTCTGTCTTTTAGCAGTACTAATAGTATCAACCTTTGTGGCCATCTTGTTGTACATGTTCTGACAGACTGCCTGTTTATTGTATAAAGAGTTTGCCGATCTGTGATGTTAGCAGCACATTTTGGGCTGCATGGCACTAAAGCTGCTTTGGCACTAGAGCTGGATCAGACACTAGGGCTGCATGAGGCACTATAGGATTGCATGGGACACTATATAGGATTGCATGGGACACTATATAGGATTGCATGGGGCACTATAGGATTGCATGGGGCACTGTAGGATTGCATGGGGCACTATAGGATTGCATGGGGCACTATATAGGATTGCATGGGACACTATATAGGATTGCATGGGGCACTATAGGATTGCATGAGGCACTATAGGATTGCATGGGGCACTATATAGGATTGCATGGGGCACTATATAGGATTGCATGGGGCACTATAGGATTGCATGGGGCACTGTAAGATTGCATGGGGCACTATATAGGATTGCATGGGGCACTATAGGATTGCATGGGGCACTATAGGATTGCATGGGACACTATATAGGATTGCATGGGGCACTATATAGGATTGCATGGGGCACTATATAGGATTGCATGGGGCACTATATAGGATTGCATGGGGCACTATATAGGATTGCATGGGACACTATAGGACTGCATGGGGCACTATAGGATTGCATGGGGCACTAGGGCTGCATGGCCCGGGCACGGCATGGTCTGCATGGGCACTACATTTATATATAGGCTGCATGGGGCACTATATAGGGCTGAATGGGCACTGCATCTGCATGGGGCACTAGGGCTGCATGGGCACTATATAGACTACATGTACATGGGGCAATACAGCTGCATGGGACCCTATAGGCTGCATGGGGCACTATATAGGGCTTCATGGGGCAATAGGGCTGCATGGGGCACTATATAGGGCTTAATGGGACAATAGGGCTGCATGGGGCACTATAAAGGGCTTCATGGGACACTAGGGCTGCATGGGGCACTATATAGGGCTTCATGGGACACTAGGGCTGCATGGGGCACTATATAGGGCTTCATGGGACACTAGGGCTGCATGGGGCACTATATAGGGCTTCATGGGGCACTATATAGGGCTTCATGGGGCAATAGGGCTGCATGGGGCACTATATAGGGCTTCATGGGGCACTATATAGGGCTTCATGGGGCAATAGGGCTGCATGGGGCACTATATAGGGCTTCATGGGGCACTATAAAGGGCTTCATGGGACACTAGGGCTGCATGGGGCACTATATAGGGCTTCATGGGGCACTATATAGGGCTTCATGGGGCAATAGGGCTTCATGGGGCACTATATAGGGCTTCATGGGGCACTATATAGGGCTGCATGGGGCACTATATAGGGCTGCATGGGGCACTATATAGGGCTTCATGGGGCACTATATAGGGCTTCATGGGGCAATAGGGCTGCATGGGGCACTATATAGGGCTTCATGGGGCAATAGGGCTGCATGGGGCACTATATAGGGCTTCATGGGACAATAGGGCTGCATGGGACACTAGGGCTGCATGGGACACTAGGGCTGCATGGGCACTATATAGGCTACATGGGGCTACACAGGTATATATACAAGTATGTGGGTATATAGGGCTGCATGGCATGTGCATGGGGCACTATAGCTGGATGAACACTTTGGCTCCATGGATATGGGGCAATATGTCTAAAGTGTACAAGGGGCACTATAGAGCTGCATGGGGCACTATGGCTGTATGTGGCATTTGGGCCTTGCCCTTTAAAAAGGAATGCATTTGTGTCAGTATTAACAGCGCCAGTTCAAATGTGCTTGTACTGTACATATAATACCAGTCACTAACCCAGTGGAGTATATATTGTAATCATTTGCCAAGTTAACCCCCTCCTCCAGGTCCCTTATATGTACCATGTGTACTGTCATAGCAAAATGAATTGACTTGGGTCAGGGAACTAGACCACCCATACCTTAAGCACTGTCAAGTGGATACATACATCATTGAATGTAAGGTCATGCGCATGGATATACCATAGCACTTGTTCATCACATTCCCTTTAAGGGTGTAGTCAGGTCCCTCCTGGGGTTGTACACAAACTGGATGGGTGAAGGTGTACTGTGACTCTTTATTATCGGGTATTTGTCATCTCTTCTCCGAAATGCCACTCGGGCTGGATTCGAACCCAAAACCTCCTGCTGTCCCGACCCCATGAAGTTGCCCTATATAATATGCCTATATCTGCCGTAGTTCGTATTCAGTGACCCACAGCAATTTTGTGGGTGTAGATGGTGATTGGTTCGAGTCCCACCTGAGGGGGTCATCAGTGTATTTCTGTGCCCTTCCACAGGATATAACGGTTGCACTATTAAGCAGGAGGTGACTGGTTTGAATCCCACCTCAGGAGGCCAGTGTATTTCTGTGCCCTTCCCTCCCCTTGCACTATTAAGCAGGAGGGTGGCTGGTTGGTTCGAATCCCAACTGAGGAGGCCAGTGTATTGCTGTGCCCTTCCACAGGATATAACCTTTGCACTATTTATGTATTTATTTTATTTATTTATTCAATGAAAACCAACAGCGGTTAACCGCCACTTACAGGCATCATAAAACATTTAAAAGAAATAAGATGAGTCATATACATATAAATATAAATATAAATTGAATACAAATAATAATTATATTAAGCAGGGTGGTGGCTGGTTCAAATCCCACCTGAGGGGCCAGTGTATTGCTGTGTCCTTCCACAGGATATAACCCTTGCACTATCAAGCAGGAGGTGGCTGGTTCAAATCCCACCTGAGGGGCCAGTGTATTGCTGTGTCCTTCCACAGGATATAACCCTTGCACTATCAAGCAGGAGGTGGCTGGTTCAAATCCCACCTGAGGAAGCCAGTGTATTTCTGTGCCCTTCCACAGGATATAACTCTTGCACCACCAAGCAGGAGATGGCTGGTTCGAATCCCACCTGAGGGGGCCAGTGTATTTCTGTGCCCTTCCACAGGATATAACCCTTGCACTACCAAGCAGGAGATGGCTGGTTCGAATCACACCTGAGGGGGCCAGTGTATTTCTGTGCCCTTCCACAGGATATAACCCTTGCACTATCAAGCAGGAGGTGACTGGTTAAAATCACACCTGAGGAAGCCAGTGTATTGCTGTGGCCCTCCACAGGATATAATCCTAAACCCTCTTGCTGTTGGGACCCCAAAAAGTTGCTGGACCAGCTGTTGTTCTTAGGTCATAACTGGCCAGTGAACTGCAGCTAGTAGAAGTAGCTGGTGATACCCTTGTATTATTAAACAGGAGGTGGCTGGTTCGAATCCCACCTGATGAGCCTTAGATGTGCCCTTCCATAAGATATAAAACAACAAGGCCCGTCAGGAGATCCTCCCAAGTTCAGGCCTGGAAGGGCCCTCTAGCTTCCTTGCTAGACGCCGTTGGTCACAGTTCCCACATGATGCTGCATCCCGGAAATCCATCTCTTTCATCCCGAGATTTCTTCTATGTGTCTGCCTCTGTTTCTAGGTGACCGCAGCAAAAAGACCAAACTGGACAAGGAGGCTGATACCGTGGCACCCAATGTCCCCGTGGCGCTGTTGAGGTTCCAGAGCGGACCCAAAGCAGAGGTTCTCTCTCCAGGGGGCGAAGACCGAGGATTCCTCCAGCTCGAGGTGAAGCATGATCTTGTATTGAATTTAAAAAAAAAAACTGACACCTCCCTGTCTCTCCAAACTTAGCCACCCCTACCCTCCCTACCCACCCCCTCCCACATTTTGTCCTGATCCTCTCATCCATTAATGCGTATCTTTACTTGCATGTTCTTGTCCACTTGTCAAGTTGATAAAGATCCTGCTAGGACCGAAATGCATCAGGCCCTCCTATAAACTCCAAGCATTAAACAAAAAGATAGTTCGTCAATCAAAAGATTCACAATAATTATACACCTTTAACTTTTGAAAACTGCTTCTCTGCCAAAACAATGATATTATGTAATGCTCAGACTTCCTCCATGGTTAGAAGGACCAGACATGACGTTGAGATCCTAGTAGGATCTTTCTCAAAGGCGAGGATCAGAACATCAGCATGCAGCAGGCCCTTCTACCTCTTGAGCAAAATATTCACAGGATAGATTGTGAAATGTCTCACATGACGGCCTTTCTTCAAGTGTGGACGTAATTAACCAACTTTTCTGGATTCTCTCCGACAGGTGTGCGGGCTGGCGACGACCTTCCGCATGTCAACGGTGACCCATCTGGGCAGTTTCGTCACTGACGAAACTGTCGGAGAAGCTCTGCCGATGTCGATAAGAGTGCACAACTCCCAGATTGAACTCATAGTAAGAGCCTTCGACAACCGTCATCAGTGCTCCGTCATAATTGTACCGTAAATTTGATTTCAAAGGTGCCGTACAGGATTGATAAGGTTGGGTAACATTGTAACAGATGTTTCAGATGGTTCGAGTCTTTGATTCTAATAATGCAGTGCTAAAGAGAGTCTGCTGTCACTCTTTTCAGCGCTCGTGGCATAGTCCAAGGAATTTGAGCCGAATTAAGCGGCCACATTACTCTGTACTTCATTTATCTACACGGACCTTCCTTTAAAAACTACAAGCTGATTTTGGTTTATAGTACCGGTAATCTGACACCGTTTACCCCATGTCACTAGTCACTGATTTGACAGTTGCAATCACTGATTTGACAGTTGCAATCACTGATCTGACGGCCACGGTCACTGATCTGACGGCTGCGGTCACTGGTCTGACAGCTGCAACCACTGATCTGACGGCTGTGGTCACTGATCTGACAGTTGCAATCACTGATCTGACAGCTGTGGTCACTGGTCTGACCGCTGCAACCACTGATCTGACGGCTGGGACCACTGATCTGACGGCTGTGGTCACTGATCTGACGGCCACGGTCACTGATCTGACGGCCACAGTCGCTGATGTGGCGGCCACAGTCACTGATCTGACGGCCACAGTCGCTGATCTAATGGCCACAGTCGCTGATCTGGCGGCCACAGTCGCTGATCTGACGGCCACCGTCACTGATCTGACGGCTGCGGTCACTGATCTGACAGTCACAGTCACTGATCTGACGGCCACAGTCACTGATCTGACGGCCACAGTCGCTGATCTGACGGCAACAGTCATTGATCTGACAGTCACTGATCTGATGGCCACAGTTGCTGATCTGACGGCCACGGTCAATGATCTGACAGCCACAGTTGCTGATCTGATGGCAACAGTCACTAATCTGATGGCCGCAGTCGCTGATCTGCAGGCCGCAGTCGCTGAACTGACGGTTGCAGTCGCTGATCTGACGGCTGCAGTCACTAATCTGACGGCCAAGGTCACTGATCTGAGTTTTTTGTCCTTACAGGATGACACTCCGCCCATCTACCCAACCCACCCAGGACCTCAGCCAATGTGTCTGGCTCTCTCCCGTCTTCATATACATCGCTCTGCGGATGGTGTCTTCCATGTTGAAGGTAGGTAGTCCGCCGTCATCGTGACCCCTTCATCCTTCTTGTCACATTCTCAGGTTTTCGGCTTTCTACTTTCAGATATGAAACAAAAATTATCATTTGTCATACATTCGACCAGTGTTGGATCATGTGATTGCTTCTCTGTGACTGTTTATACCAATCATATACCTTTCTTACACACAGGTGATGAGAATGTACGTCAGGCTCCGTCAGTTCCCGCCATCCTGGAGGACAAGACGCCGACCGCCTCCCCGGCCCAGCTGGAGGAGGAGAACGCCCGTCTCATCTCCCAGATCATCCAGATGAAGACGGCCATGGACGCCCTTGAGAACGAGAGGTCCTCCCTCCTGGGCACCCTGGAACACTTGCAGGAGGAACTGCTCACCGTGGACAGGGACCGCGACACCCTCAGGAACTCGGTCGTGGAACTCTCCAGACTTCTCAACTTGCCAAGATAAGAACCAGGGAGGTAGAGAAAAGACCATCACAGTAACTTCTGGTTTTATATTAATACGATACGGTCAGACAGGTGTGGTACCTTGATGATGTGTGTTCTTAGCTCAAAAGAATTTCAAACCAAGTGCCATTGCATGATCAAAAAGAAACTTTTTCTTATAGGAAGGTGAAGACATGACGCAGAGATCCTCTTTCATCTTGGAGTGCCGCCACATGAGGTAGAACCCCTTTCAATCGTGGAGTGCCCCCATTTGAGGTAGAACCTCTTCCATCTTAGAGTGCTACCACAAAGGGTACAACCTCTTTCATCTTAGACTGCTACCACACGAGGAAGAACCTCTTTCATCTTGGAGTGCTACCACATGAGGTAGAACCTCTTTCATCTTAGAGTGCTACCACACGAGGTAGAACCTCATTCATCTTTAAGAGTGCTACCTCAAAAGGTAGAACCTCTTTCATCTTGGAGTGCTACCACATGAGGTAGAACCTCTTTCATCTCGGAGTGCTAGCTGTCACAAAAGGTAGAACCTCTTTCAATTTGGAGTGCTACCACACAAGGTAGAACCTCTTTCATCTTAGAGTGCTGCCACACGAAGTACAACTTCTTTCGTCGTGGAATGCTACCACATGAGGTAGAACCTCTTTCATCTTGGAGTGCTGCCACACGAGGTAGAACCTCTTTCATCTTGGAGTGCTACCACACGAGGTAGAACCTCTTTCATCTTGGAGTGCTGCCACACGAGGTAGAACCTCTTTCATCTTGGAGTGCTACCACACGAGGTAGAACCTCTTTCATCTTGGAGTGCTGCCACACGAGCTAGGACCTCTTTCATCTTGGAGTTCTACATGTACCACACGAGGTAGAACCTCTTTCATCTTGGAGTGCTGCCACACGAGGTAGAACCTCTTTCATCTTGGAGTGCTACCACACGAGGTAGAACCTCTTTCATCTTAGAGTGCTACCACACGAGGTACAATGTACAATGTAGAACCTCTTTCATCTTTGAGTGCTACATGTACCGCACGAGGTAGAACCTCTTTCATCTTAGAGTGCTACCACACGAGGTACAATGTAGAACCTCTTTCATCTTGGAGTGCTACATGTACCACACGAGGTAGAACCTCTTTCATCTTAGAGTGCTACCACACGAGGTACAATGTAGAACCTCTTCATCTTGGAGTGCTAACACATGAGGTAGAACCTTTTTCATCTTGGATATTAAGTGCTACCACACGAGGTAAAATCTCTTAAATCTGGTAAAACTACCCAGTGATGTCTAGCATCTTTCATGAGAGAGCACCTCCTTGAAGCAGAGCCTCTTCCATCGTGCAGTGCAACCTCATTTTAAAAAGTCAAACCTCTTTTATCTGAAGGTTGTTACCGGATCAAGCAAAATCTCTTTGTTATTGGAGTGCTACCCCGTGACCAAACGCCTCTTTGATCATGGATTGCTTCCGTGAAGTCAAACCTATAATTATCGCCTCAACATGGTATAACACGGGACGAAACCTCCCAAACTCGATGACTGCCATCCCTAAGAGGAAGCAACCCATGTCCTCCTGGAATACTCGTAGTTCTCTCAACCAGGACCTCAAGGAAGTTGAATACAGCCTCCTGCATCAAGGAGTATTATAGCCTGCAGGTTCAGTCAGAGTAGTTAGGGAACTTGAGATTGGTTTGAACATGTCGACCACAACGTCGTGCTGAACGTCAAAACCATACTTTGTGCGTCCTCGACTCACTGGGACAACATTTGTGACGACGTGACGCATGCGCAAAGGCTCGGCATGACGCAATCACGTATCAGTCTACGTAGTCAACGTGAACGTCTAAAGCTCCCTGTTGTCTCGGTGTCAACCATTGCATATGGACTACAAATAACGAACAATTTGTCTTAAATACTAGTTTATATACTGTAACCATCATTTATACCCGGATGTGTGTGTGTGTGCACGGTACAAATTGTGTGAATCGAAAAATTTCATAATATATAACAAGCAAAAGTCCAGAAAAGTATCTAGGCAATAAATGAGACATTTTTTGTGTGAATACAGTTGTATATTTAGCGCAAAATTCGAACGAAAAAAAAAATAATAAGTTAAAGAAAAAAAAGTATTTAAATCCTATTAATCTATATAAACCAATGAATAGAAGAAAACAGTGTGTACATTCAACTCAGCAAATACATATAATGTAAATACAAATGAATCATACAATGAAAGTTCGATAGAAATGGACGGAATCTTATTTTTATTTTTTATTTTTAGTTTTTTTGTTTTTTTCCCTCTTAATGTGGTGAGATTTATTAATTTATCATTACAATTTTTGTCTACTTGTCTTGCTAATGCTAATTATTGCTAATTAATTTCTGTTTGATTTTTTTATTTTAATAGTTATGTTGTTTGTCTGTTTTTCTGTTTGTTTGTGTTTTATTTTCTCCAACGATGCTCTCTTCTTGGGAGAAAGAGTGGACATGATGACAAGTCATATAATGTTACTTTTTTTTTTTGATACTCAATTGACAAGCGCTTAGCATAAACAGTATGTTATCCGCAATTAAAGCAAGCTGCATGATGTAAAAACCCCACTGCTGTTTAGCGATAAGCAAGTTTTCCTGCTTACTACAGCACTGCTGTTTAGCGATTTATAAGCAAGTTTTCCTGCTTACTACAGCACTGCTGTTTAGCAATAAGCAAGTTTTCCTGCTTACTACAGTACTGCTGTTTAGCGATAAGCAAGTTTTCCTGCTTACTACAGCACTGCTGTTTAGCAATAAGCAAGTTTTCCTGCTTACTACAGTACTGCTGTTTTATAGCGATAAGCAAGTTTTCCTGCTTACTACAGCACTGCTGTTTAGAGCGATAAGCAAGTTTTCCTGCTTACTACAGCACTGCTGTTTAGCGATAAGCACGTTTTCCTGCTTACTACAGCACTGCTGTTTAGTGATAAGCACGTTTTCCTGCTTACTACAGCAGAAAGTGAAATGGCGCCCTCTATATCACTATAGCAACAAAATTTAGCATCTTCAAGATGGCATACTCCACAATATTGAACTGCAGCTTCATAGAAATGTCTTTCTTGGTTTATTCTTTTCGCTTTATAGTTATGTTTTCAATTTCATTTGTTTGTTTCATTGTTTTTGTTTGTTTTTTTGCTTAAGCTAGTATCT
Organism: Astropecten irregularis; assembly: GCA_963971285.1. Taxonomy (NCBI): domain Eukaryota; kingdom Metazoa; phylum Echinodermata; class Asteroidea; order Paxillosida; family Astropectinidae; genus Astropecten; species Astropecten irregularis. The sequence continues at coordinate 12,514,218 of OZ020251.1, read as the reverse complement.
CACTGAGCGGCGAATGCTTACGAACATCGCAAATTTTTGATTCGCCAATTTCTGACGAATGTTGGCGAGGGGAGGAGAGGGGATGGCGTTCTGTCTCGGCCGGGGACTCCGCATCGACCTCCCCTGTCCCCCGAGGGGTCTTTGCTCTCCTACCTTGTTTTCTCGGCATGACGATCTATTATGGCAAATTTCTCTCAATGGGTCGATTTCATATAGGAACCATATGGCTATGTGGTCACTAGCATATTGGCGAATCAAAAAGAACTTCAGCGACACCGTCTTACAACCGTTTGCAAAGGCTTACGAATGTTTTGCAAACGTGAGCAACTGTTTGCGGAAAAATTGATTCGCAAATGTTCAAAATTTCTTTGCGACAAGAAAAACTGTTTTCAACAATGAAAACTGTTTACGAACTTTCTTGCAACCTTTTACGAACCCTGGCAAAATCTCATGCTCAAATCTCAAATTCGCTATGTTCGCAAGCATTTGCCGCTCAGTGACATAAAGTGACATACTAACTTTACTTTTGTTGTACTATAATGACAGCAGCCTTCTCTTATTAGAGAATGCAAGTCCAGAAAGCAATAATTGTCATGTGGCTCTCATTAAACCACGTGGCTTTAACACGTAGCCTAGACATACAGTATGATAGAGTTTCACCCTTACTGTGCAATCAGATTGTTTATAACTTATGTGATCATGTGCACATTGCTCCGATTTCATTAATTTTGCCGTAAAATGAAAAACAGTCGAGCTAGTTTTAAGCTATACAGTGAAGTTTTGAATGGCGCCCTCTTTTGATTAAAAAAGAAACTGCGGTGGTGTCTGTTCCGGTATATTATTTTGTACACTACACTGCCAAATCATCTTTTGGGTGCATTCGATTAGCTAACACGGGTCAGCCCTTACTGGGAATGGTCGTGTTTTACTGCACAAAACATGCGAGAGAATGGGGATGAGGTTGACTGGTGTCGACCCGGGGGAGCTAAACGAATGTACCCTTTTATTGAAATCTAGGAAGTCGGAAAGCTAATCATGAGCAAAAGACCGGTGGGGAAATCCTTAGAGATGTTGTCCATGCCAAATAGTTTTCTAAGTTTGAGTTCCTTTCAGGATTAAATCATGCACCACGTGCCGGGCTGGAGTTGTAGTAAAATTAGATCGAAAAACATCACCGTAGTTTTTTTTTTTTTTTATAATCAAAAGAGGGCGCCATTCACAAACTTGCAATTCTGATTTATACTGCATCCAATAAAACTTAAGTGTGTGTGTATACATGATTGTATACACTGAGTAACCATCCACCATTATTGCAATTTTCGGGGGGTTTTGCTATAAATGTAAAGTATATTTTTGTTCTTTTTTTACATGTGCCATATATATGGAAAGGTCACTGATTGCATAATTGTTGGACAAGTGCCAAAAATGCAATAGTCACCAATAGCGCTCCGCACTAACGCTAAAAATAGCATCCCATATCAGACAAACATTGCAGTGTGGGTGTGCGCGTGCATATACACTATGTGCATGAGACAATGTTTGTCTGACATCCAGGGATTTTGTGACGTCATTAGTGCAAAGGGCTATTGCATAGTGTTTGGATGTGTGTTTGCCAGATGTGCAATGGTTAACCGTTGCATGTTTCTTCAACATGTCCCGAATGTGCAGCGGTCAATTATTGCGCATTCCTGTAGGAATGCCATTGATTAGAAAACAAACATTCCCGACCTCTTTTTTTGGACAATAATGTTTACAGTCAGCTGCAGCAGATTGTGTGTGAGATATCAAATATAAATGCTGGGTGTCTTATCTTGTAAAATAGGATTTGTTGCAGAGGGTTCCATTTGAATGGAACTTCTTTAATACCTCCTGTCTGTACTCAAAGACACTGACTGTTTGTATCCTATACTCTTGTGACCATTGTGTTGGATTGTATACTAGCCATAGTGTTGGATAGTATACTAGCCAATGTGTTGGATAGTATACTAGCCAATGTGTTTGTTTGTATACTACCCATTTGGATAGTACGTCTGCCATTGTGTTGGATAGTATACAAGCCATAGTGTTGGATAGTATACTAGCCACTATGATGGATAGTATACTAGCCACTATGATGGATAGTATACTAGCCACTATGATGTTTAGTATACTAGCCACTATGATGGATAATATACTAGCCATTATGATGGATAGTATACTAGCCATAGTGTTGGATAGTATACTAGTCACTATGATGGATAGTAAACAAGCCATTGTGTTGGATAGTATACTAGCCACTATGATGGAAAGTATACTAGCCATAGTGTTGGATAGTAAACAAGCCATAGTGTTGGATAGTATACTAGCCACTATGATGGATAGTAAACAAGCCATAGTGTTGGATAGTATACTAGCCACTATGATGGAAAGTATACTAGCCATAGTGTTGGATAGTAAACAAGCCATAGTGTTGGATAGTATACTAGCCACTATGATGGATACTATACTAGCCACTATTATGGATAGTATACTAGCCACTGTGTTGGATGCCTGTGTTAGACAGTTGAACAGTACTTGTTGTTAATATACAGGGTTTTTTTTTAATTCAAAACCATGAGGTTTCTGTCTTGTTCCAAAATGCCCATTGCAATGTAATTGTCACCCATGACTACATGTATCTGTTATTTGCTCAGATACATGTATGATGGTGAAAAGCATGCTCACTCTAGGGCCTACAGGCCCTTGTCACACAAAGCGATTTACAAAAAAACAGTTCCAGGCAATCTCCAAGAGGAAATAACAATCCATCTGTGAATCTGAATATTATGTCATATCCATAGCGAGAAACTACCAGAAATGTGACTGTTGTGCTACCAAAACTTTGCTTTTCTACGTGCCAAATTGATTGCAGTTGCATGTGAAAATTACCTTGTGTATATTGTGTGACATGGCTTAAGATTGGCAGGGACACAAATTTTACAGGAGAACACAATAAAAAAGAACAGTTGTTAAAGGGATGGTACAGAATTTGTAAGACAAAATACACTAGAAGATCACAGATTCACATAAAACTTACACAGTATAATAGTGATGATAGGTGAAAACATCCCATGAAATGTTTTTGTCTGAAATGCCATATTCGTTGAGAAATAACTGAAACTATTTTCCGATTGGAATAAGTCGCTTTGTAGCGTTTTATTCATTCGTTGAAATGTGTAAACGGGTTTTCACCATTTTCTCGTGACCCAGATGGCTGATTGACCTCAAACTTCTACAGGTTTGTCAGTTAAGGTATATGATGGATTACGTAATGTGCTTTCACTGTTTTGTGGTAAAAACCAGTTCTGTACCATCCCTTTAATCTTAAGAGAATTCAATTTAAGACGCTCCCCTGTCCCTATAAAACTCCCACTCGCACCAATTTTGCTCCTGGTCAACTTCTTTTGGACTCATCCTGTACTTTGCATAACTGTGGTTTACTTATTACATGTATCATTCTTTTCCTATGGAAATTTGGCACTAACTCTAAAAAATTTACAAATTCAAGAAAGATTTGTCTGAATGAGACAAATTGTCTCCTGATGATTGAGCAAGCTATAGTCGAAACGTTGAGACCTAACGAGAAGTCCGAACGAAATAGAAGTGCAAAAGTACGAACGATTCTTTTGCTTGAAGTCCACTGGTCCGGCGCCAGTTGGTGCCAGTTCGCGCCAAAGATTATGTGATTGGCGCGTAGTGGCGCAACTTGGTGCGCGCCATTACATTCCAGTGGGTTCCAATAGGCGGATTGTTTGCGCCATTTGATGCCACTTGGTGGATACTTCGCGCTGATTGCTTGATGCAAGTGGCGCGACGAAAATTTCAAACATTTTGAAATTTTCTTGCTGCCAAATTCTATTTTTGGCACCGTTACGGGCCACCACGAGCCAGTTGGGAGGCAGTTTGAGCCACTGCACGCCACTAGGCACCTTATTGGTGACACTAGGCGCCACAGCAAATTGCATTGGCGCGGACTGGCACCAACTAGTGCCGGCCCAGTGGACTCATAGCATTACACGGTGTTTGGGAAAACCGATTCACATAAAATTGTGGCTGATTGAATATCTATGTACTTTTTTAAATTATGATTTCTGATCATTATTAATCTTACTTAACTTAAACATTTCTGAAATTTGTTTTTTGTTTCTAAATGAAGGCATGTCACACACCATTCTTTTTTTATCAGATTTATAACCAAAATTGTGTTGTTTTGTTCTTTTTGTACTTTATTTTCAAATTGTATAATTTAATATTTATCATTTACTTTTTCTTTTTATGTTAATGTTATCTGTTATTCTCTTATTTATTTTTTTATATGTTTTACCACTGACTTTTTTGTTCAAAACCTTTCTTCCATACATGAAAACAAGCGGTTTCTCATGGTCCTTTTCCCTTTTTGTATATTTTCAAAGTATTTTTGTTGGGCAGCACATTTTAAACACTAACTATGCCGCACTTTATAATTTTAAGCAACTCTGAAAAAAAATTCTGGGCTGGATTTCACAAAGCACTAACATTAATCTTAAAGGTAGTATCATACTTTGGTAAGAGACCAAAACAGAAATGTTCACAGATTTACGTGTAACTCACAGGGTATGAAGATGGTGGTGGTAGAAACATACCGTTAAAATTGTTCCCCCTCAAATGATGTATTTATCCAGAAATTAGTCAAACAATAGCCGAAAATCTTTTTGATCTTTTAAAAAGATCAAAAATAAAAGAGAAAAGACTTAAGAAATACTGTGGCCGTTTTTCACTGTTTTCTCAAAAAGTGGGCACCTTATGGGACTGCAACTTTCACAGATGACCTTTACTGTATCTGTCTTGATATTTTTGCCCACGAATCGGCATTTCTTGGATTAAAACCAAAGTATGATACTACCTTTAAGATGAGTTGTTCAGTATCACCATAGTGATTTGTATTGTGATATCACAAGTTGCTTAGCAATTAAGATGAATTTACACTCAAGATCAATCTTAGTGCTTCGTGAAATCGTGGTTAGAAAAGTCTTTAACTTTGGAAACAGTGGATCACCTGGGGTCGATTTCACAAAGTTAAAAAAAAAATATTCTACGAGGGATTGACGATTGTAACTTGAGTTACAAAGGATGACCCATCGTGTCCTACATAGGGCTGCAATGCATCACAAGTCCTATGATTGTTATTAAGTTATGATGAGTTTGGTGAAATCGACCCCTGGCATAAAATACACATTGGGATAGTTTTCATGGTGATTGGACTCAGTATGATGTAGGTACTTTGTATAAGAAATTTAGTTTGTCACAATTGTCGTAGATTCGTGCACTCAAAGACAAAAACCACACATGCAGATTTGAGAGATTTCCTGAGTAGGGCTGGTGCAGTATTATCGACATGCATTTGTGATCACTCATTAAAAGTGCACATGCATTAATGGCCGGCATATGGCATGTAATAAAATGCTCTGCGTTGTACATTATTAATTTCTCGATTAAGATCAGAAACTTAGGCCGTGTCCCAAATCTCTGGCTGCGGCTGCAAATTACACACGCACCTTTGGCAGCCACTAGCCAGTGACTGCAGCCATTTCCCGCAGTGTGTGTTATGCCTTGCCCAAATCTCTGGCTGCGGCTGCAAATGACACACACACCTATGGCAGCCACTAGCCAGTGACTGTAGCCATTTCCCGCGATGTGTGTATATGCGTTGCCCAAATCTCTGGCTGCGGCTGCAAATTCCACACGCACCGCGTTGCCCAAATCTCTGGCTGCGACTGCAAATTACACACGCACCTATGGCAGCCACTAGCCAGTGACTGTAGCCATTTCCTGCGATGTGTGTATATGCGTTGCCCAAATCTCTGGCTGCGGCTGCAAATTCCACACGCACCGCGTTGCCCAAGTCTCTGGCTGCGACTGCAAATTACACACGCACCTATGGCAGCCACAAGCCAGTGACTGCAGCCGCTTCCATAGACTTGTGTGTTATTTGCAGCCACAGCCAGAGATTTGGGACATAGCCTTAACATCTGAAAGTTACTCTTGACAAGGTGCTTTGTTATGTTTTGTTTGTTTGTTTGTTTTTTTGGTGGAGGGAGAGATAATGAAAATTGTATTAGTATCAGAAACTGACAAAGTGAGTCGTTGTCATGGTGTTACAACGTAGCCATCATTTTACCATAGTAACCTTAAAGGGTCTCTGCAATGGGAATATTATGGCTTGAACATGTGCCAATAACAAAAACTGTACATGGGGACATTGATTTTACCCACTTCCTCACACTGATTCAGGGTTAAAAAGAGGTTTTGGGGTTTGTATGCTAATTAGCATTTCCATATTCATGAGCAAAACTGTGATGTCATCTGGGGAACTGAGAGCAGTAACCCAATTGAATTGTGCACAAAAAGTTGCAGTGGTTTTAAAGGTTTTCTGACAGACCTTTTCCTCCTCAATGGGTTTTATTTTGCCAAATATGTTCCTTTCACTAAACTGGTGGTGTAATTTTTTTACCAAACCATTTCTGTAGGCTAAGTTTGCCTCTTCATTTGTTATGTTTTTTCATTATATTTTTGCTGTTGGTTCCCTACATAAGTATGCATGAAAATCCCCCGTTTTACAAAGCCATTCAAAGGAAAACCAAATGGTGGTTTGAAACTAAAATAAGACTTGCCATTCATTATTTGTCAGTATATTCTCTGTATGAAGGCAATAAAATAACCTGACTGAAAAAAGCACTGCAGGAACCCTTTAAACAAATCCCAATAGTTACCACAGTAGTATAATATGTTAAGTGTTCTAGCCTGCCCATGACATAGTGAAACTATGGCACTGTAACAATCTGCACAATGATTACCATTATTATATTTACAAATTCAGAAATGTGTTCTGTATTGGTCAAATTTTTAGTCTGGTTTGTGATTAGCACCCCACCCCCCATTAAAAAAAAGCTGTTAATTTTGGCATAATTTGCTGCCTTTGTATTTGCATATATAATGGATTGTTTGGTCAGTATTGTGTTGACTAATTATTACCAACTCGATTTGATAGGTAAAATCATGAGATATTTGCGACAAGAAAATAATTATTGTGATTATGATGAATCGAAATATAAATTTAATTAATAAAAAGTGGGCCGTGTTTTTATTTCGTTGGCATATATCATCGAACCCGGTTTGTTGTCCTTGTTTTTTTTTTCTTTATTTTGCAGAGGCCTTTCCCAATCCTCGATTCCGGCTCAGGCTCAGGCTCCGGCTCAGTCTGGCTCTGGCTTATATAGGCTCAGGCTTTTATAGGCTCAGGCTTAGGCTTTATCGATGTCATCCATATGCTGAAAACATAGGTTGTGGTTTTTCATTGAAGCTGATGCTCTGTTTTCTTTTTCAAACCAGAGATTCTACTTTCGAACCGCAGCCAAAAGTATCTATTTTGATACCAGTTATTTCAGAATAATAGATTCACGAAATAGAGCAGGAGTCTGAGCCTGAGCCTGAGCCTGAGCCGAGCTTTGAGGAAGGCTGTAGATTTTAATGAGAGTTTTTGAATTACTTGGGGTTATGGTGAGGAGTGGTGTCCCTGGCAACCAAAATTGGAGCAGGGTGGAGGTAATTATGAGCTTGAGCAAGGAGGTAAACATTATTCCCTATGTGCATGTAACTCAAATGTGGGACATACTGGCAATAATGGCTGATGAATATGACTGGTTCCCTGAACACTTTCCCATATGGACAATGTGGGGACCAGCCATATGCCAGCTGCTTATACAGTGTCTAATTGCTATGACGAGAGATGTTGGGACCAACTAAATTACTGGGTTTATTCTTTCTTTTAGCAGGGATGTGGGAACCATCCATTCCAGCAGCTGACAGCATCTGTATTGAACACGAGTGTGGAACCATGCAGCCACATTACAGCGTCTTTATCATAGCAACGATGTTTGGGTACCGGCAGATTACAGTGCATTAATGCAGCAAAGGTTATGGAGACCAGCCAAACTTTACAGTGTTTTTATTCTTGTAGCAAAGGATGTTGGGGTACCAACAGACTACAGTGCCTTCTTACAGCAAATGATATGGGGACCAGCCAAGCTTTACAGTGTTTTTATTCTTGTAGCAAAGGATGTTGGGGTACCAGCAGAATACAGTGCCTTATTGCAGCAACTGCAAAGGATGTTGGGACCAGCTACATTTTAATTGCAGAAACCTGTTACAACAAGGCCAGCTAAGAAACAGGCAGAGTTTTGTCGCCATTTTGTGGCCACAAAATGGCCTCCGAAACTCTGCACATGCAGGGGCCTTTTCCAAACCTCGGCTCCGGCTCAGGCTCCAGCTCCGACTCCATTTTGTGCATCCATTCTTTCTAGAATAACAGGTATCAAAATAGAGGCCTTCGGCTGCGGTTCAGAAGTAGATTCTCTGCTTTGAGAAGGAAAACAGAGCTTCACTGAAAAACCACAACCTGTATTTTCAGCATATGGATGACAGAGACGAAGCCGGAGCCTGAGCTGGAGTTGAGGTTTGGAAAAGGCCCCTGGCTTGTAGCTTTTCTTGCATACATGGGTTTACACTTCGAAAAGTGCGCATGCGTGGAAGTGCCTCGTTATGAAGTTGCGATCAAAAGCTAAGATGGCCGCTGAAGTGTAAACCCGTGTATTGTAATTTCCCAATACATGGGTTACACTTCGAAAAGTGCGCATGCGTGGAAGTGCCTTGTTGAAGTTGCGATCAAAATCTAAGATGGCCACCGAAGTGTAAACCCGTGTATTGCCATATGGTAAGGTTATGGGGAACCAGCCAGATTACAGTACCTTGTATTGACACAGACACCAGTACCAGTTAAATGTTTCTTTTAAGGACTCTTTATTCCGTCCGTCAGGAATATATATGAACTTTAGGTTTTAAATAATCACTTAATTCTTTGTATCCACAAAATAATAAACTAAAATCAAACAATATAACGATTAATGATTTTTTATATTAATCTTGATGTGTGTATACTCCACGCTTACATCCACTACATAAAATAACTAACAAATAATGGTATGAGTAAACAATTAACATAATGAGGGTGGAGGGTGTAGCTGAACTAAGCTCCGCCCACCTACCCTTGGTCCATTACACTAGAGCACCTTTCAAAAAGTAAAACGAGTATAGTTGCATGCGTTAAGGTTAAACAAACAAAAAATAATAATAAAATAACAGTAATAATACTTATCAACTTTTCTTTTACGTTTTGCACGTTAACTGTTGCTATCCCAAAAAGTGCCAAGTTTAATTTCAGTGGTGACTATGAACAGCCCATACATTGTGATTTCATTTGTTTAGTTATAAATTCACACAACTTTGTCACTTTTTTTTCCAGACCTTAAAACCGTAGCTCTGGATCCAGCCATAGGACCCATATGTTTGTTTCAGAAACGGGATCACTGATCCGGCACTCAAAAGCTGCTCAGGATCTCATTTTAGCGTATCCTACCTGGGACGTGGATTTTATAAGATCAAATATGACGATCAAGATCCATGGCGAAACAAACAGGCCCTATGTTTGTACAATGTACATCCATTTTAAGTAACAAACAATAAAAATGTATGCTTTTGGCTTTTGGTTTGAAAGCAGAATCGCCACTGGAAACAGAGAGCAACAACTTCTGCAAAGAATCCAAAACCTGTAATTTTGGGGATCAATTTTGAGAAACGATGAACGACAAGGAGCTCCGTATCACAGAGATGGCCTGGCCCAAGGGTTTTTCAGGAAAGGAATGGCTTTGGCCGCCTACTGGTGTCCGAAGACTGCTCAGGTTCTCTGCGAAGTCGGACCAAGACAGCACATTCAGGTTGGTTCCTAAGAAAAGATATACGGTAATCCTTTCTAAGGTTTTGTTTTTCTACGAAGCTGTATTAGGGACATGCTGAAACAAAATATAATTGTACGAGTTATATGTCGTACGTACATTAGATATAAGTCGTACGTACGAGATATGATTTTTAAAGGGAGCATATAGGATTTGCAAGGCCTCCAAAAAAACTTATCGAGTTTGAGACAGAAAATGAACTCAACAGTTCGTTAGCAGTGGAAACAGGCACCGCGGGTAATCTTGGTTCATCAGATGCTGGGTTTTTCAAGGAAATCAAGATGAAGTGTCTTTTCCAAAGATCGTTCGTCTGAACGATTTTTGGAACAAACTTTAAGTTAACTATTCTTCATGTTTTATAAGAAAAATCGAGTCTGGTTTTCGCTATTTTCTCGTGACTCAGATGTCCAATTGAGGACAAATTTTCACAGGTTTATTATTTCATGTACATGTTTGATCAGACAAAGTATGAGTGCTGTCCTGTGACCTTTACCAATCATGTATTGTACCTACGTACGACTTATATCTCGTACGTACGACATATAACTCGTACGACTTATGAATCATATCTCGTACGAACAAGATATAAATCAGAGAGAGGCAAATTTCTTTTTTCAGCATGTCCCTAATACAGCTTCGTAGTTTTCCCTTGAAGAATACAAATAATTCATTGATGTATTCACCTATGGTCAATTTCACGAAGCCCTATGATCGCTCGTAACACGAGTTACGGATAACCCATCATATCCTATATACTTATCCACGTGGGGTTTCAATGCATTACAAGTCCTACGATTAATAGTAAGTTATAATGAGTTTGGTGAAATCGACCCCAGCCTGTACATGTACATATTCCACTAATTATTGTATTGCCAGATAGCTAGAGTAGAAATTCTAGAAGTCAATGATACAAAAATAAAATTGAGAAATAATTCTGATGCTGTTTGACATAGAAATACCCTGTTAATATTCGTAATTGAAAAGCCTAGTACAAGCAAAATTGTACAAGACTATATCGGCCCTATGGCACATTCTTTGTACTTGGGAAAAGTTGGACCATCAAGCCCCATGAAGTTACTGTGCCTTGGCTCAACACAGTAATGTAAAGTCATGTGTCCTTTAAAACACCACACTGTGTGCACAGTATCTCTATGCCACATTCTTTGTACTTGGACCAAGTTGGACCATCAAGCCCCCATATAAAGTTACAGTGCTTGGGCTCTACACAGTAAGTCCTATGTCCTTTAAAGGTTTACTGTAATCAAAACACATATGAAGTTAATGTATTGTTATAAAACTCAACCTGTCTATCATTGTTTGTGCTAAAAATATTTTATATAGAAAACGGAGGTATTTTAGGCCCATAATTTAGCACCCCACTTTTTGTGTCGAAAAACCTTGCTTACGTCACATGCAGAACACCACGCAGTATACTGTGTAGTGAGCCTATACTAGTTCTGTATGTGACGTCACTTTCTTTTGTTGTGTAGATCGGTTCCAAGCGGGACTTTTTTGGGGGGCGGGGCATACATGTACTGATTTTGTAACTTTTTGGTCAAAAGTAAGCACTTACATTAAACATATAAATTTATATAGTCATTAATTATGTAATAAGCAATAATTTTAATGCACTTTCACCCCTTTCCCAAATTTGATTACAGTAAACCTTTAAAATACCACACTGTGCGGTATCCCTATGGTACATACATATCTTTGGTCTTTAACCAAGTTTGGCCACCAAGCCCCATATAAGGCTACAGTATTTGGGCTCCACAGTCCTCAGGTAGAAAATAAGTCACTATCTTTACATATGTTTATTACAAACATTATAAACTTAAATTAAATTCTAACGTTTTCTGGACCGTGCATAAACTGTGCGGCAAGGTTAAAAGCTTTCATAGAACTGTTATTATAAATCATTAAATTAATTAGTTAACTTTTTACGAATCGGATAAGCTTAAATTAATGAAAACAGACAAATGCACGTACAATGTACGACACGAAACACACAAGAGATTTACATTTTTATACATTGCTAAATATAGGTATGAAGCTGCAAAATAAATTTAAATAATATACACGTCCACGTACAAAATTTGGTGCTGGAAAAATGCTTATAAAATGAAAGGCTTGTCAATTCTTCGTATTTTGATTGTTTTTGATTTTGTTGTATTTATACATAACTTTTCATTTTCCGAAGTGCATGGGGCAATGAGCTTAAAGGTAGTATCATACTTTGGAAAGAGACCAAAACAGAAATGTTCACAGATTTATAACTTTCAGGGTATGAAGATGATGCTGGTAGAAACCTACCGTTAAAATGTTTCCGCCTGAAATGGTGTATTTATCCAGAAATTAGTAAAACAACGACCGAAAATCTTTTTGATCTTTTAAAAGATCAAAAATAAAAGAGAAAAGACTTAATACTGTGGGTGTTTTTCACTTTTTTCTCAAAAAGTGGGCAACGTATGGGACTGAAATTTTCACTGATTACTTTTTCTGTATCTTCCTTGATATTTTTGCCCACGAATCTGTATTTCTTTGACAAAAACCAAAGTATGATACTACCTTTGAATACAACATGCTTTTCTTGTTGAGTTTTTGGGTAGTAATTGATTTATTACTGATAAAATTGATTTTTTTTTTTTTATACTCAATTGGTTTTGAATAATTTTTTTTTATTTTCGCTGTAAAACTTTTCATTTTTTAAAGTAATTCGTGCATGGGGCCAATAAGCTTTTAAATATGTGACATACTTTTTTTTAGTTTTTGGTTAGTAGCCTAATTGATTAATACGTGATAATATCGAATTTGGTTTTTATACCCAAATGGGGCTACTCTTTCACAAAACGCGTCACAAAATCACTGAACAAAACAATTTTTTTTTTTTAAAGTCAAAAATGTCATTTTCTTTTTTTTATGGAGCATTTCAAAACGGTAATCTAGGGCAATAGCCCTTTTCACACGACAAAAAAAAAACTCTCAACCATTGAGACATTTTCTCAACTTCTCAAGGTTGCAAAATCTTACAAAACGGTTTTACGCTGGCCGTTTTTGCATACTTTCACACGGCACAGTGTAACATTTCGCAAGCCTCCGTTGAGACGGAACGCAGGTAATCGATAAACTATGCATTTTATGAATGTAAACGCTGCTAGTACCATCGCGACACTGAGGTTGCGCGTGAAGCGCGCAGGAGTGCGCACGGTCTGCAAAGGCCATGAAAAACATAGAAAACACACACTTGCGCATTGCAAAGCACTTCGCAAGGGACCCTTGAGAAATTTTGTCGCAGGTCTGGACCTCGGTCAAAATCTTTCAAGGATTCACCAGGGTCGTTCGGTCACTCTCAAGCATTGGTGTCCTTTCACACGATTACACTTTTGTAAGATTTCGCAACCATGAGAGAATTTCTCAATGGTTGAGAGTTTTTTTGGCGTTGTGTGAAAAGGCCTAATGACAGCGATGTCGCCAAAGCACAAACCAACAAAAAAAACATATCAAAAATATATAATATGTAAATAAATAAAACAAACAAAGTTGGACGTCTTTCGTGTGTCGCTAAGCAGTTAGCGAGGAAGACAACAAAACAGACTAGACCTTCATTCTTTTGTTCCTCAGCAATAACACTGGCAAATGCACCCTCTGCTATCAATTCCAAAAGTACACATGCTCACATTCTTTTGTTTTTTCTCATTTTATTATTATTTTCTTTTTCTTTCTCTTTTTTTTCTTCTTCATTAATCACATAGTTAACCATGGGTTGGTATTATTCACGAGTTCACTTTTTAAAGACAGATCTTTAAAACTTTTGAGTTGTCAATATCACCATGGTGATTTGTATTGTGACATCACAATTCCAGCTTTGACTGACATTTTTCTACAGCCCTATAATTCGACCCAATACACACGGTGTGTGGAAGTGTTTAAAACCCTAACCCTTAATTACACTCACTGAACAAGACAAGAGCTGTTTACCACACACTACAACAGGGCCCAATTTCATGGAATCCGTTACCGTTAGCAAATTTTCTTCGCTTACGGTAGCAGAATTTTTTTTTGGTTACTTTGAGCGTATTTCATGGAAGAGTTTCCTTTTTGGTAACGGTAAGCAAGGAATTTGTGCAAAATGCATACGACAGCCTGTTAGCAGAAAATGATCACGGTTACCTCTAGAAATTCTTCGCTAACCGCGAGTCTTGCTTAAGGATTCCATGAAATAGATTTCACGCGTAGCAGTGCCCGTAAGCACAAAAATAGGCCTTAACGAATTCTATGAAATTGGGCCAGTCTCAACAGTGGGAACTGGATCATAAACCATGCATAATTGCATATACATAATGTGTACCATGAAAACCACACTGTGGTGTTTTGTGGTATTTAGGATACTGCACCAGGCTTGCACCACGGGACAAACCATGTGTGGTAAACTGTGGTAAGCAGGGGGGTGTTAGGGTTTATACTAAAACTGGCCTGTGTGATTGTGACCTGTTTTCCCACCTGTAGCGAGTTGATCAAGAATAACAGCCGCTCGTTGTGTCACACAAATATACCCTCTGGGTTGTCGCCCGTTGCGGAATCGGCTAAGGTATGCTGGCGTGCGCTGACCAGACGGCGGAATGGGAATGTTGCATACACTGAAACGATAACAACAACAATCAAAAAGATGAAAAAACTAAGCGAAGTGCTTCTAGAGGAATTTTTCAAGTTGGAGGCAGTTTTGTTGGATAGTTTTGACTTTATATCAAGTTTTCTTTTCTCTTTTTTTCTGTTTCACTGCTGTAGCAAAGCAAGCAACCAACCCGTGTTATCAAGGCATTCGTTAGCTGCAAGGAACACTGAATGAGAGCAATGACCACGTACGTAGGCCACGGAAACAATGACCAGGGGCATCAGGGCAATGCCCAGGGGCACCAAGGCAATGACCACAGGCACCAAGGCATTGACCAGGGGCACCGAGGCCATGACCAGCATGACCAGGGTCACCAAGGCAATGACCAGGAGCAGCAGGGGCATCAATGCAATGACCAAGGGCATCAAGGAAATAAAAAGGGCATCAAGGCAATGACCAGGACAGCGAGGCAATGACCAGGGGCACCAAGGCGTTGACCAGGGGCACCAAGGCATTGACCAGGGGCACCAAGGTGTTGACCAGGGGCACCAAGGCAATGACCAGGATCAACAAGGCAATGACCAGGAGCACCAAGGCAACGACCAGGAGCACCAAGGCAATGACCAGGGGCACCAAGACAATGACCAGGAGCACCAAGGCGATGACCAGGGGCACCAAGGCAACGACCAGGGGCAACAAGGCAATGACCAGGGGCACCAAGGCAATGACCAGGGGCACCAAGGCAATGACCAGGGTGCACCAATATGACTAGGAGCACTAAGACACAACCTAGTGTGCCAATGCAATGAAAAGGCGGAAAGCACCAAGATAACAACTTGGGGCACCAAGACTTTCAACAGACACACCAAGACAATGACCTGGATTAACAAGGCAAGAAATGACCAGGAATGCAAGTGCTTTATAAGGTAATCTTATATCTGAGCTTTCTTACTTTCTGGAGGACTACTACTCTCGGACCATCGTTGGGACTGTCTGGGCATGCTCTGTGTGCTATGCATCACTGACTCCTCCTGGTGCTTCCCTGAGGGTGGCTGTGGGAGTTCCTTCATGTTCTCCCTGGCAAGTTCCTCCGCTAGTTGCAATTCTTTTGCTCTCTTGTCGTCAAACTCTCGATTTATTTCTGCTAAAGTGGACTCCATCTACATGTATACACATCAGAGACAAACGACGACAGAATGGATTAAAGGTTAAAGGTAATCATACAGATTCATGGGCAAAATTATCAAGACAGATACAGTAACAGTCATCTGTGAAAATTTCAGTCCCATATGGTGCCCACTTTTTGAGAAAACAGTGAAAAACGGCCACAGCTTTTTTTAAGTCTTTTCTCTTTTATTTTTGATCTTTTAAAAGACCAAAAAGATTTTCAGTCGTTGTTTTACTAATTTCTGGATAAATACACCATTTCAGACAGAAACGTTTTAACGGTAGGTTTCTACCAGCGCTATCTTCATACCCTGAAAGTTATGGGGGTCAAGTCAGACTTGACCCCCATATATATACCTTGCTTGATGATGCCACTTCATTGCATCTGATGAAGTAGTTGTTGCTACGAAAGCTCATGCTCTTTTTAAACTCTAGTTAGTCAATATAGTGGTACTTGTACTTTTGTACTTTATATGTTATCTGACTGACACGGCTACCCACCATTATAACTTGTAATATGTACATTAGTTTTTCCTGCACATACCACAGTGTGGTTTTGATTGGTAATGTGTGGTTTATGATCCAGTTCCCCCTGTGGAGACTGTGGTCATGGTGGTAATGTGTGGTAAACAGCTTTCGCCTTATGCGGTAGGCGCTGAGATTTAAGATTCAGGTTTTGCGTACAACGTACACGTAGTACCTCTTGGGAAGTCTGAGTATAGTTCTGGTGTTCCTGCTCCAGCAGCGTGATTTCCTCTCGCATCTCGGCCAGTCGCGATTCAGCGGCACTGTCTTCGTTCCGGCGTAGCTGCTCGCGCTGCTCCGCGACAAGGCCCATCAGAGCATCAATTTCTTGATGCCGCAAAGCCAATTCCTGATCACACTGCTCGATGCGACCTTTGAGCTTGGTCATCTTCTGCGCAAGAGCAGACTGGAGCTGATGCTCGATCTCCAGCTCGCTCTCCCAGAACTCCAGCTCGCGGAGCTCGGCTTTGTTGCGCTTCGAGCGCACCTCAATATCTCTCAGGCTGTCTTGGATCGCGTCCGCCTGGTGACATTCCTCTGTGGCGTACTGAACCAGCGCCTGGATGATGTTCTCTATGTCCACGAGGTCTCGGTACTGGTTGGCCAGGCGTTCCTGCTGCACAGAGACCACTTCCTGTAATTCTAGATGCCTGGCTTGGTCTTCCGCAGACTGGGCTTCTTCCGCCCGATGACCAGGATCTGCGGGCCGGCCACGGTACCCACTGAAGGTCTGCGATCGCCGGACGCTCGCCTGGCGTCGCTGCGGGAAGCCCTCAACGGATTCCACGGGGCTGGACACCTGCCTGAATCTATCACTCATTTCTCTGGTGACAGAGGGCGGCCGACTGTTGCCAGGAGTCGTTCCCGTCTTCCGAAGGAGGAAGTAGGAGTCTTTGGAGTTGGCACCCCACTTGGACATGACCCTCAGGGGACTTTCCTGTGGACGGAGGGAGCGTTCCGCATCCTGGCATTTCTCTACTAGATTGAAGCGGCCAATTTGGCCGGTGGCTTGGGCCAGAGCAAGAACGACATCCTGGCATTTGGTGGCCTCGCTGACGCCGCAAACAATGCGTAGCACGCCATCAACATTCACCTTTAGCTCCACCATTCTGTTTCACTTGGCACAGTAATGCTACATCATAATTCTATCGCCACTCACTCAGTCACTGTAAGACCTGTAATGAAATACAATCAATGGACAATGGGACAATAAACATGTTATGTTTGCATTTCAAAGAAAAACTGTGAATTAGAGATGACAGTGTAAGAATTTGTTTCCCAAATTTGTTCTTGCTTTTAAAATTTTAGACAGAAATTAGGGTGACGCGACTGATAGTGTAGGCCCTAGTAAATAGGACACTTAAGCAGTTAACGACGAAAACTAAAACTTAGGCATTTTATTTTATTTTATTATTTTTTTTATGCCACATCTTCCATCTTCATTTACATTTGAACCCATTATTTCCCTAAAAAAATCAAAGCCCTGCCCTCTTTCCACAACAAATTTAACATGTTTTACTTTAGTTTAGTGTCCTTAAATTTGAAAAATGAAAGTTACAATCACATCACTCATTTTATTTGTAATTAGCCTAAGTAATTACGCTATGCGCCTATTTTCATTTGTAATATGAGGACACATGACACCTGCACCACAAACATATTTAGGTTGAGTTAGTTACTTTACATTTATAAGTGTTTTCCCACAATTAGGTGGCCTTAACTTCAACTGGTGTCCTACACTTAGGCCTATCACCGAAAAATAATGTTATGTCTGTCCGTAATCTGGGCAACAAAATCATAACGTACGCGAAAGCACCGGAAAAAAAAGTGAATTGAATTTGAACGACTCACGGTTTTATAAGAAAGGGACGATGACGAAGGCGAAACATGATCTGTTCATGGCCGTCATTTGTTTCGATAAATGTACGCCTGCTTCGGAAATTCGCTTGAAAGTTTGAAAGTAGCACGGCTACAAAAATGACATTTGTACTTGAACTTCACTCCGGTCGACACGTCAAGTGCCTTCTTTTTCCGCATTGTTTATGAAACCATTATCGATACCAGTGGATTTTTTTTTCTTCTTCTTTCGAATACTGGGATCGATAAAAACGTTTACCACTAGAGGGCGCACTTTCCCAAGGAGCGCGTTCGACTTGTTTCCCTTCGCAAGCTTACTCGGGGGAAGCCGCGGCACTGAGTTATCAAAACGTTTCAGATAAATCTTAAGATGAGTTGTCAATATCGCCATGATGATTTTTATTGTGACATCACACTTTCCTTAGCAATTAAAATTGGTTCATGATTTGGTGGTGCTTGGTGAACTTCAACCACAGGCCCTAGACCTTTTAGTCCGGGAGCCCAGCAGGATTTAATCATAATTTCGAGTGCAAAAGGTTTGAAGTGTGGGATATGTAGGGCTGACTTAGGCAAGTACAAAAAAGTGATTTCTTAAGTAGCGCGAGTGGTGCGTTGGGAGGGGGCAGCCCCTTAAAGTCACCCAAAAATACACTTTAATCATAATTTCGAGTGCAAGCATGAAACAAGTATCAGAATGTTCCTTACACTACCCTTAATCCAAAAATACCTCTTAAGAAAATCTGAAGTGGTGCTTTGCCTACTTAAGAAAGGGTCAAAGGGATAAAGGTCAAAGGTCATTCCATTAGATTACATTAGTGCAATATGGCATGTATTCCCGTGGGATTTGTTGGCTAATTTATTATTTTTTCTCAGTTTTGGAGTCTACAGGGTTACAAACAATCATTTTTTGATGGGGTTGTTTTTTGTATGGTTAATTACACCTTTAAAGCACCAGAAGTCTGTTTTTGTGAAATTTGGGGGCGCGGCTAAATAGGACACACCCTCAAATGAGGAGGAGGCCACTTAAAATTTCGAACCCCATCAAAAAATGATTGTTTGCTACCTCACATCCCGAGATTAATTTTGCCAACCGAGATGGCGAAAAATATTTGCAACATATTTTGGGCTCCCATGCTAACCGCAAGCCAATGTTTGTAAATAAAAGAAAGGTGTCCCTAATAGTCATCATAAAAAGCTTATGAATTGTTCCGAGGCTGTCATTTGGAGTACAGACCACTCAACGTTCATCATCATGAGCGACAGTAACAGCTCAAACGATCTCCCACTCACTCAGACCAGCTAAATATTAACATATTAAATTATTAAATTCGTTCGCGGAGGTTTATACTTATGACAGTGGACTTTGATTTTTGTAACTGTAATTAAGCAAATGATTTTGTCTGTAAAGATGGGAAAATATTTTGAAGTGTGATTGGATTTTGTTGGTGGTTTAGTCAGTTAATATGGTGTGTTATTTGATTTTTGGTGCGTTATTTAATTTATCATTGACATGTACATTTTCTGTCGTATTTTGTTATTCCAACTGTTACGTCAGAAAGTACTGTTTCCGTGGAAGCTGGATTTTGCCTAGTTAATATTTACTGTGTCTTACAAGTGGTGGATTTGCAATAAAAATAAATGCTGTGATGTTCAGAAAATAATCTACAGAAAACAGTCGATTCTTTAAAATAATCTACAGTAACGTCACAAGAATAGTTTAAGAATGAATAATAGGTTTTCCCGGTCATTTTCGGCAAAAATGAGCGGACAATTTAAACGCTGCGTCATTCCATTTCGCGTGAAACTTCAAGGCACCTCAAAACTCAGTCGAATTCACTTCATGTGCAAGGAAAATTAATGTAAACAAGCGTTTAAAATTCTAAACCGAACAGCAATCAAATTCGTAACGGCTTTTGGCAGCGTGCTATAAAATCGAATGCCGATTTTGCATGGCTAAACTAAACGACTGTTGAATGAAATTGAATGCAATGCTACATAAATACGGATGAATCAAATTGAAATTGAGTGCCTGTTTCAACTGAGGAGGCAAAATCACGTCAACATGAATGTCTTAAAATAAAATTGGCCGCTCATTTGCCGAACATGACCGGGAAATTTCACCACGGCTTCATGGGGCATGGAGAACTCTTATTATGACAATCACATACAAAATATACTGGTGACAAGACCCTTTGCACGTAGCAACCTAGCCGTCTCCATAGCAGTGTTTCCATCTTTACCGAATGGATCCTAATTTTCTCAAAGGCATGACATGTTCAACTTTTAAAGGTAGTATCAAACTTTAGTAAGAGACCAAAAATTAATGTTCACAGATTTACGTATAACTTTCAGGTATGAAGACGGTGGTGGTAGAAACCTACCGTTAACATTTTCCCGCCTGAAATGGCGTATTTATCCAGAAATTAGTAAAACAACGACCAAAAATCGTTTTGATTTTTAAAAGATCAAAAATAAAAGAGAAAAGACTTAAACAATACTGTGGCCGTTTTTCACTGTTTTTCTCAAAAAGTGGGCACCGTGGACTAAAATTTTCACAGATGACTGTTACTATATCTGTAATTCTCATGCATATTGTCTTGTTTGTGCCGCGTTTTGTAATTTTAATTATTGTTCAATGGCTGTACTGTTTTCCAATGCAAGTTGCCTTCAAATTAATGAAATATTCCAAATAACAACATTTCCTCGTAATACTGTAAGAAATTTAATTCAAAATTCATAATCGTTCATCGTCAGTCAACGTTCTTGTTAAAAAATGGTGTATGAAATCCAAATGTCTACGAATTTGAGATGAAATTGAACACTTTCAAAAGAATCGAGTTTCACCGTCCTCGTAACTGTGCCATGAGTTAAATAAGTCAACACTTTGTTACCTTCGAATAACAACCAAGCACCTTTCTAGTGTCTAACGATAAAGACGTTAGTGTCCTTACAGAAACTTTGTAATTTCAGACTTAACAATTCAATTTTACAAGCCATACATGGAAGGCATACATGTGCTAATTGCTAAATCATACTTGCTTTCCTTACAAAAGACCTGAAACTTATTGCTTAGTATCCATTTGAATTTAAATTTGGGTTTCATAACTGCGTTTAAAATTTGCATCAATCTATTTATAGGAATAATGCTCAACACGAAATGAAAGAGTGAGCCTTTCAAGGTGCTCTTTCTTCACTGCAATCGTGCACGAGCATCCGCAGTTAAATTGTAACCGTTTGAACGATCGACCCTCGAACGTCATAATACTATTGTGCGTGGGTGGGTATAGGCTACTTAGCTACAGCATGGCCTTGGATCTACATGTACTGTTCTGATTGGTCCGTGCTTGCATATGCGTGCGGTCTGAAGCTGCAGTTCAGAACACGATTGCGTTTTGTAACCAGACGTAGGGTGAAATTTGTTTGGAGCGATTGGTGCGTGCGAGTCGTTGTTGAAAGGCGCTGCAGTGGTCGAATTCTCGAGTTTAAAACCAATTTATGTTTACTATAGCTAGCTGCCTTTACAGCCTTTTGTGCAAATCCTAAATCAAACATTCCTAAAAATGGAAACGGCCAAGCTTATCCTCGCCCTTTTGAAAATTATCACCTGTTTTGCTGCTGCTGAATTAGATATGCCGGCTTGTCAACTTGTGGCAAGACAGCAGCAAATGCGACGGGGTTACACCCATCAATTTTACTGCGGCCCCAAACCAGATCATATCTATCGTGGAAATGGAAGTGCCTATCGCAATGGCACCACCGGCTCTTATCTGACGTGTGCCGGGATGTGTCTGCAGGATGATGCCTGCAAATCGTTCAGTTTCTGTCACGATGAGAAGCGCTGTGAGCTGAACGCAGCGATCTTCTCCAACATGACTGACCTGCTTCACATGATAGGCTGCATGTACTTCGATGAGGAATACCACGAGCCCGAGGTTGAAGGTAAGCATTTTTTCCATCGTTATAAATTATAAAGTTTGGTTTTCAACACGATTGGTATAGTCACAGAACAGTGGTAAATTTCACAAAAAAGTACGATTCATCTTTTACATGAGTTATTCCTGTTTCCATATAGTAACTATAGTATTGTGACATCACATATTGCTTAGCAATTTATACCACCTGCCGCGCATGCGCAGATAGCTTTAATTCGTTTGCCGCACACGGTGCAACTTTTGTCACGAATGACCAAAATATCAAACACGTTAGATATTTGCCGCCGGCGCCAGTGGCGCTGAAATCTTGGGGTTTTTCACCGCACGAGCGTCAAGTGCGTACGCCAGGGTTCACGAATGAGCTTTGGCGTAACTTGGCTTTCGTGTGCGGCCGGCTGAACAGATCGAGTGGCCTTCAATAATGTAACGATTGTTGCGTGGACTCTCCTCCAACCTACATCTGATTTCTTTTAACGTCATTTTGAATTAGTCATTAGTTTCCAAATGAATTACCAGATCGAGTTACGTTTGCGGAACCGACTCAGTCTTGAGGCGACTGGTGATCACGGGAACCGCAATATTCTGCAACACTGTGGCTCCTCGCACTGCAACCCACTTGATGCATCTGGTAGCCAGGCTTGTAGTCAAGTCGTTAGAAGTCGCGGTGATCGTCTCTGCTAAATTTCACGCAACTCTCGCAAAAACAGCTCTATTTTACACACCTACCCCCACCCGCCCTCGCAGTGCCTGGCTAGAAAAATTCACTCTGGGTAAACCCCCCCCCCCCCCCTTACCAAAAAGCTAGATCCGCCACTGGAGGGCACAGCCAGTGCCAAAGGAAACAGGGTGAAAAAGTCACCCTCCTTATACCTCGGTCACATTTGCTATACGGCTAGCGTACGGCGGCCGTTTGTACCCAAAATCGAGAGAAACGTGCGGCGGCCGCCGAAAATCTGCGGTGGCCTCAGGGTCGCCTTACGGCACATCCCTATTTTTTACAGACCGTAGGGGTGGCCGTAGAGTTATAGCGCGGTGGTATAACTCTTTTCATTTATACGTTCGCCGTGGCAATTCGACCCGGCGTAGCCATTCCGTAGAACGGTTTTTCGGTTCCCGTACGCTCGACGCACGCTATCCGTAACACTTTGGAAACTTTGCAATGAAATGACCATCGTGAAAAATCTTGATGTGTATGGCAAACCCCTCATTATCATACTAATTGTATGCTGCGGGCGCTTTTCAGGAAGCTTGCGTCTTCCATTTTGTTAACGGCCGCAGCTGGGTCACCCTAAGGCGACCGTGCGTCATCACTTCATAGGACGTACGGAAGCCGCAGGTGTTTTCTCCCCATAAATTAAAAATACTCCGTGCGGCAACCCTAACAATGTGACTGCTACAGTGTGTTACCGTGGAAATACTGCGGCGACCCTTTAATTGTTACTGGCCGTAGATATTTTAGAATCCATGGCGGCCGCGGCAAATATGTGAGCAAATGTGACCTAGGCATTAGTGGCACTATTTGGGGCCGTAATGGACTGCTGATTTTAAAAAAAAGGTCGATGTAAGACCTTGGAGCAAGGACTAATTTACTGCGGACGACTTCCACCGGCCATGGAATGGCCCCGGCCATGGAATGGACTGTTTGCTTGTTAGTTCATCCCCCTTTTTTTGGTTGTTTCGTTTTTGGTTTTTTGCCTAACTGTCACATGCTGAATTTTTTGTGCCTGGAACTGACTCAGTTTCAAAAACCTGTTGCATGAAACTTAATTGGACTTTCCGTTTTGTTGTAATTTTTATGATCCACTGGGTCTCACTAGTTGAGTGTGCGCATCCTTTGGGCCTTGAAGATGGCACCATCCCTGATGAGCGTATGAATGCATCAAGTATTGCGCGTGCGGACTGTCCTGCATCAGCTGGTCGTCTGAATAACCCAGATAGCTACTGGGCGCCAGAAAAGTGGGTACCGAATGGATGGAAGGCCTTAAATAATAATAATAATATACAATTGTGAATAACTTTAATAATTAATTCCAATTTTTGATGATCGACGGATTAGTTTAGTTACCCATTATTATACAAATCGGTTGAACCGATTCACAAGGTATTGTCGGTTGTATTATATTGTACTTTTGAATTGCCCTTGAACAATGCGACCATGCATGCAACCAGTATAAACAGTTGACGTGAAAAAGTGTGGGGTTTTTTGTGATTGCAAAATTGAGGGATTAAACAATGAGAGACATGCATTAATGAGATGAGTAATGATAGGCCTAATCATCAAATAACCACAACGGAAACTGTCATTGAAATGTGAACAAAGAGAAAATTGACCGGAGCGGCATTCGAGCAGCCGACCCCATGAATACCGGAGCGCCCGATTAATCGTTGCTCCCCGCCACCATTTGCGAGGATAGTATATATAGGGCCTACTCGGGGCCTAGTTCACGGAGCGCTGGCTAATATAACTTCCCTGATTCTGTGTTTGTTGCATGGGAGTCCATCGTATGAACCTTTTTATCCTTGTACCTATACAGCCGCATGCCGGGATCCTGGATCCAGGTGGACCTGGGTGAAACTACATTGGTGTCCGGTGTTATTACACAAGGTGGTCCCTTTGGAGGGCAGTATCGCGTGACTAAGTACAAGGTGGCGTTCAAGAAGGATCACTACTCCGCCCTTGAACACGTGACTGATGCCAACGGTGATATCGAGGTATTCATACAAATCTTTTCAGTCATGTATCATATCTTACTTCCCGGTGCGTTAAAATTAATCAAATATTATGTTTCTCACATCTCACAAGTTCGACCGTGAGAAAAAAAATGATTAAAACATACTATTACTTGTGCAACTTGAATAAACCGGTTTGTATCACTGTTGTAAAAAAATTAATTACTTGTCGATTATTCTTGGAACATGCTTGATTTTGTCGGTTCAAGATTTTTCAAATGAGCAGAAAATTAGCGTAATTATTTTCAACCCCGCGTCGTTTCACATTTGCCTCTCGCGAACCCACCTTCAACCCGGGGCGACCTCAACCCGATCCAATTCACACTGCCTTTTCAACCCGGGGCGAAACATCTCAACCCTGGTCCTGATCAGGGTTGACTTCAACCTGGGTTGAAATCAATCTCAGGGTTGACGCGGGGTTGGCGCGGGGTTGACAATTTTCCTAAGGCCTTTTCACACTGGACAAAATATCTGTCTGCTGCCGCCTCAGCAAAACGAGCAGTCGTATAGCAGTGTTATATTACACATTGTACTTCGTGGGAAGACGAGTATCTTCATAATGATAGCTTTATACAAAATTATCCTTATAGTAAATAAGTTTTGTGATCATTGCTTTGTTTCCAGGTGTTTGATGGCAACGTCAATGGTGATACCATTCCTGTCATCAATATGTTTTATCAGAGCATCATAGCGGTTGCTGTACGTGTTGAGCCGGTTGAGTGGGTGAATGGGGTTGGCATGCGACTGGAGTTGCTTGGATGTTACATCACTCACATGGAGTAATCCAGGAAGAAGTACTGCAATCACAAAAATATATCTCAGACGTGAATTAATGCTGACACAATCGCTATACAGTCATAATTATTATAAGTTGTATGTGGTTTTAGAGTAATCTTTGCATTAACTTATTTAAGTTTGTATATATTTATGTATATTCATCGCTTTCAAGTACTCTTGCAATATTACTTCATCAGTCAAGGTAATAATTATAGAAACTGAGGTCAATGACCATGGGCCAATTTCATGGAGCTGCTAAGTACACACATTTTTTCGTAGCACAAACATGGCTTGCCCAATTACGCCTAAAATAAACCGCCATTAAAAATGCCATTTGATATTCATGGTCAGTGATCGAACAGCGGCCAAAGAACAATGACAAGTGCTATTCAACACCTGGGATTTTGGTTGTTAATCCTGTTTTTATTAGGCAGAAATGTCATGGTTAGCGAATGTCACAGTGTGCTAAGCAGGGCCATGAGATTGGTCCTGAAGTTCAATCCTGATGCAAAGCCGCCTGCGTTCTTCAACGACCTGGGGCCAATTTCACGGCGTTGCTTAGCATAAAAAGGTTGCTAAGCATGACATTTCCGTCTTACTAAAAACAGGTTTAACAACCAAATGTACAAGTGTTGTGTATCGCTTGTGATTGTTCTTTGGCTGTTGTTCACTTTGACCATGATGATATCAAACTGATTTTTTAACGGTGGTTTGTTTTATCGGGCAAGACATTTTTGTGCTAAGCAATTTTTTGTGCTTATATAGGCCCCAGTCGCTACGTGGCTCAGCATCAACTATTTTATATACGCGCTGCGTGACAGGATTGCGCGTAAAACTTTGGTTTCGGTGACCATCTTGCACGCACGGTAGTAAACACGCAACAAACCAGGCATAATACGCATTTAAAAGTTTATAATATTTTTTTTCTTTCACGTAAATTCAATAATTTTTATTGATAATTATGTGTTGTATAAAAATGCACAATGCTGAGTAGCTCCAGTGGGTATTTTCTGTGAATTTGTATAATTATTATTGAAGCAAAGAATAAAAACGAAATTTGGATCGAATATCTTTGATAATGGGAGACTTTAGAGAATCGGTCTTCAAGTCAACAGCGCACGCTCACGCAAATGTGACATTGAAGAACTACATTTAAAACGAGGAATAAAACTGTTACTTACGATAATTATCATAAGAAAAAAAATACTATTACAATACGAATAAAAACAGCTATAAAACTTACAATGTAGATACACCTGAGGTAAAAGCTATAAAAAAAAAGTATGAAAAACCACAATTTCGAGATAAAATGGGAAAACACTAGTGAGAAATGCGAAATAAAAAAACTGTTATTTGAGACAACATAAAAAGTCTATTGCACCAACGATAGTAACTGTAAAAAAACATACAATAATAGGGTCAAGTAATTTAAATCAAATCTGAACTCGATACTGAAAAACACTGGGAATAAAACTGATTAGAAAAGTGGTAGGCATATATGACAGTGCATCCCAAATGAAAAAAAAAAGAATTGCCTTGGTGTCCTTTGTGGCTCGTGTATGGGAATCAAATAAATCCATTCTTCTCCAGCGAGGAGCCATGAAGGGGGATTGTGATTTTCAGGTTTGCACGTTTTTATTGATTAACCTTCAGTAATGGCGTCGTACGGTCTTTGGCACAACCCATTGTCTTTCTCATGGAGCTGCACGCTACGGGCTTTTAGATTCGTATTTTCCGAGAACGACACAGATCGTAATTTAATGGTAATATCATACTTTGGTTTTTATCAAAGAAATACAGATTCATGGGCAAAAATATCAAGACAGATACAGTAACAGTCATATCTGTGAACATTTCAGTCCCATCGGCGCCTATTTTTTTTTTTAGAAAAACCGTGAAAAACAGCCACAGTATTTCTTAAGTTCGTTTTCTCTTCTAATTTTGATCTTTTAAAAGATCAACAAGATTTTCGGTCGTTGTTTTACTCATTTCTGGATAATACACCTCCATTTCTAGCGAAACAAAATTGGATTCGATTCACCCTGCAGACCCCAGCTAGTTGCGTTTAAAATTATTTTGCATCAATCTATTTAATTATAGGAATAATGCTCAACACGAACTGAAAGAGTGAGCCTTTTAGTGCTCTTTCTTCACTGACTCGTGCACGAGCATCCGCAGTTAAATTGGTAACCGTTTGAACGATCGACCCTCGAACGTCATAATACTATTGTGCGTGGGTAGGCTACTTCTATAGCAGGGCCTTGGCTCTACATGTACTGTTCTGATTGGTCCGTGCTTGCATGCGTGCGGTCTGAAGCTGCAGTTCAGAACACGATTGCGTTTTACAACCAGACGTAGGGTGAAATTTGTTTGGAGCGATTGGTGCGTGCGAGTCGTTGTTGAAAGGCCCTGCAGTGGTCGAATTCTCGAGTTTAAACCAATTTATGTTTACTAGCTACCTGTCTCTATCGCGTTTAGTGTGCAAATCCTAAATCAAACATTTCAGAAAAATGGAAACGGCCAAGCTTATCCTCGCCCTTTTGAAAGTTATCGCCTCTATTGCTGCTGCCGAATTAGGCATACCGTCTTGTCAACCTGTGGCAAGACAGCAGCAAATGCGACGGGGTTACACCCATCAATTTTACCGCGGCCCAAAGCCAGATCATATCTATCGTGGAAATGGAAGTGCCTATCGCAATGGCACCACCGGCTCCTATCTGACGTGTGCCGGGATGTGTCTGCAGGATGTTGCCTGCAAATCGTTCAGTTTCTGTCACGATGAGAAGCGCTGTGAGCTGAACTCAGCAGTCTTCTCCAACATGACTGACCTGCTTCACATGATAGGCTGCATGTACTTCGATGAGGAGTACCACGAGCCCGAGGTTGAAGGTAAGCATTTTTTCCATCGTTATAAAATAATTATAAAGTTTGGTTTTCAACACGATTGGTATAGTCACAGAACAGTGGTCAATTTCACAAAAAAGAACGATTCATCTTTTACATGAGTTATTCCTGTTTCCATATAGTAACTATAGTATTGTGACATCACATATTGCTTAGCAATTTATACCACCTGCCGCGCATGCGCAGATAGCTTTAATTCGTTTGCCGCACACGGTGCAACTTTTGTCACGAATGACCAAAACATCAAACACGTTAGATATTTGCCGCCGGCGCCAGTGGCGCTGAAATCTTGGGGTTTTTCACCGCACGAGCGTCAAGTGCGTACGCCAGGGTTCACGAATGAGCTTTGGCGTAACTTGGCTTTCGTGTGCGGCCGGCTGAACAGATCGAGTGGCCTTCAATAATGTAACGATTGTTGCGTGGACTCTCCTCCAACCTACATCTGATTTCTTTTAACGTCATTTTGAATTAGTCATTAGTTTCCAAATGAATTACCAGATCGAGTTACGTTTGCGGAACCGACTCAGTCTTGAGGCGACTGGTGATCACGGGAACCGCAATATTCTGCTACACTGTGGCTCCTCGCACTGCAACCCACTTGATGCATCTGGTAGCCAGGCTTGTAGTCAAGTCGTTAGAAGTCGCGGTGATCGTCTCTGCTAAATTTCCCGCAACTCTCGCAAAAACAGCTCTATTTTCCTGCGACACTCCTGGCTATTATATTGCGAGATTTCGGTTCTCGAGACCACTTGAAAGTTGGTCTCGCGAGAAGACGATGTCACCGCCATATCTAGGGCCAATGTCTACAAGTCTGTTATATACATAGAGCAGCGCAGATTGTATTCGTATGTGGTGCCTGTGTAACAAAACAGAAAAAGAGGTGAGGGCAGTGGCGGATCTAGGGGGGGGGGGTTTAGGGGGGGGAAAAAAAGAAAAAAAAGAATTCACAAGTCAAATTGATAAAGCTCCCTAGCTCCCTACCACAGCGGGGGGGGGGGGGGGGGGGAGGGGGGTGGGGTTGACTACACACCTACCCCCACCCGCCCTCGCAGTGCCTGGCTAGAAAAATTCACTCTGGGTAAACCCCCCCCCCCCCCTTACCAAAAAGCTAGATCCGCCACTGGAGGGCACAGCCAGTGCCAAAGGAAACAGGGTGAAAAAGTCACCCTCCTTATACCTCGGTCACATTTGCTATACGGCTAGCGTACGGCGGCCGTTTGTACCCAAAATCGAGAGAAACGTGCGGCGGCCGCCGAAAATCTGCGGTGGCCTCAGGGTCGCCTTACGGCACATCCCTATTTTTTACAGACCGTAGGGGTGGCCGTAGAGTTATAGCGCGGTGGTATAACTCTTTTCATTTATACGTTCGCCGTGGCAATTCGCCCCGGCGTAGTCATTCCGTAGAACGGTTTTTCGGTTCCCGTACGCTCGACGCACGCTATCCGTAACACTTTGGAAACTTTGCAATGAAATGACCATCGTGAAAAATCTTGATGTGTATGGCAAACCCCTCATTATCATACTAATTGTATGCTGCGGGCGCTTTTCAGGAAGCTTGCGTCTTCCATTTTGTTAACGGCCGCAGCTGGGTCACCCTAAGGCGACCGTGCGTCATCACTTCAAAGGACGTACGGAAGCCGCAGGTTTTTTCTCCACATAAATTAAAAATACTCCGTGCGGCAACCCTAACAATGTGACTGCTACAGTGTGTTACCGTGGAAATACTGCGGCGACCCTTTAATTGTTACTGGCCGTAGATATTTTAGAATCCATGGCGGCCGCGGCAAATATGTGAGCAAATGTGACCTAGGCATTAGTGGCACTATTTGGGGCCGTAATGGACTGCTGATTTAAAAAAAGGTCGATGTCAGACCTTGGAGCAAGGACTAATTTACTGCGGACGACTTCCACCGGCCATGGAATGGCCCCGGCCATGGAATGGACTGTTTGCTTGTTAGTTCATCCCCCTTTTTTTGGTTGTTTCGTTTTTGGTTTTTTTGCCTAACTGTCACATGCTGAATTTTTTGTGCCTGGAACTGACTCAGTTTCAAAAACCTGTTGCATGAAACTTAATTGGACTTTCCGTTTTGTTGTAATTTTTATGATCCACTGGGTCTCACTAGTTGAGTGTGCGCATCCTTTGGGCCTTGAAGATGGCACCATCCCTGATGAGCGTATAAATGCATCAAGTATTGCGCGTGCGGACTGTCCTGCATCAGCTGGTCGTCTGAATAACCCAGATAGCTACTGGGCGCCAGAAAAGTGGGTACCGAATGGATGGAAGGCCTAAAATAATAATAATAATATACAATTGTGAATAACTTTAATAATTAATTCCAATTTTTGATGATCGACGGATTAGTTTAGTTACCTATTATTATACAAATCGGTTGAACCGATTCACAAGGTATTGTCGGTTGTATTATATTGTACTTTTGAATTGCCCTTGAACAATGCGACCATGCATGCAACCAGTATAAACAGTTGAAGTGAAAAGGTGTGGGGTTTTTTGTGATTGCATAATTGAGGGATTAAACAATGAGAGACATGCATTAATGAGATGAGTAATGATAGGCCTAATCATCAAATAACCACAACGGAAACTGTCATTGAAATGTGAACAAAGAGAAAATTGACCGGAGCGGCATTCGAGCAGCCGACCCCATGAATTCCGGAGCGCCCGATTAGTCATTCATTAAAACTTTCATTAAAAAAAAATACCCTCATAATCGTTGCTCCCCGCCACCATTTGCGAGGATAGTATATATAGGGCCTACTCGGGGCCTAGTTCACGGAGCGCTGGCTAATATAACTTCCCTGATTCTGTGTTTGTTGCATGGGAGTCCATCGTATGAACCTTTTTATCCTTGTACCTATACAGCCGCATGCCGGGATCCTGGATCCAGGTGGACCTGGGTGAAACTACATTGGTGTCCGGTGTTATTACACAAGGTGGTCCCTTTGGAGGGCAGTATCGCGTGACTAAGTACAAGGTGGCGTTCAAGAAGGATCACTACTCCGCCCTTGAACACGTGACTGATGCCAACGGTGATATCGAGGTATTCATACAAATCTTTTCAGTCATGTATCATATCTTACTTCCCGGTGCGTTAAAATTAATCAAATATTATGTTTCTCACATCTCACAAGTTCGACCGTGAGAAAAAAAATGATTAAAACATACCATTACTTGTGCAACTTGAATAAACCGGTTTGTATCACTGTTGTAAAAATATTTATTACTTGTCGATTATTCTTGGAACATGCTTGATTTTGTCGGTTCAAGATTTTTCAAATGAGCAGAAAATTAGCGTAATTATTTTCAACCCCGCGTCGTTTCACATTTGCCTCTCGCGAACCCACCTTCAACCCGGGGCGACCTCAACCCGATTCAATTCACACTGCCTTTTCAACCCGGGGAGAAAAATCTCGACCCTGGTCCTGATCAGGGTTGACTTCAACCTGGGTTGAAATCAATCTCAGGGTTGACGCGGTGTTGGCGCGGGGTTGACAATTTTCCTAAGGCCTTTTCACACTGGACAAAATATCTGTCTGCTGCCGCCTCAGCAAAACGAGCAGTAGTATAGCAGTGTTATATTACACATTGTACTTCGTGGGAAGACGAGTATCTTCATAATGATAGCTTTATACAAAATTATCCTTAAAGTAAATAAGTTTTGTGATCATTGCTTTGTTTCCAGGTGTTTGATGGCAACGTCAATGGTGATACCAATCCTGTCATCAATATGTTTTATCAGAGCATCATAGCGGTTGCTGTACGTGTTGAGCCGGTTGAGTGGGTGAATGGTGCTGCCATTCGACTGGAGTTGCTTGGATGTTACATCACTCACATGGAGTAATCCAGGAAGAAGTACTGCAATCACAAACATATATCTCAGACGTGAATTAATGCTGACACAATCGCTATACAGTCATAATTATTATAAGTTGTATGTGGTTTTAGAGTAATCTTTGCATTAACGTATTTTAATTTATATGTATAGTGAGGTATATTCATCGCTTTCAAGTACTCTTGCAATTACATCAGTCAAAATTTTAAACTGAGGCAGCTCCATGAAGTAGGCCCCAGTCGCTACGTGGCTCAGCATCAACTATAATTTTTATATACGCGCTGCGTGACAGGATTGCGCGTAAAACTTTGATTTCGGTGACCATCTTGCACGCACGGTAGTGAACACGCAACAAACCAGGCATAATACGCATTTAAAATTTTATAATATTTTTTTTCTTTCACGTTAATTCAATAATTATAAATAATTATGTGTTGTATAAAAATGCACAATGCTGAGTAGCTCCAGTGGGTATTTTGTGTGAATTTGTATAATTATTATTGAAGCAAAGAATAAAAACGAAATTTGGAGCGAATATCTTTGATAATGGGAGACTTTAGAGAATCGGTCTTCAAGTCAACAGCGCACGCGCACGCAAAATGTAAGCATGCGCACTTTGTTTTACATGTGCGTACTCGTGCGTGCGCGTGTGCTGTTGACTTGAAGACCGATTCTCCAAAATCTCGCATTCCACTTCGTTATAAAACTAAATCTTGGAGTCAAAGAATTTCGCAAGAATAGGTTGGGTGGATATTAATAATGAAGGTAACCGTCAAAACTATACAAAAAAAAAAAACGAAAAAAAAGATTATATAATTTACATTTTTATGTTTTGCACTTTGGAATCAAAATTAAGTATCAAAATTTTAAATTTAGGTCCCAATGAAACAATTTTTAAGGTTAACAAAAAATTGCTTTCTTCTCTTGATTTGGTATTGTATAAGATTACAGTATTTTGTCGGTAACTCCTTTACGCACAGACCATTATTTTTACGAATAACCGGCCTATGTGATATTGAGGCCAAACATGCATGGGGATTTTTCTGGCATAAGTCTATAGGACTGTCGTCCTCTTGTGAAAACCAAAGTTGTGTATATTGTACAGTCTACACTATAGCCATTTTCACACAATATATTGCTGAATTTAATTGAAACAACGCATCTATCAATGATTGTCTGTATTTTGTACAGCTATGAAAAGTTTGTAAAATGTTGAATTTGGTCACGCCGTCTTTCCAAAAGACGATTCATGCTCCCATGCTAGCCCCAAGCCAATGTTTGTAAATAAAAGAAAGGTTTCTTTAATAGTCAATTATATCTTTGTTGATTTTGAATTGACATGACTTCAGAAGTCCTCATGGAACAAGCTAGAAGAATCATTAGCGCGTGTAATGGTTTCAGAAAAGAGAATGGACGAGGACTGTAGATTCGCGCAAAAAAAATAATCTACAGTAACGTGTGCAAACTGTACCTTCTTAAAAATTAACCTGGCATCACAAGAATAATTTAAGATTGGGAATAATAGGTTTTCCCGGTCATTTTCGGCAAAAATGAGCTGACAATTTAAACGCTGCTGCGTCATTCCATTTCGCGTGAAACTGCAATTAGGCACCACGAAACTCAGTCGAAATCGCTTCATGTGCAAGGAAAATTAATGTAAACAAGCGTCGGGCGAATAAAACGAATCGCCTTTCAATTTAAAATTCCATTCCGAACAGCATTCAAAATAATTCGTAACGGCTTTTGGCAGCGTAATATTCATGTCGATTTTGCATGGCTAAACTAAACAACTGTTGAATTTAACTTGAATGCAATGCTATATAAATACGGATGCATCAAAGTGAAATTGAGTGACGGTTTCAACTGAGGAGGCAAAATCACGTCAACACGAATGCCTTTAAAGGTAGTATCATACTTTGGTTTTTGTCAAAGAAGTACAAATTCTTGGGCAAAATTATGAAAGGAAGATACAATAACAGTCATCTGTGAAAATTTGAGTCCCAAACGATGCCCACTTTTTGAGAGAATTGTGAAAAACGGCCACAGAATTTCTTAAGTCTTTTCTCTTTAATTTTTGATCTTCTAAAAGATCAAAAAGATTTTCTGTCGTTGTTTTACTATTTTCTGGATAAATACACCATTTCAGGCGGAACAACTTTAACGGTATGTTTCTACTAGCACCATATTTATACCCTGTAAGTTATACGTAATTCTGTGAACATTTCTGTTTTGGTCTCTTACCAAAGTATGATAGTACCTTTAAAATGAAATTGGCCGCTCATTTGCCCGACATGACCGGGAAATTTCACCACGGCTTCATCGGGCATGGAGAGCTCTTGTTATGACAAGCAATATACTGGTGACAAGACCCTTTGCACGTAGCAACCTATAGCCGTCTCCATTAGATAGCAGTGCATATTATTGTGATAGCGTCAGCCCTTCCATCGGCAGACTGCATGGGTAATTCTCATGCATATTGTCTTGATTGTGCTGCGTTTTGTAATTTTAATTGTTCAATGGCTGTACTGTTTTCCAATGCAAGCTGCCTTCAAATTAATAAAATGTTCCACATAACAACATTTCCTCGTAATACTAAAATGTCAGAAATTTCATTCAAAATTCATAATCGTTCGTCGTCAGTCAACGTTCTTGTTAAAAAAATTAGTATGAAATCAAAATGTATACGAATTTGAGATGAAATTGAACACTTTCAAAAGAATCGAGTTTCACCGTCCTCGTAATAGTGGTATGAGTTAAAATAAGTCAACACCATGTTACCTTTGAATAAAAACCATGCGGCTTTCTGACGATAAAGACGCTTAGAATCGATCTCTTTATATCCTTACAGAAACTTTATCTTTATCAGACACAAACAAAATACAATTTTACAAGCCAGACATGGAAAGCATACACGTGCCAATGGGAGACTTTGGAGAACCGGTCTTCAAGTCAACCGCGCACGCGCATACACGCGTACGCATGTGCAAAACAACGTGCGCATGCTCACAATTGCGTGCGCTGTTGACTTGAAGACCGGTTCTCCAAAGTCTCCCATTGCTAAAGCATACTTGCTTTTCTTACTAAAGAACTGAAACCTGAATATTGCATAGATAATATGCAAATTAGGCTTGCCCTTCATCGACGTGGATTATCACTCTATATAGGCCTACTCAGTGCTTGTGAGAGCACGTGAAAAAAATCGCATGCTGGCTCAGGTAGGATTCGAACCCACGTTGGATTCGATTCACCCCGCTGACCACAGCTAGCTCGGTAGCCTATACGGTATGGCATCAGTCTGCACTAGTCAGCAGAAGGTCGTGGGTTCCAATCCCACCTGAGCCAGCATGTGATTTTTTTTTTCACGTGCTCTCACAAGCACCGAGTATACAGTGCTCATCCTCGTCGGTGAATTTGCATACGAACTGAAACCTATTGCTAAGAAACCAATTGAATTTCAATTTTGGTTTCAAATAACTGCTTTAAAAATTTGCATCAATCTATCAGGAATAATTAATTCTCAACACGAAATGAAAGAGTGAGCCTTTTATTGTGCTCTTTCTTCACTGCAATCGTGCACGAGCATCCGCAGTTAAATTGGTAACCGTTTGAACGATCGACCCTCGAACGTCATAATACTATTGTGCGTGGGTAGGCTACTTATATAGCAGGGCCTTGGCTCTACATGTACTGTTCTGATTGGTCCGTGCTTGCATGCGTGCGGTCTGATGCTGCAGTTCAGAACACGATTGCGTTTTGTAACCAGACGTAAGGTGACATTAATTTGGAGCGATTGGTGCATGCGAGTCGTTGTTGAAAGGCGCTGCAGTGGTCGAATTCTCGAGTTTAAAACCAATTTATGTTTACTAGCTAGCTGCCTTCACCGCCTTTTGTGCAAATCCTAAATCAAACATTCCTAAAAATGGAAACGGCCAAGCTTATCCTCACCCTTTTGAAAGTTATCGCCTATATTGCTGCTGCCGAATTAGGCATGCCGGCTTGTCAACCTGTGGCAAGACAGCAGCAAATGCGACGGGGTTACACCCATCAATTTTACCGCGGCCCAAAGCCAGATCATGTCTATCGTGGAAATGGAAGTGCCTATCGCAATGGCACCACCGGCTCCTATCTGACGTGTGCCGGGATGTGTCTGCAGGATGTTGCCTGCAAATCGTTCAGTTTCTGTCACGATGAGAAGCACTGTGAGCTCAACGCAGCGATCTTCTCTAACATGACTGACCTGCTTCACATGATAGGCTGCATGTACTTCGATGAGGAGTACCACGAGCTCCAGGCTGAAGGTAAGCATTTTTTCCATCGTTATAAATTATATAGTTTGGTTTTCAACACATGATTGGTATAGTCACAGAACAGTGGTCAATTTCACAAAAAAGTACGATTCATCTTTTACATGAGTTATTCCTGTTTCCATATAGTAACTATAGTATTGTGACATCACATATTGCTTAGCAACTTATACCACCAGCCGCGCATGCGCAGATAGCTTTAATTCATTTGCCGCACACGGTGCAACTTTTGTCACGAATGACCAAAATATCAAAAACGTTAGATATTTGCCGCCGGCGCCAGTGGCGCTGAAATCTTGGGGTTTTTCACCGCCACGAGCGCCAAGTGCGTACGCCAGGGTTCACGAATGAGCTTTGGCGTAACTTGGCTCTCGTGTGCGGCCGGCTGAACAGATCGAGTGGCCTTTAATAATTATGTAACGAATGCTGCGTGGACTCTCCTCCAACCTACATCTGATTTCTTTTAACGTCATTTTGAATTAGTCATTAGTTCCCAAATGAACGTTTGCAGAACCGACTCAGTCTTGAGGCGACTGGTGATCACGGGAACCAATATTCTGCAACGCACTGCAACCCACTTGATGCATCTGGTAGCCAGGCTTGTAGTCAAGTCGTTAGGGTTGCACCCAAGTAAATAAACTCCCATAGACAACAGTGATAAATCCTCAAACTTCAAAAATCATTAAAAAATATACAGAACTCTCACAGCTGTACAAGTTGCACAGAAAATTGATGATGAACATGTCACCTTTCATTTTCCTTTCATTTTATGGTAGGGTGACCATTGAATTATTGAGATACTCATTCTCAGCTGATCACCCCTAAAACAAGGTATGGATCACTCCAGTCAAAGAAGCCATTTTCAAAAAAACATCCCTCGGCAAAGCGGCTGAAATAGACCCACTTTCTCACCCAATTGCATCAAAAATAGTCACAAATGGAAGCCCAGAGTCCAGACGGGAGGTCCAGTGCCATATTTCTTCAATCCTTCATTTTCATAGCTCTCACAACTCTCTTATTTAAAATATATTGAGTGCTTAACTTTTATTTATGAGCTCGGCGGACGGATTTTGGCACTATTTACATGGGTGCACCCTTAGAAGTCGCGGTGATCGTCTCTGCTAAGTTTCACGCAACTCTCGCAAAAACAGCTCTATTTTCCTGTGAGACTCCTGGCTATTATATTGCGAGATTTCGGTTCTCGGGACCACTTGAAAGTTGGTCTCGCGAGAAGACGATTTTACCGCCATATCTAGGGACAAATTAGTATGTTTATATGCATCTAGTATATAGTAGAGTAGTGCAGATTGTATTTGTGTGTGGTGCCTGTGTCACAAAAACAGAAAAAGAGGGAAGGGCACAGCCAGTGCCAAAGGAAAACAGGGTGAAAAAGTCACCTTCGATGTCAGACCTTGGTACAAGGACTAATTTACTTCGGACGACTTCCACCGGCCATTGCATTGACTGTTTGCTTGTTAGTTCATCCCCCCTTTTTTTGGTTGTTTCGTTTTTGGGGGTTTTTTTGTTTGCCTAACTGACACATGCTGAATTTTTTGTGCCTGGAACTGACTCAGTTTCAAAAACCTGTTGCATGAAACTTATTTGGACTTTCCGTTTTGTTGTAATTTTTATGATCCATCATGGGTCTCACTAGTTGAGTGTGCGCATCCTTTGGGCCTTGAAGATGGCACCATCCCCGATGAGCGTATGAATGCATCAAGTAGTTTTAGCGCTTACTACCCTGCATCAGCTGGTCGTCTGA
Source organism: Astropecten irregularis (assembly GCA_963971285.1). Classification (NCBI taxonomy): domain Eukaryota; kingdom Metazoa; phylum Echinodermata; class Asteroidea; order Paxillosida; family Astropectinidae; genus Astropecten; species Astropecten irregularis. The sequence continues at coordinate 12,475,952 of OZ020251.1, read as the reverse complement.
ATAACCCAAACAGCTGCTGGCTGACAGATAAGTGGGTACCGAATGGATGGAAGGCCTAAAATAATAATAATAATATAAAATTGTTAATAACTTTAATAATAAATTTCAATTTTTGATGACTCCACGGATTAGTTTAGTTACCCATTATCATACAAATCGGTTGAACCGATTCACAAGGTATTGTATCTTTACTAACGGTTGTATTATATTGTACTTTTGAATTGCCCTTGAACAATGCGACCATGCATGCAACCAGTATAAACAGTTGACGTGAAAATGTGTGGGGGTTTTTTGTGATTGCAAAATTGAGGGATTAAACAATGAAATACATGCATTAATGAAATGAGTAATTATATGCCTAATCATCAAATAACCACAACGGAAACTGTCATTGAAATGTGAACAAAGAGAAAATTGACCGTCGAAACGGGATTCGAGCAGCCGACCCCATCATGAATACCGGAGCATTAGTCATTCATTAAAACTTTCATTAAAAAAATACACTCTTAATCATTTCTCCCAGCAACCATTTGCGTGGATAGTATAGGGCCTAGTTCACGGAGCGCGGGCTAACATGACTTCCCTGATTCTGTGTGACTGCACAGTGTTGCATAGGACTCGATCGTATGAACCTTTTTATCCTTGTACTTACAGCCCCGTGGGATCCTGGATCCAGGTGAACCTGGGTGAACCTACATTGGTGTCCGGTGTTATCACACAAGGTCGTCCCTTTGGAGGTCATTATTGCGTAACGAAGTACAAGGTGGCGTTCAAGAATGATCACTCCTCCGCCCTTGAACACGTGACTGATGCCAACGGTGATATCGAGGTATTCATACAAATCTTTTCAGTCATGTATCATATCTTACTTCCCGGTGCGTTAAAATTAATGAAATATTATGTTTCTCACATCTCACAAGTTCGACCGTGAGAAAAAAAAATGATTAAAACATACTATTACTTGTGCAACTTGAATAAACCGGTATATCACTGTTGTGAAATATATTACTTGTCGATTATTCTTGGAACATGCTTGATTTTGTCGGTTCAAGATTTTTCAAATGAGCAGAAAATTAGCGTAATTAGGCAATTGACTTGACAGGCAACGATTGGTTGGTGAATGGAAAAAGACAACCTATAGGGACTGGTAGCCAGTCTAAGCCTAGCTCTAAACGGTTTTTGACTATGTTAAGGCCTTTTCACACTGCAAGCTTTCAACCCGGGGCGAACTCAACCCGGGGCGGACTCCATTCCCGCCCTGGGTTGAAATTTGATTTTCAACCCTGCGTTCAACCCAGCGTCGTTTCACATTTGCCTCTCGCGAACCCACCTTCAACCCGGGGCGACCTCAACCCAATTCAATTCACACTGCCTTTTCAACCCGGGCCGAAAAATCTCAACCCTGGTCCTGAAGTTGACTTCAACCCGGGTTGAAATCAATCTTGGGGTTGACGCGGGGTTAAAAAGTTTCCTATAAGGCCTTTTCACACTGGACAAAATATCTGTCTGCTGCCGCCTCAGATCAGTAAAACGAGCAGTCGTATAGCAGCGTTACACATTGTACTTCGTGGGAAGACGAGTATCTTAATTCATAATTATAGCTTTATACAAAATTATCCTTATAGTAAATCAGTTTTGTGATCGTTTCTTTATCTTCAGGTGTTTGATGGCAACGTCGATGATGATATCACTCCTGTCACCAATATGTTTGATCAGAGTATCATAGCAGTTGTTGTGCGTGTTGAGCCGGTTGAGTGGTTTGTCTATGCTGCCATGCGACTGGAGTTGCTTGGATGTTACATCACGCGCATGGAGTAATCAAGGAAGAAGTTCAGCAATCAAAAAAGATGATCTCAGACGCGAATTAATGCTGACACAATCGTTATACAGTCATAATAATTATAAGTTGATTTATGTGGTTTTAGAGTAATCTTTGCATTAATGTTTTTAATTTAATATGTATATTGAGGTATATTCATCGCTTTCAAGTACTCTTGCAATTACAAAAGTTACAAAATGAGGTCAGTGACCATGGGCAAATTTCATGGAGCTGCTAAGCACAAACATTTTGCTTAGCACAAACATGGCTTGCCCAATTACGCCTAAAACAAGCCACCATTAAAAATTCCATTTGATATTCATGGTCAGTGATCAAACAACGGCCAAAGAACAATGACAAGTGCTATTCAACACCTGGGATTTTGGTTGTTAATCCTCTTTTTATTTAGACATAAATTTCATGGTAAGCGAATGTCACAGTGTGCTTAGCAGGGCCATGAGATTGGTCCCGAAGTTCAATCCTGATGCAACGCCGCCGGCGTTCTTCATCGACCTGGGGCCAATTTCACGGCAATGCGTAGCATAAAAAAGTTGCTAAGCATGACATTTCTGTCTTACTAAAAACAGGTTTAACAACCAAATTTACATGTGTTGTGTACGTATTGCTTGTGATTGTTCTTTGGCTGTTGTTCACTGACCATGAATATCAAATGAAAATTTTAACGGTGGTTTGTTTTATTGGGCAAGACAGACATTTTGTGCTAAGCAACTTTTTGTGCTTATAGCAGCTCCATGAAATTGGCCCCAGTCGCTAGTGGTTCGGCATCAACTATAGACCTTTCTTTTGCTACGTCACAGCCCGAGTTTTAGCCAACGGCAGCATGGCGGAAACTATGGCGAGCCATCAAAGCCGGGCATAACAAAATAATGACCACAATTTGAACAACTCGTTTCCTAAACGTTGAAAGATATTGCTGAGATGTAATGGAAACAGCACGAGCAATGATGGCATGTATTTTGTACAGCTATGGAAAGTTTGCAAATTATGTTGAATTTGGTCTGTCAAGATGACGAAATGATTTGCCACTTTTGGCCGCCCATAAGTAATGCCAACCAGCACATTAATGTTTGTAAACAAAAGAAAGGTCTATAATTTTTATATACGCGTTGCGTAAGAGGATTGCGCGTAAAAATTTGGTTTCGGCGATCATCTTGCACACACGAGGCGAAGTAAACACGTACACAAACCAGCCATAATACGCATTTAAAATTTTATAATATTTTTTTTCTTTCACGTAAATTCAATATTGATAATTATGTGTTGTATAAAAATGCACAATGTTGAGTAGCTCCAGTGGGTATTTTGTGTGAATTTGTATAATTATTATTGAAGCAAAGAATAAAAACGATATTTGGAGCGAATATCTTTGATAATGGGAGACTTTAGAGAATCGGTCTTCAAGTCAACAGCGCACGCGCACGCAAAATGTGAGCATGCGCACGTTGTTTTGCACGTGCGTACTCGTGCGCGCGTGCGCTGTTGACTTGAAGACCGATTCTCCAAAGTCTCTCATTCCACTTCGTTATAAAACTAAATCTTGGAGTCAAAGAATTTTGCAAGAATAGGTTGGGTGGATATTAATAATTAAGGTAACTTAATTAACTTAAGGTAACGTCAAAACTATTTAAAAAAAAAAAAAAAAAAAAAAAATTAAAAAATTTTAAAAAAGATTATATAATATTTACATTTTTATGTTTTTCACTTTGGAATCAAAATTAAGTATCAAAATTTTAAATTTAGGTCACGATGAAACAATTTTTAAGGTTAACAAAAAATTGTTTTCTTCTATTGATTTGGTATTGTATAAGATTATAGTTTTTTGTTGTGTATAAAACTTACCAAACATGCATGGGGATTTTTTTTTTAATAGAAGTGTATAGGATTGGCGCTCTCTTGTGAATCCCAAACTAGTCTCCGTTGCAATGTTGAAGTGGAGTCCTCAGATCCGAGTACAGAGTACTCTGAGTACTTCAAGGTCTGAGTACTGGGCCGAGTCCGAGTACATTGCTGACGAGTCCAAGTCCTAAGTATCGAGTCCGAGTACATTGCTGTCGAGTTCAAGTCCTAAGTATCGTGTACGAGTACATTTTAAGATCGAGTACAGGGCCGAGTCCGAGTACCAAAGTCCAAGTCCACGTCCGAGTACAGTACCAACGCACAGTGCACAAAATTGCACTTTTGTTTCACGAAGATGTTTATAATTTGATGTTGATCATGTTGTGCCACTCTTCTCAGAAATGAATGTTTTTCAAACCTTTCTAATGACACTGTGCTGCTTACTCCATTTGATACTAAACTCCGTATAATATTATGATCTTCATACTCCCATTGTATAATTAATCGAAAATCGGCAACATTATCACGTGACCGTGAAATTGTAACGAAAACAAAATTTGCACTAAATGGTAAAAAAAAAACGCCCAAAATTCGAGTACGTGGAATCGAGTACGGGCCAAGTACATTTATTTTCGAGTACGGGCCAAGTACATCTTATTTTCGAGTACTTTTAATCGAGTACGGGCCGAGTTGTCTGTACTCGAATACGAGTACGAATACTCCAACACTGCTATGTTGTACACTATAATCATTTCCACACGCCGGAGCGGCTCAGAACCTTCGTGGTCACTACGTTTGTACTTAAACAATACAGAATGTATAGGTGGGCTTTGTCGGTAGGTCGGTGAGTTGGTCATTCGGTCGGTCTGTCATGGGTCAATCTGTCAGTCGGTGGGTGGGTGGGTTATCTCGGTTGGTCCACGGTCGCTCTGTTAGATGGTCGATGTTGTATAATAGGCTTGAGGCATTTCATGTTCATAATTTATTACAGTTTAACTATTCAAGTTAACTTTTGTGCAGAACCATTTTTGTCTTTGTATAGCTTAGGTAGTATCATACTTTGGTTTTGTCAAAGAAGTATAGATTCATGGGCAAAAATATCAAGGAAGATACAGTCACAGTCAGCTGTGAAAAATTCAGTCTCGTATACGGTGCCCACTTTTTGAGAAAATCGTGAAAAACGGCCACAGTATTTCTTAAGTCTTTTCTCTTTTCTCTTTTCTCTTTGATCTTTTAAAAGATCAAAAAGATTTGCGGTCGTTGTTTTACTAATTTCTGGATAAATACACCATTTCAGGCGGAAATATTTTAACGGTATGTTTCTACCACCACCATCTTCATACCGTGTAAGTGATACGCAAATCTGTGAACATTTCTGTTTTGGTTTCTTACCAAAGTATGATACTATCTTTAACTTTATAATTGTTAGATATAGAGATAATTAATATTCAGACTATCGGGTGTCGAAATCACATGCCACTGATAAAAAAAAAACACTGCAATATTAATCAAACTTAGTCTCAGCAAAAATTCACATTGGTAATTTTCAGAAAAGTTATAACACAAACAATGAAATCAGTCGATGGTTACAAATAGCCTTGACTTTCTTGAAAGATTTGGTTATTAATTTGAATAAATACAATAACAAAACAAAAATTATAATAAAAGTTCATTTGCAAAAACAGATAACTCCATTAGAAAAAATTTACTCAATCATGCTTACTTTATATCTATTATGGAATCATGGAATATTTTAGCCGTATAATTTCGACATTATAAAACTCATACATTTATTGCAAACTTAACAAAATGCAGAAAATAATCAAGAATGTATTGGTGTGTCCTTCAATACAAAAAATTAGAAAACATCCATGATGATTATGTAAACTTTTTCAAATTATATACGATATATGATCAATGAATTGTTGTCCTCATGATAATAATAATAAAGGGCATAATAGCGCATTTTAGCAAGATCAAAACGCTCCACATTAAAGTAAACAAGTAAAGATATAGAAAACTGTCGCATGATACACACAGGACTACAAAGACGATGTAAAAAGAACAGTTTTGAGACGTTTGAAAACTGAGATAGATGTGGCGTCCATGATGATTTATGTAAACATTCATAGACCAGCAGTGGAAAAAAAGCTACAAGTTCTGGGTGTATAGGTTAAAGGGATACACCAGCTAATGACCGAAGCCCTTGCTTTGCCTGCCAGGAACAAAAGAGGATAGCAGATCGGAAAGAAATAAGAAGGAACAACACCTAGTCTCTTGAAGATGACTAGGCGTAATTTGACTAAAAGAATACGCGGTTTGTCATTGTGTGGATGGTTTAAAAATGAGACCAAAATTAATAATATCTCCTATAAAAACACGGCTTAACCCAGGAAACAAGGAAAACTGAGATAATTCATCTGAAGAATAAGATCCAATGGTGTACAATCCTGAACGGAATTAATCCACACGTTGTCGTGGATCTATGCTTTTCACACTGTGCAAAATTTCGGGGTTGGAACCGGATCGAAGCCTGAATTTGTTTCAACCCTTTTCACGCTTGAACATTTTTTAACCCCGCGAGTCAACCCGGGTAGGACGGTCTCGCCGGTTCGAAATCTGGGCAGTGCCACACTGGAAGCTTTCAACCCGGGGCGAACTTATTCTCGCCCTGGGTTGAAATTTGATTTTTCAACCCAGCGTCGTTTCACACTTGCCTCTCGTGAAACTCACCTCCAACCCGGGGCGAACTCAACCCGATTCAATTCAAACTGCCTTTTTCAACCCGGGCGAAAGTTTCAACCCGGGGCCGAAAAATCTCAACCCTGCTCCGTAGCAGGGTTGTCAATCTCGGGGTTGGCGCGGGGTTGAACATTTTCCAGTGTGAATCGCCGACGATTTCAACCCCGCGTCAACCACTAGATTTGTCCAGTGTGAAAAGGCCTTGGCGTGTAGATTGCGTGTTTTCGATGCGGTTAAAAAACTTGCCGGGCTGAACCGGAGTGGATCCGGGTCGGTTTCAACACGGATAGAAAAGGAGATCAAAGAGAGACGCACGTATAACGTGGCGCTCATAATTATAGGAAGTTGCATGTGGGTGCACCCTACTAAATAACTCAAAAATCTGATTATCATAATTATTCTGTGTACCCCTCAAATGTTTTTTAAAGTTAGTATCATACTTTCATGAAAAACGGCCACGGTATTTCTTCATTTTTTTCTGTTTTATTTTTTATCTTTTAAAAGATCAAAAAGATTTTCGGTCCGTTGTTTTACGCTTTTCTGGATAAATACACCATTTCAGGCGGACACATTTTAACGGTATGTTTCTACCAGCACCATCTTTATACCCTCTTATTGTTATACGTAAATCTGTTTCTGTTTTGGCTTCTTACCAAAGTATGATACTGCCCTTAATTAAGCAATTAATATTATTGTGCAATTATGACTGGTTATCACATCCTGTGGGTTCAGTGCTTCAGCCTATTGTGGAGACTTAACAAAACAAAAAACATCTGCATGGTAGCAAGTCGGTTACGGAAAAAGGATAATTCGGGGTGTTTTTTTCTTGGGGCAATTATAAATAAATTCAATTTGTTTTTAACCAAAAAATTTAAAGAATTAGGTAGATGAGGGTTCAAACTATATGGTGGCGCAGGAGGGACATCGCACATCACAAATATCTGCAAACATATTTGTGATGTACGATGTTTGCAAATATTTGTGATGTGCAAACATCGCACATCACAAATATCTGCGCATATATTTGTGATGTACGAAAAATCGTACATCACAAATATCTGCAAACATATTTACTATGTACGATGTTTGCACATCACAAATATTTGCAAACATCGTACATCACAAATATGTTTGCAGATATTTGTGATGTGCGATGTCCCTCCTGCGCCACCATAAAACTACCATTTACAGTATTCCACCAAAAACTTTTTTGAACTGTGAAGTTCAGGGATTTTAGACTGAGGTCAATGTGAGTTTATTATTAGTGTGGTGCACCCGGCCACTTGTCGGATTTGTTTTTTCTCGAGTGCGCCCTCTCTAGGTCAACGAGCAATCTGCAACATTGAACGTTCTCCTTCGATCCGCATAGGCCTATGCCTTAACATAATCTTAACAAAAATACATTGAACTTATCCGAAAAATTAAAGTGATTTCAACATTTAATGTACTTAAAGCGATTTTTCATAAATTCGTGTCAGTAACTTATTCAATTTGCAAGTCCATCTGTAGAGACGATGAGGGCGCCCTTCAGTTTGGTCATTCGCCACGGCTATCGTCTTGTTCAACTTCAGTCGCTCTAAAATTGTAAAAATGCTTTACAAAAATCATTGACTGTTTTTTTTTTTATTGTTTTTTTTTATTATAGTTTCATGGCTTCTGACTGCCAAACGAACAAAGATAAATAACTATTAGGGACACCACCAACGTAGCCTGCTGTATAGCTCAAGTTGGTAGAGCGCCTGTACGTTATTCAGGTAAATTTTTCCTCTATTCACCTTTCTATGATTTAAAAATTCAGTCAGTTTCACCTGTGGTTATTATAGATGATTATACTCTTTTTTTTTGTTAATAGGGCTACACAAAACGGAGGATGCAACATCAAAATTAGGTTGACGCCATACTTATTCTTTTTTTTTTTGGGGGGGGGGGACTTGAACTTCTGGTGGAAAATTTGCCCCCCTTTCTTATGAAATAATCTCTTTTTCTTTTTTAAACTACATGTATAGTATTGAGTATTTATTTCATTTCTCGGGAAGGACAAGTTACAAAGCACACGGACCAACAACATTTTCAGTAGAAGAGGACAAAACAAAATACATAGCGACAACATAAGAATCCAATTAGCGCTCGAAGGATTGCCCAAAAGGAAATATTCTTGCCAAAAGGGCTCTCCAGACTAATTGAATGAAATAAATATAAATGAATATAAATAATCATAATTAAGTAGCAAATAAATTAGATAATAATAGATGCAAAAAATATTAAATAAGAAAGATTAAAAACACGTGGAAAGGTTAGTAAAAGGAATGACACCAAAATGTTCAGATTTCATATACATAGCTAGTGTTGATAAAAATTGATAATAGTTGATAACATAAAATCGACCCGCCCCAAATCATTTTTTAACTATATAGGCCTAAGCTGATGGTATTAAAAAAAGGCCATAAAAAAAATTGTTGTATTGGCGTAACCCGCCCGACCCAAAAATATGCCCCGACCGTAAACATTTTAAACCAAAAAAAAAACAAATAAAATAAATAAATAAAAATCGGGAAAAACAAAATTCAAAAAAAAAAATCGCAAATTTGTATGCAGATTAAAAGCTTAAAAAAGGAGCAAAAGATGGAAACCAGACTGGTTAAAGTTGTTATGTCATTTCGTGTCTTTATTTGACACGTCAAATACTGTGATATACAGGGGGAAAAGCATTTAATACCACAGGAAAAATTAAATAAAAAAAATAAAAAATCCGCCAGCCCTACCCTATTTTCCAAACCTCCGTTACGCCAATACAACAATTTTTTTTTATGGCCTAAGCTGATGTTTGACTGTCGTTGATTTTACCATGGATTCCTTCCTCCATGATTTTACCATTCCCCAATTCCAGACAGCCAAAGGTCAGAATTGAATTGGAGCTTCGATTATTAGGTAAACATCAGCTTTAAATGAATGTCTTATTTAAGTGAAGTCAGGTGTGACAGTTTATTGAGGACAACATGCTGGTTTGAGTCAGAATTCTGATGCCTTATAACTCGATCGATCCATGCGCACTGGAGTCTGTACGGCGGTTATAATGAACTATTATAGTTCGACCATGGAGGTAGATTTCTACCTCCATGGTTCGACATATCCGCCTTAATTCATACGTTATCTTTAATCGCAATCCTACGCCAATTCGAACAGAATGTGATCGGATTTGGGGCACATTTTCCCAAGCCGTCCGGGACAATGTTTTTCTTTCTTTTCGATCACAAAAACATGTTTCGGCCGTCAATCACTCTTTACGTGTTTTCGTTTACAATGACAAGCCAACGATAATTGACACATTGTGATGGGGGAGGTCAAAGGTCATGGTTGAGTGACTTCATGGGAAACAAGCCTACGCCGGGAACTACTTTTTTTGGTATAAATATTAAACACATTTCGAGTGTATCATAAAGAAAAAATACGAATAATTATGAAATAAGGTGTTGAACATGTAGTGTGAATTGTGTTTTATGTATCAGGAAAAGATGTGTTGATTGGATAAAATTGCTGGAAAGTGACCGGCGGAAGAATATTAAGATCGCATTTGCCATTGCTAATGTACACAACCTGTCTTGAAGTACGTACATGTACACTGCATACGGTATGCACTGTATGCATGCACTATACACATGCGGTTATGTACAATTTGATATGTGTGCTGGCAGAATCTAGTGGAGTCCATACCTGAATTTACTCCCCATTTGGGCCTTTTTAATGGAACATTATGACACATTGGAGGATGATATCATGTAGGTGACATCTTGGGCTGTCTACAGAGATGGCAAGGCTGTTGATTCTTGTCTTAATATGCTGTTTACGAGCACAAATTCGAGGTAAGTTTTTTTGTTGTCTCCTGTGTGGAATCGGAATCGTATGCTATTGCTGGCTTTGTGCATGCATTATTATTACATGTACACACGCTCGGTGGTCGTACGTACTTTTCAAAGGTAGTTTATTTACTAACTCGGCCTAAAGCCCTATGCAGTTTTATTATCTAATGAACTGAAATTGGCGCTTGTTTGAATATCTGTACCTATCTTAGTTCTTTCTTCATGTTCTTGATAACAGTGAAATGTTAAGCTTGTGAATGTGAGTTGTGGTTAGGCCTACTCTGTCTCTGGTCTGGACAGTGGTCAGTGTGTGCAGTAAAAAGTGCCTCACGATCGACTCGATAATCCAGTTGTGCTGGGATTTTGATCTGTCCACTCAGTACTAGCCCCACTAGTGTGGCACGAATTTTCGCTCAAGCTGCTCCATCCTTAGCCACAAGTCCAACCGCCTGGGACATGTTCGGCTCTGGTTCGCACCCTCTTGTCATCACATTTCACACACTTTCGACATAGGCCTACACAAATGTTCCTGATACCTCGGTCACATTTGCTATAGGGCTAGCGTATGGCGGCCGTTTATACCCAAAATCGAGAGAAACGTGCGGCGGCCGCCGAAAATCTGCTTCGGCCTCAGGGTTGCCGTACGGCACATCCTATTTTTTACAGACCGTAGGGGTGGCCGTAGAGTTATAGCGCGGAGTTATAACTCTTTTCATTTATACATTCGCCTTGGCAATTCGGACCGCCGTAGCCACCCCGTAGAACGGTTTTTCGGTTCCCGCACGCTCGATGCACGCTATCCGTAACATTTTGGAAACTTTGCATTGAAATGGCCATCGTGAAAAATCTGTATGTGTATGGCAAACCCCTCATTATCATACTCATTGTATGCTGCGGGGGCTTTGCAGCAAGATTGCGTCTTCCATTTTGTCAGCGGCCGCCGCAGGGTCACCCTAAGGCGACCGTGCGTGATCACTTCAAAGGACGTAAGGCAGCCGCAGGTTTTTTTCTCCCCATAAATTAAAAATATGCCGTGCGGAAACCCTAACAATGTGACTGCTGCAGTGTGTTACCGTGGAAATACTGCAGCGACCCTATACTTGTTATTGGCCGTAGATATTTTAGAATCCACGGCGGCCGCGGCAAATGTGAGCAAATGTGACCTAGGCATTCTAAAGTGTCTCATCTTCCCAATGATATAGGCCTATTATTCGAATGATTTCAATCTTGTATGAATTCATATATTTTTCGGTCATTCACCGGTGCTACACCGGCGCCATTAATGGCACCGGTCGCGCACCAGAGCCGAACATATCCCTCGTAAATCAGGCGGTTGGACGTGTGGCTAAGGATGGAGTGGCTTGAGCGAAAATTTGTGCCACTAGTTAGTGGGGCTAACTCGGTACAGGCTACATTGAATATGGTCTCTACAACTTGATCTTCACATTATTACAGCCAAACCAAGTGGGTCTACACTGTTCATGTATGTAGCTAGCATCAATCATGTCAATTGACAGTGTTTGTAATTTGTATGTATGCTCGGATTTTTACTTTTTGGCTGTGGAAGCCTTGCTGAGGGTGTTGCTCTGACCAGTATCCTTGCGAATATCAAATCATGCATTTACTCTCTGTGATTTCCAAATGGATGTTACATAAAATATGCGTAATTTTAGAGGAGGTCTTGACCCCTGTCAAGAATGGCATTGGACCAGTGCGATCTGGATACACTTACACAACAAGGTATCCGTGCATTCTTGACAAGTTGGCATCGATGTGATATTTTGTTTTCGCACGGGACCCTCGTTTATCGTTCTCATGTAAAATGGGCATAATAACCCCCTAGGGGCATTGTACTGTGACCATCCTGAATCCTCCACAATCCTCCAATTGTCATACTTTAAAAAGTGCATTCATCCTGAATCCTCCACAGTCCTCCAATGATTTCACTTAAACTCAAAATGAGAGGTACCTGAATCCTTCAGAATCCTTCATTGGCCCTACCTCAAAAATAGCGTTTATCCTGAATCCTTGCCACTCCTCCAGTGGTCCTGACTTGGAAAATCACATTATATCCTGAGTCCTCCGAAATCCTCCAAATCTACCATGAGGATTTTGGAGGATTCTGGAGGATTCAGGTTGCAGAAGACGGGACTTACTCTTACAGCGATGTTTTGTTTGGCACCTCCATGAGTTTGGAAGACTCTTCACCATGATTCCATTTGTTTACCAGGGTAAATTTTTGGTATGAGCTTGCTTTATTAAAATGTTTGGCAGTCAGAATTGGAGAATCTGGGTCTAGTTTTACCCAGGTCAACCATTAACTCTCGCTGGTACCCTTGCTAATGTTGAGCTGTCTTCACCGTTGTTTAAAACTCCACAAACCTATGGCTAAAACCATACATTCCACATTGCTTGGGTAACCGTGATCATTTTCTGCTGACGCGCTGTCGTAAGCATTCTGCACAAATTCCTTGCTAACCGTAACCCAACAAAATCTGCTACCGTAAGCAAAGAATTTTTGCTAACGATAACGAATTCCATGAAATTGGGCCCTGATAAGGTGCTTTGTCACACATGGCAGGAGGAATTGAGAACCTGTGTGGGTGGAGTTTGCCTGATGCTTGAATGAGCCTTAAATATGATTCTACATTAGGTTGAATGTTCACACTGAGCTGAGGCAGAGTTAGGCTGTCTTTCCATATTTTTTTATGAGTATTTTTTTCTTCTTATGCTACGCTTTTTGCAAAAAAGTTGATCATTATAAAAAAGCTAGCAACCCTTTCCATGTGCGTGTCTGTCGGAAAGGGTCTTATAATGCTTCTTTATAATGAGCAAATCTTTTTTGCGACGCGACACAGTCGCACACGCAACATTGCAGCAACTTGCAGGCATAGTTTTCCTCGAATTTACTCTTTTTTCCTTCTTCACACTTACGCCATTGCTGTACAATATACAAAGTATGGTGATGATTGGAATTTCAAGTCCAAGCAGTATAGCACTGTGATTTTTACTGTAAAACCTTTACTTGTGTCCCTTCGCTAAAGTACTGCATTGCACCTAAAATAGAAAAAAAGGAAATAAAATCAATTACATGTTGGCCCTTTTGACAGACCTTTCCAGCTTTTAAGTTTCTGTTAAAAAAAAATTCCAGGTCTTCCGGGATCAAGTTGAAATTCCACAAAATGTACTATGCATTGTAATGGGTTGCCTGGTTTGTGTAAAGTTGTGAAGTGTCAATCATGTCTAGGCCATTGCATTTTCTTTAGTCACATTGATTTATGTTGCGGGGGAGAAAGCACAAATAGAACCTCCCACATATTTGATTGCTGGTGAAAATTTTTTTGTTCTGTTTTTTTTTTTTTTTTTTTTCAACGGAGGCACGAACGGGGCAACTGGTGTCCTTGGACTTGCCTCCTCGAAAGGGTAAGGTAAACAAATCTCCCGCACTTGGCCATTTGTTCACCTGACTAGATGTTAGATCAGATAGTTACGAACAAAAAAAATCCACCTGTATGAGGAAAATTTGATTGATTGGTTTTTGTGAATGGGCGGACAATAGGAAAGTACATGTCCTCACACCTGTTGATTCGGGAAGGGGGGAGGGGGGGGACAGAGGCGAGCTGTGTTGAAGTCTTTTCACAAAAGAAATTTCATATTTTGTTGTTGTTATCGTAGAGTGTTATGATTGGGTTTACACGCTCGCCTTGATAAACTGAATCTGGGATTATGTAGTGGTGGAGCGTTTTGTAAACTGGCATAGTACTGTGTGTTGCAGTGTATGCCATGATACATGCAGTTTTGCACGCTAAGCGTGAACTTGTGAACTTGCAGTACCAGTCCAAATTTGGGATTGCAGAAAGCGGAAAGTTCCATATAGGCTAGGGCTGTGCATTCTACCCGGGTACTCGAAACCCGACCGAAACCATCGAGTACCCGGCTCCATTTTTTCGATTCTATTACCCGTAAAAAAATAACAAACATGCCCTTTTTCATATAATACATCACTGACCTACAAAATTGGTAGTTTTTAGCAATGTCAAAAGCAGATTATTTACCGGAAATCTGTACCGAAGCCGGCAGCGAGCCACATATCGACGCAGTCCGGACACTATCTACGGTACCGGACAACGTGACGCACCCAGGCCGCGATGTAGGCCAACATGTACCAACCAAAAATCCTACCGCGTACTGCAGATCATCGGAACCGACCGAGCCTACACCGTGCACACACGTAGTACGTACGGTGTGTATAGTATGTAGTCTTTCTGCCCACACGTGGTCGAGACTGTGCACGTTGTTTTGACATCGTGGCTATTACGTGTGGCCGTGTGTGGGGCGGATACCAGTCATGGAACATTCGAGATTACCATGCTGACCATGTGCACAATGCATCGTGTTTACGTCTTAATAATGCTTTCTTCGCCCTAGGAATTTTTCTCACGTTATTTCTTAAGATCTAGCACATGTACGTGAAAAGTGTGTTTCTTCTAATTGGCCAACTGGACAAAATTACTGACTGAAATTCAAGTAAGATTTAGCTGATCAGGAAAATGCGATTTACGGGGTGGTCAGAATATTTTACGGGGATCACGCAACGAAATAACAACCCTGACAATGCATTCATCGTGTTTGATGTCGGTGTTCGATGTCGGAAAAAAGATTTTGCTTGGCCTGTCATGTCGGTAGAAATAGCTAAAATTCAGCACCCCTAAAAATAGCCGTGTGTTTTGGGGAGGGTCTGGTAATTTTTGAGCACGCCTGGCTCGGAGCCCACGGTACTCACCAACGGCCATTTATGCAACATACTTCCGGGTTCTTAATTTCTTATGTTTTATATTATATCGCGGGTACCCGGGTACCCGCCCGTTTGGGCAAAGGGTACTCGGGTCCAAAATTACCCGTGAATGCACAGCCCTAATATAGGCCTACATGTAGTAGGGTCTATAGGCCTAAGTAATGTACTGTGCATGTTAAATGTAGCATGCTTACAATCTTATAACTGTACATGCAGGGTCTGCAGTGATTTTTTTTTATTTGCCCCAAATCAAAAATAATAATAGGGGCCTATCGCAAATTGAAATTCACAGACACAGGAACGCTACAACTTGATTCCAAAGATCACCATTCAGATTACAAGATGATCAAACGAAAAATGAATGAACAAACAAAATAATGAATACACTTACCCTAATTAACGGTATAAATTCAGCGAAAACATTGTACATTTGACGTATGCTCGCGATCGTTTCGACTTCGAATTCACGTACCAGACCGCATGGGCAGCCATTTTGTACATCCATAGCCTTGATCCAAGACGTTCGATCGCTGTTCATAGTGCGCCCTCACACGACTGATTCACACCATCACAATTACGTATGTCAAAAAAAACGTTTCTAAAGTATTGCAAGGACCAAGACAAGTCTATTAATTCCAACCGTAACAAACGATGCGTCGTACACAGCACACCGCGTGGTCGCTGTGTAGTCACTGTGCGATCGAGATGTATATGTGCCGTTGAGTGAGCTCTGTTGCCCGTGTACGCTGTGTATTTTCTACGCTACAGTATGACAGTGTTTCGGCACTTTATGACCGAAAAGGTGGACTTTTTCTTTCGCTTTTATCTGCATATATCTGGGCGCCTTTTGCAGTTATTACAAAGTTCTACAATTTTCAGTCATGTTGTATAATAAAATATGACTGGAAAATAAAGATTTTATGTTGTCATCTTAAAAATCCATTTTCCGTTTCAAGGAGCCGATTCCGTGAATTCCGTCCGTTTTCCGCGATCGTGGAAAATCAGTGGCCCTATATTGTACCTTTAAAAATACAACATCCAGAACTCAAACATTTTTTTTTTAAATGGCCTTGGCCCAATATGGGATGCCATGGCCCAATATGGGATGCCATGCATGTTACCAAATGTGCATACATGTACAGCGCTCTCCCCCTCCCTCCCTATACTTCCTTCAACACCCACTGACAGGTGCTCACATTTTCCTCATTTCTGCCTGGCATGTTTTTTAAGGGGAGGAATGGATATCTAGGGGTTAGGGATATGTTGATGATATTCACTAGTCTGTAATATATATATACAAGTTAACCCTCAGTCACCAGTCAGGTCCCCCCACCCTCCCTCCCTCCGCTAGCCTTGGTACCACACCTTAGTATCACCCCAGCCTTTAAGCCCATTAACACCCTGGGACAGGATTTTTTTCTGTCCCGTTTTTTTTTTGAGGCAGAGCTTGGATGCTGGGACTGACTGCCTGCCCAGTCTGTGGTGGGAATATTAAAAAAAAATATTTTAAGGAGGTAGTAGAGATTTGTCTGTGGCCATTAATCCCTTAACAGGTTTTCACACTGAAGTTGAGCAGTGCACTGGAGCATGAGCAAGAGGGATGACTGAGTGGGCCTGTCCCATCTTCTCTGGCCAGTGCTCCGTAACTGTGTAAAGGCTGGCTCATACTCTCTGCGTTTACGCATGCCCAACGCACATTGCCAATGTCATATTGAATGATCATACTCTGCCATCTTTCAACTCTCCGGCGAATGTTGAAATATTTTAACTTTTCTGAATTACGTATCAAATACAAAGGGTAGTACTGGCATGTACATGTACACGTATTCTCTGAGTTTACGCACGCCCAACGCACATTGCCAATGTCACATTCAATGATCATACATGTACATGTACATGCCATCTTTCAAGTCTATGTGTGTACCGTACGCATCTGGCGCATGCTGAAATATTTTAACTTTTCCAAATTACGTAACAAATACAAAGGGTAGTACTGGCATATTACTCTGAGTTTACACACGCCCAACGCACAATGCCAATGTCACATTCAATGATCATACTCCAGGCCTTGAATTTGGATATTTAATTTAGTTCTTGTTCATACTACTGATTCTGATGGGATCTTGTTCACACTGATGATTCTGAATTTGATGGGGTCTTGTTCACACTACTGATTCTGATCTTGTTCACATTGCTGATACTGATTCTGATGGGATCTTGTTCACACTACTGATTCTGATGGGATCTTGTTCACACTACTGATTCTGATCTTGTCCACATTGCTGATACTGATTCTGATGGGATCTTGTTCACACTACTGATTCTGATGGGATCTTGTTCACACTACTGATTCTGATCTTGTTCACATTGCTGATACTGATTCTGATGGGATCTTGTTCACACTACTGATTCTGATGGGATCTTGTTCACACTACTGATTCTGATCTTGTTCACATTGCTGATACTGATTCTGATGGGATCTTGTTCACACTACTGATTCTGATGGGATCTTGTTCACACTACTGATTCTGATGGGATCTTGTTCACACTACTGATTCTGTTGGGATCTTGTTCACACTACTGATTCTGATGGGACCTTGTTCACACTACTGATTCTGATGGGACCTTGTTCACACTACTGATTCTGAATCTGACGGGGTCTTGTTCACACTACTGATTCTGATGGGATCTTGTTCACACTACTGATTCTGATGGGATATTGTTCACACTACTGATTCTGATGGGATCTTGTTCACACTACTGATTCTGTTGGGATCTTGTTCACACTACTGATTCTGATGGGATCTTGTTCACACTACTGATTCTGATGGGACCTTGTTCACACTACTGATTCTGAATCTGACGGGGTCTTGTTCACACTACTGATTCTGATGGGATCTTGTTCACACTACTGATTCTGATGGGATCTTGTTCACACTACTGATTCTGATGGGATCTTGTTCACACTACTGATTCTGATGGGATCTTGTTCACACTACTGATTCTGTTGGGATCTTGTTCACACTACTGATTCTGATGGGATATTGTTCACACTACTGATTCTGATGGGATATTGTTCACACTACTGATTCTGATGGGATCTTGTTCACACTGCTAATTCTGATTGGATCTTGTTCACACTACTGATTACATGAAATAATTAATAAATTGAAGAAAATCAAAACAAAATTGCAAAGGAAGAAGCAACAAAAACAAAAATGTTTTACAAATTGGCAAGATGCCGACGTGTAGTTCGTGATCATCATCTACCTGTTTTATTTGATTATTTCTGTCGCTAGTCATACACATGTTGTACACGTATACATATTGTAAACATGTACATTTTTACCTTGGAGTGCTGCTGACATGGTTTCAATCAGCAATTGGATTAATAAAGGGCCGGTTGGTAATTTGTGTCCTTTCCATCTTGTCCCTTCTCACCTTCATTGTTGATGGCATTGAGCTGTCATTTTCTCTTGCCTTGTGCACAACATGTTTACCGGGCACTTGTACAGTACAACAGTATGTTGGCCTACTACATGGGAAAGTAGTTAAAAAGCAGTGCACCAATGTACTTTTGCTTTGACAGCATGTAAAGCAATCAACAGATGCTGGACACTTTAGAGTTTTGAAGCGCCACATTTTTTTAGCTAAAATTTGGATATTTTTTTTTTTTGAGAGCACCAGCGCAACCAGTTTTGTACTGTGGGGAGCGGCAAGGTTACCAGTGGGCTTTTGAAGTTGATAAACCGCATCGATCTGACGTGATTCGTCTACACAAAATGCACTTTTACGGTACAAGTTTCTCGATCATTCCAGATGATAATGCCATATATAAGCCTGACAGACGCTGAATTGGTGGAGATAACATTTGACACTGTATTTTGCCGGTGCAATCCAGGGGTCGATTCACTAACATTTTGTGATCATCGCTAAAGCCGAAAATCCATCGCGTAACGGAATGTATTCGATCGCTAAATTTGCGTAGCAATTTTCCGTTTTGTTCTACTCTTTTGTTTTAATATTTAGGGAAACAAATATAAAGGGTGTATTCTATAAATAGCTCGAGCACGGAGCCCTATTTGTAAGACTAACAGGGCAATCCACTGCAGTTTTGTTTTCCTATATCTTGATATTCTGGGGCCAATTTCATAAAACTGTTAAGCACAAAAATTTGCTACTTAAGCATGACATTTCTGTATTAATAAAAACAGGGTTAACAACCAAATTTCCACGTGTTGTGTATCACTTGTGATTGTTCTTTGGCTGTTGTTCGCTGACCATGAATATCAAATGGAATTTTCAATGGTGGATTGTTTTATTGGGCGAGACATTTTTGTGCTAAGCACATTTTTGTGGTCATTACACCATACCAATTTGTGCACCTTTTATGATAGTGGTCTCTGTACATGTACATGTACACGTGTACTTAGTATGTACACTGTATGTTACTTTGATTACTGTGCTCCAAGAATAACCATTTTGAAATGTTGAAATATGAAATGTAGGGCCTACTGTACAGTATGTTCTGGATACTGTAGGGTCCTATAACAGTACAAAACAGTACCCTACACTTTGTGGTACACTACTGTGGTTACTGTATGCTGTACTGTACACAGTAGGGCCTATACTGTACATTGAATATTAAGCCCTTTATTATTGACCAACTGTACTGCATTGTGCACTGTAGGGGCTGATAATGCCCCTCCATTGTCCAGCATGTTGTGTTGAGGTCAAATCTGACCAGGCCTTCTAGTATCTGACCTGCTGTGCTGGACTACATTGCATCTCTGTCCACACAGTGGTCAATGGCCAGACATGTTGGACAGCACACAGGCCTACAGTACATCAGTTTGGGTGGAGAGCATTTATTTACACATGTACTGTACATGCGCACAATTTCATAAAACTGTTAAGCACAAAAATTTGCTAAGCATGACATTTCTGTTTTAATAAAAACAGGGTTAACAACCAAATTCCCACGTGTTGTGTATCAGTTGTGATTGTTCTTTGGCTGTTGTTCGCTGACCATGAATATCAAATGGAATTTTCAATGGTGGTTTGTTTTATTGGGCGAGACATTTTTGTGCTAAGCAAATGTTTGTGCTAATGCTAAACAGTTTTATGAAATTGGCCCCAGTGTGCATAATCTCCAGACATGACTGAGCGTTTGCAAATATTGAGTCCTTAGATACAAATTTCCAGTTTTCTCTCATAATAAGTCAAGTTAGGAAATTAATAGCACTGCGCACTTGCGCTAAAAATAGCACCGAACCTCAGACAAACATTGCAACCGGCCATTCAAACATGTGGTGAGTGGGGGTACAGTATGTGTGCGCACTTGCATACGTGTATGGTGTGACGTCATTAGTGCGGAACGCTATTGGAGTTTCACTCTGTGTACTCAATGTACACACATGTAGGCCTGTGTCTGTACATGTGCTTGTAAGTTGTAGGCCTAAATTATAAAAAAAAAGCAATGGTTCTTAATGAAGAAAATAGGAAGTCTGTGGAAGCATTGTGCTAATTTATGAGTTGATGTGGTTCTGGAAAAAAAAACTCAGAGGAACTACTGTACATAGTAGGGCTGTAAGTTTACAAATAATTTTGTAACTGGTTACCCGTATGTTTTTCGGTTACTGTTACGATTACCCGTATACATGTAACAAAGAAAAACAAAGAAATAGTTAGTTTGGGTCTTTTAGGAACTTGGTTGACAACATTCTTTTATCACAACATTTGGCAGTGGTAGACATAGCAAAATGTTTGGCCTTTGCTTTGCATGTAAGCCTGCTGGTCCAATTTTTAAAAGATCATTGACTTTTTTCTTTGTGAACTCTAGAAGTGTCTATGTTTCAAAAAGAAGAGGCCATTAAAAAGATACTTTTCGATTAACCTAACTGGGAAAATGTACCCGGGTACCCTTTTGACCAGTCGGTTAACCGGATACAAACTGCAGCCTTAGTACAATATAGGTAGCTGAACGTTACGCCTACTGAATGTTGAATGTGTAGATGGAAAAAAGAAATAATAATAAAGGCCAAGATGCCTTGTAGAAAACCAAAGAAGTTCAAGGGCCCTGACATTATACAGTACACAATAAACATACATGTACATGTACATGAAGATTGCACATTTCAAAATGATGGCTTGACTAAATTCGAAGAAGCCAAAATATTACAGAATTTAACCAAATTGTCCAGGGGTTCTCTCCACAGGATGCATGTTATAAGGGGTACTGACCTAGAGAATTCCTGCTGAGACCAGTGAATGAACCAGGCTGGTCTATAGTTAGTGAATAGTCCTCCCTAGTGCATTTTACAATGTACTGTATGAGCTACAGTGTAGCTAATGAGCCCATTGCATAATTGGCTCCAGTGGTTTTTCACCTTTTGTGCCATACTGTTAGTCCAGGATTATCCGCTGTTCCCTGTGCTGTACAGTCTTGCTTGTCCTGTAGGCCTACTACATACATGTGCACTGTAAAAAAAAAATGGCAGAGGTACAGTGAGGCCTAGGCTATATGCTGTAATACTGCTGTGCCGAACTCAAATGATTAAAGCTGGGCTCCAACGATTTCGAAAAATAAGATGTTCACGTAAAATTGTGTTCACTTAGCTCCAATTAAGGTAAACATATAATAAACCCTCACTTTTCGAAGTTTCTTGATGTGAATTTTAAGCCACCTTTTACCGTTCCACATTCGCCAAGAATGATAAATTTTCTCTCGACTTTGCCCGTTTTTGGTTCATTTACATTTCATGAATATTCATGTTTTCCTCAAGTTGGTGACGTAGAAGAGGGGATTCGCTTTCCTTATGAATATTTATACACAGTGTGTTGCATATTACATACCCACACGCAATACATGCACTCCAACCATTTCGAAAGTAAAATGGTTGAAAATGATACATATGGCGACCATCCTTGGTAGGAATACAGCATCGATGAAGAATCAATGTACCAATCAGATATTAATGATCATTCGGGCAGTGATTCGGACAGTTTTAGCATACAAAAACCGCACGTACACAAAACTCATTGGAAATCCCATACAACTCCCGCGCACCGAGGGGATTCGTTCGTGGACCGTACCCCCTCGATTACGTCACACATTGACATGAATTTAAATAGCGCCACCCACGGCCAGTTTGGGTAAATAGTCCCAAGAATTGACAATTACTATCAAATTTTATTTCCAATATTACTAAATAATGAAAAAACAACAGCCCCGTTGTATATTATGAGAAGGTTCTTATATGTCTTATAAACGAGGATTTGTATTTGTTTCATTTTTTTTACAAATCGTTATTCTCCATCTTTAATACATTTTCAAGTTTGGCACGGCAATAACACGGCATTTTGCGTGAATTTGGCTCAGCAAATTGAGTTCGGCACGGCAAGCTCTTTGGCTCGACAGGGTCTGCCGAGCTATCGGTACTGGTATTCGGAACGGCAGTGGCACAACACTTTGGCAATTAAACTCGGCGTTTAGCGCAACTGCCCCGCTACTGCCGTAGTATTGCTGCACTCATTTGATTTAAGTTCGTCGCGGCAGTAGCCAGCGTATAGCTTTGGTGTAATGGGTTTCTACATGTTCAAGCCTGGAAATTAACGGAGGCTATGGAGGCCATGGCCTTCGTTGCCCTGGTTCTTGGCCTTGGTGCCCCTTCAAAATGTTTCCAAAGACATTATGATTTTCCAATGGAAGTGCCCCTTGCAATGGAAAATTGGCCTTGCCCTCACCAAACCTTATTTCCAGCCGTGCACGTTACATGTACAGTACCTTGGTGAATAGAATTGTAGAAGTACCTATTTTAAGGTAATAATGAAGACCATTTTTTTTTTACCAGAGTGTGGTACTGGTTGGATGGATGAGCAGCCACTTAATGCGTTTTTAAGCACATCGCTTGATGTACACTAGGTGTTGTTGGAATTTCATAATGGACGCAACAATGAACATAATGGACGTTGAACGTCAGATATAGAAATACATGTGTACATGTATGTGACCAAAAAAAATCCTTAATTTGGAAAGTACTTTTGCTCTTGCCTGTTCGCTTGCTGTTGCTGTTAGCATTTGTGAGGCTTTGCTCACCACTTTGCCCCCAGAAATCCCAAAGCGAAACAACTCTGATTGTCTTTTTTTTTTTTTTGTAGAGTGTGTGTACGATCTTCCGCAGGTTGTAGGTTTGAATCCTGCTCCAGTCAATTTCCTTTCGTCACCATTCAACATTTGACATTTTCTCTCTGTTTCCCTGTTTTTTTTTTTTTTTTCCTTCAAGCCTTACCACCGGAGCTGGTGTTTGCAAATCGCAAGGACATCCGCATCCTGACCTTTGGCGCGTCCAACGACACCGGCAGCGATCTGGTCACCACGTCCAGGGTGGTCATCCGGGACCTGCAGGACGCCGCGGCCGTGGACTACCTCTACTCGGAGCAGCTCATCTTCTGGACGGACGTCAGCATCATGATGATCAAGCGGACACGCTTCAACGGGTCCCAGATCGAGGAGGACGTGATCTCGACCGGTCTGAAGGAGCTGGACGGGCTGGCCTGCGACTGGGTCGGCCGGAAGATATACTGGACTGACACGGAGACCAACCGGATAGAAGTGAGCGAGCTGGACGGGCGGTCCAGGAAGCTTCTCTACTGGAAAAATCTGGATCAGCCTCGGGCCATTGTCCTACATCCGGAGAGAGGGTCAGTATATTTTGTCTCGTTTCAAATTTCTCTCACTGAAGACGTTTTTTGTTACCTGTGAAACGTGCAAGGCATCTCTGCTGATGCAGCACTCAGTAACTAT
Source organism: Astropecten irregularis (assembly GCA_963971285.1). NCBI lineage: Eukaryota > Metazoa > Echinodermata > Asteroidea > Paxillosida > Astropectinidae > Astropecten > Astropecten irregularis. Next base: position 12,452,076 of record OZ020251.1, on the reverse strand, counting down.
CTCCTGAAGTACATAGAGAGGAAACGTTAAAGGTGTAATACATGATTTGTAAAGGTCATAGAACGGCACTCATACTTTGTCTGATCCAGCTTGTATACATATGAAATATGTGAAAATCTCAGCTCAATCGGACATCTGAGTCATGAGAAAATAGCGAAAAACTAACGCAATTTTTCTTGTAAAATGTAAAGATTGGGTTTGATCTTACCCCGAGATCAAAACTGTTTTCGGTCTCTGTTTGACTAATTTCTGGACAAATACACCATTTCTCTGGAATTTTCAGTCGGAAATATTTTATCGGTATGTTCAAAGTATCTGTCAATCTCCCCAATTGAATGTATCAACTTGCCCATTCTTACTTTCCTCAATCAGAATCTGAATGCTATGGATGAAATCATGAAACCCCACATGGCATGTGTGTCAAATGTAGTGAATGAAAATATTGAACTGTTTTAGCACTTGTAGACATATAGACAGCTCTACATGTAGCATACATTGGTTTATGGAACATTGTCCAAGTTTGACTCATTAGGCCTGCTCAGTTTGTTCAAATCCCCTTTGTCAGTTAAGCATAATTTGTTTTTGCAATAGGGGCCTACATGTACAGTATATCAATCAAACTCACAAAACTTTGTGCTTCCCTGAAAATTGAAAGTTTTATAATGGGAGACTTTTGGAGAGTCGGTCTTGAGTTGCTTGCGCAATTGTGAGCATGCGCGCGTTGTATTGCGCGTTCATGCGCTTGCACTGTTGACTCAAGACCAACTCTCCAAAATTCTCCCATTCAATGTAAGGACTGTGATGAAAATGACAGCCTGAAATACAGTGTGTAAATGTACTTATTTTACAGACAAAAAGTTGAAATATTCACCAACAATTCAATTTGTAGGCCTGCAGCGTACACCAAATTGTACAACATTTGGTAGGCCTACATGTATTTGTACAAATGTAGGCTTGTAGAAAGTCAACTCCTAAACCTCTACTGCCTCCATCACAAACATTGTACTAATAAACATGTCAGTGAAGATCCTGATCCCCCTTGTCAGCTTGATGAAGCTTCATTCATGGTCTTTGTCCAGGGACATAAACCCTAGAGCTTCCTTACGAGGCAATGCCAGGAAACTGTGAATGGGCCTTCCCCGCCTTAATTACATTGTACATGTACATGGAAGCTGAGCCTCTACTACATCGGACAGTTTGTGGTTTGTTCTCCTCCCGTACTGAACATTATGGCCTACTGGTGGTACTTGAATTAGGGGCCAATTTCATAAGCAGAACAATTTTGCCTAGCACAAAAATGTCTTGCCCAATAAAATAAACCACCAATGAAAATTCCATTAGATATTCATGGTCAGCGAACAACAGCCAAAGAACAATCACAAGTGATACACAACACATGGAAATTTGGTTGTTAACCCTGTTTTTATTAAGACAGAAATGTCATGCTTAGCAAATTCTTGTGCTTAACAGTTTTATGAAATTGGCCCCAGTAGGCCTACTTGAATACAGGTGCACAGTATGCACCATCGGGCCAAAGTAAAGAGCTTCCTTATTATTTAACTTGGCCCTTTCACATGCTACGAAGAATCTCAGGGTTGTGACAAACCCTCCGATTTTGGTGAAAGAGATTGGCCTTTTGACTCTGTGAGATTTTCTCAGATATTGAATAAAAAACTGACATCGACTACAGTATATTTACAGCGCGATTCTGATAGGTGAAACATACTGTAACAAAATGATCAGGACCCCCCCCCCCCCCCCCCCCCAAGGCATGCAATTTTTCCTCGGATCAGCTGATTTCCTCTTTTTTCACTTCACTCTTATGCCATTGAAAAGTGAAAAACACTGTATAACATAAAATGTGGTAAAGATTGGAATTTCCTCTTTTTTTGGAAAGTGCAAGTTGCATGCCTGCCCCCCCCCCCCAAGCCAAGGAAAGTACTGATACTACATGAAGGCTCAATTGTTATTCAACTGAAACTCAAACTAGTGTACCTAGGTGTACTGTAGGCCAACAGTGCACACATGATAAATAAATTAATTTTCTGTTATGGTGAAATGCTTAAATCTTCACACGGATTTCACCAATCTTGTCATTTGTACAAAAGACTGGAAAATTAGCCGTCATGTTTTCTTGCTACGTCTGTTTCCCATTGCAAACTGTTGCAATACTTTGCATAAATTCTACCCCTTGTGTGTTTGTGTCCAGTGTGCTGGAACTTGGAAGATACTGTGTCCCCCCTAGACCAAACAAATGCAAGACAAGTTTAAACTTCACCGTACTCTACGCATGTACTGTATTGTACAGTGTGGTGCACTATGAATTTTAATCATAGAAGCTGTCACATGCGATTGTAAGTTAATTCATCATATGGTTTTTTTTTTCTGAGCTCAATGGGCTGTGCACTATACAGTGCAAGCTGGGCAGTGCACACAGAGCTATGGATGACACAGGGGGGTAATGCTTGGCAGCCATTGGCACTGTGGATAGCATGCCATGACCCATCACATCAAAAGTTCATATTGCTGGGTCAGTGTGTGTACAGTGAACTGTGGTGTACCATGGTGGACGTTATTAACACATTAGAATGGGGGAAATTTCTGCCATAGTGGGTCTGTGACAGTATTGACCATACAAGACCATAATGAAGCCCAGGGGCCAATTTCATAGAGCTGCTAAGGCATCAAAATTTGCTAAAAGGTACATGTAATTGTCATACTGTAATTGTAATTTGTCAAAGAAGATTCATGGGCAAAACTATTAAAGGAAGAAACAGTAACAGTCATCTGTGAAAATTTCAGCTCCATACGGTGCCCACATTAGTAGAAAATAGGTACAATATCATACTTTGATTTTTATCAAAGAACTACAGATTCATGGGCAAAATACATGTGACATACATGTATCATTTGAGAAGATAAAGAGTCATCAGAAAATTGTCAGTCCCATACGGTGCACACTTTTTGAAAAAACAGTGTAAAATGGCCATGTCTTAAGTCTTTTCTCTTTTATTTTTGATCTTTTAAACTAAAAGATCAAAAAGATTTTCGGTTGTTGTTTTACTAATTTCTGGATAAATACACCATTTCATACCCTGTAAACTAAGTTATAGGCCTACGTAAATCTGTAAACATTTCTGTTTTGGTGTTTTACCAAAGTATGATACTACCTTTAAAGTAGGCCTACATGTTGGGCTTGTCTAGATTCTAGAAGTGTTTTGATCACTTTGCTGGCAAGCTGAAGCTGAGGCAATCCCACTCTTATGCTCCGAGTATTTACACAGTGCTGAACCAAAGTAAACATCTAGGCCTACTACAATCTGTAGGCCTATGGACAGCCTGAACTTGGGCCCCTGTTTCCCAGCAGTGTACAGTACATTGTACACCATGCCTCAGTACATTGTGTAGTGTGTGTGTGTGTACATACTGTACAGTGCATGCCAGAGTTTCTAGCAGAGACAGCTTGACGCATGATTGACAGCCCCTGATATACAGAGGAACCTGCATGGGTCAAAGGTCATGTTTGTTCAGGGCCTTCCAGCCCCAATAGCTGGCAATTGCCCTACCTCCCCCCCCCCTAAACTCAACCACTTCTCAACAAGTTAAAAAAAAAGCTCTAGGATTTGTTTAGACAGACAGTGGATTGGTTCAGTCTGACATGAAGGGAGAAACTGGCAATCGGTCTTGGGTTTAGGGTTTCCATTCTTCTCACTCCAAAAAAAAAAAATCCAAAAAAGAAAGAAAGGGGGGCCTGGCACTGGCAGCAAAACTGATGTTGTCAAAGAGTACTAGAGGTTTTTGTGGATAGAAGGAAAGAGCCTTGGTCCCCCCACCACCCTCTTTGCCCCATCAGACCTGTTTTGTGTGTGTGTGTGTGTAGTAGAGACATTGTCCAAGTCATGTACATGTAGGCTTAACAATGAACCTAGTCTTGCATGATATCATTCACACTGACACATTCAGATATTTTATACATTATGTGTGTAGGACTAGGACCTACAGTTTTGAGTTTTACCTGGGTTGTGGGGCTAGGGAAGGCCGGTCCATTGTGTGGTGGTTTACCCAGTCCCTAATGGTCTCTCTCACTCAGGTTGTGGACTATCAGTCCTGGAGTGATCTTTTCTTCAAGGAAGGGGGGCACTACAAGCTCCACATTTACTAGAATTGACAGCTGCTATTGTTTGTCTTGTATAACCGGCGTTAACCGCCAGTCCCCAAGTCTAATCCCCCGAGTCAGGCATGCTGAGCGGAATGCAATTGTGGATTGAGACGATAAAAGTCGGTGCCAGTCTACAGATGCATCAGGAATGTACGGTACTTGTCAGCCATCGACCAAAAGAAAAAGAAACAATAAATGAAAAAGAAGGAAGAAAAAAGAGAGAAATGGTATATAAATAGCGTTATAACGATGATCAGAATTGACTTGTGTGCACCAGACCGTGGCGCTGTCTCCGCATGATGAATTTTCGTCACGTTTCCAACGTTCCCCGATGCCTACTGAGTTCCCGCTGTCGATGCTAATTGTTAATTCTTCCTTCCCCCATCCTCCATTCCTCCAAGTTGAATCTGCCCATGAAAATCCCAATTGATAGCCCGTCGCATCGTCGACACATTAATCACGTTAGAGATTCACAGGCAGGCAAAGAAACATGTGCACTCTGAGCACACTGAGAAGCTTACAGTAGGCATTGATGCATCATACTAATGTGCGTGAATTCAACATTCTGTGAACTAGTCCTGACCAAGTTTGCCCGAGCAAGCTCTCATTCATGTATGTTTGTAGGTGAACCAAATAATTCCTCCAAAAGGTGGCCATTGGCACATTGGCCTACCTGGGCCCTTTTCCAAACCTCGGCTCCGGCTCCGTCATCCATATGCTGAAAATAGAGGTTGTGGGTTTTCATTGAAGCTGAAGCTCCGTTCTCCCTTTCAAACCTGAGAATCTACAGTCTCTATTTTGATACCCGTTATTTTAAAATTGACTCAAGAAATGGAGCTGGAGCCGGAGCCTCAGGCGGATCCGAGGTTTGGAAAGGGCCCTGTATTACACAAAACATGAGGTGTTAACCACACGTTACCACAGTCTCCACAAGGAGGACTGGATCATAGAAACCACGGATAACTGACACAAACCACATTGTGGTGCATTGTGGTATTCAGGATACCACACTTACCACAGGAATAGCCATGGATGTGTGGTAAGTTATGGTGTGAAGTCGGGTTAGGGATCATGTGAAGACATTTTGAAACTTCCCATGTACACCTTCGGGCAGTTCCCACCAGCACCTTGTCAAATTCATCCATTAAGACATACATGTACAAGGCCCAACATTATGTATCTAAATCACGGCAGACCTGTCTCCATCATTAAAGTCAGAGACAGTACATGACACTTGAAGATGAATTTCGGTTGGTTTTGCTGCTCGGGCGACAATGATTCTAGGGTTTTTTACATAATTGGTTTTCAACATGATAGAAGCGCTACCCCAAGTGATGAAGCCTGCCATAATAATACCCGTCATACATTTTACATGTATTCATGACTCACAAACCTCATGAGATTTGGGTCAACAACGTACACACACACGCACACACACTTAAATTCTGTCCATCAAATTATTCATCATTTGTAATGGCATGGGTGGTGGGGCACGTTCGACATTGTTACAAAATGTGATTGGCATCGCTGATAGGATACGGGGAGCTGTTAATATTTGCCAGGTTAAAGGTGTATTCATGTGACTGTCGTGGAAGAGCTCTGCTTTTAAGCATTTCCGCTAAGCACAGAAGTGTTGGCTTAATAGCAGATGAAGGTTAACCCTAATGTCATGTTTGTAAATGGCTTTAATTTAAAGTACTGTAACTGGTAGTCAATCAGGCCACGCGTGCTGGAGTTGTATAAAAAAATGATCTACAGTACATACACAAGCCTTGCCCTGGTACTTGGCCTTGGTGCCCCTTCAAATGTTAACATTAGGCACGTTCTCACACACCAACAAATTGCAGCGTGACCCCAATAGTCGCGCTTATTTGTGTGGGGACACAAATAATCACGACTATTAGTGCGATTTGGAGCGCACTCCAAATCGCACAAATAGTGCATCTTTTTGCAAATAGTCGCGATTATTTGCTGTGTGAATGGTGCACCAAAAAATACCATTTTTTTTATATCCCATCATGCAAAGCGGGCCCGCGAGTTTAGCACAGGATGCATGCCAACTTCACGCTTCACTGCGCACGGGCAGTTTGATAGAAATCGTACTGGTACAATTTGGGTCGCGATTCGGAGTGCGACCTACATTTTAAAATAGTCGCGTTTTTTGGTGTGTGAGAACGTGCCTATAGACATTATGATTTTCCAATGGAAGTGCCCCTTGCAATGGAAAAGTGGCCTTGCCCTCACCAAGCCTTATTTCCACTTCCGGGCTTGCATTTTATACATGTACATGCATGTAGTACAGTACAAGAACCGAACTTGTAACAGTAAAATACCATTTGGTCAAATTGTTAGTGCACACGATTGTAACTTTGGCATTTTAAAATCAAACGTACATGTACATGTAGTTAAAGTACAAAACAATAAAGATCCATTCCATACTGTGATAGGAAGAAGTGAGATTTCATTGACATTCCCTAATAATGAATAATATAAAGATTCTGCTACATTGAAACGCGTCAGGCCCTCCGCACGTCACCTCACGTCATTATTTGGGCTGATAAGCAGTTTGCAGCAGTTTATTACTAAGTATTAATTAAAAAAAAGATGAATGCATGTCGTTGATCTTTAATCTAATGGAAATCTCAACTGGATGACATTACAAATCCTGTCTTATTCTTGTGCACTGAGCCATCCAGTCCTGAATCGTAAAATGATAAAACTGAAAGCCCTCAGTGTTCAGACTTAAAAGGGTCTCTGCAATGGGAATATTATGGCTTGAACATGTGCCAATAAAAAAAAATGTACCGTAAAGTGCCATGTATACGGCGCACCCATGTATACGGCGCACCCCAACTTTTAACATCAGCCGGCAAAAAAAAAAAATCGGCCGTGAACGACCCAAAAAAAATAGAAAACTGCATCGCTAATTTTTCTCAGCTCATTTGTGATTTGTATTTCAATTGAGAATTTCAAATTCGAGAAAAATAAAAACAATGAATTACTCAATCCAACTCACAACTTTCAGGGATGTTTTGCCCGAGTTTGCAACAACCCGAAGTGCGTCAGTGTCACGCAACGCTGCGCCACGCCACGCCGCAGAAAGCAGTACGTACGGAGGCCTACATGATGTAGGCCTACTATCGTTAAGCGTAAGGCGCGGCCTACATCCTGTCGTGCACACGTGCAAACAGTATTCGATCTCACAATAGTAGACTACATATTCAACGGACAATTGTACATTCCCGTTCCGTATTTTTTGTGTGCCAGTGGACAATTTGTTGCAAGCGCTGCGTGTCCAACTATCATGATCATAATGTTCGACTCGATCCAAAGCTATCGGCATTTTCCTCGCACAAAATACTTGCACGTGGTCGGGCCGACGAATGCTGGCAATTCGTACCAACCATACGCCGAGTCACCGACCAACTCGCACGCCGACCCGATCGTACGAGTTGGTAATTAGCGCACGGCGAGTTGGTCGGCGTACAGGTTTAGCGGCGTACGAGTTGGCTCAATTGCACCTCAAATTGTTCATCCTACGTCCGCAATAGCGCGAGCGAATTTTGTGATTGGCTAGACGATCTGCGCGCGCTTTACAAATTGTCATCTTTACATTAGAACAAATCAAAATGGCGGTTCACGTTGCAGCGAAACGCTGTCGCGAACTTGACGTTTTTACCCATGAGGATAAGGATATTTCCCAATGGAAACGTCACTATTGTTGATTAAAATAATGACTCCAGACACAGGTTTGATAATTTATTGAACAATCACGACATTCTTAAATGAAATATGTACGTCTGACCATAGTCCAACGATCGGACCGTCACGGCCCGGAGATTGCATTTACTGTAATGTAAATGCACGTGTCCACTCGCCCGTCGTCGCGTGCACATTACGGCGCTCCAACCGTGTTTTCGTACGCTATTTTCGGTGTCTCTAGTCCTAACCCTTATCGATTTTTGCACTTCAGTTTTCCTTGGCCAATCGCAAGAGTCGGAAATATTAGATTTTTTAAGTGGTATTTTTCATGAATCATTCGCTCAATTTTCAGTCAGACATCGTGCTAATTGGTTACTGTTGCTGCCGGTGCATCACATGCTTTAACTAGGCGCGGTGCAATGATCACAACCCACACTTTCGAGACCGCCAGCGGGCTGTACCCATGTATACGGCGCACCCCCAACTTTTGATTTTTGCCGAGGTGAAAAAAAGTGCGCCGTATACATGGCACTTTACGGTACATGGGGACTATGATTTTACCCACTTCCTCACACTGATTCAGGGTTAAAAGCAGGTGTTTTGGTTTGTACATGCTAATTAGCATTTCCATATTCATGAGCAAAACTGTGATGTCATCTGGGTAACTGAGAGCAGTAACCCAATTGATTTGTGCACAAAAAGTTGCGGTTGTTTTATAGGTTTTCTGACAGACCTTTTCCTCCTCAATAGGTTTTATTTTGCCAAATATGTTCCTTTCACTCAACTGGTGGTGTAATTTTTTTCCCAAACCATTTCTGTAGGTCTTGTTTGCCTGAGCTTCATTTTTTATGTTTTTTTCATTATATTTTTGCTGTTGGTTCCCTGCATGAGTATGCATGAAAATCTCCCCGTTTTACAAAGTCATTCAAAGAAAAACCAAATGCTGCAACAAAATAGACTTGCCATTCATTATTTGTCAGTATATTCTCTGTATGAAGGCAATAAAATAACCTGACTGAAAAAAGCACTGCAGGAACCCTTTAATGCAAAGTGCACATGCTGGAAGCACTGGTTCAGCCTACGCACTCTTCTTCGCTGATATATTCGCTATTTGGCTAACGTCCAAATAACCCGCACTTCATCAGGTAATCAAAGACCAACTTTCTCATTTCATCTTCTCATAACCTCAAGGTAATTTGAAAAAAAAATCCGAATAATAATAATAATGAAAAAAAAAACCAACGAAACAAAAAAAACGCCTGAATAATGCACTTCTCCATTCAATATCCCCCAGCCTTCCTGAAAAAGATACGTAAATTAAAAAAGAAGAAAATACCGAAGCAACGAGACAATTTTACCCAGGAAAAAAAACCAAAACAAAACAGGACTTGTGGTGGGGGGAAAATGCTTAAATAAAGAAGAAAACACCTCAACCTGATCCATACTTCCCGAGACATACTGGAGACAAGATTCAATCGATACGGGGAAAAAAAAACCCTGAATATACGGAGCTGGTAGCACCGTAGCAGCCCACCCTTGCTGCCTTCCTCCTTTGCCCCCCTAAGGCCAGCCTGGATATTCAACAGAGAGAAGAGAAGACGACCACCAAAGACCAAGGTGGGTCAGTTGCAAGTTGCCTGAATCCGTACGAACTGAGGGGATAGGAGGGGTGTTCGGTAGCAAACAGGAACGAGCCCCTGCTTTGGAAACGATCGAGGGAAAAACAGGGCCATTAGAGGAACAAGAGGATCGAATGTAGCTATCCCGATCGGCAAAAGTGCAACCAAGACAGGAAAAAAAACAACCAAAACCACCGAAAAACCCTTGGAGCTCTGCTCGATATTAAATAGTTGTACATTCTCTCACATGCCAATGCGATGCGGGCGTCTCATCGATGATGTTTTCATAAAAGAACCATCATGTCTGAGTATGTACATGTATAGGGTACACCATTGGGATCACATTGGCAAGACGTATGGTCACGCTGCTCAAACTGGTTTCCAATTATATGCATTTTTTTCCTCCCTACTTTTAGACTGTAGTTAAACGGTCTGTTTTCAGAGACAACAGGTCTTCATTTTCTGGCTTGACACCATTGCTCGCGGCAAGAAAAATTGAGAGCGAGAGAGAAAAATTGCTGTCTTTCAACTGTAGCAGAAAATTTTCTCGGCTTGTTAAACAAACAATTCTACGGATACAGTACGTCGTCGGTGATGGCAGTTTTGTTTAATAAAACGTGATACTGTCTGTAGCCTGTTATTGCATACGGTGTGTATGTGTGTACTATCAACTGCAGAAATGTGGTCGGATTGGAGTTATTATAACCTCTCTAATTATGCATTGATTTAAAGGGAAGATACTTTGGTTTTTGTCAAAGAAATTGCAGATTCATGAGCAAAAATATCAAGGAAAATATAACAGTCATGCATGAAATGTTCAGTCCCTTTACGGTGCCCACTTTTTGAGAAAACAGTGAAAAATGCTTACAGTATTTCAAAAATCTTGTCACCATTATTTTTTATCTTGAAAAGATCAAAATCGTTTATAATTATGTAGGTATAAATTTGTAGTACAGTGTGCATTTAAAGGTACAAACCAAAACAGAAATGTTCACAGATTTACGTACATGTATAACTTACAGGGTATGAAGATGGTGGTGGTAGGAACATGCCCTTACAATTTTTCTGCCTGAAATTTTGTTTTTATCTTGAAATTAGTAAAACAACGACCAAAAATCTTTTTTGATCTTTTAAAAGATCAGAAATAAAAGAGAAAAGATTAAAAAATACTGTGGCTGTTTTTGACTGTTTTCTCAAAAAGTGGGCACCGTATAGGACTGAAATTTTCACAAATGACTGTTACTGCATCTGTTTTGATATTTTTGCCCATGAATCTGTATTTCTTTGATAAAAACCAAAGTATGATTACCTTTAAAGGCCCAAGAAAAAATAAATAGGCCTATTATGTTTCCTACATTACTATGTGTATAATGCTCAGAAGAATTGTACAATACCTACATGTACTACAGTATATGAACACATACATGTACATGTACATCGTGTACATGATGTTCTTTAAATTTGAACCAGAATCACTTTCCAGTTTCCTGGGTTGAAATTTCTAGAGCTACGTGTAGTGTCCTTATGCGACCCGTGGAGTGGACATTTATCATTTTTGACTTAATTTCAATTTTTTCTGAATTTAATTAAACCTTGTGGAGAACCATGGCCTGTAGCATTTCCCTGTGGGGACATACATGTATGTGTACACTGTACATGTGTAGGCTTACAATGTACATGTATGTACATGTAGTAACACATACAGTGTGCATGTACTGTATTCAACCTAAAGTGCTTGGTCTCCACAAGGCACCAGATAATGCTTTCACAGCACACTGCATCACTACCACACTGCCACATTACTGTACGCTGCATGCAGCTTATATCCTACATGTACCACAGTGTACAATGTTAATAACCTCCTGGATGATAAGGATTACACGCATATTATCAGCCTGTGGGCAATTCCACGCAAGTGCGACATGAGGGTGAAAATTTCAAAATGCTTTTCTCCCAAATATCTTTTGCAAAAGTGACAGGGTATATGCTGAAGCTTCTGGAAATAAAAAAAATTGTCTCTAGACCAATTATTTTTTAAGGTACAGCACTCTGAAGTCGATGCTACATTTATGCTGCAAATTGGAGGTAAGAACATAAAATGTATTTCTTTTCATGTTTTTCATCAATCTGATGATATCTAATTTAATTTTGTGTAAAAATACCAGGTTTGAGTGTATGTTTTAAGGAACATAACTTTTATTGAAATAGATTTTGTAAGATACCCATGATGCATGATCAAAATAATTGCTTAGGGTTGATGTAATGTCAGTCACGAAAAACAAACATTTTTCCTATAAAAGTAAGCAAGATAGTAATTAGAATCTGCCCTTCATTATTTTCTTGGTTTGGGCTGTGGGTAGTGCAGTATTGTTATAAAGTGACCTGATGATTGTTATTTAAAGATTTGGTAAATGGTACAAATGTGTAATGTCAGTCACAATGTAATGTCAGTCACGATAAATTGCCATATTGTAATGTCAGTCACATCAATACTTTTAGTCAATGGAAGAAATTTTGAACAGTGAATGGGCTGATAACTTCTCTAGTATAGAACCCACATTCCTACAATGACATTTAATCATAATGAAATAATGCTCTTACATCTAACATACTTGTTTTTGGTATTTTAAATCCACCATCTTCAATGTTATGCTTGTAAGTGAAATTAGTGAATAATAAATGGATTTTGTTTTGGTCAAATGCACCCCATGTTAACACTCATTCAACATGAATAATTATTTACATTTGATTGAAGTAAAAGTAATTTTATGCAGTCTTTTACTTTTTTGAATAGGGGCATACATTACAAGGGTCTCACACTACATAAGTTGTACAAAAGGGTCAGGAGGATACCAAAGACAGGAGCAGAGAGACAAGCTGAGCGCAGGAAAAATGTGAAAGAAAGAGGATTAAATGCAGCATACAAGCAGACAAGGAAAGAAATGCAGAGGAACAAAGGTCACCAAAAAGAGAAAAAGAGGACAAACTATCTAAGACTTGTCAGAGAAAGTTGTGAAAGGTGTTGATACAATTGCAGTCAATGATTGGTGTGTTGTTGACTAATTATAAGGGTGAGCCCTTCCCTGGGGCATTAATTTAAGTTGTGTGTCCGAATGACAACTCTGAAGTGTCGTCATGGTAAAAGCTGACCATAATACTAGAAGTGGCCATTGAGAGAGGACAAAATACACTATAGTACACCACAGACACAATAAGGAGAAAGTACATGTAGGAAGCACAAATGTCTGTGAACATAACTTTGGTGGCTTACAGCAATGCCTAATTTTTTTTAATATACATATATATACATGTACATATGTATATCAATGTACACTGTACATAACATGTACTGTACATGTACATGCAGGTGTGTAGCCTTTTTTTCTCTCATTTCCAAGCTTTAATCATCTTAGAATTGTAATTATTCCTTTAAATATAGTATAAACAGTCAATTGATACTTCTCTTGTCGACAGAAAGTGTATTATTTAAGTGTTCAATTCTTGCTACTGTTAACATCTGTTATGGATCTAACACGTAATGTCAGTCACGGTAATGTCAGTCACGGAGGTTAATTTGCATATTTGTTTAGAAATTAATTAAAAGTTTTTCCCATCTTACTACATTTGTTTGTAACCCTATTAGCAATAATATCATATGGATTTAGACCTGCAGCACTTTTAACTTGAAGAGAAATTTAAAAACATGTTTGCCCTTTTTGGGTTGCGTCGCTTTTTGTAATGTCAGTCACGGCAATAAACAACCCCCCTGGTCGGAAGAGCTGAACATGAAATTTCAAAGTTTGATTACTATCATGTGTATTGAGGTCCCAGTATCCCTCATGGCAAATATGGTTCTGCTGGCTGTAATTGTTTAGACATCAGAGCTGATTTGATATTCAAAATGTGTAAAAAATGTAATGTCAGTCACGGTGGAATTGCCCCTGTGGTTATTTATAGAAGTGTCTAATCACTGAGTCAATCCTCTTAAATCTGCGTGTGGTGTGATTGCCAGGGATGAAAATAATACATAGAACTTGATAGAAGATAGAAACAACAAAGACATTTTGGTTGATGTGTATCATGTCGATGTTATCTCAGCATTGCACAGTCAGACATTACTGTATTACATGTACAGTATGTACTGATGCGCTGCGTTATCAGATTATTTGTGAATGGCAATAATAATAAGCATGTAAATGTACGTGTACATTAATGTACAGCACAGTGTATACTGATGTACGTGTACATGTACATGTACATCACTACATTGAATGATTTGGTCATATTCTGTTAAAGTTACATGTACATGTATACATTCATTGTACAATACATGTATTTATGTAGTGTAGAATACCACTACATGTGTAAAGGGGCTACAGTGTTCATGAAACGAACATGGTCCAGGATTGTCAAATTTAACGTTCGTTTGTTAATATAGCAATTACAGCAACAAATTCTCTTGCATGTTAATAAATTGTGTTTTGCAGTGTATGAAAATCAAACTTTTTTAGCCTTTGAGAAAGATCCTGCTAGGATTGAAACGTCAGGCCCTCCTAACTCCAAGCATTTTATATGTTGTAAATTTCAGGTCTTTATGTTGGTTGATGAGCAGTTTGCAGTCAGATAATTGCTTAGTAGAAAAAGTTGTACTGTACTAAGATAAAACAAGTTGTTTTAATAATGGTCATTCATTCAAAAAGATAGCTCTGCAGAATTCCCTGACAGAGTTTGAAGTATTAGGGAGGGTGTACACGTAGTGGACCACCATTTGGACATTCTTTAATTTGTTGGTCCTTGCTTTTGTTGTTATTTTGCAGGCTTCTATTTTGGACAGACTGGGGCGAAGTGCCCAAAATCGAGCGGGCGAGCATGGACGGCTCGGAGGAGCACCGAATGGTCATCATCGAGGAGAACATCTTCTGGCCCAACGGCCTGACCCTGGACTACGAGGCCTCCAAGCTGTACTGGGCCGACGCCAAGTACAGCTACATCCACCGGTGCGACTTTGACGGAGGCCAGCGGGAACAGGTGCTGCAGGGCTCGCTGCCGCACCCCTTCGCCCTGACGCTCTTCGAGGACCTGCTGTTTTGGACGGACTGGGAGACGCACTCCATACACGCCTGCAACAAGGCCGACGGCGGCAACTTGAGGGTGGTGCACGACAACCTGTTCTCCCCGCTGGACATCCACAGTTTCTCCCAGCTCAGGCAGAAGGAAGGTAAGCTTCCTGATAGATGCTGCCCTCCCGTCTTCCCTCAAGGGTCCGAGAGAGCTCATGGGAGGGACTTAGTATTCTTACTCGTTGGATTATGAACTCCCAGGGTGTTTTGTTGCTAAAAGAACCCGGGAACATGATTACAAATGGAGCACGCTAGATGGACATTCATTAAAAACAGTGATCTGTTTCTCTCCAATGGATTTTCCCGTCGCCCTTAAGCCCCAAAGGCAGAGAGAAGGGTATCATATATTATTAAAACACCTCATCTTGTTGGTAGTAGTACCAGCCTTCTAGGGCATGATGAACAAAAGTTGAGGGCTTTGGGAGGGGGAGGTGGAGGTGCTCTTCGAAAGATGTTGGCAGCAGACAAATTGATGGTCATTCATTAGGCGAGTTTGTTTTTGCAGTGTCTCGCCCCTCGTAGGCATAGTGGAAGACTAGAATGTACACTAGAACGCTCAGACTATCAATCTGAAACCAGGGTATGAAGTGAAATAAATGTAGGAGCTTGAGGCCGCTCCTCTGGCTTTCAGGAAGGAAAAAGAAGGGAGTAGCATGAAAGGCTTATTCCATCCTCGGCTCTCTGTTCACTCGAGATGGTTTATTCACTGTTCCGCCGCCTCCCAGCTTGCAACCTTCCTCACTCCCCAAGGCAACACCAAGATTAGCATTATTAACGAACCTATCCTAGCCTGTGAGGAAACAGGATTCTTTTTTAATATATAGCAGGGCCCAGTGCGGCGTGCACACCCAATCGGGTAGCAAATTATACATTGATTTCATTTCTTTCGTATCGAAAATTGTTTGTATTCATAATCACTGTCAAACTTAATGTTTCTTCTTCTTCTTCTTTTTTGTGTGTTTAATTTTTGCGTGGGAATTTTCATTAGTTGTGCCGACATTTCTGATGTCGGAACAGGTCTAGTGTTTCTTCAGATTTGTGTTATTATTAATATTGTACTTTATCACCAAAGTTTGTTTAAATTGCTTATCTTTTCTGCTTCTGGGGCCGATTTCACTAACGCTTTGCGATCATCGCTAAAGACCAAATTCATCTCTTAACGGGAAATTGCTATGCAAAGTAGTGATCGATTTTCCGTTAAGCGATGGATTTGGGCTTTAGCGATGATCGCAAAGTGTTAGTGAAATCGGCCCCTGATCTTCTTCTGATCAGCTTAAATGAGGTATCTTATGAAAGCTTATTTGGTAAGGATCATTCGTTGTAATTTGACAAAAACCATTTTAGCCTTTGTTGTTTCCTAACTCTTGTTCCTTTCCAGTTTCGAGGCCGTGTGCCGTTGATAACGGAGGGTGTTCCCACCTGTGTCTCCTGGCTCCCGATCCCCCAAACTTCTCCTGCGCCTGTCCGACCGGAGTACGCTTGCAAGCCGACGGAATGACGTGTGCTGATGGTAAGTTGCAATCCCCCCTTAAAAGACAGGCATAGAAATGAATCTGCATCTCGCTAGATCGACAGGAACCGATTATTTTAAATTTTCATTGGACGTAAGGCCCATGCCACATTTACATATATGTACAAGCTGCCTATTCAGTTCTAGGCAATCTTGAAGAAGAAATAGCATTCATCTTTTCAAAGAATTTTCTTGGAAATATACAGGAACTACCAGAAAAATAACTTGTTTTGAACTGGATCGAAGAGATGCAACGTTCGCACCACATTAATATGGTTAACCCGGTTTGTATGACACGGATCACGATGAAAAATGTACTTTGGAACCGGGTTGAGATTTTCAACCCTGCCAGACCAATTTTAGTGGTGGGCTCTAGATATGAAGTTGAGCCGCGGTGAGAAAAATGCAGCCGCAACATGATGAAGGTCCAAGGCCAACATTTTCACTGTTCCGATGGCAGAGCCATTTAATGGTATAAAGCTACATTTTAAGGACTGATAAAAGTGATATACAATGAATTTCAGGTGTATTATAACGGAAAAGAGGGAACTTTTATTCCGGAATGTGATCAAAATTCACGATATTGGCAATACTTTTATTCACTCTGCGGAAATTTGTGCTTGGCGGCAGAGTTTATTTCAGACCTACATGTACATTGCTGGCGCAAATTTCCAGTGCCGGGCTGGCCCGCCCAGTGCTGCCCACCGTGGCTAGAACTCTGTTGATTTCGAACCATCTAGCTGTCCTACCCGGGTTGGCTCGGGGTTTAAACTGTTCAAGTTTGAAAAGAGTTGAAAAAAATCTCGGGCGGTTCGATCCGTTTCCAACCTCGAGATTTTGGATAGTGTGGAAAGCCCTTTTATAAGACTAACTCCGGAACACGTTCTGAAAATGCTTGCTTTGAAAGAACATACACACATAATGCCCTCCAGCCTCAGATGCCCAACCCTAGAAGTCCTCAATCATCGGAAGCCTTCCATCTCGTCTTTCATCGGCCCTAAACATCCAAACATAACAGCCTTCCTGATCCACAACAGGCCCCCTCAAGCATTCTTGATAATACTAATGTGCTGCACTATTAAAGGTAGTATCATACTTTGGTAAGAAACCAAAACAGAAATGTTCTTAGATTTACGTATAACTTACATGGTATGAAGATGGTGGTGGTAGAAACATACCGTTAAAGTTTCTCCGCCTGAAATGGTGTACATTTATTTATCCAGGATATAGTAAAACAACGACCAAAAATCTTTTTGATCTTTTAAAAGATCAAAAATAAAAGAGAAAAGACTTAAGAAATACTGTGGCTGTTTTTTTACGATTTTATCAAAAAGTTGGCATCGTATGGGACTGAAATTTTCACAGATGACTGTGACTGTATCTTCCTTAATATTTTTGCCCATGAATCTGTATTTCTTTGATAAAAACCAAAGTATGATATTACCTTTTAAGAAGAAAATAAAAGACCCAATCTAGTTCCACAATACAGCGGGCGGGAATTTCATGGCCATGAATTTCTTTTAGGGCTGGAATGGGGAGAGACACCATACATGTACAGTAATTGGCTTGACAGCCTTCCTTGAGTTCATGGTCAGGCACACTGGTACTTTGTTAGGGTACAGCCACATGTGTCACTAAGGGCACTGTACATGTCTGTTTTAGGGAGGTTCACTCAGTGCACATGTATGCATCCACATGTAAGCCTACATGTTGAAGTTTTCCTACTTGTACCCAGGCACCTTCTGCCTACATGTACAAGTCCTCACAGTGCAACACCTGTGCACACTACATGTATTAACAGTGCATTACATTCCTGTATGAGGACATCTCATGCCACGATGTCCTCATGCTACTAAGTCCTTATAGCGCTTACAGTTACAAAAATGTAGATTCATGGGCAAAAATATCAAGGAAGATACAGTCACAGTCATCTGTGAAAATTTCAGTCCCATACGGTGCCCACTTGTTGAGAAAATTGTGAAAAACGGCCACAGTATTTCTTTAAGTATTTTCTCTTTTATTTTTGATCTTTTAAAAGATCAAAAAGATTTTCGGTCGTTGTTTGACTAATTTCTGGATAAATACACCATTTCAGGCGGAAACATTTTAACGGTAGGATTTTACCAGCATTATCTTCATACCCTGAAATTTATACGTAAATCTGTGAACATTTCTGTTTCGGCCTCTTACCAAAGTATGATACTACCTTTAATTACAGAGCTCGACAAATTTATAAAATAACTGGTAGCCCACCGGACTACCACACCTTGAAATCTGGTAGCCCAGTGCTTTAAACTGGTAGTCCTACCACCCAACCATTTAAAACAAAACATAAAACAAATTCTTACTTTGATCATATTCCTTATCATGAAATTTTGTCTTCTTGTCAGATGGGGCACTAGGCCTACCACACAAAAAAAAAGTTTCAAAAATTAGCGGTTGCCCGGGCTCCGATTTATAAAAATTATTGATAGCGCTATATTGCGCACGTGTTGATAATGTGCACGATAAATGGATGCATACCGTACCGCTGTATGTAGGAGTGTGTAAAACATGCTACAACGATCGTTGCTGCGATGTATACATTCAGTTTCTGGTCTCGATCTACGTGCGTGTTTGGGAATCTTGCGATGATTTGGTGCCGGCAACCTTACAGAATGTTCAGTCAGAATTGTTCATAACTTGCTCAGCGCGACATGTCACATTTCTTACCGAACAATCTGCATTGAAGCCGGCCGAAATCCACCCGAACGCGACTTGACTGCATGCACCAAATACACACGTTGTACGTACGATGTAGGCTTCCACTTCCGGCCCGATTGGGAATTGGCGACTGTGTACTGGTGCACAACGTATGCTGTGAATGGTGCGGCACGGATAGACATCGTGGAATTTTCTGGATGCAATTCTGCTGCTGCATGGACCGGGCCATACGGCCACGTGGTGTGCATGTGGTGTGCATGTGGTGTGCATGATGCATTGTATGCGATATGTTCACGTATTCTTTCGAGCGATCGTCCTTTCGGTATAAAGTTCAGTCAACTATAATAAGTACGTGTTTGCGGAAAAAAATGGTAGTCCGGCGGGCTCTTGCACCAGAAACTCTGGTTGCCCGGCGGCCTCGCGTGGTTGTCCCGGGCGTCCGGGCCCGGGATTTGTCGAGCTCTGAATTAGCACACCTATCATACTTGAACACAAGGCAACATGTCTGTTGGAGTTTGGGACAGTGTTGAGGTGAGGTGTATAAAAGAAAGAGGTTAGGAATGGGGAGAGGGGGGATCTTTCTACCACCCCTCTGTTGTAAATGGAAGAGCCCAGGCAGGACTGTGGCCATACCTAATGCTCAACTGTCAACTTTGTTTGGATTTGGGGGTTGTTATGCAGCTCTGAATGCTTTCTGGGACTGGTATGATATCGTAAATCACTAGGTGCAGACTTGTCAGGCTGGCCAGCTGGATATTACGTCTTGTTTCTCAACTTTTTTCTAGATTAGGCCTCAGTTCTACATGTACACATGTAAATTCACTTAAAGGTAATATCATACTTTGGCAACATACCGAAACAGAAATCTCCACAGATTTACCTATAACTTACAGGGTATAAAGATGATGATGGCAGAAACATATTGTTACAATGCTTCTGCCTGAAATGCTGTATTTATCCAGAAAAGACTCAAACCAATGACCAACATTTGATCTTTAAAAGATTAAACATAAAAGAGAAAAGACTTAAGAAATACCGTGGCCGTTTTTCACTGTTTTCTCAAAAGGTGGGCACCGTATGGGACTGAAATTTTCACAGATGACTGTGACTGTATCTTCCTTGATATTTTTGCCCATGAATCTATATTTCTTTGACAAAAACCAATTTTTGTGGCGTAAGTGGGCTTACGCAACTGCGTAAAGTTTCAGCGTAAGTGGACTTACGCAACTGCGTAAAGTTTTGTGAAATCGTCTGCAGTACATGTACATGTACCATTAGTTGTCGACTGTAACCAAATATTTTTCCTTGCTGGCCACCCTTTAGCATGGAGAGTGAGTTCAATGTCTGGACTCTAAACATATCCCCTCTCTCTCTCTCTGTCTTCCATTCCACATTTTATTTGTATGGATGTGAGAAGTGCCTGGCCATTAATCCTTGTCAATCTGTCATCAGAATGCACAATGTGTGAATGTGGCTGATTTAGGGTTCCTGCAGTACTTTTTTTTGGTCAGGTTATTTTATTTCTTTCATACAGAGAATATACTGACAAATAATGAATGATAAGTCTTATTTTGGTTTCAAACCAGCATTTGGTTTTCCTTTGAACGGCTTTGTAAAACGGGGGATTTTCATGCATACTCATGTAGGGAACCAACAGCCAAAATTTAATGAAAAAACATATAAAAAAAATGAAGAGGCAAACTTGACCCTCAGAAATGGTTGGTAAAAAAATTACACAACAGGTTGAGTGAAAGGAACATACTCAGCACAATAAAACCCATTGAAAGGGAAAAGGTCTGTCAGAAAACCTATAAAAGAGCCCCAACTTTTTGTGCACAAAGCAATTGGATTACTGCTCTCAGTTCCCCAGATGACATCACAGTTTTGCTCATGAATATGGAAATTCTAATTAGCATGCAAACCAAAAAACCTGTTTTTAACCCTGAATCAGTGTGAGGAAGTGGGTAAAATCACAGTCCATGTGTACAGTTTTTTTATTGGCACATGTTCAAGCCATAATATTCCCATTGCAGAGACCCTTTAAGTCTAGACCAGAGAGACTTGGCATTGACTTTGGGAAGATTAAACATGTCACTTCAGGAGGGGAGTGAGAATGTTGGGAGAGTTATTAGAATGAGGGCGGGAATAAATAAATCCAGGCCTATCTGGGCAGGGGGTACTTCTTTGGCAGCATGTGAATCTTTAGCCCTGCTCGGACGGGACTTTTTTTGGTCAAACTCACCGAGAGAATGGTAACTTTACCCATTTTAAGTCCAGTCCGAACGGCCAGAAAATGTTCCTCTCAGTTACTTTAATCGAGTCCAGTGGTTACTTTTACCGGCCAACTTCTGCCCGGCAAAAGTGACCAGGTCACTTTAACCGAGACGATTAATCCAGTGCGAACGCGCGACTCGGGAAAACGCCACTCGGTAAAGCCCAATATCCGGTCACGTGATAGCCTGAAGGCTAGTGTATAGTATACCATGACGAGTTTGACGACATGCAAGCCATCAGTTTTCTCGGGTTTTTTCGTTTACTTTTTGGTTGCACTCACGTAACGGTTAGTATTGTTTTCGGCCAAGTTGCATGCAACGTACATATTATACATGTACATGTACATGATTAGATGATTGGTGATGCGTATTTTAATAAAATCACTAGACAGCCGGACTAGTGCAGTACACCGACACTGAAATCACTAGATTCGGTCCACAGTGTAGTGACTATTTCGAGCCCTAGTACTTGTCTTACATGTAGGCCTACGTGTAATCTTCTGTGTGTTACATGTACATGTAGCTTGCCTCTAAGATTGTAAAATGCCTGTACAGTGCACAGTGTGCATAGCTGTGCTACATGTACATGTGTACATGTACTAGGCACAAATCCACTACGCATTGCAAACCCCATTGGCTAGCCAGGAACCAAATCAAGTGCACAAAAGTAGACTATGATTCAAGTGTTGAACCAACAAGTCGGTAGCCCGATATAATCACAGATCAACCCACTGACAGTCCCACGTGGCCGGCCATGGCACCAATTAAGATTATGTGCGTCGGCCGATACCCATACATATCCAGAGTACACAGTATCTCTCTGTACGTTGCGGTTTTTAATTAAAAGACGGCGCCGTGCGGTCACTTTGTGCAGCGACATCTTGTCGGTCTACTGCATCTTTCTGACTGAAAGCAAAGTGAAAATACATTTTAACAGAAGGGATTCTAATCTTCATCTTTTGATGATTTTGTCAGTCCTGATTTTATTTTCAAGGACTAATCAGAAGAAAATGAAAGCAAGGTATTTTAATTGTTCAGGAGGATTTATAACGAGTTACCTTTTTGCCCTTTTTTATAATGCAATTGATAACTGCTGCAAACTGCTCATCCATCAAAATATTAACCTGGAATATGTAAAAATGCTTGGAATTCATTGGAGGGCCTGACATTTCGATCCTAGCAGGATCTTTCTCAAAGGCTGAAGCCTGACATTTCGATCCTAACAGGATCTTTCTCAAAGGCTGAAGCCTGTTAGCCTTTGAGAAAGATCCTGCTAGGATCGAAATGTCAGGCCCTCCTATCTCTCAAACCCTTTGAGAAAGATCCTGCTAGGATCGAAATGTCAGGCCCTCCTATCTCTCAAACCCTTTGAGAAAGATCCTGCTAGGATCGAAATGTCAGGCCCTCCTATCTCTCAAACCCTTTGAGAAAGATCCTGCTAGGATCGAAATGTCAGGCCCTCCTATCTCTCAAACCCTTTGAGAAAGATCCTGCTAGGATCGAAATGTCAGGCCCTCCTATCTCTCAAACCCTTTGAGAAAGATCCTGCTAGGATCGAAATGTCAGGCCCTCCTATCTCTCAAACCCTTTGAGAAAGATCCTGCTAGGATCGAAATGTCAGGCCCTCCTATCTCTCAAACCCTTTGAGAAAGATCCTGCTAGGATCGAAATGTCAGGCCCTCCTATCTCTCAAACGCTTTGAGAAAGATCCTGCTAGGATCGAAATGTCAGGCCCTCCTATCTCTCAAACCCTTTGAGAAAGATCCTGCTAAAAATGTTGAAAATGTTTTCTGTGAATCCAAACACATGACATACATGTAGGGGCTTTTCGGAACGGAGGCTTAGGCTCAGGCTTAGGCTTCGTCATCCATATGATGAAAATATATAGGTTGTGGTTTTTCATTGAAGCTGAAGCTCAGTTTTCCTTTTCAAACCAGATAATCTACTTCCGAACCGCAGTCAAAAGCCTCTATTTTGACACCCGTTATTTTATAATGGATTCACAAAATGGTGCCTAAGCCTGAGCCGGAGCCTCCGTTTCGAAAACGCCATAGACTACCTTTTGTCTTGTTTGCTGTTCTTTGTTTGTTTGTTTGTTTGTTTGTTTGTTTCTAGATAGGATTGTTCAGTTTCTGCTTTTCCTTCAGATTCAGCTCGGCCAAGCATTTTATTTTGACCTTCAGAAGGAACATGGGTCCGATTTCACAAAGCGCTAAGATTGATCTTAAGCTGTGTGAATTAGTCTCAATTGCTAAGCAAAATGTGATGTCACAATACAAATTACTATGGTGATACTGACAACTCATCTTCAGATTAATGTTAAGAGTTTTGTGAAATCCAGCGATGCTGTCTACAAAAACAAAATGGCAGAGATTCTTAGTCAATACTCAATACTGTCTTTTGTATTTAAAAGTTTCCCTGTGGTAGCCGGATTCCTGCACCCTCCCAACATTTTTCAGCTAAACATTTTGAGCAAGGGCCAATTTCATAGAGCTGCTTTAAGCACAAAGCTTTGCTTAGCACAAAGATGGCTTGTCCAATAAAACAAAATTCGATTTGATATTCGTGGTCAGCGAACAACAGCCAAAGAACAATTGCAAGTGATACACAACACATGGAAATTTGGTTGTTAATCCTGTTTTCATTAAGACAGAAATGTCATGCATAGCGAATTTTTGTGCTAAGCAGCTCTATGAAATTGGCCCCAGATGTTTATGAGGGAATCCTGTTGACAAGTGGCATTCATCTTGTGGCTCTTCTTCTTCCTCTCCTTCAGGTGTCCAAGACATCCTGATTCTAGCCCGGCGAAGGGACATCAGGAAGATCTCGCTGGACACTCCGGACTACACCGGCGTGGTCATCCCACTGGAGGACATCCAGCATGCCGTGGCCATCGACTACGACCCCGTCGAGGGCTTCATCTACTGGACGGACAACGACGTCAAAGCCATCAGGAGGGCCAAGCTAGATGGTTCCGGTAAGTTGCTCTTGACTTAAGTTGTCAAGTTCTTACAGGATGTGGGTTGTGGACTTCCCAAGGCTGTCGGTTGGAACGCAGTCACGGGTATTGCAGTGTTTGTGTCTCTACCCGAGTCACTTTGTGAACAGAAACCAGAAGCAACAAAAAGAAAACCATATATACTGCAGGGATGAGATTTCTCAGATTAAAAACTGATTTCAGATTTTTTGGTTTTGGATTTCAGATTTTTTTTCCTCACAGGCTGTGTACAAAAGTATAGGAGATTTTCAGATTTCAGACTTTTTATGCTCCCTGTCAGCTGTTTTCAGACATTTTTACCATTGGTCAATCTCATCCCTGATACTGAGACTGAAAACTGCTCATCAGCCAAAGTAATGACCTGACATTTATTTCAAATGCTTGGAGTTACAGGCCTGGAATTTGGTTCTGAAAGGGGCAAGGCCACTTTTCCATTGCAAGGGACACTTCCATTGGAAATCACTTGAAGGGGTTCCAAGGCCAATAACCAGGGCAACGAAGTCCGTGGCCTCTGTTTAATTCCAGGCTTGGAGTTAGAAGGGCCTGACGTGTTTAAAGATCCTGCTAGGATTGAAATCATGTGTCAGGCCTTCCTTATTTCAAGCAGAAATAAAACAAAACGATTCAAAACCAATTTCATCTTGTCTTACACAGCGAGTGAGTACATCGTCACTTCAGACATTGACAACCCGGAAGGTATCGCCATCGACTGGATCGCCCGTAACCTCTACTGGACGGCGACGGGGACGGACCGGATCGAGGTCTCCAGACTGAACGGAACGTCCCGCAAAGTCCTCATCTCCGAGGGTCTGGACGAGCCCAGGGCCATAGCGGTAGATCCAATATCAGGGTAGGTGGTGCTTCCTCAAAAACAATCTGTGATTCTGTA
Organism: Astropecten irregularis; assembly: GCA_963971285.1. NCBI lineage: Eukaryota > Metazoa > Echinodermata > Asteroidea > Paxillosida > Astropectinidae > Astropecten > Astropecten irregularis. The sequence continues at coordinate 12,427,103 of OZ020251.1, read as the reverse complement.
CTTTGAAACCTGAAATGCCCTGTGTGCAACAGTGGATTGTAGCGACTACTTAAAGGGCATATACAACATTGGTAAACTGTTTAAGGTGACAGAGCAGCTGTATGCTGCTCATAATTTGATTTGTCATGGAATAAAACTAAAGTCTATGGAATTTTCAGCTCACTTGATCATTGGAAACAGTAGAAAACAGCGAAATCCATTGCAATTGTTGCGCCAAATTGTGTGATAATAGCTGTCTCATTTTTCATCTTTCCATGATCAAAAATGTTTCGGTTTTTGGTTTTGATCTTTTGTGGATAAATTCACATTTGCATTTTACGCAGAAACATGTTTACAGTATGTTTCTACCGTTACAGTCGTTACACCCTGTAAGTTATCCGTAAATTTGTGAATATTTCTGTTTTGATTTGTTATCAATGTTTACCCTTTGACATCACCTCAGTCTGCATCAAACATTTGGGTGTTTCTTTAAATAACAATGTGAGACTTTGGAGAACCGGTCTTCAAGTCAACAGCGCACGTGCACGCAATTGTGAGCGTGCGCGCGTTGGTTTGCGCGTACGTACTCGTGTGTGTGCGCTGTTGCCTTGAAGGCCGGTTCTCCAAAGTTTCCCATTCCTTAATTACCTTCCCGTTTGTAACAGGTTCATGTACTGGAGCGACTGGGGCGCCACTCCCAAAATAGAGCGTGCCTACCTGGACGGGTCCGGCCGCTCGGTCCTGATCAACACCACGGTCAGCTGGCCCAACGGTATTGCCGTCGATCACTTCGGGGGCAAGATCTACTGGGGCGACGCCAAGGAGGACAGGATCGAGGTCGTAGACATGGACGGCCAGAATCGCCGTGTGCTGGTAGACAAGGATATACCCCACTTGTTCGGCTTCAGCCTGTTGGGTGAGTCAAAGTCTGCATCATAAACAGGGACCTCTATAGACTGCTCTGGCTTTGCTCTTAAGCCCCGCCCACCTTAGCAAAGCCACATGATTTACATAAGGCATGTGACTAAGGGCCTTTACAAAATAAGGCTTTAGACTAGGCTTGGGATTTGTTTTGCTACCGCCATTTTGTGTCCTGAATGAAATGAAAGGCTTGTGATACATGTTGAAGCTGGAGCCTTTCTTCTGCTTCATCATGTGGCCCAATTCCTTCATTTCGTTTTGTTGACCTCAAATGGCGGAAGCAAAATAAGTACCAAGCCTAGCCTCAAGCCAGGGGCCAATTTCATAAAACTGTTAAGCACAAAAATTTGCTTAGCACAAGAAGGTCTCGCTCAATAAAACAAACCACCACTGAAAATTCTGTTTAAAAATTCATGGTCAGCAAACAACAGCCAAAGAACGATCACAAGTGATGCACAACCTGTGGAAATTTGGTTGTTAACCCTGTTTTTATTAAGACAGAAATGTCATGCTTAGCAAATTTTGGTGCTTTTAATTATGAAATTTGCCCCAGTAATGACTGAAGTAATGGCTTTCGCTTCTTCCTATTGGTCATTGGGCATAGCTTGATTGACAGGCTCGAATGGGCCATTGCCAGACTTGTACCCATTTCAGTATTTTATACATGAGGTAGGCTTTGTCATCCAGTTGTCCCATGACCATGGGCCAATTTCATAAAACTGTTAAGCACAAAAAGTTGCTAAGCATGACATTTCTGTCTTAATAAAACAGGGTTAACAACCAAATTTCCATGTGTTGTGTATCACTTGTGATTGTTCTTTGGCTGTTGTTCGCTGACCATGAATATCAAATGGAATTTTCAATAGTGGTTTGTTTTATTGGGCGAAACATTTTTGTGCTAAGCAACATTTTGTGCTTAACAGTTTTATGAAATTGGCCCCTGTTTTGAACAAGTTGACTTGAGCTTCAGCTGTAATGAAAAGCCACAATTTTTTATTTTCAGCCGGTGTATGTTGGCATTGTTAGCCAAAGCCGAAAGCATAGCCATACAAGTAGCTTATTTCATTAGAATTAGATTGCTGTTGTTATTTTAGCCAAAGCCGAAGGCATAGCCATACAAGTAGCTTATTTCATTAGAATTACATGTAGATTGCTGTTGTTATTTTTAGCCGGTGTATGTTGGCATTGATAGCCAAAGCCGAAAGCATAGCCATACAAGTAGCTTATTTCATTAGAATTAGATTGCTGTTGTTATTTTTAGCCTAAGGTTGGGCGGTTTTGAAAAAAATAAAAACCGACAAAACCGTGAGACCCTGACTCGGTTAAACCGTAAAACCGTAAGTCTACTGCATTCAACCTACCCCAGACGGTTACTACTATATGCAAATTCCCCTGCGCCAATTTGCTGCTTCGCTGAAAAGACTTGATCAACCGTGGTGCACCCTGACCTCCCACAATGCATACCGACATAGCCGCCATGATCGCCCTTCTTTTCTCAGCGCCGCTATGAAACGGACGTGCCCTTCGTGGGCTCTTTCGATGTTCGAGTTTCCGTTTCCCGCTGCTCTTCCAAACTGTATAGACTTGATATTTTTCCTTTTTACTTATCTGATTAACCGTTACCAATAAACAGTGTTCTCTTGTGCGTTTGTTTTTGGTATTTTTCTCTCTCTTTTTCTTTGTGCATCCTACAGGTACCGCGGTCCTACGTCGTCGCGGTCTATACACCTCTACGTGATGCCGGGGTAACGCACAGCCGGCTCTGTGCTTACGACCCGATGAAAGGCCTATATGCGGGGGGGATGGATGAGAGTTTAACCTCATTCCCTCCGCGGTACAGCAAGTCGGAATGGCCGAGTTTGGGTTCGTCCCCTCATTCCGGGCTACTGCTGCTACCACTGCCAGTCCGAAGGAATTCCGGGCGGTTAGATACTAGGCATGCCTTGAAGGCTACGTGTCTAATCGTCCCGAAGAGGCCTTCGGCCGGGGGTAGCTCGATACCACGGTCGCTACCAGAGCGGAGGGAGAACGCTCGCTACCGGAGGCGACGAAGGATGCCGCCACAACGGAATGACTGGCCCGGGCGTAACATGCTCCTTTTGTTTAGGAAACATTGTTACGACCCGCTGAACAGAGGCTCGCCCCGGTTATGATTTCCGGTCTCCCGAGCCGATATCCTAGCTGTCTACGGGTAAGAGCCGTGATGACGTGCTTTCGCTCCCCATGTCTGCCGGGCTCGATTGCGGACGTCAGAGAGATGGCCTGTCTGCGTGCAGCCTCCAGTGGTCCTAGCTATTATTCTGCACACTACGCCTGTGTCCGATGTACAAAGCCTCAGACGTCAGTGTATATGAGCAGTGCTACTATCGTACCACCGCTACGCCCGAGCGAACACCATTGCGGACCTCAGAGAGATGTGTAGAGGCTCGAGCAGCCAATGAGCACCGTGACCCCACGTCCATTGTCTGGCTCTACCCAGACGGAAAGCCATGGAGAGTTCCATACACGGCTGAACTGCCAGACAGCTACTCCAGCCCGCACCATGCCACCGACTTCAACCCGCTACCATTAGCGGCCTCCAGTCGCCTATACATGGCACGGTATGAAGGCTCACCTCGCCGAAGATCATGTGCTATTGCTGTGGGGTGAGAGAAGCGATATGCCTACCACCCCTCAGTCTGGCGAGCACGATTGCGGACGTCAAAGGGACGTTCTTTTACTGCGTGGCCCAGCCGCATAGAGCTGAAAGCTTCAGGGGGTCACACACAACAAAGACCCCTCAACAGGCCCCGTCAGCCCGGCTTATTATCACAGCCCGTTAGTACGGGGAATGCGTATCGATCCCCTACTACATGTACAATGTTTTATTGTCAGCCACCTCTGATGCGAAGGGATCGAAGGACACGGGGCATCACGCACGGCTTTGTTAGCCGCGCTACCAGACCCCCTTCATTTGATACATGGATTGTCACACGCACATCATTGCCATTGTTGGGCTCTCCCCAAGCGGAAAGTTGTGGAGATATCTACATACACAGCTGCACGGCCCATCGTCCATACAAGCCAGGTCAACACCGTCGGCTTTGTCCCGTGATGCATCGGCGGTCACAATCAGTTGGACCCACTACAGTATTACACCGACGTCCAGTGACGATTGCCGCCTGGACGCGCCCACTTATCTGGCCCTCTCCGCCCAGTCCAAGCTCCATGGCGCAGTGTCACCTTTATTACAATAATAATGGACTCTTTTAATGCGCCGGTATCCGCCAAGCATGACGCTCATGGCGCATATCTATTATTATCCTTGGTCATCGGGCCACAATTTACAGCATACATGTAATTTTTAGCTCGAGATGGACTTTATACGAGTCTTTCCGACCATCGCTCAACGAAAGCGGAGAGCCTCAACGCCTGCACCAACTCAGCCACGATAGCCCTTTACGCAGCCGGGTCCAGCCGACTGTCACCCTCAGAGTCGGATTGTACCCGCGGTCGGACTGTCTCAAGTCGAGTCGTTCCACTTCCACGGCCGACTTGTCCTGTCCTATCCATACTGGAATCTGCTATACGCTGTACACGCACTTCGTACTGTACATGGATCCCATCCTACTGTCCGGCTCTACTGGAGCGGAAACGATGCCGCCGGCTCGGCCCCAACTGCAGTCGACGCACCTTGGGCCGAGTTGGCCCGCGGACGACTTAAGGCTAAACTCTATGCTTCCACGGATGCATTGGTGGATTATACTTTCTTCCTCGCGGAGCGGAAAGCTGCCAGGATTCCCATTTGCAGTTTTTACCGCCCAATGGCCACGCCGGTCCGCACTATGTTTCCGGGCTCGGCCCTCTCCGGCCGCTTGCAGTCGACCTGCTTCATGGCGAGTTGTTCCCAGTCGAGTTGTCCAGTGCCCATGGGCCGATAACGCGTCCTACCTTAGCTCGACGCTACGGAGCGGTAACATGTACCCGAGACACGTACACTGAATCATCGTTCACTATCGCTACCGGAACGAGGGTCTACACGCACTGCACGTAACTGTTCAACGACCACGCACAATGCACTTCCGGGCGCATTGTACAACCGTCATTTACGGCTCGCACACTACTACAATGACTACAGCCAAGACCGCTCCGTGGCTCCACATCGGTGACCTCGGCGACCCTGGCAGTCATAAGTGTACTTCATGTATCCTGTTTGGACACTGGATAATGAATAGAGTGATAAAGGTGATTAAAATGCGAGCATGCATTGACTCGAACTTCGGCTAGCTCACTCGCCATTCATGTTGTCCTGAGGTCAAAGGTCATACATGTGATAATACATGTACATGTTTTATACATGTGATAATACTTGTACATGTACTGCTCACCACATAGAGACCCAAAATATATTGGGTACTGGGAGGTGACTAGTCAACCTGATCTTGTTCTACCTCCATGACCTGACGGGGTTACATAGTCTGAGATGAACCATCACTACTTATCACGCTTGCAACCTCTTCGGATCAGCTGACTTCCTCACCTTCTCTCATTTTTATGCTTTGAAAAGTGATAAACACTGTACAAAGTATGGTATGGATTGGAATTTTCCTCATTCCTTTCTGTCAAATTCTAGTTACATGACGGCACTTATACAGTGCCGAGTCACAACATGCCAAGGCAGGCAAGAACCCGGCATGTTTAACCCAGCCTACCTCCACCGTCAACTCCACAAGCCCACCGCTCGTTGCGGAATAGCTCCCGTTGACGATTGGCAACAACATTGCAGAACTCCGAAGCACCCCTCTCGGACCTGCGGGACTGATTTTCGACGTCCTTGGGGCCTTTAAACGCCCATCGGCGGAAAATACAAGGCAATTTTTCTTCTCCATCGGCTCTACCCAGGACATTGAAGAATTACCTTGAATAGCTGTGGCCACAGTCCCTTCCACGAAGGTCAACATTTCCAGCTAATCGTAACCACCAGGATGGCCGGCTCATGCCAGCCCTCAACACGCTGGCCCTATACCCAATGGGAATGGACCCCGTCGACACGTACCCCGCATCAAACAACCTCTGCGAGCAGGACCAAAGTCGACTTGGGCCAGCCCAACGGTCCCCAGTTCTTTTCTGCAGATCGCAAACTTGGGGAACACACAGGGAATCCCGACGCCTTACGTCTGGCTGTCATTCCACATCATCGGATGAGTAGGTCATCTCTGCCAATGACCTTACACCTGCTGCCACACACAACAAGACACAGTCCAGAGTTTTCGACTCCTTGTTCCTACAAACCCCTGGAAGATGTCAAAAACACCCCGCTCAGGATACCCTTAGCATCCTGAGCCTCGTGGCCCACAGGTCTTTGTAGAGAATGGCAGTGACCTGATCCAACCAGGTCACATTCTCCTGGTATACGTCAACTCGCCCACAACGCCTGGCTTCTCGGCCCAGATTTCGGCGAAGGACCGAACTACGTGTTCAAACGGTCCACTCGGAGCAACCATTGGACATCATCCACATGACGAACGCTGGATGTCAGTCACATACCCAGCATAGGCGTGAAGTTCCGACTCCAAGAACTCCAACCCCACTACAAGGATCAACTTGGAATAGTTCCTGGTGAGGTTTGAACCCGTGTCGTCCGGACTGGCGCAACGAGTAGGCCGCCACTCCGTACCAGCATCAGAACCACAACCACTGTGAGATTCTTAGTAGCCCTGCAACACATATGCCAGCACTCTCACTTATACCGAGAGCAAGCAAGAACATCTACACACCTACTCCTGACCCGTCACTCAGAGCGGATGGGTTGTGCCCCTCTGATCTACGTCCCCGCCCTGGATCATCCAGGGGACGCCGGCAAGGACAACACCTCACTCCACCTTCCACTTCTCGACCGCCAATAACTACCCCACAGGTGGCCGCTGCGACCGAGACACTCGTCTGCCCTCCGACATAGCATGTACATAGGACAGTACTGGCAGTGACTTACACCAAGCACTGTCGACAAGCCTACAATAGTCGTGCGTACGGGCAGGAAACTTCTCACCATTGTCGAGAGACAAACTAGGGGGCTCGGCCCGGGCCAGTCGCACAACGACCAGTCAATACTACCCGGGCCCGACACCCTCCACTACACTTGGCTTGGGGCGTACAGCCCCCAAAACCAACACCCAACATGCTGGACACCATACAAGGACCCTCACAGCGGGGCCTCACAACGACGCCTCTGTCATGGCTACCCGGTGACTGTTTATACCTTCCCCGATGTGGTGCCACGAAGATGCTCCCTCTCCTTCTCCTACTATTACACCACTAACGGCTATGGCGGACCTCTGCCTACGCACCAGCTCCACACCAGGCTCCAAGTTTCTTCTACCCGCAGCTACAGGTCTGCTTGGACTACATGCGATGTTTTCGAGGATGGCCCTCCCCTCTCAACCTATGTGGCCAATGCACACACCTCCTATGGGCCACGTTCTACCGAATGGCCCCTAGCACACTACCGTGCATCTACTAACCTTCCTCCTGTCAGTGGTTACGCTACGAGGACCAGTGAAATCAGGGCCCTATCGATAGCTGAATGCCACATACGCCGGATGCCACACAGCACTCGACTCCTTCCAACCATAGGCTTCCTCACCAAAAACTGATGCCCTGTCTTCGAGCCACCAGACACCTCTGTATCGTCTCGGACATCGCGCTCCGGTGACCCGTCAGGCAAGCTAGGGTGCCACGTCAGGGGTCTGATGTGGTACCTATCCCAATCTAAGGACTTGAGAAGGAACCCCTCTCAGCCCTTCGCCACTACCACGAAGCCCAGCGTCGAAAGTCACGTTTATCCGCTGGATCGCCTCGACTGTCAAGTTTGCATGCCCAGTCTGCCCATCTAAACCGGGCCAGCAAACCCACTGATACATCAAGACCCAAGATGCGAGAACAGTACTCGCATCCTGGTCCTATTTCTGAGTTCTGTCATCAGACTTGGACGAGGCAGCATGCCCCTCCATTTTCTCCTCTTGCTACCTGAGGGACGTCCTGCGGAGCGACTTAACTCATGTACGACAGGAAAATCCTGGCTTCACCGACCTGGAAACCAGGATTCCTTCAGGCCTGCTGACAGATGGGCAAGACCTCCACGGAAGCTCTGCCCATGGCGAACTCACGATGGGCATTGTGCCCATTATGCTAACCTGATTCATATCCACCAAACTTTCCTGGCTCTCCATGTAGCCAGCCCACCACCGTAACTCGGTGCCACTCTGCATATAGTAGTAACCGTCTGGGGTAGGTTGAATGCAGTAGACTCTCCCCCACCTGTTGTGGGTTGAGTCTACTAGTTCATACCTACCCCAGACGGTTGCGTCCCGCCCGTCCTCCCCACTTCTGGCCTCAAGCCTCCTGGCTTCGAAAAGAAGGACGATCATGGCGGCTATGTCGGTATGCATTGTGGGAGGTCAGGGTGCACCACGGTTGATCAAGTCTTTTCAGCGAAGCAGCAAATTGGCGCAGGGGAATTTGCATATAGTAGTAACCGTCTGGGGTAGGTATGAACTAGTAGACTCAACCCACAACAGGTGGGGGAGAAACCGTAGGCTAATAAAACATAAAGAAAATAATAAGAGCACGTTGTCATTAGTACTACTAACGCAAATTCACATACGCAGGAACGTTACAACTTGTCTCCAAAGATCACCATTCAAAATTTCAATTTACAAAACGATCAAACGAAAATATGAACGAACAAACGAAATAATGAATACACTTGATAATATTAACCCTAATTACCGGTATAATTTTAGCGAAAACGCTCGCTGCATTTGACGTACGCTCGCGATCATTTCGACTTCGAGTTCACCAGACCGCATGGTCAGCCATTTTGTACACACCTATAGTCTTGATCCAAAACGTTCGATCGCTGTTCGTAGTGTGCCCTCCCACGACTGATTCATACCATCACAATTACCCAATAGGCGGTACGTACGTAAAAAAAACACATCTAAAGTATTGCAAGGACCAAGACAAGTCTATTAATTCCAGGTATTCCGACCGCAACAAACCATGCATCGTGTACATGTACATGTACATACACGTTTTTTTTTTACACCGCGTGGTCGCTGTGTAGTCACCGTGCGATCGAGATTTGTGTGCCATTGAGTGAGCTCTGTTGCCCGTGTACGCTGTGTATTTTTTACGCTACAGTACGGCGGTGTTTCGGCGCTTTACGACCGAAAAGGTGGCCTTTTCTTTCGCTTTTATCTGTCTATATCTTGGTGCCTTTTGCAGTAATTACAAATTTCTACGATTTTCAGCATGATATATAATAAAATATGTTGCAGACGGTTTTGCGGTTTTTGTAAAATGCCGACCGAAAAAAACGACGGAAAAATAAAACTGAGTAAAACCGTAAAACTGGTAAACCCCCCAAGCTTATTTTAGCCGGTGTACATGTATGTTGGCATTGTTAGCCAAAGCCGAAAGCATAGCCATACAAGTAGCTTATTTCATTAGAATTAGATTGCTGTTGTTATTTTCAGCCGGTGTATGTTGGCATTGTTAGCCAAAGCCGAAAGCATAGCCATACGAGTAGCTTATTTCATTAGAATTAGATTGCTGTTGTTATTTTCAGCCGGTGTATGTTGGCATTGTTAGCCAAAGCCGAAAGCATAGCCATACAAGTAGCTTATTTCATTAGAATTAGATTGCTGTTGTTATTTTTAGCCGGTGTATGTTGGCATTGTTAGCCAAAGCCGAAAGCATAGCCATACAAGTAGCTTATTTCATTAGAATTAGATTGCTGTTGTTATTTTTTAGCCGGTGTATGTTGGCATTGTTAGCCAAAGCCGAAGGCATAGCCATTACAAGTGGCTTCTTTCAAGGAATTGGATTGTTATTGTGGTTGTTTTTGTTTGTGTGCAGGGGATTATATTTACTGGACGGATTGGCAGCGACGGACTATTGAGAGGGTGAACAAGCACACTGGCGAGGACAGGCAGATGATCCTGGTCGAATCAGACGTCATGGGTCTGACGGCCAGCAGCGTCAAAGGCACCGAAGGTAAGCACGCTAACCAACCAATAAACCAATCTATGACAGTGGAACACTCATGAAATCAAGCAATGGGAGACTTTTGGAGAGTCGGTCTTGAGTCAACAGCGGACGCGCAATACAATGCGCGCATGCTAACAATGGGAGACTTTTGAGAACCGGTCTTCAAGTCAACAGCGCACGCGCACGCACAACAGCGCAGGCGCAAAACAATGTGCGCATGCTCACAATTGCGTGCGCTGTTGACTTGAAGACCGGTTCTCAAAAGTCTCCCATTGCGCAAGCATGGTTAGCGAGTGCGCTGTTGACTCAAGACCGACTCTCCAAAAGTCTCCCATTCAATCAATCTGATTGTAATTGATTAAAGGTCGTATCATACTTTGGTTTTTGTCAAAGAAATGCAGATTCATGGGCAAAAATATCAAGAAAGTAACAGTCATCTGTCATCATGTCAAAACGGTAAAAAAACGCGAACGGTATTTTAAAAACCTTTCACCGTTATTTTTGATCTTCCAAAGATCAAAATTGTTTCGGGTCATTGGCTTGACTCTTTTCTGGATAAATACAGCATTTCAGGCAGATTGATTTAAAAGGTTGTATCATACTTTTGTAAGACACCAAAACAGAAACGTTCACAGATTTACGTATAACTTTCAGGGTATGAAGATGATGCTGGTAGAAACCTACCGTTAAAAATGTTCCGCATGAAATGGTGTATTTATCCAGAAATAAGTAAAACAACGACCAAAAAATAGAGAAAAGACTTAAGAAATACTGTGGCCGTTTTTCACTGTTTTCTCAAAACGTGGGCACCGTATGGGACTGAAATTTTCACAGATGGCTGTGACTGTATCTTCCTTGATATCTTTGCCCATGAATCTGTATTTCTTTCGCAAAAACCAAAGTATGATACTACCTTTAAGTCTATCCTCTGTCTATCTCTAACCCAAGGTGACAATCCCTGCGGAGACGACAACGGTGGCTGCAGTCACCTCTGCTTCTTCTTCCCCACGGGCATCGTCTGCTCCTGTCCCATCGGCTACGAGCTCCTGGCCGACCAGCACACCTGCATCGTCCCCGACGCCTTCCTGCTCTTCTCCCTGGCCAGCGACATCCGGCGCATCTCCCTGGAGACCAACCACAACGACGTGGAGATCCCGCTGACAGGCGTCAAAGAGGCCGGGGCGCTGGACTTTGACATCAATGAGAACAGGATATACTGGAGTGACATCAACGCCAAGGTAGGTTTGGGATTCTCTTGGCAGTAGGTTTGTCCTGGAGGGTGTGAGAAGCTTCCATCAAGACTCATCCTCCTTACTGGAAGCCTTGCAGACCAAAAGCTGAGCTATGTAGACATCTTGAGGAGTGACACTGGAATCGAGGCAACCGATCTGGGGGCAGCAATGCAGGACAGGACCCTATGATGGAAAGCCATCACAGTCCGGGTCACCACCCGAAATAGCTTACTACTACTAGGTTGTCTTGTTGTGACAGGGCAAGAGTCTGGCATCCACCTGGCATCAGCTTAACTTATGGCAATCCTTTATGGATTTTGGAATTTATGATCCATTGGAACACGATGATTATAGATGTAGCCATAACTCTGTAAACTCATTTGGGACATGGCCTAATTCTTTGATTCTAATTTCCTCATCAGACCATCAGCCGAGCCTTCCTGAATGGCAGCGGCATCGAGAACGTCATCGAGTTTGGCCTGTCCTTTCCCGAGGGCATGGCCATCGACTGGGTTGCCCACAACATCTACTTCTCGGACACGGGGACCAATCGGATCGAGGTGGCCCGGCTGGACGGCTCGGCCAGGCGGGTGCTGGTCTGGGAGGAGGTGCAGACGCCGCGGTGCATAGCGCTGCATCCGTCGGAAGGGTAGGTGTCTGGGTACCAGATCTATCCAAATAATACACCCTTCCCTGAATTTTCACACGTAGGGGGTTTACGAAATGGCAACTCAGGCTCAGGTTCCGGCACCACTTTGTGAATCCTTTCTAAAATAACAGGTATCAAAATTGAGGCTTTTGAGTGCGGTTCGGAAGTAGATTCTCTGGTATGAAAAGGAAAGCAGAGCTTCAGCTCCAACGAAAAATCACAACCTATATTTTCAGCATGTGGATGACAGAGCCTGAGCCTGAGCTACGTATGGTTCTTGTATTCCAGATTCTTATGTCTCTTCTTCTCAATTTGTGGACAACAGTCGGAGGTGAATTGATGTGAGTTGTGAGACCATCAAGTAGTACGGAAGATTTCTTGTTTGTCACATGCTGACCGCTTTTTGGTCTCCTTCCAACAGGTACATGTACTGGTCCGATTTCAGCGGTCAGGCCCAGATAGAGCGTGCCTACATGGATGGTACCCACCGCAAGGTCATTTACAGTGGCGGACGGCCCAACGGTCTGACCATCGACTACCTGGAGAGACGGCTGTACTGGACGTCGCTGGACACCAACACCATCGAGTCGTCCGACTTGTTTGGTAAGTCTGAAATTTAGAGCGATGAAACTTTGATCCCAGCCTCACCTCACCATCAGGGAATGACTCTGTTATGGGATCTCCTGAGCTGGATTTCACAGAACACTAAGGGCCTGTTTGCTTTGGGCATGGGATCTGTAATCTTGCTGATCTGGATCCACTGATCTATACAAACTGGATAGGTCGCCCTGCTCTGCAGGTGAAGCATTCGTGCGGCCATTTTGGGATATTCAATACATTGGCAGGCCCGGCGGCCGGCATATACAGAGAATTGCTGCACTGCTTGCTGTGCAGTCATGCAGTGCAATGAGTATTGTGCTGAATATCCTAACATGGCCGCTGGTGACTTCACGGCTCGTCGTCTAATCACTGCACCCGCGACCTATCCAGTTTGTATAGATCAGTGTCTGGATCCCATTTTAGCGTATCCTGCATGGGACGTGGATGTGCGGATCATGGACCTCATGCCCGAGACAAACAAGCCCTATTATTAATCTAAGAAGTTGAGTTGTCAATATCACCATAGTGGTTCTTTTTGTGTCATCACACTTTGCTTAGCAATTTGGGTAAATGTACACTTAAGATCAATCGTAGTGCTTCATGAGATCGGCTCCAAAACTATGTTTGAAAAGGGATACTGCCATTGACGATGCAGTGCCCAGAATTCTTTCAGCCTTCTTCATATTCATGTTTTTAAATTATATTAAATCCCTGTGTCAGGTTTAGCTGTTGAATTGCACCTGTCTGGCGCCCTATTGAGGTGATGCACATATCGTATGGATGAAATTGGCATCGATCACAAACCATTGTTTAATCATTTCTGTTCATGTTTTGTTCCTGCCATGCGTTCATGTACCTTGGTTAATGGGTAGACACTTCTGCTTTTTATAAACTCATAATTGTATCCTTTTTTGGGGGAAGCTGTTGGTCTAACTGCTGTATTTCTCTCTCCGATGCCTTGTCCAGGTGGCAACAGGCGGCGTGTCATCCCGGACAATCTCCCTTATCCCTTTGGGCTGACCCAGTACCAGGACTACATCTACTGGGCAGACTGGAGCACGCAGAGCATCGAGCGGGCCAACAAGACCACGGGCCAGAACCGTACCCTCATCCAGGACGGCCTGGCCTACGTCTTGGACATCCTCGTCTTCCACTCGTCTCGCCAATCTGGTAAGGAAAGAAGCTCCTCCCCGCTAAGAAACTCCTTTCTCTGTTGGGAGTTCGTTGAGAGAGAAAGATAATAACCCGTGTATTTGTTACACTTACAGAAAGAAAGTTAGTGTGTAATTCATGTAATGTAATGACTTGAGAGCATGGTGAACTGTGCTAGTGTGTTAATAAACTGCATTGGAAAGTTCGGGTACTGCGTCTAGACTAGCAAACAGTCTCTCGCGGAGTGAAATTATATGCTCGTGTGTGACTCGGCCCTGGCCTCGGCCTCGGAGACCCATGACTCGGACTTGGTTTTGGCCTCGGCTGTTCGTGAGAAACTCGGCCTCGGCCTCGGCCTTTGCATCCGAGACCCATGACTTGGACTCGGCCTTGGCCTCAGGGGATGTGGACTCGGATACGGCACTGCTGCACATAGCACTGCAGGAACAATCGTGAGTGGTAAACTGTGGTTCGTGTACGCTGGTGGGTTAGGGTATCACCTGACGGTAGTGTTTGCTTTACCCACGGTACCAGTTAAAATTCATACTCTGTTGGAATCTGCTTCATTTTTCTCCTGTGCCTGTAGGATGGAACGAGTGTGCAGTCAGTAACGGACACTGCCAGTATCTCTGCCTGTCTCATCCCAACGACACCACCGGAGACTGGGACTACGTCTGCCAATGTCCGACCCATTACACGCTCAACGATGACGAACAGACATGCACACGTAAGCACCAAAGCATTTCAAACTCTCTCTCTTAAAGGTACAATACATGATTGGTAAAGGTCACAGGACAGCACTCATACTTTGTCTGATCAAACATGTACATGAAATATTAAATCGGTGAAAATTTGAGCTCAATCGGACATCTGAGTAACGAGAAAATAGCGAAAAACCGACTCGATTTTTCTTATAAAACATGAAGAATAGTTTACTTTATGTTTGATCCAAAAATCTTTCGGACGAACAATCTTTGGAAAAGACACTAAATCTTGATTTGCGTGAAAAACCCAGCATCTAATGAACCACGATTTCACATGGTGACTGTTTGCACAGTTTACGAACTGTTGAGTCCATTTTCTGGAGGCCTTGCAAATCCTATATGTTCCCTTTAAATTCCTGCACATTGGCCTTTTTCACGGTGCATCCATTCTGCCGTCGAAGCGGTGCAATCAAACCGAGGCTTGGCTACAAAATAGTCTGGTACCCATTTTCTTTTTAGAAATTGGTGTTATCTTTTCCACCGGGTATACAAGGATGGCGACATAATGGATGTGCAATGAAAAAGGACTATTGCTTGGATTCCTGTAGCTTCTTTGGTTCCACGATCTTCATGTTTTTAAAATTTTTTTTATTGTTTTTTTATTTTTACAACCTGCATGTAGTTTTGACTTTTGACATTCTTCAACCCTACCACTCTGCACCTATCACATTAAAGACAAGGGGGACTTAACCCTAACCCTATGCACCTATCACACAAGACAAGAGCTGCTTAGCACACAATACCACAGTCAATACTGTGGGGGACTTCAAGGGAGCATATAGGATTTGCAAGGCCTCCAAAAAAAATTATTGAGTTTGAGACAGAAAATGGACTCAACAGTTCGTAAACAGTGCCAAACAGTCACCATGGGAAATCTTGGTTCATCAGATGCTGGGTTTTTCAAGCAAATCAAGATTTAGTGTCTTTTCCAAGGATCGTTCGTCCGAATGATTTTTGGAACAAACAAAAAGTAAACTATTCTTCATGTTTTATAAGAAAAATCGCGTCGGGTTTTTGCTATTTTCTTGTGACTCGGATGTCCGATTGAGCTCAAATGTTCACAGGTTTTTTATTTCATGTACATGTTTGATCAGACAAAGTATGAGTGCAGTCGTGTGACCTTTACAAATCATGTATTATACATGTACCTTTAAGCCTAATCCTCTACATCTGCCACTGAATACAAGAGCTGCTTACCACACATAACCCCAGTCTCTAAAGTGGGAACTGGATCATAAACCACATTTAACTACAAAAACCTCACTGTGGTGTTTTGTGGTATTCAGAATAATACCACACTTAGTACCACAGGAAAAACTGCACATATGAGTGGTAAACTGTGGTACAGGGCTGGGTTAGGGTTAACAGATTGAAGTTCTTGAGGTAAAATGTCCTCCGTTTCTTTCCTCCCTCAGCGCCGGACTCCTTCCTGCTGTTCAGTCAGAAGAACAAGATCAGTCGCATGGCGGTGGACTACCGGCTCAGCCCCGACGTGGTCCTGCCCATCTACAGCTCTCGCAAGAACATCCGGGCCATCGAGTACGACGCAGAGGAGAAGCGAGTCTACTGGATCGGCGGCAGGGCCAAGACCATACGTCGGTCCTACGACAATGGGGTTGAGGTGCGGGCTGATCCACTGCATTCCTCGCTTTCTTGTCCACGAGGGACATTTTTTTTTGTGGAGCTGCAAAGCTCAGAACAGTTGCCATGCAAATAATAGCATATTTCTTAGCAAATTTCAGTCTCAATTTGCTTAGCAAATTTCAGTCTCAAGCTGTTAACATTCTCGCATTTTCATAATTTTTGTGTTTTCGTATACATGTCTATTGCCATCTTGAACATGTATCTTCATCAGCATGAACTGATGTCAGTCAAACAAACTGTCTCTGTTTTCAACTATAGAGGGCGCATTACGAGCAGTTACATAACAAATATTTTCATAATTAATATCCCCCCAGTTGGAAAATTTCCTTTTGTGTGGAAATTTTCTGCTTCCTAATGAAGACGATTTTTTGTCTTATATCTGCGATCAGAAATAAAATATAAAGCGGAATGGAACTTTTCATTTTGCCCGACTTTTCATAGTGTGATGGGTCATTGAATAAAGGGTTGAATCAATTTTGAATATTTTCATGACATACCCCAGGGTTCCTTTTGACACATCGTGCCCAAATTTTAAGAGATGGCTCCTTGGCTGCGATCTTTCAATTAACAAGGTGTTTAACGGCTCTTGTGCCGGTGTCTGTTTGTTTTTATTTTTGCAGCCCGAGGTATTCATTCCAAACCCAGGGGATCCGCCCATCTACAGCCCCTACGACATGGCCATCGACCCGTACACTCGCACCTTGTTCTGGACCTGTGCTGAGACCAACACCATCATCATTACCCGGCTGGATGGAACGTCCATCGGCGTGGTGAAAGGAGACGACAATCAGAACCCACGGGCTATCGCTCTGATCCCGGAGAAAGGGTGAGTAGAGGATCTCAGTCTTAGCGTCGTTGTTGTCAATTGTGCCCATCAAATGGCCTCCGCAAGTCTTGTTCCTGTCCTCATCTTTACGTCATTGCGTCCTCTTTGCTTCAATACCAATCTTGTAACCTATCCCTCATGGAGAGAAATTTTTAAAAATGGTCGGACCCGGCCATTGAAACACCAGGACAGGTCCAGGCCTTCGGGCCTGAAATCCTCCTCTTGTCAGCCCTGGGGTCAATTTCACCAAATCCAGTCACCCTCCTGAGAACGAACAGAGCACACTGTTCGGAACGTCAAGATAATACCAAGGGTTCTTCTCAGAACCGCACTCTCTCACAGAAGAGATTACATGGTGTCACCGCAAACCTACCTTTTTTTCACCAAACCCATTGTACCTTACTATCAGTCGCAGGACTTGTATTGCAATGCAGCCCTACGTAGGATACGATGGGTTATCCTTTGTAAATCGATCTACGATTGATCGTAGGGCTTCGTGAAAGCAACCCCAGAAGTTACAAAACAGCAGAACTCCTTTAAATCAATAATGCCTGACTTCTAGATACTGTCCATGATCAATGAGACTCATCAGGTTATTAAAACAGTGCTATGATCCAGGTTAAAGCAGGGCCTTGAAGTTTCTAATTTGAGTTAGGAGGGCCTGACACGTTTCGATCCGAGCAGGATCTTTCTGGATCTTTCTGTCTGGAGAAAAGATCCTGCTAGGATCAAAACGTTTCAGGCCCTCCTAACTCCTTGGAAGCATTTTATGAATTTCAGGTCATCATTTTGGCTGATGAGCAGTTTGCAGCAGTTTATTACTTGTATTGAGTAACTTTTTGTTATGTTTTACCTTCGTTTTACGTCGCGTCGATCAGCCTGATGTTCTGGACCAACGTGGTGCGGACCCAGCACAAGATCGAGCGGGCCTCGTATGACGGCACGGAGCACAACGTCCTGTTCAGCGCCGGTCTGGGTGAGCTAGGACCAATGACCGCAGACTCAGCCACCGAGACGCTCTTCTGGGTCGATCTCCTTCTGAAGAGAATCGAGAGCGCTCACATATCAGGTATGCAAACGAACTATAAAATGTCTCACTGATGCTTGATCAGAAAACGTGTCAAATTCTGAGCGTGATCCAAAAACATGAAATAAATTTCCTTCAACACCTTTAAAAATTACTTCTTTTCACTAAGAAAAGACAATATTTTTTTAATATAAAAGAAATTTCTTACACTATTTAATGAACCAAAGTTGAAAATGCTTCCAAGTTATAATAAAAAAAAAAAAACGTACACTCAGGTGAAGGTAGTCATTTTTATTGATGTCCGTCCCTCACGCCCTAAAATCTTCTTTAAAAAAACACCAAATTGAAAATGGCATATGGCCAACTTGCACTGGTGTCAGGGCTAAACATTCACATATTTTTTTACTGACAATTAGTATTCAAGAAATCTTTGGCGAAGCAATTAATGCATTGATGTCCGTCCCTCACGTGAGGGACGGATTTGGATCACGCTCTTCTACAATCTACAATCAAACATGGTTTGCCTTTCCCAATGACTGTTTATAAAAGAAACCATTGAAAAGTGAACAAAGAAAAATTGACTGGAGCTCGATTCGAACCGGCGACCTCCCGAATACCGTACAGGCGCTCTACCAACTGAGATATCCAGCCCTCCGTTGGTGGTGACCCCAATAGTCAACTATCTTTGTTCGTTTTGGCAGTCAGAAGCCATGAAACCACGCACACACCGCCACACCCCAGGGATCGTTTCAATGATACACGCAACAATGCTGCAACCTGGGAACAGTACATGGGGGATCACTCAAAGAGGATACGGCTTTTTAATTAATATATACGCGAAATAACCATAAGGGAAACTGACTGAGTTTTAAAACTCAGTCAGTCAGTCAGTCAGTTTCCCTTGTGGTTATTTCACGTATATATAAAAGAAACCACTTAGAGTTAGGAGGGCCTGATGTTTCGATCCCAGCTGGATCTTTCTCAGAGGCTAAATGACAAGTGGACAAGAACATACAAGTAGATGCTTATAAATGGATGAGAGGATCAGAACGAAAGGGGGACAGAATGACCAGGGAAACCGGGAAAGAATGAAAAATTGAATAATGAGGAGAAGTAGGAAAAACCCACTGTGAATTTAAGGAGCTAGGAACTTTAAAGGTATAATACGTGATTGGTAATGGTCACAGAATAGAACACACACTTTTCTAATCAAGCATGTACATGAAATAATAAACCTGTGAAAATTTGAACTCAATCTGACATCTGAGTCGTGAGAAAATAACCAAAACCCGAATCAATTTTTCTTATGAAACTTAAAAAAAGAAAAAGAAATGTTGTTGGTGTTTGGTTCTACTCTTTCTGGATAAATACACCATTTCAGAAGGAAATGTTTTAACGGTTTGTTTCTACCAGCAACCATCTTCAGGTGTTTTTTTTTCAGTATTTACAATGAAAGTTAGACGTGAATCTGTGAACATTTCTGTTTGGGTATGCCACCAATCCTGTACTGTACCTTTAAAGAGAGGAACTTAAATGCTGGTTGGGCTTTGAATTGAAGGATTTGAATAATTTACCTTCTTTTGACCCCATCCCCTTCCCTAACCTCATCAACATCCAGGCTCTGATCGTCGGACCCTCGTTGAGGACCACATCCTTCACCCGGTGGGGCTAGCCGTCCTGGGCGATCACCTGTACTGGGTGGATAGGCAGGCCGAGATCATCGCCAGGGTCAACAAGTTTACGGGAGATGGCTGGGAGCGCATTCAGGGAGAGACCAACTACCTGACTGATATACAGGCAGTCGGGAGACCTCTGCAAGGTAAGGGTCCGGTCGGGGGAGGTCACGATCGTCCAGGAAAGCAATGGCTCATTCCGGCTTTGCTTTTAAGCCCACACCTACGTATTGATCAAATTGAAACATTTTGTTTGTTTCTTTGATTTTTTGTAGTGGATCACCCCTGCATTGAAGATAACGGAGGCTGCTCTCACATCTGCATCGCCATGGGCGACGGCCAATCACGCTGCTCCTGTCCATTGGATCTGGTTCTGCAAGAGGATGAAAGCACATGTGGAGGTAAGGGAGAGAAACTTAACTTTTTGTTGGGCCCTGCCACCGAAAAGTCTGGCCAGGCCCAGGGTTCAGGTCCAGGGTTCAGAGTCCAGGCCCAGGGTTTAGGCCCAGGGTCCAGACCCAGGGTTTAGGCCCAGGGTCCAGGCCCAGGGTTCAGGCCCAGGGTCCAGGCCCAGGGTCCAGGCCCAGGATTCAGGCCCAGGGTCCAGGCCCAGGGTTCAGGCCCAGGGTCCAGGTCCAGGTCCAGGCCCAGGGTTCAGGCCCAGGGTCCAGGCCCAGGGTTCAGGCCCAGGGTCCAGGCCCAGGGTTCAGGCCCATGGTCCAGACCCAGGGTTCAGGCCCAGGGTTCAGGCCCAGGGTCCAGGCTCAGGGTCCAGGCTGGGCCCAGGGTCCATTTCCAGGCCCAGGGTTCAGGCCCAGGGTTCAGGCCCAGGGTCCAGGCTCAGGGTCCAGGCTGGGCCCAGGGTCCATTTCCAGGGTCCAGGCCAGGCACAGGCACAGGGTCCAGAGTCCAGGCCAGGCACAGGCCCAGGGTCCAGAGTCCAGGCCAGGCCCAGGGTCCAGGCCCATGGTCCAGACCCAGGGTTCAGGCCACAGACATAAATAACCCATAGACCGACAGCGCCCTATTCAAATGCATGGCGGGGTACCGTAATTGTGACGGCACCCGACTATTGCAAAACTATGGGCAAAAAAAGTTACTTTAACGCACGATTGAATAGGAAGGAATTATTCGAAAGGGAAATTCTAGATGAAAACGAATTGATATCAAATTTAAACCCATTGGAGCATTAGGTTTACCTCACATACCATTGTACAGTGATAGATGTTTCTCAAATAATGGAAAGATTGAATGAAAACTTTTGTGTTTGACAATTTCATCTTAATTTTATGAGCCTGAACAAGCGCGAGATTACGTGCGCAACTGGCCTCTTTTAGAATCTTTGCGAGATTTTGAAATAAAATCATTGTTAACGTGCGGCGCGCGCGCCTCGCGCACTGAGTGACGCGCACTTTGCCCATAGTTTTTTAAGATGGCGTCCGTTTCCAAAATTAAGCGCTCACGCCCTCTGCTGTCGGTCTATAGGTTATTTATGTCTATGGTTCAGGCCCAGGGTTCAGGCCCAGGGTTCAGGCCCAGGGTTCAGGCTCAGGGTCCAGGCTGGGCCCAGGGTCCAGGCCCATGGTCCAGACCCAGGGTTCAGGCCCAGGGTTCAGGCCCAGGGTCCAGGCTCAGGGTCCAGGCTGGGCCCAGGGTCCATTTCCAGGCCCAGGGTCCAGACCCATGGTCCAGGCCCAGGGTCCAGGCTGGGCATTCAGTCCTGAAACCCTCCCTCATTCCTGGACTTCACTACAACAAAGCTGATTAAAATCAGCCCTACTATGGATCGTAACTCGAGTTACGAAAGGATAAACCATTGTATCCTAAGACTTCTTACGTGGGGCTGCAATGCATCATAAGTCTTATGATTGATAGTAAGTTACGATGAGTTTTGTGAAATCGACCCCTTGTTTGTGGATACTGTCCATGATCAATGTGGACTCGGGCTGACTATCGTGTTAGTGTCAACTATGATCCAGGACACAGCAGGGGTTGAAGTTGATAGTTCAAGGCTAGGGATAATATAGAAGCCTAAGACTCCAGGCAAAGCTCAGGCATGGCCTGGTTTTTCAGTGGCTGGGACCGATGAGTATTCAAGTTTTTCTCCATAGAAGCTTGTCTTCCACTTTATAAACCATTTAGTTCATCTGCGGATTGTCTTAACCTTCACGGACATTCTGTGCCGGAAGTCTTAAGGAGGTGTCATCACCTGTCCAACTATGCCGTGGTAACACAACTTGTACTTCAAAGTGTTTTGAGTTTTCTGGGTTTCTGGCCCTTTCATCCGCTAATGTGTATCTTGACTGGCATGTTCTTGTCCTCTTGTCATTAAGCCTTCAATAAAGATCCTGCTTGGGTCGAAATGTCAGGCCCTCGTAACTTCAAGCATTTTGCGACTTTCAGGTCATTATTTTGGATGATGAGCAGTTTGCAGCAGTTTATTACTTGTATTTTCTCGGTTTCAACAGACAGAAGGAGAAAGTGTTAACCATCAAAGAGTTTTTTCCAACTCATTTTGGCTCTGATTGGAATTTAAGATTGCATTTTCTTTTCAACAAAATTTCGGAGATAACGTTTCTTTCACATTTTTCATGCAGACCCTCCGACCTGCTCCACGCGAGAGTTCACCTGTGTATCCGATAGCAACCTTTGCGTGCCGTCGTCATGGCGATGTGACTCGGACTTTGACTGCGATGACCACAGCGATGAAGAAAATTGTCGTATGTATCTCTATGGTGTTAAGATTAGAATTTTTTACATTCTTTTGAGTCTTTTTATTTTCTTTCTTAAATCCATGGAGACAATAGCGCAAGTTGAGTTTTATATCTCTCAACTGTGCATCCTACCTTCATATATAAACAGTATTCCAAGCACAAGTTTTAATTGAAATCTGGGAAGCTGGAAAGCTAATCATGAGCATATGACCGGCGGGAAATCCGAGTTAAAACTCAATAAACCACGTGCCATGTTCCGAGCTGGAGTGCAAAGTAGACCCAAAAGAAAACACCACTTCATTTTTGGCCAGCTGCTGCGAAGCAGTTCGAGTCTATGTAATACCGATGTCCGTCTTTCAGGCGTACCGAGTGCGTCCGGCCGTCCGCGTGAAATGTTTAAGTTTTTTAGTATGTGCTTGAACCCCAATTTTTTTTTTTTGTATGGGTGCGTTGTCCAAAATAATGTTGTTATTATTGTAAATGGAAAATGTTGAAGTTTTTTCTATTGTTTCGAAATATTGAAGTTTTTTCTATTGTTTCAAAATGCTGATTTTTTTTTGGATGGGTGTGTTGTACAAAATAATGATGTTATTATTATGAATGGAAATGTTGAAGTTTTTTCTATTGTTTTAAAATGTTGAATTTTTTTTTTGATGGGTGTGTGTGTGATGGATGGGTGTTTGCTATCGTGTTTGTAACTGCACGTAAGGCTGCAGCGAGCCATGACAGCTTCGCTGTTCTAGTCTTTTATCAAAAGAGGGCGCCACTCGAAAATGTGTCCTTTGGATTACTGTATTGGCATTTCAAGAATTTCAGTAGGCCAACTTGAAGTACAGCATCAGTTAACCAGCCATTCTGCACCTGAGAGAAGCCGACCAGGGGCCAATTTCATAAAACTGTTAAGCACAAAAATTTGCTAAGCATGACATTTCTGTCTTAACAAAAACAGGGTTAACAACCACATTTCCATGTGTTGTGTATCACTTGTGATTGTTCTTTGGCTGTTGTTCATTGACCATGAATATCAAATGGAATTTTCGATGGTGGTTTGTTTTATTGGGCGAGACATTTTTGTGCTTAGCAAATTTTTGTGAAATTGGCCCCTGATATCTTATGAAATGGAATCCATTCACTCAGTCTCTCTCTCTATCTTCCTTCTCCTTGGACAGCGTTCTGCAAGCCCGACGAGTTCCGTTGCGATAACGGCCAGTGCATCGACCTAGTCCTCCGCTGCAACTCCAAGACGGAGTGCTCTGACGATTCGGACGAGGAATACTGCACGGCGCCGTGCCGGAACAATCAGTTCACGTGCTTCAACCAGCAGTGCGTGGACGTGGAGCACCCAGTCTGCGACGGAATCAGACACTGCTACGACGGCAGCGACGAAAAGAACTGCAGTGAGTTTATAAAGGGAGCATATAGGATTTGCAAGGCCTCCAAATTTTTTTTTTATTGAGTTTGAGACAGAAAATGGACTCAACAGTTCGTACACAGTGCAAACAGTCACCATGGGAAATCTTGGTTCATCAGATGCTGGGTTTTTCAAGCAGATCAGGATTTAGTGTCTTTTCCAAAGATCGTTCGTCCTGAAATTATGTATTTTTCCAGGAAAAGAGTACAAAAACCAAACTTCAAAAGATGTTTTGATCTTGGAAAGTTAAAATAATGAGACATCTATTCCCACACAATTTGGGTAACAATTGCAACGGTTTTTCGCTGTTTTCTCCTGTTTTCAATGATCAATTGAGCTGAAAGTTCACAGGTTTGTTTTTATTGCATGACAAATTGAAGGCCGTCACCTTTACCAATATTGTGCATGGCCGTTAACAAGAACAAAGGCGTGCGACTTTTCTGTGTAAAACAATCCAGATTTCAAGACATTTTTGTCCCACTTTTTATTCATTAGAGACGTAATTTGTTGTTGTTGTTTTTTTCTAGATGACAACACTGAGATTCCAGTGGTCAACAAACCGGCCGAAATGTCCGGAGCGGTCATCGGCAGCATCGTGGCCCTCATCTTCCTCATCTTTGTGGTCATCGGACTGGTCATCATATGGCGGCACTGCCAGTGTCCGGCCCAGCAGGGAGGGATGGCCGGCCGAGGGGCCACGGACAACGGACAATACTCCACCGTCCTGATGGTCAACCAGTTGGGGGGACGTGATTCTTCCAGTAAATACCTCTCAGGTTAGGACATTAAAATCTGATTTCAGAATTTTGTTTCCCTTACCCTAACCCTAACCCTATTCCCAAAATTGTTCAAAGTTAGGCAGACCATGGGCCGCATCTATGCGGTGAGTCCATAGAGAAAGGATGCGTCTTAACTCTGCGACGCGTCGTAAGTTTTATGAAATCGGCCCCAGGGATGAGATTTCTCAGATTAAAATCTGATTTCAGAATTTTTTTTTGTATTGGATTTCAGATTTTTTTTTTTCCTCACAGGCTGTGTTTAAAAGTGTAGGAGATTTTTTCAGATTTCAGACTTGTTATGCTCCCTGTCAGCTGTTTTCAGACATTTTTATCATTGGTCAATCTTATACCTGGCCGACGGATAATCCTTTGACCACATTTATTTATTGGCCTATTGTTGGCCCTTAATCAATCAGGCACGTGACTTTTCCTCGGATCAGCTGATTTCCTCTCTTTTTCACTTCAATCTTACGCCATTGAAGAGGGTAAAACACTGTCCGAAATATGCTAAAGATTGGAATTTCCTCGTTTTTTTTGTTAAGAAGTCCCATTTTGTTCTACTTTGCTTGTGTTTCGTAGACAGGCTCAGCACGTGGCAGCAATCTTAGTATTGAATTTTGTACACGGAATCCCACAGGTTTATCCGCGAACACGTCCATTGAAACTTGTTCTTTGCTCACTACAGGCTCAGCACAGGGCAGCAATCTTAAAATAAGCTATTAATGTTTTGTACACGGAATCCCACGGGCCTATCCGCGAACACGTCCATTGACACTTGTTGTTTGCTCACTACAGGCTCAGCACGGGGCAGCAACCCCAAGTCCACCAACCTTCACAGCTGCGCCAACGGCAAGAGCAGCAGCAGCAGCTGCGGCGGGCTGTACGAGCGGGCCCACCCCACCGGCGCTTCCTCCTTCAGCTCGGAGATGATGAGCGTGTCGGGCAACAGCAACTACCCGAAGGAGACCCTGAACCCACCGCCCAGCCCCGTCACGGACCGGTCCCAGTGCATGGCCGACCTGTACTACTCGCCACAGAGTCCCACGGCTAGTCGGTCTTACAGGTGAGTCTTTAACCAGAGGACTGGTGGAGGGTGGGTCCTTCAAAGCTTGATTCACACTGATCAGAGTTATGATCCGTGATCCTGGTTCATTCGATCTCGGCCCAATTTTATGGCCCTGCTAATACCACAAGTGTAGAATCAGCACTAACGTAACCAGGAAATTCTGTGCTTGTGAAATCTATGAATTTTCAGTTGTGTGTTTTCAGTTGTTACACTCACTTGCATAGCTAAGGATTGCTTGCTTGCTCAGCTTGCTTAGAAATTTAGCACTAGCCGTGTAAGCGGAGAAGGATTATAAGCGCACAATTCTTCAGTAAGCAGATTCTTGGTTTTTGGCCCTTGATGCCACTGCCAAAGCGTAATGCCACAGCAAAGGGGCTCTACTGATAGTTACAGAAACCGACTTTAAGGAGAGAAGGTTTACTACTGCTCAGGCCCTGCCAACCTCTAAAAATCCTCCTCTTGGCAGCCCTGAACTTGATATGCCTGGCTTCGAAGTGCAAGAAAGGAAGGAGACATGGGGTACTTCACCATTAATGGTTCAAAATTGGATTCACAGATTACAAAACTAAGTGCATTTTATATGTTCATGAAATTGATCCTGTTCTCGTTTTTCTCTCGCAGACATTATAAAATGCGCAACATCCCACCGCCACCCACGCCGTGCAGCACGGACTTTTACGAGGACAGCGAGCCCTACGTGAAGATGCCGCACCACCAGAAGCACCACGCCACGCGCCGGAAACGCGGCAACAAGTACTACACCAACGTTACGAACTTTGATGTCACTTACGACCCCGAGCCCTACCCACCGCCCCCCACGCCGATCATGTCGGACAATAACTATGAGAGCTGCCCTCCGTCGCCCTCGACCGAGCGGAGCTTCTTCAATCCTTACCCTCCACCACCATCGCCTGCGACGGACTCGACGTGATATCTTGGGCAAAACTGGTCAGGGGTCATGTTTTTGGTAAAACTGTGAATTGTACTCGGGATCTGTTGTGGACAACTGCCAGCACTATTGTATTAACTGCGATGCACCGCACGCCGAGGGCGCCCTTCGGTATAGCAACTCGTCTTCTTCTGCCCTGTTTTCTGTTGCAAGAGGAGTGGAACCAGACTAATTGGACAGTGAATTGTACTCAGGATCTGTGGTGGACGACTGCCAGCATCATGTATTCGCTCGATGCACCGTTCGCCGAGGGCGCCCTTCGGTATGGCGACCTGTCTTCTTCTGCCCCCATTGTCTGTTGCAAGAGGAGTGGAACCAGACTATTTGGACAATGCCATGTCGCACAAGTGACTCTTCACCGGTATAGGCCAGCACGCACAGCTCAACAAAATGTGTACCAAGCAGATTATTTCGTACAAGTACTATTTCATGTTAACTTTATGTTTCCATCGAAGTTCTACAATTTAAAAAAAATTATTTTCTGTTCGGGAATATCCACAATCATGTATTGAAAATTGTGTGGAAAGGCGTGGGGAAAAAACATAGCTCATTTGTTTTCAAAAATCAGGACAAATAAATTTGAAATTTCATTAAATCATGGACAATCATGTTGAGCGTCTTTAAAGATGAAAACACAAAAAAAAAATAAGGAGACAAATATTTCTGCTTGTACATAAAGAAAATTCTTCGTTTTTTTTTTACACACAACTAAAAAATTCTTTTCAGTATTTATACCTCAGCCAAAATATATATTTTTTTGTTACGTTTCTAGTTTTGATTTTTTTTTCTTCTTTTATGCAAGCCTGGCTCTTTTATTTTCTTGCTCCCTGAGGAAGAAAGATCGTAGCCTGGTAATCATCAACATTATCTATACACGGGTTTACACCTTGGCGGCCATCTTAGATTTTGATCGCAACTTCGAAACGAGGCACTTCCACGCGTGCGCACTTTTCGAAGTGTAAACCCGTGTAGTGAATTTTCCCCAAACTAAGGCAATTCACCTTTGACCTGATTAATTGACCTTTGACCTCTGACCTCTGACCTAGGTAGTCCACAGATTAAAAAAATAATAATATCAAAACAATCATGTGCGGGTGCGTTTGCAGAAGTATTTTTTAAAAATAAAAATCCAAATTGTATTATAATGTAAATATATTTTAAACAGAGTTTAACAAATATTGAATATATTTAAACAAAACTGAAAAACCTTACGCGGAATTTGAAAAGCAACAAAATAACAGCAAAACAAGCGGGCATGAAATGAAAATGAAACTGCGGAGGCCAAACAAAAAATTGTGTTTCCGATGCAATTCATGCGCTTTAAAATGATGTTTAATCGCTGTTTTTTTTTCTAGCACTGCCA
The DNA here is from genome assembly GCA_963971285.1 of Astropecten irregularis. Classification (NCBI taxonomy): domain Eukaryota; kingdom Metazoa; phylum Echinodermata; class Asteroidea; order Paxillosida; family Astropectinidae; genus Astropecten; species Astropecten irregularis. Next base: position 12,399,324 of record OZ020251.1, on the reverse strand, counting down.
AGCGTTAATTCTGACTTTCATTTGAGACAGTTCAAAGATGAAACAAAAGTTGGTTCATGAATATTCAACCTATATTTGTTTAATACGGGCGTTTCACAATTTAGAGCGCCACCAAGAGGGCAGCAGAGAGGCCGATTTTATGCAGTGCATGATGGGAAATTGTCGATAGCGGAGATTTTTCCCCTATTGTTCAACATTATGACTAATTCTTGGGTCGTTTTGTGCGTTTATTTCACGAGTTATCCCAATGGTTTATGTTTGCGAATCTTTCGGATGCACAGCACACACATCCAAACTGGAAAACATTGAGAAATACCTCCATGGATGAAAGATATATGGTGGGTTAAATGGCGAAAGACGATTGAACGTATAGGGGAAAAATCTCCAATGTCGACAATTTCCAATCATGCACCGCGTGAATCGGCCTCTCCCTGCTGCCCTCTTGGTGGCGCTCTAAATTGTGAAACGCCCGTATTAATACAAAGCTTTGACGAATTAGGGACAAAGTTGGTCACATACACTGCTGTGCAAGTCCACTTGCGTTTAATATACAGAAGAGCTCACATGTGTTAGGCCTACTACTAAAATCCATGCATTCAAAAAACGTTTATTTGTTTTTATTTTTATTTTATTTTTTTTAATACGAGGGCTGATATATCTTTCTAAATTTTGATAACTGACCAAATTTTAGACTGTAAGTTTATGGAATATCCTGCTGTGTTTCCAAAAGGTGTTGTGTATACCGTACTTTTGATAGAAAAACAATCTTTGTTTGATCGGGGGTTGGACTATTAGTAGACAATTGCCTGTTTCCAAACCTTGGCCCGGGCCTGGCCAGGCTTTTCAATTGCCAGGCCTGACCATTAGTTTAAGGTAGTATCATACTTTGGTTTTTATCAAAGAAATACAGATTCATGAGCAAAAATATCAAGACAGATACAGTAACAGTCGTCTGTGAAAATTTCAGTTCCATACGGTGCCCACTTTTTTGAAGAATTTTGAAAAATGGCCACAGTATTTCTTAAGTCTTTTCTATTTCATTTTTGATCTTTCAAAAGATCAAAAAGATTTTCGGTCGTTGTTTTACTAATTTCTGGATAAATACACCATTTCAGGCAGAAAAATGTTCACGGTATGTTTCTACCACCACCATCTTCATACCCTGTAAGTTATATGTAAATATGTGAACATTTCTGTTTTGGTGTCTGACCAAAGTATGATACTACCTTTAAAACCAATGGATAAAGTTAGCCTTCCAGTTCCACAGGATGGGACTTTTTCTTTCTCAGACAACTACAGTACTTGCTTTATCTCAGCTCTGTTAAAATTCAAACCTGAGTTTGTTTGCCAAAAATTTCTTCATATCTTGCGAGGATTTATTGAACAATCACAAAATTCTTTAAAAGAAATTCCTCGGACTCCTAAAATGGCATAGTACACAACACTCATCCACGTGTATTTGTTGCAGTAAATGATTTTCTAAGTGGCATTTTGATTAATTTTGGGTAATACGGGCCTTAGTGACCTGTGACCTCATTATTTATGTCACACATTTAAATAATCTGATGTTTTAAACATTTCTTTTTTAAAATTTGGAACCTCATTTGCATTTTATTTGCATAAATAACCAACATTTGAGCTTGTGTTACACCATACTCATCATACACTCCATAATTTTTTTTTTTATTTAGATTTTGTTTCACATAATATTTTTTAAGCAATAATTTAGTGTGTAATTTATATGTCGGGTGGCTATCCATGTGTAGTACTTGGACAAATCTACGCACAACAATGAATGAGATCCTTGTATTTCAAGAAGTTGTCCATTTTCCTGAAGCCGCTTAGCATTGAAATGCTGCTTACTATCAAAGCAAACAAATTGCTTAGTAGAAAACCGCCTACCAGTCAAAATTTGCATGTGATTTAATATGCCATTGACCGGTGCCCAGCGGGTGTTTCATACACATGTAGCTGATTGCATGTACACAACTGCGCTATTAAGCAATTGTTTGCTGCTTAATAAGCAGCTCCAGTAAAACGTATCAAAGAATTGGGTCAAGTGTATTTGATGGTCGGTCATTCTTGTACATGTAACATAATTATTGTCTATTGCCGCAGCACTGTCTCTGTGTTGAACCCATGAATGGTGAAGATACCAGTTAGCAAAATGCTATGGAATCCAGGCTAGCATCCAGCATCCACCATATAGTTTACGCTGTACTTAATTCCTGTGTGGTGAATGGGATGAGTAGCTTGGATGCCATACCTTGTGTAACAAATTCTGCATTATGTTATTGCATTGTGCTGTTCTACTGCCAAATGAATTGAAGTTGTATTCAGTTTTTGTTGTTGTTATTTTCCTTTTTTTTTTTTTAAATCTTATAGGAGAAAAGCCTGCCATGACCATGTTTTCGGATTTTCTTTTTTGGTCTGTCTTCCATAAACCATTTTATCCATGTAGATGATGTCAGTGTCTGCTATGTACAATTGTACAATATGTATGACATAATTATACATAAACACAATAACCAATGCAGGCTCACTCCATTAAAGGCCTTTTCACACGATGCTTAAAAATCTTTCAAGCCTTGGGAGTTTTCCTCGTGCTTGAGAAATCTTAAGAAAATGTCATTGTGTGAAAGGACACCAATGCTTGAGAGAGACCGACGTCCCCAGTGAATCCTTGAGAAATTTCTCAAGCATGAGAAAAAAATCTCATGCCCTGCAAGTGCAAGTTTAGTTGTTTTTTTAGCATTGTGTGAAGACCCCTTTATGAATGATGGTTTCTTGTGCTGTCATTTATTATCATAATCTTCTTTCCATAATTACGCAAAAAAAAAACCCAATAACATAACAGCAAGGGAATGGAGACTTTTGAGAACCGGTCTTCATGTCAACAGCGCACGCGCACGCACAACAGCGCAGGCGCAAAACATCATGCTCACAATTGCGTGCGCGTGCGCTGTTGACTTGAAGACCGGTTCTCAAAAGTCTCCCATTGTTACAACATGGTCAATGTGTATACAGTAGTTAGTCTGGTGCCCAGGTTGTTATATGTAACCACACAGGTAACTGCATTGTTCACTCGGGGACCAAGACCAAGCATTACATTTGTTTACGACGAAAAATGACTATGCATGAGCAGTTGACATTTGATTGGTCAGTTGAATGAAAACAAACAAACAAACAACGAATACTTAAATAAACAAACAAACAAACAAAGAAATATAAGGCAAACATACAGACAGACAAATAAAAACTAAACTTACCAGCATTTTTTTTCCGATATTCTACATTTAATGACATGGGGTTTTGAAAAACCTGGAGAAATTAGTTCATTACATTTTTATTATTTTTTTGTCTTCAGAAATGTTTATTATATACTTCAATAGTACTTAAATTTCACAGTACTGTATTCTGTGGTACTACTTTTGTTTAATGTTTTCCTTTGGAGAAAACTTAACTACTTAATAATGCAAGCCAAGTACTTCGTTGGTTTCTTTTCACCTGGGGCCAATTTCATAAAACTGTTAAGCACAAAAAGTTGCTTAGCACAAAAACGTCTCGCCCAATAAAACAAGCCACCATTGAAAATTCCATTTTATATTCATGGTCAGCGAACAACAGCCAAAGAACAATCACAAGTGATACACAACACGTGGAACTTTGGTTGTTAACCCTGTTTTTATTAAGACAGAAATGTCATGCTTAGCAAATTTTTGTGCTTAACAGTTTTATGAAATTGGCCCCAGGTACTGTTAGCCTTGACCCTGAGAACTTGACATTTGTGTTTTATAAATAGATGTGTAGTCTTCCCCTGTTCTCTCAAACTGTGTGATTGTTCTGTAGAAATTATTGTGATGTGACAAGCCGACAAATGACTACGGTAAATGAACCCGGGGGTCGATTTCATGAAGCTCTACGATCGATAGTTAACTCGAGTTACGAAGGATGACCCATCCTATCCTATGTAGGGCTGCAATGGGAGACTTTGGAGAACCGGTCTTCAAGTCAACAGCGCACACGCACTACAGCGCAGGCGCAATATTGCTCACAATTGCGTGCGCTGTTGACTTGAAGACCGGTTCTCCAAAGTCTCCCAATAAGTCCTTTGATGAGTTTGGTGAAATCGACACCTGAGCTGATTATTTTGATTTGGCTTAGCATCAGAAGTTTTTTTATTGAATAGCAATATTTCACTGCCAAGCAACTCTTGTGATAAGAGTACTGAGTTTTGTTTATTAGCCAATGTATGGTGCAAGGACACTGTGAATAGATGGCAGAAAGGCTCAGCACTTCTAGGCGTTTTTGGTACTTTTCATGTCTCAATCTTTGATCGGATAAACTATGCTTCCGGCCCCAGTCTGGCCATCAAATGTTTGCCAAGTATAAAATAATAAGATTCTTGCTTCCATTTGTATGCCTGCCAAGTCGTTCCAAAAACCAAGTTACCTGACAAAATCGTCTTCATTTCTTGGGCATCCAAAACTGCCCATATTGAGCAAAGTTAAATAATTAACTTCGCACATCTTTTCAGAACGTATTTCTTGGGTAATTAAGTCCCTAGCGTAAATACTTGAGATACACTTTGATCTATTAATAACAGTAAGAATGTTTTAAGTCTTTGTTATTTTACGTCAAGAGGTGTACATGTACCAACAGATTCAGTGTTATGAAGTACTTCGAAGTACTTTGGGAGACATTCCCTATAGGGTTGTGCACTTGTTACTTTGCTTACCTACTGTCCTCCAAACCAGTAAGCTTGAAACTGACAAAATGTTCATATTGAGAGCATTCTCTGTCTTCTTTTAAAATTATGGACATTTTTATAAAAATATGTCTTTAACCCTAACCCACCAACATACCACAGTACCTCATAGGTTTTTCCTGTGGTTTATTGTGGTGTCCTGTTTACCACAATACACCACAGTTTGGTTTGTGTGGTAATGCATGGTGTATGATCCAGTCCCCCTGTGGAGACTGTGGTAATGTGTGGTAAGCAGCTCTTGTTTTTAGTGGTAGGTGCAGAGGGTTAGGGTTAAATGGTAGCTGATACCTAAATAAGCAGGGAGACATTAAAATGTCTCACTAATTCTGAATGTCTCCCAAATGTTCACTTTCAGACGCTAATTAACCGAGGGTTAGGGTTAAATGGTAGCTGATACCTAAATAGGCAGGGTGACATTGAAATGTCTCACTAATTCTGAATGTCTCCCAAATGTTCACTTTCAGACGCTAATTAACCTGTCTGCCAAATACCTTATTTAGAAGAATACCTAACCGCATCGTTATTTTTCCGTAGATAATTAATTGTCTTGTACATGTACTATATATAAACCTTAGACTGCGTTTTGTTTTTATTTATGTTATCAATTCATTCAATTGTACTATTCTTTAAAAAATGACATTTTTGTTTAAATGTTTTGCTATCCTTGCTGCCATGTATATCTCATTATTACGAAGCCCATCTGCGGACTATTAGGGCACTTGTATCATAATGTACCATACTCCATACGGAAACTACGTGTATTAAACAAACAAAAAATTGTGATTAAAAATTTATACATTTTTTGTACAAATGTGAAACGGAAAAAACAAACAAACTGGTGTTTCGATTGTTTTCTGTGTTTTTGTCTGAGTTTCGTTTTATGTTTAAAGGTAACAATACTTTGGTAGCATACCAAAACAGAAAATAATATTCACAGATTTACCTATAACTAACAGGGTATAAGGATGGTGATGGTAGAAACATACTGTTAAAATGTGTCTGCCTGAAATGCTGTATTTATCCAGAAAAGAGTAAAACCATTGACCAATATTATTTTTGATCTTTTAAGGATGAAAAATAAAAGAGTAAAGACTTATAAATACTGTGGCTGTTTTCACTGTTTTCTCAAAAAGTGGGCACCGTATGGGACTGAAAGTTTCACAGATGACTGTTACTGTATCTCCTTGAATCTGCATTTCTTTGACAAACAGCAAAGTATGAATTATTACCTTTAAATTAAAGGTAATATCATACTTTGGTTTTTATCAAAGAAATACACATTCATTTGCAAAAATATAAAGACAGATACAGTAACAGTCATCTGTGAAAATTTAAGTCTCATACGGTGCCCACTCTTTGAGAAACCAGTGAAAAACAGCCACAGTATTTTTTTAAGTCTTTTCTCTTTTATTTTTGATCTTTTAAAAGATCAACAAGATTTTCGGTCGTTGTTTTACTAATTTCTGGATAAATACACCATTTCAGGCGGAAATATTTAAACGGTAGGTTTCTACCGGCATCATTTTCATACCCTGAAAGTTATATGTAAATCTGTGAGCATTTCTGTTTTTGTTTCTTACCAAAGTATGATACTACCTTTAAGTCTTTCCTCTTTTATTTTTGATCTTTTAAAAGATCAAAGAGATTTTCGGTCGTTTTACTATTTTCCGGATAAATACACCATTTCAGGCAGAACAATCTTAACGGTATGTTTCTGCCACCACCATCTTCATACCCTGTAAATTATACGTAAATCTGTGAGCATTTCTGTTTTGGTTTCTTACCAAAGTATGATACTACCTTTAAAGCTACATGCATTTTGTCATTCCAAATGTTCACAGATTTATCTTTAACTTATAGGGTAAAAAAGATGGTGCTGGCAGAAACTGTATTCATCCAGCTAGAAATTAGTAAAAGCAACAATTATGAGTCGAAATGACAGTATTCAAAATATTTATGATGTTGCCTACAAATTTCCATTTAGAAAAAAATATACACATGTAATGAAAAAAAAAAAAACCTTTAGGCTTAATTTGCCTTTTTAAGATGCTTCGCACAAATAATATTGACTGGTTTGACCCCAAAAAGTTTAATTTAAATTTTACGCCATCACCGTAAATTAACGACTGAGAATAAGTCTAGAGTCCCTTAATACATATATAGGGACTCTAAATAAGTCTAGCCCCTACAATCCATCGACAGAGGGCGCACTTTCTTTTTTATGACCTTTGAACTGAAACCTGCAGGGTAGGCATTAAATACATTTTTATGAGTTTATGACCTCTAAAAAGTCATCAAAGAGTAACGTTACTCGTTAGGCCTAACGTTAGCATGGTTAGTATTAGTTACAGTTTGACTGTACTCTAGCCAATAATTCTTGCCTTTCCCTTTGCATTGGGCTTTGACTTTGAGATTGTTGGTGTGAAAGAGTGGTAAGTTTTGCTGTTTTGTTTATTAATTAACGTTACTCGTTATAGGCTAATATAGGCCCTATTAAAATGTATTAAACTAACGCTAACGTACTGTTAAACTAAAGTCCCTAAAGTAAAGGGACGGTACAGAATTGGTAAGACAAAATACACTTCGTGATCACAAATTCACATAAAACTTACACAGTAATAATGGTGATGATAGGAGAAAACATCCCATGAAATGTTTTTGTCTGAAATGCCATATTCGTTGAGAAATAGGCCTAGCCTAAATGAAACTAGGCTATGTATGTTCCGATTGGAATAAATCGCTTTGAAGAGTTTCATTCATTCGATGAAATGTGTACAGTTCTCTGTGTACTGTACGCAGGTTTTCACTATTTTCTCTTGACCCAGATGGCTGATTGACCTCAAACTTCTTTACAGGTTTGTCAGTTAATTAAGGTATATGATGGATTACTACTTCCGCCTTACAACTTTAGAAGTAGGCTAATGGATTACATAATGTGCTTTCACTGTCAGCAACGGTTTTGTCACAAAAAACAGTTCTGTACCATCCCTTGAATTATTCTTACTGGAAAGAATTCCACTGATGACCATTATTTGTGCACAACTCGATGGAACCAACAGAGGGCGCTTTGAGCAAAGTGGCACCGCTGTATATATTGGAAGTGTACAATTTGTAGGTAAAAAACCATGTAAAACTCACTTTTCAGATATTTATGCTAGGTACCCAAGTTTTCCACACCTGAGATTGAAGTTCATCATAACTTGTATCCAATAAGTTTACTCTTGGAGGATATAATCCTTTTTCCGTAATGGTCATCAGTGGAATTCTTTCCTTATTACTCAATATCAAGTCAATAAAAAATAGTGTACATATATGCTAGACCATGGAGCTATAAAAAGGAGCCTTTTTATAGCTCAATGGCTAGACCCAGTAACTGGCATGACTGAGGCCAGGCGCTGATGAACTCCTTTTTTTTTAATTTTGGGGTTGACGGTCGGTCTCAACCCCAAAATTAAACAAGGTAGTTCAGCGCCCCAGTTCATTGGGTCTAGCATAGGACCCTAGGCTAAACAATCGCCCTAGTCAAGTATGAAGTAAGGGGCTTAGGGCCTAACGTTAGTGTGCAAGTTACTCCTTTAGTAACTTTAGTCCTCGATTATACTTGTTAGTCAGGACAATATTCCAGCCGTTTGCTAGTGAACTTTGCCGCTCAGCCAAGGGGGTGAAAACTGAAAACACATGACGTCGCGTTCACATAGCAGAATTGGTGTCCCTGTGTTGACAATATTTTCTAAGAAAAAGACTTGAACTTCAAGGAGTTTTACAGAAAATAATCTGGAAGTGTCCAGTTGAAAGGTAGTATCAGACTTTGGTTTTTATCAGAGAAATACATATTCATGGGCAAAAATATCAAGGAAGATACAGTAATAGTCATCTGTGAAAATTTCAGTCCCATACGTTGCCCACTTTTTGAGAAAACAGTGAAAAACAGCCACAGTACATGTATTTCTTAAGTCTTTTCTCTTTTATTTTTGATCTTTTAAAAGATCAAAAAGATTTTCGGTCGTTGTTTGACAGACTAATTTCTTGATAAATACACCATTTCTGGCGGAACAATTTCAACGGATGTCCTGTAAGTAAAATACGTAAATCTGTGAACATTTCTGTTTGGCTTCTTACCAAAGTATGATACAACCTTTAAGAAATACTAGCCCTGTTTTTCACTGTTTTCTCAAAAAGTGGGCACTGTACATGCCGTATGAGACTGAAATTTTCACAGATGACTCTTACTGTATCAGTCTTGATATTTGTGCCCATGAATCTGTATTTCTTTGATAAAAACCAAATAGTATGATACCTTTAATAATGCTTAAAAGTTTCTAATGAATTTGTTTATAAATCTTATTGGAATCATCAGGGTCTGACCATTTCAAGATGGAAGGGGCGTCGTCACTAAGCAAACGTGGAGAGGAAATGACTGGATCAGAGAATCTGTTAGGCATTGGATACGAGAAGTGCTCGAGCAATGTATATGAGGTCGTCACTAACCCAACAGTAAGTATTTCATATTGGCTTGTTGTAGTACAGTCTAAATTGGTAATTGTAACGTACAGTTAGCAAAACATACATAAATGGCAGGGTACAGTGTATGTATTTTGCTGGCACCGGCATTAAAGGTAATATCATACTTTTGGTTTTTATCAAAGAAATACAGATTCATGGGCAAAAATATCAAGGAAAATACAGTTAAAATAATCTGTGAAAATTTCAGTCCCATCATTGCCCACTTTTTGAGAAAACAGTGAAAAACAGCTATACAGTATTTTTCAAGTCTTTTCTCTTTTATTTTTATTGAAAATTGAACAAAGAAAAATTGACTGGAGCGGGATTCGAACCGGCGACCTCCTGAATACCGTACAGGCGCTCTACCAACTGAGCTATCCAGCCCTACGTTGGTGGTGACCCCAATAGTCAATTATCTTTGTTCGTTAGGCAGTCAGAAGCCATGAAACCACACACACACACCGCTTTTATTTTTGATAGATCTTTTAAAAGATCAAAAAGATTTTTGGTTGTTGTTTTACTAATTTCTGGATAAATACCTGTACACCATTTCAGGCGGACAAATTTTAACGGATGTTTCTACCACCACCATCTTCATGCCCTGTATGTTATACGTAAATCTGTGAACATTTCTGTTTTGGTTTCTTACCAAATCTGTGAACATTTCTGTTTTGGTTTCTTACCAAAGTATGATACTTCATTTAATGCTAAATGCATTTTGTCATTCCATTAATAGGTGGTATCTTGAATACTTAGGTAGGAAACTAAAACAAATGTTCACAGATTTACCTTTAACTTTAATACAGGGTAAAATGATGGTGCTGGCAGAAACTGTATTCATCCAGAAATTAGTAAAAGCAACGACCAAAAATATAAAGAGTATAAAGAATTGGCCAATGATGGTGGTGTCAGCAAAATAAAGGGTGCACAAAAAGAAACTTACAGTTGATTTTGACGCCTTACCCCTTTAAATCTAATCGGTTTGGGGTGACCAGTTTGTCCTACCAAGATTTGCATTACTGTACATGTACAGTGTATATAGAAAGTACCGACCGTACTAGTACTTGATTACATTGTAAACACATACAGTGATACACGTGCTATAATTGTGTAGTACACATTGTATATTGTACAACACTGTACATTCCCTCGTCGTAGAAAAACAGGAATAAAACATGTTTGGATCCTGCTGAAATTAAAACATGTTTTTTAAAAACAAGACTGTTTTTAAAAAGCATGTTTGATTCGATTGGATTTGGAACCGTAAAAACAGGAATAAAACATGATTGCAAACAGGATAAAAATAGTTTCCAGAAAACGCTTTAAAAAACAGAATTCTGTTTTTAGAAAACAGGATCCTGTTTTTTTAAAACAGTTAAGATTCATAGAGTCGACGCATAGGCAAGTTGGACAAAACAATTTAAAAACCTGTTTTACAAAAGTAGGGAATTTTACCAGGAATTCATAGCCAGCTATTAGACCATACCAGACACAAGGCAAGGGATCGATATCTGAAAAAAAAAGTATGCTTTATCCCTGGTTTTCAAGAAGAAAACATGATAAAAACATGTTTTAAACAAGATAAAAGCAGGATTTTGAGCTGAGATTTCTACCAGGGTTGTGGGCTAGGGGCCATCCATAAAGTACTGTACGTACGCATGGCGTACGCATCGGTAACAATCTTCTCCCCCTCAGTGCGTACGTACTTTATGGACGGCCCCTTGATACATCACAGTATGCATTGTACAGGTTACAGGTTCAGGTGTGTATAGGCTAAAGGCCTCTCTAGATAGTGGATGTTCAAACTGGACATTTGAGTGATATTGTCATAGAGAATACCGTATATGGATCAGTCCACAGTGCAAATAATGTCACAATGTGACTCATGTTACAATGTCATGAATGTTACATAATATGTGGAGTAGTGTTATAACCACACTGTCATGATATGAAGGGTTGGCAAACTTTATCCAGACCATTTTGGTCATTTCAAGACAATTTGTTAAATACAATTACCTAGCAGGTACATGTAAGGCATCTGCACTAGTAAGCAGGAGGTCGTGGGTTCGAATCCCAGTCCCACCTGAGCAAGCATGTGATTTTTTTCTCACGTGCTCTCACAAGCACTGAGTATACAGTGCTCATCCACGTCGTTAAAGGGCAAGCCTAATTTGCATACAATTGTATAAATTTGTCTCCGTCAACATTGTGACTTTTGCTGTTTCACCCGTGATCTGTTCCAGCAGTCGGACTCGGTGCTCGGAAGTCGCGGGATGAGTTACATACATGTGGCAAGTTCTCATATCTTAAGGAAAGGTAAAGCCCGGTGTGACGCCGTTGCCAGCACAAGTCCGAACGTGAGTGGTGTGTCAGAGACCATTTGGTACTTGGCAAGCTTCTTGCTGAAAAAAAACCCAAATCACTGCTCAACATGCTTTTCATTTCCTGCAGAATTTCTCCAAAAAAAAAAAAATTTAATTGGAAGATCTCTATTTCCATAAAAATCATGCATGCGCATTCCATCAAATTCTGGAAAGTGTAAGAGGGCTCTTACGACTTTTTTTTTTCCGCACGCGGTAGCTGGTTGTAGTCGTACTGCTTATTTGTCTTCTCTTGTTCTTTTTTGCTTTCTTCAGCGCTATGTATTCTTTGGCAATTTGGCGCTCTATAACAGTATAAATTCTCATAACCGAGGATGGGACCTTAGGGAGACTTTCCCATAGGGTCATGCACAAACTTTACTTACCTATTTATAAACATCCTCCAAACCAATGAACTTGAAATTGACATATGTTCATATTGAGAGCATTCTCTGTCTTCTATTAAAATATGGACAATAAAAATATGTCTTTAAAAGGTAGCTGGTACCTAAGGGAGACATCGAAAAGTCTCCCTAAGTCACGATTTCTCCTAATGTCCACTTTTAGATGCTAACGTGTCTCCCTAATACCCCATTTGTAATTATTCTAGTTATTATTATTATTTATTATGAGATCTGGGACCGATTTCAGAAAGCACCAAAGATGGATCTTAACCCTTTACCTTTGCACCTAGTACCACATAAGACAAGAGCTGTTTACCACACATTACCACAGTCTCCACAGGGGGACTGGATCACTACCACACAAACCACACTGTGGTATATTACGGTATTCAGGATAACACACTTACAACAGGAAAAAAACGTATACATGTGGTCAACTGTGGTAATGGAGGTGGCTTAGGGTTAAGTGTGAATTCATCTCAATTGCTAAGAAACGTGTGATGTTACAATAGATATCACTGTGCGGGCCTTCATTTTAATAAAAATGAGGATCAGCTGCAAATCGCTCTTCTTAAATCAACGTAGAGAATTTAGGAGAGTGATTTGCTCTCACTAACAAAAATCAAGTTTGAGCTGCAAATCCAACACCTTAAATCAACATAGGGCCTACTCATACTGTACACGTTAGTGAATTACATGTAATAGAGCAGTTTGCTCTTGCTAAAAACCAAGTTTTGCATACATACATGTATGTGTCCGGTGTCAGAAAAAGAGACACATTTTGCTTACAAGTCCTGTTGAGAAATATTATAAAAAGATGATACTAAAGTTGTATTTTCCAGAAACGTTAAATGTCAATTGGAAAATGTATAAATGCCTTATGTGGTGTTTTGAAAAAAGGCAGCTCTCCTTAAATTGTTGAGGAGCTCTTTTTTTCACTCTCTTTGGAAAACATTAAGGAGAGCGGAGTCTTTTTTTTGGTCCCCAAAAAACCGCAACACTTGTGTCGAGAACTATTATATGAAAAGTAAACTATTTATCACTTCAAGATTCAGATGTTTGATACAGCTATGTCTTGGCTAGTATCACCATGTAGAATTTGAGTAAAATTTGACTTAAGTTGAGTGAAAAAACTAAGACTGAACTACATGTACCCAACCTCATAACCTGATTGTCATCTTTCTTTCATACACATTATTTGTATTGACCACTATGCGTGTTATCCTTGCAAATTTGTTTTTAAGGAGTACTCATTCAATTGGTCATATTTTCGCCAATTTCAGCCCCAATATGCTTAAATTCTACATGGTAATAGCCAAGACATAGCTGTATCACATATCTGAATCTTGAAGTGATAAACAGTTTAATTTTAACACGTAATGGGTCCCGACACAGTGTTGCTTTTTTTCTGGGACACCCTTAGGCTAAAGGCCTAGTGGATGTTCAAACTGGAAATTTGAGTGATATTGTCATAGAGAATACTGTACAATGTACATGTATATATGGATCAGTCCACAGTGCAAATAATGTCTGTCACGTAATGTCACAATGTGACTCATGTTACAATGTCATGAATGTTACATAATATGTGGAGTAGTGTTATAACCACACTGTCATGATATGAAGGGTTGTCAAACTTTATCCAGACCATTTTGGTCATTTCAAGACAATTTGTTAAATACAATTACCTACATGTAGCAGTGTACATGTACATGTAAGGCATCTGCACTAGTAAGCAGGAGGTCGTGGGTTCGAATCCCACCTGAGCAAGCATGTGATTTTTTCTCACGTGCTCTCACAAGCACTGAGTACACAGTGCTCATCCACGTCGGTAAAGGGCAAGCCTAATTTGCATACAATTGTATTTGTCTCCGTCAACATTGTGACTTTTGCTGTTTCACCCGTGATCTGTTCCAGCAGTTGGATTCGGTGCTCGGAAGTCGCGGGATGAGTTACATACATGTGACAAGTTCTCATATCTTAAGGAGAGGTAAAGCCCGGTGTGACGCCGTTGCCAGCACGCGTCCGAACGTGAGTGGTGTGTCAGAGACCATTTGGTACTTGGCAAGCTTCTTGCTGAAAAAAAAACCCAAATCACTGCTCAACATGCTTTTCATTTCCTGCAGAATTTCAAAAAAAAAAATTTTAATTGGAAGATCTCTATTTCCATAAAAATCATGCATGCGCATTCCATCAAATTCTGGAAAGTGTAAGAGGGCTCTTACGACTTTTTTTCCGCACACGGTAGCTGGTTGTAGTCGTATTGCTTGTACATGTAGACTTATCTTCTCTAGTTCTTTTTTGCTTTCTTTAGCGCTATGTATCCTTTGGCAATTTGGTGCTCTATAAATTCCCGTTATTATATTATTATTATTATGAGACCTAGTGTAGGACCGATTTCTGAAAGCACCAAAAATGGATCTTAACCCTAACCCTCTGCACCTACCACATAAGACAAGAGCTGTTTACCACACATTACCACAGTCTCCACAGGGAGACTGGATCACTATCACTATTCAGGAATCAGGATACCACACTTACAACAGGAAAACCCGTATGTGGTCAACTGTGGTAATTGAGGTGGGTTAGGGTTAAGTGTGAATTCATCTCAATTGCTAAGAAACGTGTGATGTTACAATAAATATCACTGTGCGGGCCTTCATTTTAATAAAAATGAGGATCAGCTGCAAATCGCTCTCCTTAAATCAACGTAGAGAATTTAGGAGAGTGATTTGCTCTCACTAACACAAATCAAGTTTGAGCTGCAAATTCAACTCCTTAAATCAACATAGGGCCTACTCATACTGTACACGTTAGTGAATTACATACATGTAATAGAGCAGTTTGCTCTTGCTAAAAACCAAGTTTTGCATACATGTGTCCGGTGTCAGAAAAAGAGACACATTTTGCTTGTCCTGTTGAAAAATATTATAAAATTATAATTAATAATATCTTTGTGTTTTCCAGAAATGTTAAATGTCAATTGGAAAATGTATTATGCCCTATGTCAGGCCTTCATTTTAATAAAAATGAGGAGAGCTGCAAATGGCTCTCCTTAAATCAACGTAGAGAATTTAGGAGAGTGATTTGCTCTCACTAACAAAAATCAAGTTTGAGCTACAAATTCAACTTCTTAAATCAACATAGGGCCTACTCATACTAGTGAATAAAGAGAGCAGTTGCTCTTGCTAAACCAAGTTTTTGCATGTGTCCGGTGTCAAAAAAAAGAGAATGTTACTTGTCCTGGTGAAAAAGATTATCAAAAGATAATATTATTTTTGCATTTTCCATAAAGGGTAAATGTCAGCAGAAAAATGTATGTGATGCTTTGAAAAAAGGCAGCTCTCCTTAAATTGGTAAGGAGCTCTTTTTTCGCTCTCCTTGGAAAACATTAAGGACTTCATATAAAATTAATTAACTGTCTGTATTAATAACAATAATGAAACGCTACACTTTAACCTTAGATGTAGTGGGTGTTGAGCTAACAAGGAGAGATTGGAGGAGATTTTTTTAAGTCTGCACATTCCAGTATCAACCTTAACCCTATACTGTAATGAGCTTACCACACAAGACAAAAGCTGCTTTCTGGTCACGTACAGTATTATCATCCACAGGCATGACAGGGGAACTGGATCATAAACCCCACATTATTCTGCACTTACCACACAGAGGCATACCAGTATTATGCATTGTATTCAGGGTATCACCTTTACCAGCTTACCATTGGGAAAAAACATTCATGTGTGGTTAATTATGGTACAATGTACGTGTACAGCAAGTGGGTGAGGGTTAATTAAAATGCAGAGTTACTGATTCTAGAAAAAATCCTGCAAACAAGCGTGAAAAAATGGAAGAATAATTCACCAAAATACTGGATTGAGTGAATTCGATTGTCTGCATTAGGCCTAAAAAAAAAATTTGTTGTGTTGCCCTCAAGTGGAAAAATTAAAATTTTGGGTCGGTCAGTCGATTTTCTTTTTTTTTTTCTTCTTTTTTTTGGGGGGAGGGCCGACTTTCAAACATTTAAGAATAAATACAGGATGTATGGTCACCAGGGCTTATAATTCAACGGTCTTGGGTCGTTTTGAGGAGACACGCTTTTTTACTGCTAAATCTTACATTTTCTATCCAAAATTGTGATTTTTTTTACTTTAGGACTAAGGGAAAAAAAAAAATTCCCAACCCAAAGTTTTGGCATTTTACGGTCGGTCGCTGAGGGCAACACAACAATTTTTTTTAGGCCTGTACTAGAGTTAATTACACACATGTAAGAGGACCAGGGGCCGATTTCATAAAACTTACGACGAGTCGCAAAGTTAAGACGCATCATTTCCCTATGGACTCACCGCATAGATGCGACGCGTCGCAGCTAGGACGCGTCGCAAATCGAGTTGCGACGCGTCGCAGAGCTTTATGAAATCGGCCCCTGATGTTTCGATCGCAGCAGAATCTTTCTCAGAAGAAAGATCTTTGAGAAAGATCCTGCTAGACTAGAATGGCTATGAGATTAAAATGTCAGGCCCTCGTATTAACTCAAAGCATCATTTCATTGGATGAGTAAAGAGAATTTGGCTTTAGCATCCGTGGGTCTTGAAGGTTAAAATATCCATTCCAAGGGAATTGTGATGGTCAAAAATCCTGTAAAATTCATCTTATTTACATCATTGCTTTAATCATGTTAATAGGCCTATCAGTGGAATACCGCTCTGCAAAACACACATTGCTATACCAAACATTTGTCCAGGTACTGAACATCAATCTATCAGACCATGGCTCCCAATTTTTCTGTACAATATGTAAATAAGCCATTTGCGAGTTTAATCTGAATAGTATCTGGTACACAGACTTCTTTCATTGCATAGAAACACGCCAGTTTGAATTTCCCAGACTGGGTGATACCCACATCTCTGGAGTGGACTTGTTCCTTTGTGCCACTCTCAAGGCCATTCTTATTCTTGTGCCAGACTGGATCCATTCATGTCATTATACTGTACAGGGTGTCCCAGAAAAAAATGCAACACTGTGTCGGGACCCATTTTGTTATTAACTGTTTATCACTTCAAGATTCAGATATGTGATACATCAGTGTCTAGGCTATAACCATGTAGAATTTAAGCATATTGGGGCTGAAATTGGCGAAACTACATGTGTAATTGAACGAGTACTCCGGTATCCTTAAAAACAAATTTGCAAGGATAACACGCATAGTTGTCAAGACACACATAATGTGTATGAAAGAAAGATGGAAATCGGGTTTTGAGGTTGGGTAATTCCGTTTAAGTTTTTTCACTCAATTTCAGTCCAATTTTGCTCACATTCTACATGGTGATAGCCAAGACATTGCTGCATCACATCTGAATCTTGAAGTGATAAACAGTTTAATTTTTATATAATAGTTCTCGAGACAAGTGTTGCATTTTTTTTGGGACACCCTCTATAGCAGTGTTGCACTGTCTCAATTTTCTGATAACTTTGCCAGTTTTCTTGCAGAACTTGTCCTTTGCTAATTAATGTTTGTCTGTTTTCATTATTTTGTCTTCTGCTCGTTTGCTTGTTTGTTTGTTGCTGTTTGCTGCCTGTGGTTCAAGAATGACGTTTTTGATTTCATCTGTACAATATGCAAAATGACGTATTTGACTTTATGCATTTTCAGGGTTGCATCAACCTGGGGACATCTGAGAATAGACTGGTATTTGATCTGCTGAAGGAAAGGGTAGGTGCTAGGTGTGAATTCTTTGACATTTCAGGCGCATCTAGGTAAGATCAACTGTTCTTCTCAGGACCACACACCTTCCACCATGTCCACAAAGAGAGTGTATCAATACACGGTGTATCCACAAACGTTTATACTTAGTTCTAGCTCTCTTTAATACCGTTCACACACCTCTGAAATTACCCGGGTAAGTAATTACCCAGGTAGTTATCTGCACCCGGGTAAAAAGTAACCCGGAAAATCAGTTTCACACTACAAAATTAACCCCGCAATTCAGCTTTACCCGCTTGGCACGTACCCGGGTAAGTTGTGACGGCATTCACTCTATTGAAGCACGGACCCGGTCACCCGGATATGCACTAGCCTACATCTGCCCTCTCACAATCCATTGCGCTCACAGTCACTTGGCACAACAGCCCGACGTTTTAGCATTGATTATACTACTTCTGAATTTTCTTTGAAGTCAAAGAAGAAAGCGCTATCTATGTAGCCCAACATCCAAGTTTTCTTTTGGACGAAAAGTTTTACCGGTCTCTTGCGACATTTTTCTACTCGAAGTGTCGATCGCAAAATGCCGGTGTCAAGGTATAGACTGTCCGAAATATTGAGCGGTCTCACTGCGTGTGGTGGAGCAATAAGGCCATGATACGTCACACCCTTCATGCGCACATCATGGCGGAAAGGTGTTATGAGTTGTTTATGTCCTAGCTTGCTGTCCGTACTGCATGCAATATCGAGTAGGCTATCCCGTATCCCATGTACATGTACATACGTGTGTTTTCGGCACGCCAGACAGTTGAATGAAATTTCATGCGCGCACGTGGAAGTTCTGTATATATACTCACACTATTGTTGATTGGTGCGACAGAAGCTTGCTACAAGGTACCAGCTACGGAACCCCAATACGTCATTGCCGTCCAATCATTGCGCTGAGAAATGACATCCTGCCATAACGGTTTACTTCTGGGTTTGCGCCCACCACGCGCTGACTGTCAGTAAAACGTACCCGGGTAGGAAAACTGGGCGAGCATTCACACATCGAACGATAACCCCGATAATTTTCTCAGGGCCGCCGTCAACCCTGACATGCCTGAGATTGTTGGGTTAACCCACCTCTCGAGCAGGGTTAAAAATTACCTGGGTTAAGTGGTGATTTGGGGCAGTTAACCCGGAGAATTTCTAACCCGGAGAAGTGTAGTGTGAATGCTCCAAGTTACCCTGGTAATCTCGGGGTTAAATTTTTCGTTAACCCCAAGATTACCCAGGTAACAGCTGTGTGTGAAACAGGTATAAGTGAGAGAAACATGAATATGGCCTATGCCCAACCACTGAAAAGCCGGGCCAGGCCCGGGCGCGACTTTGCCCAGGGTCTCTCGAGCTTCTTTCGACCCAATCCTTGAGCTATCAACTTCAAGCCCATGATGTGTCCTGGATCATAGTTGACACTAGCCTGATTGACAGATTGAGTCCACATTGATCATGGACAGTATTTCCAGATTCCAGATGTCAGGCTTTATTGATTTTGAGCATGTTGAGCAGCTGTGTTTTGTTGAATTTCAGTGCTGACAAGAGGAGGATTTCAGACCCAATTATAGGGCGAATGGCAGTGGCAGTTCTACGGATCTAGGATCTTTTCAGTTATTTCATGCTGATTACATGTGTTGTGTAGATTACAAATGCATGCTTTTCCACTCCTAATAAGACATAACAGAAGCGAATGTTAGAAGAAGGGTCTAGTCTAGCCCACCACAGTGGCTCTTCTAGCCCCCCAAAAATATTGGCTCTAGAACCGCGCCTGCCCAATGGCCAGGCCTGCCCGCATGCTCTTCAGTAGCTTGACCCGACTTGTATTTAAAGACTCTCTCCCTAACAACAAGCTAGTAGATGCCTACATTTAAAACTAATATTGTCTTGGATTTTTCTTTCAATTTCTGTAGCTGGATGGCTACAACGTCAAGTGGGAGGACTACATGTTCACATACTGCCACTTTCAAGGCATTCCCGAGCTGAGAGAGGCAGTGGCTGGATTCCTCACCAATAGGGCCAAGGCACTCTCACCTATTGATCCTGAAAAGGTACGTCATGGATAAGATTTATGATACTGCTTATACAGATTGCATGTTTGAAAAGATCTGAAACTGATTTCACTAACTTTTTACCCAAGCCCAAGCTTTAGCGATGATCACAAAACCCATCTTTAAAAAAATCCATCGCTAAACCAAAAATTGCTATGCAAAGTAGGCCTAGTGATTGATTTTCCGTTTAGCGACAGGAGCGATGGATTTGGGCTGGTTATCAATTCTGTACTATATCTTTAAGTGAATAGTTAAAAGTTAGGAGGGCCTGACGTCAGGCTTTGAGAACGATCCTGTTAGGATCAAAACTCGTCAGGCCCTCCTAACTTTTAGCATTTGATATATTTCAGGTCATTTTGGCTGATGAGCAGTTTGCAGCAGTTTATTACTTGTATTTAGTGAATAGTTGTTGCTTTTCATTTGGCAGATTGTGATAATGAATGGTGGAGGAGTATGCATGGAAGCACTGGCTCTTGCTGTCTGTGATGAAGGAGGTATGTGATTATGTCTACAGGCTTTGCGCTGGGTTGGGTTGGGCTGGGTTGGGTTGGGCTGGGCTAGGCTTGGCTTGGTTGGGATGGGTTGGATCTCTCTGGGTTGGGTTAGGTTGGGTTGGGCTGGGCTGGGCTGGGTTTGGTTTGGTTTGGTTGGGTTGGGTTTGTTTGGGTTGCGTTGGGCTGGGCAGGGCTGGGCTGGGCTGGGCTGGGCTGGGTTTTGTTGGGTTTGGTTGGGTTGGGCTGGGTTGAGCTGGGTTGGGTTGGGCTGGGCTGGGTTGGGTTGGGTTGGGTTGGGTTGTGTTGGGTTGGGTTGGGCTGGGTTGGGTTGTTTTGGGTTGGGTTGGGTTGGGTTTGGCTGGGATGGGTTGGGTTGGGTTGGGTTGGGTTGGGTTAAGTTGGTTTGGGCTGGGCTGGGTTGGGTTGGGTTGGGCTGGGCTGGGTTTGGCTGGGTTGGGTTAATTTGGTTTGGGCTGGGCTGGGCTGGGTTGGGTTGGGTTGGGTTGGGTTGGGTTAAGTTGGTTTGGGCTGGGCTGGGCTGGGTTGGGTTGGGTTGGGCTGGGCTGGGTTGGGTTAATTTGGTTTGGGCTGGGTTGGGTTGGGTTGGGTTAAGTTGGGCTGGGCTGGGTTGGGTTGGGCTGGGCTGGGCTGGGTTGGGCTGGGCTGGGCTGGGTTGGGTTGGGCTGGGCTGGGCTGGGTTGGGTTGGGCTGGGCTGGGCTGGGTTAAGTTGGGCTGGGCTGGGTTGGGTTGGGTTGGGCTGGGCTGGGCTGGGCTGGGCTGGGCTGGGCTGGGTTGGGTTGGGTTGGTTTAGGTTGGGATAGGTTGGTTTTGGGTCCTTATAGTGACAGATTTGTGCCACATTCTCTCTTCAGATGGTGTCATGGTTGCGTCACCGTACTACGGAGGCATCAACAACGACGTTACACTGAGACCGAAATGCACAGTTGTTCAAGTTCACTGCTACAGCAAGGTATAAATATGAACAATAATTTTCCAACACAATCCTCATATATGGCTTATTCAACCAGGGGCCGATTTCACCAAACTCACCGTAACTAACTATCAATCGTACTTATGTAGGACTCATGTAGAAATCGAAGGATACGTTGGGTTATCCTTCGTATCTCAAGTTACAACACGATCGATCGTAGGACTTCGTAAAATGGACCATTAAGTCCATTATTGAAGGCTGCAGTTTGTATCCGGTTAACCGAGTAACCGACCGTTCAAAAGGGTACCCGGTTATATTTTCCCAGTTAGGTTAATCGAAATGTATCTTTTTAAGGGCCTCTTCTTTTTGAAACATAGACACTTCTAAGAGTTCACAAAGAAAAAATGTCAATGATCTTTTGAAACTTGGACCAGCAGGCTTATGCAAAGCAAAGGCCAGACATTTTGCTATGTCTACCACTGCCAAATGTTGTGACAAAAGAATGTTGTCAACCAAGTTCCTAAAAGACCCAAACGTACTATTTCTTTGTTTTTCTTTGTTATACGGGTAATCGTAACCGTAACCGAAAAACAGACGGGTAACCGGTTACAAAATTATTCGTAAACTTACAGCCCTTCAGTCCATTTAATTCATAAAAGATTGATCCAGAAAATGACGACCGATATTTCAGCAGTAACTTGCTTGAGGAAACTTGAGGAAAGTGTGATGTCACAACTCACAACACCTTTGGCTACACCGAACATCATCCTTGGCTGCCTATGTATAATGTACAGGGTGTCCCAGAAAAAAACACTGTGTCGGGACCCATTATTTTATAATGTAACTATTTATCACTTTAAGATTCAGATATGTGATACAGCCATGTCTTGGCTATCACCATGTAAAATTTAAGCATATTTGGGCTGAAATTGGCAAAAATATGACCGATTGAAAGAGTACTCCTTAAAAACAAATTTGCAAGGATAACGCGCATAGTGGTCAATACACACATTATGTGTATGAATTAAAGATGAAAATCAGGTTTTGAAGTTGGGTAATTCAGTCTTAGTTTTTTCACTAAATTTGAGTCCAATTTTGCTCAAATTCTACATGGTGATAGCCAAGACATAGCTGTATCACATATCTGTATCTTGAAGTGATAAACAGTTGCCTTTCATAAAATTGTTCTCGACACAAGTGTTGCGTTTTGTTTGGGACACCCTGTATAGGCCTGCTGAACATAGTGCACTATAACGAACGACCATTATAACAATCAATTTCTGTGCATCCTGGTGTGTTGACCAGGCGCGATTCTAGAGTCAACATTTTTGGGGGGCTAGAAGAGCCATTATTTTTTGGGGAGGCTAGAAGACCTTATTTTTTGGGTTCTTCTAACACTCGCTTCTACTTTGTCTTATTATAGGGGTCGAAAAACATGCACATTATAGCCCACACAACACGTTTTTTAATGTCATCGGCGCTTAAAAACTGAAAAAAAATCCAGTATTTTCAAGAATTTATTTTTTTCACTTGCTTTTTTTTTGGGGGGGCTAGACAAAATTTTTGGGGGGGCTACAGCCCCCCCTAGCCCCCCGTAGAACCGCTCCTGGTGTTGACTGTTATAGTGACGTTCCACTGTGCATGCCATAACGCATTGGACTTCTTGCATTTTCAGTGTTGCATCAACCTGGGAACATTTGAGAACAGACTGGTATTTGAAAGTGTGATATTACAACACCTCCAAATGGTGATATTTATACTTCGTCTTTCTTCATTTCGTTTCCCAGCTGGACGAACCGGATCAGACGGAACCCTTCCAAGTCACGATGGGCAGGTTCGAAAAGGCCTACCAAGAAGCAACAGCAAAGGTGAGTGGGGAGTGGGGGTCTAAGGTATTTGAGGCAAGGCTGTCTTGATGCATGCCACAAAATATGTAGGGTGCTGTGGCCTAGTGGTCTGGTGCGTTGTATTTAAGATAAGTAGGGTTTGAAGTTTTCCATGGTGGAGAGACTAGAATGAGTAAGACTTGCAGTGACACCATGTATAAAACTCTTTTAGAAAGATGTGTGGTCCTGAAAAGGACCGATGAGAGTTTGTTCTTGACGTTCCGACTAGTGTGCTTTAGTCGTCCTCAGGAGAGAGACGATCTAAGATCTTGTTGGCAATCTATAGATTGTGGGTTCGAATCCAGCCACGGGCTAGTGGTGCTGGCATCCTTGTGCAAGACGCTTTGTCACGTACATGTATTACTTCTCGTGACCCAGGTGTAAATGGGCACCTGCGAGGGTAGAGAGGGCTTTGTGCTTGATTAGCCTTTGTGCACCTTACAGCAGCAGGGGCTGAATCCTCCCCAGGGAGTTGAGGATGTGTCAGGAATGTAATAATTGTAGCCCATTGACCAGGGATAATAGTAATATGTGCATAGAGACATCATACGTTGATTGTCATCATATGGCTATTTAAAAGCAGTTATTGTTGTTACCGGTACTATATTGTCGAAAGGGTTAGTGCTGGGCAGAATCAGGTAATTTAAAATCTGGTTACTGATTGCAAAATAAATCAGGGGCCGATTTCACTAACGCTTTGCGATCATCGCTAAGCCCAAATCCATCGCTAAACGGAAAATTGATCGCTACTTTGTGTAGGAATTTTCCGTTTAGCGATGGATTTGGGCTTAGCGATGATCGCAAAACGTTAGTGAAATCGGCCCCAGGTTAACAGTGAAAGGTTGTGTCATACTTTGGTAATAAGAGACCAAAACAGAAATGTTCACAGATTTGCGTATAACTTACAGGGTATAAAGATGGTGCTGGTAGAAACATGCTGTTAAAATGTTTTCGCCTGAAATGGTGTATTTATCAATAAATTAGTAAAACAACGACCAAAAATCTTTTTGATCTTTTAAAAGATCAAAAATAAAAGAAAAAACACTTAAGAAATACTGGGCCGTTTTTCACTGTTTTCTCAAAGAGTGGGCACCGTATGAGACTGAAATTTTCACAGATGACTGTTACTGTATCGTCCTTGATATTTTTGCCCACGAATCTGTATTTCTTTGACAAAAATTCAAGTATGATATTATCTTTAACCTATGTTATCACGTGCGACGTGCATAGCGTGCGCGTTTTATGGTACATATGTCTTCTTCAATGCGATCATCGCTTTTGGAAGGCTTTTTACAATGTTATTTTTTACATCAAGCATTTAGATCAAGTACATACAATGCTTCTTTTAGATCCAGTATGTGAAAAGCGTGTTTCTACTTGGCAAAATGGACAAAATAACTGACTGAAATTGTATAGTATAGTTTACACTTTTCAGGTTGTTGAGCATGAACCAAATGAACACTTATGTTTTTCCTTTCAGTTACGGTTAGTGAAAATTTGTAACCTGGGGCCAATTTCATACAACTTTTAAGCACAAAAATTTGCTTAGCACAAAAACATCTCGCCCAATAAAACAAGCCAACATTGAAAATTCCATTTGATATTCATGGTCAGCGAACAACAGCCAAAGAACAATCACAAGTGATACACTTGTATAAAGTGGAAATTTGGTTGTTAACCCTGTTTTTATTACGACAGAAATGTCATGCTTAGCACATTTTTGTGCTTAACAGTTTTATGAAATTGGCCCCAGATAATTGAAGCCAGGTCGGTTAACCTATAACCGGATAAAAATCCCAGCACTAGAAAGGGTCTTTTTCTCCTAATGACAAGGATTTTGTGATTGATTCAGTAATATCGTGTCTTTCCTCCCGTGTACATGTCCTGTATATATACCTTTCTTTTGCAACGTCACAGACCGCGTTTTTGCCAACCAGCATGGCGGAAACTCTGGCGAGCCAGGCATAAAAATTAACCACATATTTTACCCAATTTGTACGCAAATTGCAGATTATTGCTGAATGTAATGGAAACAATACAAGCGATGCTGATATGTATTTTGTTACAGTTATGGAAAGTTTACAAAAACGTTGAAGTTGTTTACGCCATCTGTGAAGAAGACGAAATGATTTGCAACATTTGGTCGCTCATATCTTGCCAACCAGTGTTTATAAACAAAAGAAAGGTCTATAAGGCAGATCGAGGGCAGGAGGATAAAAGAATTACAATGAAACCATATTATTGTTCTCAGAAAAACTTCATTATCATTTGAAAAATGACAAATGTGGACCATCAAGTAAACTGGTAAAGGGAGGCCTTGATTTTCAAAGGAGAGTGAAAAAAGAGCTCCTTAACAATTTAAGGAGAGCTGCCCTTTTTCAAAGCATCACATACATTTTTTTAGCCAACATTTACCCTTTGCAGAAAATACAACAATTTTCAACAGGACAAGCAAAATTTAGCATGTTCTCTTTTTCAGACATCATCGGACACATGCGGAAACTTGGTTTAGCAAGAGCAAACTGCTCTCTTTATTCACTAGTATGAGTAGGCCCTATGTTGATTTAAAGAAGATTAATTTGCAGCTCAAACTTCATTTTTGTTAGCTAGGGCAAATCACTCTCCTAAATTCTCTACGTTGATTTAAAGGTAGTATCATACTTTGGTTTTTGTCAAAGAAGTACAGATTCATGGGCAAAAATATCAAGGAAGATACAGTCACAGTCATCTGTGAAATTTTCAGTCCCATACGGTGCCCACTTTTTGAGAAAATTGTGAAAAACGGCCGCAGTATTTCTTAAGTCTTTTCTCTTTTATTTTTGATCTTTTAAAAGGTCAAAAAGATTTCCGGTCGTTGTTTTACTATAAATGTCTGGATAAATACACCATTTCAGGTGGAAACAATTTAACGGTAGGTTTCTACTAGCATCATCTTCATACCCTGAAAGTTATACGTAAATCTGTGAACATTTCTGTTTTGGTGTCTTACCAAAGTATGATACTACCTTTCCTTTAAGGAGAGTAATTTGCAGCTCTCCTCGTTTTTATTAAAATGAAGGCCTGTAAAAGTGATGAAGAATGGTGTGAGGTCACTGATGTATTCAACATGTACACTCTCACAACTTTGTGGAAAGAAAAAGCAAATGAAATCGAGCCCCTATTTGTTTCTTGTCTGCCTTCTCCAGGGAGTAAAGATCAGAGCTGTCTATTTCATGAATCCCAACAATCCTCTTGGCGATGTCTGCACTAAGGAAGAGGTCTTGGACGTGCTCAACTTCTGCCACAGGTGGGTGAAACTTTGCCGGGATCAGCGCTAATAAGCCATTTGCGAGATAAATCTGAATAGTATCTGGTACACAGGCTTCTTTCATTGCATAGAAACACCTCAGTTTGAATTTCCCAGACTAAAGACTCTGTTGCTATATCACATGATTCGGGGCAAGCTTTTGCTTGGTTACATAACAGACGTCTTGCACCAATGCACTGTTCATTATAGATAAGAATGGCATAAAGGAACCAGTCCATTCCAGAGATGGGTATCGCTATGCAAAAGCTTGCCCCGAATCATGTGATATAGCAACAGAGTCTTAAGTCTGGGAAATTCAAATTGGCGTGTTTATATGCAATGAAAGAAGTCTGTGTACCAGATACTATTCAGATTTAACTCGCAAATGGCTTATTACATGATTGGTAAAAGTCACAGAGCAGCATTCAAAACTTTGCCTAATCCAGTATGTACATGAAATGATAAACCTGTGAAAATTTGAGCTCAATCGGACATCTGAGTCACGAGAAAATAGCGAAAACCCGACTCAATTTTTTTGGTGGTTTTTCTTTGTTCACTTTTCAATTTTTTTTTGATAAAACATAAAGAATGGTTTTGAGCTTGCCCCGAGATCAAAACTGTTTTTGGTCATTGTTTGAC
The DNA here is from genome assembly GCA_963971285.1 of Astropecten irregularis. Classification (NCBI taxonomy): domain Eukaryota; kingdom Metazoa; phylum Echinodermata; class Asteroidea; order Paxillosida; family Astropectinidae; genus Astropecten; species Astropecten irregularis. The sequence goes on along the minus strand of OZ020251.1, from coordinate 12,372,264 downwards.
TAATTTCTGGATAAATACAGCATTTCAGGTGGAAATATTTTAACTGTATGTTTCTACCCATCACCATCTTCATGTCCTGAATGTTATACATCAATCTGTGAACATTTCTCTTTGGGTATGTTACCAATCCTGTACTGTACCTTGAAACATGTCTTATGGGACCGCTGGACCGTTTGTTCCGCTGCTCTGGATCACATTTTTAGTGTATCCTGCCTGGGACGTGGATTTGTATTTAGATCACCAGGGGCAAATTTCATAGAGTTGCTTATCAGCACAAACATTTGCTTAAGCATGAAAAGTCTTCCATGATCAAACAGGATTACCAACCCAATTTTCGCCATGGGCGCCATTCTGGTGTTGGGCGGGCGCTCCAAAAGTAGGTCCAGAAAACACACACAAAAATCGCCTTTTTCATATTCAGTGGCTTCACATCAATGTCAAATATTTCTATTTACAATAAACTATAGGTTTTAATCGAATCCGGGCCAAAATGTTGCCTAACACTCCTCTTTTCTTTGATAAAGCGTCCAGCCTCCATATGTCCCCGTGTACAAACTACTCGCTATTTGCACACCAACATGGGGGATCGTGTATAATCTGTATGGAGAATGTCGACCTCCATACCGATTACCACGTGCCCTATGGTCAGTTATCCATCTTGCGCATAGCGCTATATAATCTTTGGGCTGGACCAGGATGGATTGGGGATGATTCCAGGACTTGCGGGTCAGAAGAGGCAATAGTGTGAAAGGCCTAATGATGTGTAATCTAATCCTTTTCTGTGCTGTTGCGTTCACACCTGCCCTCCCAATGAAGATGAAGATCTAACTTTTGATCCCGGTGTTCCTCCCGTGCAGGCACTCGCTGCACCTGATCATGAATGAAGTCTACATGAACAGCATCTTCAAGGAAGGCGTGCAGCATTACAGCGTCCTCGGACTAAAACCCGAAGAGATTCCCGACCCGGAAAGACTTCACTTTGTCTGGGCAGCTAGCAAGGTAACATCCTTACCCTCTACTACACCTACCACACAATAAAAGTGCTGCTTACCACACATTACCACAGTCAACATGGTTGGACTTACAGGTACAATACATGATTGGTAAAGGTCACAGCACTGCACTCATACTTTGTCTGATCAAACATGTACATGAAATAAAAAACCTGTGAAAATTTGAGCTCAATCGGACATCTGATTCACAAGAAACTAGCAAAGCCTAAAATCTTTCAAGAAACTAGCGTTCGGACGAACGATCTTTGGAAAAGACACATAGGCCCTGTTTGTTTATGATGAATCCTGCGGATCCGGATCCCATTTTAGCGTACCCTGCATAGGAGGTGGATCTCAAAATATCGGATCCTTTGCGTGAAACAAACAGGCCCTAAATCTTGAATTGCTTGAAAAACCCAGCATCTGATGAACCAAGATTTCCCATGGTAACTGTTTGCACTGTTTACGAACTGTTGAGTCCATTTTCTGTCTCAAACTCAATAAATTTTTTTTTGAGGCCTTGCAAATCCTACATATATGCTCCCTTTAATCCTAACCTGTGTCTGTCACACAAGACAAGTGCTGCTTTACCACATATAACCACAGTCAACGGAGTCGGACTTAACCCTAACTCTCTACCTCTGCCACAAAAATACAAGAGCTGCTTACCACACACTACCACAGTTTCCACAGGGGAACTGGCTTATAAACCACGCATTACCACATATGTAAACCACACTGCGGTGTATTGTGGTATTCAGGATACCACACTTACCACAGATGTAGTGAAGGGGTTGTACATGTATACCAGGGCCCTTTTCCAAACCTTGGCTCAGGCTCCGGCTCCAGCTCCATTTCTTGAGTCCATTTTAAACTGACAGGTATCAAAATAGAGGCTTTTGGCTGCGGTTGTGAAGTAGATTCTCTGGTTTGAAAAGGAAAACAGAGCTGCAGCTTCAATGAAAAACCACAACCTCTATCTTCAGCATATGGATGACAAAGATGGAGCCGGAGCCTGAGCCGGAGCCGAGGTTTGGAAAAGAGCCCAGGGCTTGTTTTGCCTTTCCCTCTGCTGGCCACAGTACGACGGCTGAAAAAGTATGCACTGTTTATTTTACTGGGTATAAAAAATGATGTCTGGTGATGCTTAGCCATGCTTATGAATGAATGGCCCTTTATATGAATATGAATTTGGCCCTTTTCTAAACTTCGCCTCTGGCACAGGCTCCATTTTGTGAATCCATTCTTAAAAAAAAAACCGGGTATCTAAATAGACGCTTTTGGCTACAGTTTGGAAATAAAGATACTCTATTTTGAACAAGAAAACAAAGATTCGGCTTCAAAGAAAAACCACAACCTATTATAATTATTTGAAGAGTTCATTTGCAAAAACATATAACTCCTTTTTGAAAAATTTACATAATCATCACGGATGCTTCTATACATGATTTTTTTTTTTTCATTTTCTGCACTTTGTTAAATTTGCAATAAATTAATGATTTTTATATGTCCAAATGTACGCATGATTAAGTTAATTTTTCATTAATGGAGTTATCTGTTTTTGCAAATGAACGCTTCATTTTCAGCATATAGATTATGACAGTGCCAGTGCCAGAGCCAGAGCCAGAGCCAGAGCCAGAGCCAGAGCCAGAGCCTGAGCCTGAGCTGGAGCTGAGGTTTGGCAAAGGGCCGTAATAGCACTGCGCACTTGCGCCAAAAATAGCACCGAACCTCAGACAAACATTGCAACGTGGCCATGCAAACGTGTGGTGAGTGGTGGTATGTGTGCACGTGCATGCGTGGTGTGACGTCATTAGTGCAGAACGCTATTGACTGATTGGCTGTTTGATTTGCAGGACATGTCGATGTCGGGCATGAGATTCGGCGTCGTTTACACTCAGAGCGAGGAGGTGAAGGCCTGTCTGAATACCATGACCTACTTCCACCTGATCCCTGTCTATATTCAGAAGCTCATGGCCAAGCTGCTGTCTGACAAAGGTACGGTACATGATCTGGGATACACTGGGTACCAGATAGGAGGGCATGGTACATGATCTGGGTTACACTGGGTACCAGATATGAGGGTATGGTACATGATCTGGGATACACTGGGTACCAGATATGAGGGCATGGTACATGATCTGGGTTACACTGGGTACCAGATATGAGGGTATGGTACATGATCTGGGATACACTGGGTACCAGATATGAGGGTATGGTACATGATCTGGGTTACACTGGGTACCAGATATGAGGGCATGGTACATGATCTGGGATACACTGGGTACCAGATATGAGGGCACGGTACATGATCCGGGATACACTGGGTACCAGATATGAAGGCATGGTACATGATCTGGGATACACTGGGTACCAGATATGAGGGCATGGTACACGATCTGGGATACACTGGGTACCAGATATGAGGGCACGTACATGATCTGGGATACACTGGGTACCAGATAGGAGGGCATGGTACATGATCTGGGATACACTGGGTACCAGATATGAGGGTACGGTACATGATCTGGGATACACTGGGTACCAGATATGAGGGCACGTACATGATCTGGGATACACTGGGTACCAGATATGAGGGTATGGTACATGATCTGGGATACACTGGGTACCAGATATGAGGGCACGGTACATGATCTGGGATACACTGGGTACCAGATATGAGGGTATGGTACATGATCTGGGATACACTGGGTACCAGATATGAGGGCACAGTACATGATCCGGGATACACTGGGTACCAGATATGAGGGCATGGTACATGATCCGGGATACACTGGGTACTAGATATGAGGGCACAGTATATGCACTGGGATATAATGGGTTGTGCAATCTGTTTTGACCTCTTCCATAGAATGGTTAGACAACGTGTACTTTCCTACCAACTTGGAGAGATTAAGGGAGTCGCACAAGGTGGTAACGGAGGCCCTGGATGAGATGAAAGTGCCTTACCTGAACCGGCCATCTGGCCTCTACGTCTATGCCGATTTCAGAAAGGTAATTATCCTAATCTGACTTCCAGTTTTCCAAAAATTTTTGTTTTGTTTGTGTGTTTACTCTCTCATGACTGTTAAAGGTACACTGTACTATCCATAGAGCTATATTGAAATTACTAGAGCGCTAGCTCCGCATTCTCCGTGCGTAGATGCTTTGAAGCCGTCCTGGGCGCAGTCATTTTGAATTTGAGTGCGTGTCTGTGGAACAAGAATACTTTGACTGGAATGCCTTTCGAAGAGTGTACTCTATATGCAACTCGCAAGTACGTGCGAACGGCACCGATAGCGCGTCTGGATGACGCTTGCAATCATTGCGTGACTGAAGTGCAGCGCGTGTACATGTACGTGGACTGTTAAAAATGAATCGAGCATTTACCGGAGGTGCGTCGGATTTTGGGCGTATTTGGCTTCGATAACGCACCTGTATAGAACACAATGCAGATATGCAAATGAACGTACAAATAACATGCACAATTTAGTGTTTTCAATAGTTTTGTGCACAAACATGGATGCGCCCAGCAGGCATCACTTTTTACACGGAGCTAGCGCTCTAGTCATTTTAATATAGCTCTATGGTACTATCATACTTTGGTAGCATACCAAAACAGAAATCTTTGAGTGATCCCTGTGTGCTGTTCCTCAGGTTGCAGCATTGCTAATGCTGCGCGCATCTTTTAAATGATCCTTGGAATATTGCGGTACATACCGGTAAGTGGTTTCATGGCTTCTGACTGCCAAATGAACAGAGATAATTGACTATTAGGGATACCACCAGGGGCGAATTTCATCGAGATGCTTACCATAAAAAAATGCTTAGCACAAAAATGGATTGCCCAATAAAAGAAACCACCATTGAAAATTCCATTTGATGTTCATGGGTAGAGAACAACAGCCAAAGAACTATCACAAGAGATACACAACACGTGGAAATTTGGTTGTGAATCATGTTTTAATTATAAGACAGAAATGTCGTGCTTAGCAATTTTGTGTGCTAAGCAGCCCTATGAAATTGGCCCCAGCATAGGGCTGGATTGCTCAGTTGGTATTCTGGCGGTCGCTGGTTAGCATCCCGCTACAGTCAATTTTTCTTTGTTCACTTTTCAATGTCCTATTATATCTAATTGAAAAGTGAACAAAGAAAAATTGACTGGAGCGGGATTCGAACCGGCGACCTCCAGAATACCGTACAGGCGCTCCTATTATATCTGTTTTTTTTCTTTGTTTTTGTTTGCAGTACATGTCGGCCCTCACCAGGGATGTGGAGATGGATCTCTTCTTGCGATTCATTGAGGGCGGAGTCTACATAGCCCCCTCCCTTGCCTTCTTTGCGGACGAGCGGGGATGGTTCCGCATCATATTCTCCAGAAGCATCGGAGAAGTCAAACTTGGTGAGAAGATGGTTTCTTTAAGTTTGTATCAGCTTCTGAATCCCTACAGTATCTCCCTCATGGGGCCAATTTCATAGAGCTGCTTAAGCAACAACATTTGCTTAAGCATAAAAAAAAGTTGTAAATAAAATGAGTATGCCAGGCCTTACTCCTTGTGAATGTTAGGCCGTGTCCCAATTATCTGGCAGCGGCTGCAAATTACACATGTACCTATGGCAGCCACTAGCCAGTGACTGCAGCCATTTCCATAGACTTGTGTGCTATTTACTGTCGCAGCCAGAGAATTGGGTCCTGGCCTTATGCTCAGCAAACAATGGCCGAATACAAATCAAAAGCAGTAAACATCACATGGAAATTTGGCTGGTAATCTTGTTTGTTCAAGAAAGACTTTTCATGCTTGAAGGTAGTATCATACATTGGTTTTTGTCAAAGAAATACAGATTCATGGGCAAAAATATCAAGGACGATACAGTAATAGTCATCTGTGAAAATTTCAGTCCCATACAATGCCCACTTTTTGAGAAAACAGTGAAAAACTGCCACAGTATTTCTTAAGTCTTTTCTCTTTTATTTTTGATCTTTTAAAAGATGAAAAAGATTTTTGGTCGTTGTTTTATTAATTTCTGGATAAATACACCAATTCAGGCGGAAAAAAAATTAAAGGTATGTTTCTATCACCACCATCTTCATACCCTTAAAGTTATACGTAAATCTGTGAACATTTCTGTTTTGGTGTCTTACCAAAGTATGATACTACCTTTAAGGAAATTTTGTGCTTAAGCAGCTCTATGAAATAGGTCCCTGGTTGGTAACCCTGCCCCTATTTCCTAACCACCTCTACTTGCCCCTTAATTTCTTCTTGCAACCTGCCCATAATTTCTTATTTGCCTTCTTACAACTGCCCGGCATTTCATCTCCACTACCTGCTCTTCATTTCTTCCCACCTCTTCTGGAAGTTATGTCTCTGCACCTTCATTGCAATCTTCCTTTTGGTCTTGAAGTGCTCCATCATCCTGATCTCCTCCTCGATTGTTAACCTTTGCCCCTTAAAGGGATGGTACAGAACTGGTGTTCGCGACAAAACCGTTGCTGACAGTGAAAGCACATTATGTAATCCATCATATACCTTAACTGACAAACCTGTAGAAGTTTGAGGTCAATCAGCCATCTGTGTGGGTCACGAGAAAATAGTGAAAACCCGTGTACGGAGAACTGTACACATTTCAACGAATGAATAAAACGCTTCGAAGCGATTTATTCCAATCGGAAAATAGTTTCATTTATTTCTCAACGAATGTGGCATTTCAGACAAAAACATTTCATGGGATGTTTTCTCCTATCATCACCATTATACTGTGTAAGTATTATGTGAATCTGTGATTATGAATTGTATTTTGTCTTACCAATTCTGTACCATCCCTTTAATCCTTGTCTGCTCGGACATGTCTACCCACCCCTTCCCTAAATTTCTTGTCACCTCGTTAGTATGTTACCATGCTCCTAATTTCTATCTGCATCTTCATTCCTACTCCCCCTTTCATTCCTACCCACCCCTTAAAGGTATAATTCATGATTAGTAAAAGTCACAGAACAGCACTCACACTTTGTCTGATGAAAACATGTGCATGAAATATCGGACATGTAAGTCATAAGGAAATAGCGAAATCCGACTCAATTTGTCTTTATATATAAAACATAAAGAATGGTTTTGATCTTACCCAAAGATCAAAACTGTTTTTTGGTCTTTGCTTTAAGCCCACCGCACATTGTACAATCCGACATTCCGACTAGGACCCGACTGGTTTTTGGAAGGATCGCAAAGCATTCTGGGAGTCTTAACAGTGATTGTTCCCAGTCGCTGACCCACTCTGATGGCCAGTCGGCAAGATTCGACTGTCGAATCACGGTTAAGACTCCCAGAACGCTTTGCGATCCTTCCAAAAACCAGTCGGGTCGTAGTCGGATCGTATAGTGTGCGGTGGGCTTTACTCGTTTCTTGTTAAATACAGCATTTCAGGCGGAAATCTGTGAACATTTCTGTTACATGCGTATGTGTATTTCTGATCCCTCCGATGGTAATGTGTTGTTTTTCCTGTCGTTCTTTCCGTACAGCCATGGAGAGGTTGGCGAAAACTTGCCGGGAAATTCTAGAGGAAAATAAGAACGCATCTGTTGTGGCAGCAGGAGGTGACCAGACATGCAAGGCAGTGGCACCATCGCCATCTGCACAAGGTACATAGCACTGGGATACACTGGGTACCAGATATGAGGGCATGGTACACGATCTGGGATACACTGGGTACCAGATATGAGGGTATGGTACATGATCTGGGATACACTGGGTACCAGATATGAGGGCACAGTACATGATCTGGGATACACTGGGTACCAGATATGAGGGCACGGTACATGATCTGGGATACACTGGGTACCAGATATGAGGGCATGGTACATGATCTGGGATACACTGGGTACCAGATAGGAGGGCATGGTACATGATCTGGGATACACTGGGTACCAGATATGAGGGCATGGTACATGATCTGGGATACACTGGGTACCAGATATGAGGGCATGGTGCATGATCTGGGATACACTGGGTACCAGATATGAGGGCATGGTACATGATCTGGGATACACTGGGTACCAGATATGATGGTACGGTACATGATCTGGGATACACTGGGTACCAGATGTGAGGGCACGGTACATGATCTGGGATACACTGGGTACCAGATATGAGGACACGGTACATGATCTGGGATACACTGGGTACCAGATATGAGGGCACGGTACATGATCTGGGATACACTGGGTACCAGATATGAGGGGTATGGCATATGATCTGGGATACACTGGGTACCAAAATAATGAGCGTCTTTTTCTCCTTTTTCTCTTTTTAATCCAGGCAATTCCCTAGAGAGTCTGATGGCCAGTTTGAAAAGTGAGATCTCCAAATCTGATTGGCTGACAGAGAATACCGCTGACCAATGGAAATCCGAGAATCCCGACCTATTCAAAGAGTATGTTGCAAACATGAAGCAATAATCCTGCATACTTGGACCTCTGTGAAGCGCACATGGAATTGATGTGTAGGTGTGTACAATTTCAATATTGTTTGGACGTTAAGACGTGGAGGACAATAATGGGAGACTTTGGTGAACCGGTCTTCAAGTCAACAGCGCACGCGCATGCACGCTCAAAACAAAGCGCGCTTGCTCACAATTGCGCAAGCATAGTTTGTGCGTGCGCTGTTGATTCAAGACCGATTTTCCAAAGTCTCCCATTAGATGTGATTTGGTAAAACTAGGAATGGGTTGAAAGGTACAATACAGGATTGGTAACACACCCAAACAGAAATGTTCACAGATTTACGTATAACTTTCACGATATGAAGATGGTGCTGGTAGAAACATATCGTTCAAATATTTCCGCCTGAAATGGTGTATTTATCCTGAAATTTATAGTCAAACAAAGACCAAAAACAGTTTTGGTGTCGGGTAAGATTTGAACAATTCTTTATGTTTTATAAGAAACATCTTGTCGGGTTTTCGCCTTTTTTTTTCTCTCGGGATTCAGATGTTTGATTGAGCTAAAATTTCCACAGGTTTATTATTTCATGTACCTGCTGGATTAGACAAAGTGTGAGTGCTGTTCTGTGACATTTACCAATCATTTATTATACCTTTAAATGGGTATATATATATATATAACATATCGTGAAGACCTGATATGCAAACAGTTGAAAAGCGGTAATAACGGAGCATTGACGCAATAAGATATTTCATGTGCAAAGGACTATTTCTTTTCAACACATCAAAGGTGCACACAAAAAATGGTGCTTTGGCCTAGTGGTTTGGCATGATCATGCCGTCAATCTACAGATTGTGGGTTCGAATCCAGCCATGGGCTTGTGGTGCTTGCGTCCTTGGGCAAGACGCTTTGCCACATTCATGGCATTTACTTCTCTTCACCCAGGAGTAAATGGGTACCTGTGAGAGTAAAAATTGGTTTTGTGTGCTTGATAAACTTTTAGGTGCTTTACAGCAGCCTGGGCTGTTTCAAGAATGTAAATGTAGCCCATTGACCAGGGATATTACTATTTTCATAATAGTAATATGCACATAGAGTAAGGTGACCATATTTTGTTGAGCTGATCCTGGGACAGTCATCCTTGTCCTTTGGGGGAGGGGTATAATTTAGAAATTTTTTTGAATCCAGATGGTGCCTACCTGCAAAATGGTGGCATCTATGGACATCTTGTCAAGTTGACATGAGTGGGTTACATACTTACATGTCTTAGGCAGTTGTCTTCGCATACTTCTCTGAAGAATAGATCTTCTTCAGCACAGCATTTGTACTCATTTTTTTTTTCGGACAATTAGAATTTTCGGGGGCATTTTGTCGAATCGGGGACATTTTCGGGGACAATTTTTCATCGGGGACGGCACTGTCAAATCGGGGGCTGTCCCCGAAAATCGGGGACGTCTGGTCACCCTAACATAGAGACATCACCTGTTGATTGTGATATGTGTTATATAAAAAAAGCAAGTTTTATTTTTATTATTTTTATTTTTCAATTCCAGCAGATTATTATGTCTGCCCATTAGATATTGTACGAGGCAAAATTTATGATTTTTTTTTTTTATATTGGATGCAATAGGGTCTTTATAATCTTATATGGACAAATAATTCAAGTTTTTTTTTATAACATTTTTTTTCATTGATTTTATGCAGAAATTCTTTATTGTTGACAAATTTAAGCTCGATTGGACAAATATTTACTCAGGCTGATTCATTGCACGCATTTTTTAAACAAACATTTTTAAATCAATTTTTAATACAGAATTAATGATAATTATTCAAAATATAACTTGTTCATTTCCTTTACACAATAATATAAGTTACTACTGGGAGAAATGGCTTTAAGTTTACTATACCGAAACAGAAATATGCACAGATTTAGCTATAATTACAGGGTATAAAGATGGTGATGGTAGAAACATATCGTTCAATTTTTTTTTCTGCCTGAAAAGCTGTATTCATCAAGAAAAAAAGTAAAACTAATGACCATAAAAAAATTTTGTTCTTTAAAAGATAAAAAAAAAACGATGAAAAGATTGATAAAAAAATACCATGGGTGTTTTTAATTTGTTTTCTCAAAAAATAAGCAACATTATGGGACTGGAAATAACACAGATGGCTGTTACTGTATCGTCTGTGATATTTGTTTGCCCATGAATCTGTATTTCTATGACAAAAACCAAAGTATGAAATAATAAGGAAAGTAAAGTTATCAGGAGAATTCGTGTTCAAGGTCAACAACCTCTAAGTGTATCGATATTTAAAACTTACAGCAGAGAAAAGTTAGCACAACTTAATACTGTGTCTTCAAAGGTTCATTATTAAAGGTAGTATCATACTTTGGTAAGAAACCAAAACAGAAATGTTCACAGATTTACGTATAACTTACAGGGTATGAAGATGGTGGTGGTAGAAACATACCGTTAAAATTTTTCCGTGGTGTATTTATCCAGAAATTAGTAAAACAACGACCTAAAATCTTTTTGATCTTTTAAAAGATCAAAAATAAAAGAGAAAAGACTTAAGAAATACTGTGGCTGTTTTTCACTGTTTTCTCCAAAAGTGGGCACCGTATGGAACTGAAATTTTCATAGATGACTGCTACTGTATCTGTCTTGATATTTTTGCCCAAGAATCTGTATTTCTTTGATGAAAACCAAAGTACTACCTTTAAGGAAACTATATGCAATTTGCAAAATGACATTTTTACTGAAAGCATTTTACTGCAATTTTATTATGTTCGACTATTTGGCTTTTGTATTTTGGTAAAAATTTATTTGCTTCCATTGGTCATTGTATTCATGGTATCATAATTATGGAATCATATCTTGTCATAGTTTAATATTATATCAAGCAATAATTGAAATTAAGGCATCGTGTTTGGTTTTTATGGAAAAGTTTCCATTAAAGGTTTAAGTTTTAATATAAATCACCCAGTGTGATGAATTTTAATTTTTGATAAGTTCAGTGGCTTGCTCAGGCCAAGCCACTGCATTCATGCTAGAATTGGGTTCTTCGCGCTCCGAGACATCTATTTGGGTGTTTAGGAACACCTTGGGAAAAGGAAAAGTTTGGGCCAAAAATGACAAAATCGACAAGGGGTAACCCTTGCCATTTTCCCAATTTTTCATGAAAAATCAAATGTTCTGAAACGGATTCATTTCTCCTCTAGGGTAGGAAATAAACATGTTTTCATGCTAGAATTAAGTTCTTTGCGCTCCGAGACATCTATTTGGTTGTTTAGGAACACCTTGGGAAAAGGAAAAGTTTGCGCCAAAAATGACAAAAACGACAAGGGGTACGTACCCCTTGCCGTTTTTAAAATTTTGGATGAAAAATCAAACGTCCTGAAAATGATTCAATTCTCCTCGCAGATGAGAAATAGACCTGTTTTCGTACTAGAAATGGGTTCCTTGTGATCTGAGACACCTATAAGGATGATTTGGAACACTTCGGGAAAAAGTACATTTTGGGGCCAAAAATGACAAAAACGACAAGGGGTACCCCTTGCCGTTTTTTTAATTTTGGATGAAAATTCAAACGTTCTGAAATGGATTCAATTCTCCCCGCAGATGAGAAATAGATCAGTTTTCGTACTAGAAATGGGTTCCTTGTGATCTGAGACACCTATAAGGATGATTTGGAACACTTTGGGAAAAAGTACATTTTGGGGCAAAAATGACAAAAACGACAAGGGGTACCCCTTGCCGTTTTTTAAATTTTGGATGAAAATTCAAACGTTCTGAAATGGATTCAATTCTCCCCGCAGATGAGAAATAGACCTGTTTTCGTACTAGAAATGGGTTCCTTGTGATCTGAGACACCTATAAGGGTGATTTGGAACACTTCGGGAAAAAGTACATTTTGGGGCAAAAATGACAAAAACGACAAGGGGTACCCCTTGCCTTTTTTTAAATTTTGGATGAAAATTCAAACGTTCTGAAATGGATTCAATTCTCCCCGCAGATGAAAAATAGACCAGTTTTCGTACTAGAAATGGGTTCCTTGTGATCTGAGACACCTATAAGGATGATTTGGAACACTTCGGGAAAAGTACATTTTGGGGCAAAAATGACAAAAACGACAAGGGGTACCCCTTGCCGTTTTTTTAATTTTGGATGAAAATTCAAACGTTCTGAAATGGATTCAATTCTCCCCGCAGATGAAAAATAGACCAGTTTTCGTACTAGAAATGGGTTCCTTGTGATCTGAGACACCTATAAGGATGATTTGGAACACTTCGGGAAAAAGTACATTTTGGGGCAAAAATGACAAAAACGACAAGGGGTACCCCTTGCCGTTTTTTTAATTTTGGATGAAAATTCAAACGTTCTGAAATGGATTCAGTTCTCCCCGCAGATGAAAAATAGACCAGTTTTCGTACTAGAAATGGGTTCCTTGTGATCTGAGACACCTTATAAGGATGATTTGGAACACTTTGGGAAAAGTACATTTTGGGGCAAAAATGACAAAAACGACAAGGGGTACGTACCCCTTGCCGTTTTTTTTAATTTTGGATGAAAATTCAAACGTCCTGAAATTGATTCAATTCTCCTCGAAGATGTGAAATACACCTGTTTTCGTACTAGAAGTGGGTTTTTTGTGCTATACTTAGAAACTACCACACATTGTATGGTTATTATTAGATTATCAATAACGATGGTTTCATAAAGAATATTTTCAGTCAGAACAACTTGAATTATATGCTACCTTATTATATTATATTGTTATTGTCAATAAAGATGGTGATTTTTAATAAAGACGGTTTCAGAAAGAATATAACAAGTCTCTGTGAGTATTTCTTTAAAACAGTCGTAATTTTATTAAGAAATATGAACATCAAATAACCACAAGAAAAAAGGACTGGACAATTGATTTAAGTCATTGAAAAGTGAAAATTTGACAGTGAAATTGGGATTCGAACCCGCGATTCTGAACTGCAATACCAGTGTTCAACCAGCTTAGTAGTAGGTTGAAACCTTGTATTTCATTCCAGGGTCCCGGGTTCGAATCCTTAATTTAAGATCCTGGGTTGGGTTAGGGTTTTACAATATAACAGTATATGTGTAATTACTCGCACACTCATCCTTCATATGATAAGACACAGGCAGTTAATAAAAACCATAAACAAAGTACGGACCTTCAGTTTTCTATATTGCCCAAGATTGGGCTGCTTTATTATAGTCAATAGTCAAGAAAATACAGATTGTAGTCATTAAACTGATATTTCAGTGTTCTAAAACAGCATTTTCAAAGCTAATTTATACTAAAATACAGAAGATCTCATTGGTACAGCTACAAACACATCGGAAACGACAAATTATTGTACAATATCAGTCAAGAAGCATGTGTGATTGATGGTAGATATTCGTATGAAGCTTGTATGTGATTGATGATAGATATACGTATGAAGCTTGTCTGTGATTGATGATAGATATACGTGTGAAGCTTGTCTGTGATTGATGATAGATATACGTGTGAAGCTTGTCTGTGATTGATGATAGATATACGTGTGAAGCTTGTCTGTGATTGATGATAGATATACGTGTGAAGCTTGTCTGTGATTGATGATAGATATACGTGTGAAGCTTGTATGCGATTGATGATAGATATACGTGTGAAGCTTGTATATGATTGATGATAGATATACGTGTGAAGCTTGTCTGTGATTGATGATAGATATACGTATGAAGCTTGTCTGTGATTGATGATAGATATACGTGTGAAGCTTGTCTGTGATTGATGATAGATATACGTGTGAAGCTTGTCTGTGATTGATGATAGATATACGTGTGAAGCTTGTCTGTGATTGATGATAGATATACGTGTGAAGCTTGTCTGTGATTGAGGATAGATATACGTGTGAAGCTTGTCTGTGATTGATGATAGATATACGTGTGAAGCTTGTCTGTGATTGATGATAGATATACAGTACGTGTGAAGCTTGTATATGATTGATGATAGATATACGTGTGAAGCTTGTATATGATTGATGATATATATACGTGTGAAGCTTGTCTGTGATTGATGATAGATATACGTATGAAGCTTGTCTGTGATTGATGATAGATATACGTATGAAGCTTGTCTGTGATTGATGATAGATATACGTATGAAGCTTGTCTGTGATTGATGATATATATACGTGTGAAGCTTGTCTGTGATTGATGATAGATATACGTATGAAGCCTGTCTGTGATTGATGATAGATATACGTATGAAGCTTGTACGTGATTGATGATAGATATACGTATGAAGCTTGTCTGTGATTGATGATAGATATACGTGTGAAGCTTGTATATGATTGATGATAGATATACGTATGAAGCTTGTCTGTGATTGATGATAGATATACCTATGAAGCTTGTCTGTGATTGATGATAGATATACGTGTGAAGCTTGTCTGTGATTGATGATAGATATACCTATGAAGCTTGTCTGTGATTGATGATAGATATACGTATGAAGCTTGTCTGTGATTGATGATAGATATACGTGTGAAGCTTGTATATGATTGATGATAGATATACGTATGAAGCTTGTCTGTGATTGATGATAGATATACCTATGAAGCTTGTCTGTGATTGATGATAGATATACCTATGAAGCTTGTCTGTGATTGATGATAGATATACGTGTGAAGCTTGTCTGTGATTGATGATAGATATACGTGTGAAGCTTGTCTGTGATTGATGATAGATACACGCATGAGGCCTGTCTGTGATTGATGGTAGATATACGTATGAAGCTTGTCTGTGATTGATGATAGATATACGTATGAAGCTTGTCTGTGATTGATGATAGATATACGTATGAAGCTTGTCTGTGATTGATGGTAGATATAGTATGAAGCTTGTCTGTGATTGATGGTAGATATACGTATGAAGCTTGTCTGTGATTGATGGTAGATATATTATGAAGCTTGTCTGTGATTGATGGTATATATACGTATGAAGCTTGTGTGTTTTTCAATTTTCTATGAAAATTCAAATGTTCTGAAATGGATTCAATTCACCTTGCAGATGAGAAATAGTCCTGTTTTTCAGCTAAGGATGCTCCAAGACCCCTATAAGGATTATTCGGACCACTTTGGGAAAAAGTAAATTTTGGGTCAAAAATGGCAAAAAACGACAAGGGGTACCCCTTGCTATTTTTTCAATTTTATATGAAAATTCAAATGTTCCTAAATGGATACAATTCTCCTCGCAGATGAGAAAGAGACCTGTTTCTAAGCTAAGAATGTTCCAAGACCCCTATTAGGATGATTTGGACCACTTTGGGAAAAAGTAAATTTTGGGGCAAAAATGGCAAATTTTCCTTTTGAAATGGATTCATTTCTCCTCTAGGGAAGGAAATAGACCTGTTTTCAAGCTAGAATTGGGTTCTTGGTGCTCTGAGACATCTATTTGGATGATTTGGAACACTTTAGAAAAAAGTCAATTTTTGGCCAAAAAGGGCAAAAACGACAAGGGGTACCCCTTGCCATTTTCCCCTTTTTTCATGAAAAATCCAATGTTCAGAATATGATTCAATTCTCCTCTCGGATAAGAAATAAACATGTTTTCACGCTAGAATTGGGTTCTTTGCGCTCCGAGACATCTATTTAGGTGTTTAGGGACACCTTGGGAAAAGGTCAATTTTGGGCCAAAAATTACAAAAACGACAAGGGGTAACCCTTGCCATTTTTCAAATTTTTGATGAAAAATCAAATGTTCTGAAACGGATTCATTTCTCCTCTAGGGTAGGAAGTAGACCTGTTTCCAGGCTAGAATTGGGTTCTTGGTGCTCTGTGACATCTATTTGGGTGATTTGGAACACTTTAGAAAAAAGTCAATTTTTGAAAAAAAAATGGCAAAAATGACAAGGGGTACGTACCCCTTGCCATTTTTCCAATTTTGGATGAAAAATCCAATGTTCTGAAACTGTTTCAATTCTCCTCTCGGATAAGACATAAACAAGTTTTCATGCTAGAATTGGGTTCTTTGCGCTCCGAGACATCTATTTAGGTGTTTAGGAACACCTTCGGAAAAGGTCAATTTTGGGCCAAAAATTACAAAAACGATAAGGGGTAACCCTTGCCATTTTTCAAATTTTGGATGAAAAATCAAATGTTCTGAAACGGATTCATTTCTCCTCTAGGGTAGGAAATAGATATGTTTTCAGGCTAGAATTGGGTTTTTGGTGCTCTAAAGACATCTATTTGGGTGTTTTGGAACACTTTAGAAAAAAGTTAAATTTTGGCCAAAAATGGCAAAAAATCCAATGTTCTGAAAAAGATTGAATTCTCCTCTCGGATAAGAAATAAAAATGTTTTCATGCTAGAATTGGGTTCTATGCGCTCCGAGACATCTATTTAATTGTTTAGGAACACCTTGGGAAAAGGTCAATTTTGGGCAAAAAATTACAAAAACGACAAGGGGTAACCCTTGCCATTTTTCAAATTTTTGATGAAAAATCAAATATTCTGAAACGGATTCATTTCTCCTCTACTAGGGTAGGAAATAGACCTGTTTTCAGGCTCAATTGCCTGTTTTTGCCATTTTTGGCCCAAAATTTACCTTTTCCCAAGGTGTTCCAAATCACCCAAATAGATGTCTTAGAGCACCAAGAACCCAATTCTAGCCTGGAAACAGGTCTATTTCCTACCTTAGAGGAGAAATGAATCCGTTTCAGAACATTGGATTTTTCATGAAAAATGGGGAAAATGGCAAGGGGGTACCCTTATCGTTTTTGCCATTTTTGACCCAAAATTGACCTTTTTTTCCCAAGGTGTTCCTAAACACCCAAATAGATGTCTCGGAGCACGAAGAACCCAATTCTAGCATGAAAACATGTTTATGTCTTATCCGAGAGGAGAATTGAATCAGATTCAGAACATTGGATTTTTCATCCAAAATTGGAAAAATGTCGTTTTTGTAATTTTGGGCATTTTTTGGCCAAAAATTTACTTTTTTCTTAAGTGTTCCAAATCACCCAAAAAGATGTCTCAGAGCACCAAAAACCCAATTCTAGCCTGAAAACATATCTATTTCCTACCTTAGAGGAGAAATGAATCCGTTTCAGAACATTGGATTTTTCATGAAAAATGGAAAAAATAGCTTGTCGTTTTTGTAATTTTTGATCCAAAATTTACTTTATCCCAAAGTGTTCAAAATCACCTAAATAGATGTCTAAGGGCAGAAAGAACGAAATTTGGGCATGGAAATAGGCCTATATCTTATCCGAGAGGAGAGTCGAACCCATTTCGGAACATGGAGAGCCCAGTCAAAGCCCATGACGAGCCGAGACAAAGCCCAGTCAAAACCAAGGGCAAGCCCAGTGAAAGAAATAAACTTGTTGAGGTTTTGAAAGACAAATGCCTCCCCATAAAACCTTTTAACATAATTTGGGATCGACTTTGCGATTTTATACACAGAACCAAAATTGTCATACACAATAATTAAAGTGCACAATCCAGTGGCCTACCAGTCTGTAAGGGCCTATTGATAAACAATTTCATGTAACCAAATATTTTACAAGTGATACATAACTTCCCAAGTCTCCGTACCTTGCTCTCCTGCCTCTGTATAATATCATTTGAATGCAGCTCAGCGTTCAGGCGTACGGCTCCTGAGCGACAAACTCTGACATCTCCAGAATTCCTCGTAACTGCAGCAAAAGCAACAAAACAAAATGTCCCCAAAATATTACTCATTGAAAGATGACAAAAGAAAAACAGTAATTCGAAGCTGTGACACGAGGGATTTCATACTGGTGCTCTACCAGTGTGAAGCACAATCAACTCCATGGTAGGCCCCCATGAGCCTCTGCTTGCAACAGTGAAGAGGAGGAAGCTGGCGTGGTATGGACATGTCGCCCGTCACAACTGCCTGGCCAAGACCATCCTCCAAGGCACCCTGGAAGGCAGTCGCAGAAGAGGACGCCAACGTAAGACCTGGTCTGACTGGACGTCCCTCTCCACGCAAGAACTCATGCGGTTAGGCAGCAGCAGAGACATTTGGGAAGGAGTAACTATTGCAGCATCTCTAAAGCACCCCCCCCCCCCCCCCCCCCCGCAACCACCCCGGTCATGGGATGAGTGAGTGAGTGAGCTCTACCAACTGATGGGTACACGTACACGTATGTACTTACTACCTCGTATTTGTATATTTCGATTGCTTCATTGGTACAGCGTGGGATGGATGTCTTCAATGCATCTGTAGGGGCTAGTATATACATATGAATAGCTACATGTACCATCAACCACACAAAGGCTTCATACGTCTAGCAACCATCAATCACACACAAGCTTCATATTTTCACCCCAGGGCCCACCCCCTGTTTTCTGAAATCGCGCCCCAACTTTGTGGAATAACTCTGAACATCTTCTCCATCATCTTTAAAATGGGGCAAGAGATCTTGCTTTAAAGGTAGTGTCATACTTTGGTATTAAAGAAACCAAAACAGAAATGTTCACAGATTTACCTATAACTTACAGGGTATGAAGATGGTGGTGGTAGAAACACACCGTTAACATTTTTCCGCCTGAAACGGTGTATTTATCCAGAAATTAGTAAACAACGACCGAAAACAAAGAGAAAAGACTTCAGAAATACTGTTGCTGTTTTCCACTGTTTTCTCAAAAATTGGGCAACGTATGGGACTGAAATTTTCACAGATGACTGTTACTGTATCTGTCTTGATATTTTTGCCCGTGAATCTGTATTTCTTTTATAAAGTACGATACTACCTTTAAGCCAAGGTAGCCCTAGAATGAAAGTTTTCACCTACCGAGATGTGTTTTAGGAAGCGATCAAGTATGGTCTGCAGCAAGGCGAAAGTCGGTCGTCGTTGAGGCCAGTTATTCCAACACGAGGACATCAGTCGATACCTGATTATAAGAAGAGTTATCGGACATAATTATTTTTAAATAGGCATACAGTGATAGAATGATGCAAGGTATAAAATAGCCTAGGATGGACGGTAAGGTTGAACCAATGGAATATCTGAGACAAATCTGCACCCGTAACTGCACCACAACATGCGTGAGTCATTAACACATATAAGGCCTTTTCACACTGCAAGCTTTCAACCCCGGGCGAACTCAACCCGGGGCAAACTTATTCCCGCCCTGGGTTGAAATTTGATTTTTCAACCCCGCGTTCAACCCATGCAGCGTTGTTTCACACTTGCATCTCGCGAACCCACCTTCAACCCGGGGCGAACTCAACCCGATTAAATTCAGAATGCACTTTTCAACCCGGTGCAAAAGTTTCAACCCGGGGCAAAAAACTCAACCCTACTCCGTAGCAGGGTTGACTTCAACCCGGGTTGAAGTCAATCTCGGGGTTGACGCGGGGTTAAAAATTGTCCAGTGTGAATCGCCGCCAATTTCAACCCCGCTTCATCCCCGCTTCAACCCCGCGTCAACCCCGAGATTTGTCCAGTGTGAAATGGCCTTATATGGCCCATCTAGGATAATAAAATAACCGATAACGAATCAGTGCACTATTAAAAGGACTATGGACTTGCCTACAAGTGTACACTCTCTCGGAGCCAATTTGAATCAAATTGAGTCCATGGGCTCAGGCTCCATTTCGTTAATCTATTTGAAAATAACGGGTATCAAAAAAGAGGCTTTTGCCTGCAGTTCGAAAGTGGATTCTCTGGTTTGAAAAGGAAAACAGAGTTTCAGCTTCAATGACAAACCACAGCCTATATTTTCAGCACATGGATGTTAGAGGTGGAGCCTGAGCTTGAGCCTGAGCCTCAGATGTCGCCTTTTATGGGACTTCTAAAGGGCGTGCTTACATGTTTGCTGACACCAAGAGTTTCAAGACTTGACAAACATGGATTTCTTGTGTTTCTTAATATTACGCAAGGAATTAGAATAGCCATCATTTTGATGATTTCTCAAAGTAAAACTGCACACGCCTACCAAAAACGACTTGGCATATGTCCAAATCTTCATTTAGAATAAGTCAAATTTGGTATCGAATGAAAATGCTCCATATAATGTGTCGGCCATTTTTATTACAGTCGACACATTTGAAAAGGAAAAGAACAATATTACATTTTATCAATTGAAGATAAAATCATTTATACTCAGTGACACACTAGTTGGTTTATTAATCGTTTTAGTCAGCGACTGGTTTCAAGTATATGCTTGAAGGGTAGATACAGCTAAAAATAGATATAGGTTGGAAAGTTCTAGAGCTGATCAGTTATTACCATATAAGGCAATCTTTGGGCAATGCAAATGAGATGCAGATATATGCAAATATAGCAAGGCCCCTATCCAATCAGGAAAAAGGTGGAAAAACTTGTAACCAATGAGAGAGCTTGCTGTATCCAGGGACACTGGGGTGATTTGTGACTTGCAGTATATTGCTTCACTTTGTCACAGCCTATTGCACAAGCAACACTTTGTTGTTGTGCAATTAGGTGTATCCCTGTGAAAATGGTTGGGATCAGGTGTATCCCTGTGAAAATGGTTGGGATCAGGTGTATCCCTGTGAAAATGGTTGGGATCAGGTGTATCCCTGTGAAAATGGTTGGGATCAGGTGTATCCCTGTGAAAATGGTTAGGATCAGGTGTATCCCTGTGAAAATGGTTGGGATCAGGTGTATCCCTGTGAAAATGGTTGGGATCAGGTGTATCCCTGTGAAAATGGTTGGGATCAGGTGTATCCCTGTGAAAATGGTTGGGATCAGGTGTATCCCTGTGAAAATGGTTGGGATCAGGTGTATCCCTGTGAAAATGGTTGGGATCAGGTGTATCCCCGTGGAAATGGTTGGGATCAGGTGTATCCCTGTGAAAATGGTTGGGATCATCAGGTGTATCCCTGTGAAAATGGTTGGGATCAGGTGTATCCATGTGAAAATGGTTGGGATCAGGTGTATCCCTGTGAAAATGGTTGGGATCAGGTGTATCCCTGTGAAAATGGTTGGGATCATCAGGTGTATCCCTGTGAAAATGGTTGGGATCAGGTGTATCCATGTGAAAATGGTTGGGATCAGGTGTATCCCTGTGAAAATGGTTGGGATCAGGTGTATCCATGTGAAAATGGTTGGGATCAGGTGTATCCCTGTGAAAATGGTTGGGATCAGGTGTATCCCTGTGGAAATGGTTGGGATCAGGTGTATCCCTGTGAAAATGGTTGGGATCAGGTGTATCCATGTGAAAATGGTTGGGATCAGGTGTATCCCTGTGAAAATGGTTGGGATCAGGTGTATCCCTGTGAAAATGGTTGGGATCAGGTGTATCCCTGTGAAAATGGTTGGGATCAGGTGTATCCATGTGAAAATGGTTGGGATCAGGTGTATCCCTGTGAAAATGGTTGGGATCAGGTGTATCCCTGTGGAAATGGTTGGGATCAGGTGTATCCCTGTGAAAATGGTTGGGATCAGGTGTATCCATGTGAAAATGGTTGGGATCAGGTGTATCCCTGTGAAAATGGTTGGGATCAGGTGTATCCCTGTGAAAATGGTTAGGATCAGGTGTATCCCTGTGAAAATGGTTGGGATCAGGTGTATCCCTGTGAAAATGGTTGGGATCAGGTGTATCCCTGTGAAAATGGTTGGGATCAGGTGTATCCCTGTGAAAATGGTTGGGATCAGGTGTATCCATGTGAAAATGGTTGGGATCAGGTGTATCCCTGTGAAAATGGTTGGGATCAGGTGTATCCCTGTGGAAATGGTTGGGATCAGGTGTATCCCTGTGAAAATGGTTGGGATCAGGTGTATCCATGTGAAAATGGTTGGGATCAGGTGTATCCCTGTGAAAATGGTTGGGATCAGGTGTATCCCTGTGAAAATGGTTGGGATCAGGTGTATCCCTGTGAAAATGGTTGGGATCATCAGGTGTATCCCTGTGAAAATGGTTGGGATCAGGTGTATCCATGTGAAAATGGTTGGGATCAGGTGTATCCATGTGAAAATGGTTGGGATCAGGTGTATCCCTGTGGAAATGGTTGGGATCAGGTGTATCCATGTGAAAATGGTTAGGATCAGGTGTATCCCTGTGAAAATGGTTGTGCAATTAGGTGTATCCCTGTGAAAATGGTTGGGATCAGGTGTATCCCTGTGAAAATGGTTGGGATCATCAGGTGTATCCCTGTGAAAATGGTTGTGCAATTAGGTGTATCCCTGTGAAAATGGTTGGGATCAGGTGTATCCCTGTGAAAATGGTTGGGATCATCAGGTGTATCCCTGTGAAAATGGTTGGGATCAGGTGTATCCCTGTGAAAATGGTTGGGATCATCAGGTGTATCCCTGTGAAAATGGTTGGGATCAGGTGTATCCATGTGAAAATGGTTGGGATCAGGTGTATCCCTGTGAAAATGGTTGGGATCAGGTGTATCCCTGTGAAAATGGTTGGGATCATCAGGTGTATCCCTGTGAAAATGGTTGGGATCAGGTGTATCCATGTGAAAATGGTTGGGATCAGGTGTATCCCTGTGAAAATGGTTGGGATCATCAGGTGTATCCCTGTGAAAATGGTTGTGCAATTAGGTGTATCCCTGTGAAAATGGTTGGGATCAGGTGTATCCCTGTGAAAATGGTTGGGATCAGGTGTATCCCTGTGAAAATGGTTGTGCAATTAGGTGTATCCCTGTGAAAATGGTTGGGATCAGGTGTATCCCTGTGAAAATGGTTGGGATCAGGTGTATCCCTGTGAAAATGGTTGGGATCAGGTGTATCCCTTTATTGGTGGGTGTGTCCGGTTTGCCCAGACAATTTGGTATCCGGCACAAGGCAAATAAAAAATGTTCAAGGCTGTGGCCTTCAATCAAATTACTTGTCTCTGTTTGTGTTCCATGTGAAAATGGTTGGGATCAGGTGTATCCCTGTGAAAATGGTTGGGATCAGGTGTATCCCTGTGAAAATGGTTAGGATCAGGTGTATCCCTGTGAAAATGGTTGGGATCAGGTGTATCCCTGTGAAAATGGTTGGGATCAGGTGTATCCCTGTGAAAATGGTTGGGATCAGGTGTATCCCTGTGAAAATGGTTGGGATCAGGTGTATCCATGTGAAAATGGTTGGGATCAGGTGTATCCCTGTGAAAATGGTTGGGATCAGGTGTATCCCTGTGGAAATGGTTGGGATCAGGTGTATCCCTGTGAAAATGGTTGGGATCAGGTGTATCCATGTGAAAATGGTTGGGATCAGGTGTATCCCTGTGAAAATGGTTGGGATCAGGTGTATCCCTGTGAAAATGGTTGGGATCAGGTGTATCCCTGTGAAAATGGTTGGGATCATCAGGTGTATCCCTGTGAAAATGGTTGGGATCAGGTGTATCCATGTGAAAATGGTTGGGATCAGGTGTATCCATGTGAAAATGGTTGGGATCAGGTGTATCCCTGTGGAAATGGTTGGGATCAGGTGTATCCATGTGAAAATGGTTAGGATCAGGTGTATCCCTGTGAAAATGGTTGTGCAATTAGGTGTATCCCTGTGAAAATGGTTGGGATCAGGTGTATCCCTGTGAAAATGGTTGGGATCATCAGGTGTATCCCTGTGAAAATGGTTGTGCAATTAGGTGTATCCCTGTGAAAATGGTTGGGATCAGGTGTATCCCTGTGAAAATGGTTGGGATCATCAGGTGTATCCCTGTGAAAATGGTTGGGATCAGGTGTATCCCTGTGAAAATGGTTGGGATCATCAGGTGTATCCCTGTGAAAATGGTTGGGATCAGGTGTATCCATGTGAAAATGGTTGGGATCAGGTGTATCCCTGTGAAAATGGTTGGGATCAGGTGTATCCCTGTGAAAATGGTTGGGATCATCAGGTGTATCCCTGTGAAAATGGTTGGGATCAGGTGTATCCATGTGAAAATGGTTGGGATCAGGTGTATCCCTGTGAAAATGGTTGGGATCATCAGGTGTATCCCTGTGAAAATGGTTGTGCAATTAGGTGTATCCCTGTGAAAATGGTTGGGATCAGGTGTATCCCTGTGAAAATGGTTGGGATCAGGTGTATCCCTGTGAAAATGGTTGTGCAATTAGGTGTATCCCTGTGAAAATGGTTGGGATCAGGTGTATCCCTGTGAAAATGGTTGGGATCAGGTGTATCCCTGTGAAAATGGTTGGGATCAGGTGTATCCCTTTATTGGTGGGTGTGTCCGGTTTGCCCAGACAATTTGGTATCCGGCACAAGGCAAATAAAAAATGTTCAAGGCTGTGGCCTTCAATCAAATTACTTGTCTCTGTTTGTGTTCTTTTTGGAATCTGAGTATAACTTCTGTGTAAATAATATCTTACAGTGTCGCTCCACAGTGTGCAGGGCGGGGTAGCCGCTGTCCATGCTTGATCGACTCGACGATGGTATTTGTCGACATGTTCGGGTAGGGGAGTGCACCTGTAGGGTGTGATAATTTTTTCGGTAAGCAAATGGTAAGACAGTTTGGTATAAACATCGGCATTGTTATTTGAAGTTGCCACAATACTGCCACTGAACTGTCAGTCTATGGGTGCACCCAAGAAAATAGTGCCAAAATCCGTCCGCCGAGCTCATGAATAAAAGTTTAGCACTCAATATATTTTAAATAAGAGAGTTGTGAGAGCTATGAAAATGAAGGATTGAATAAATATGGCACTGAACCTCCTGCCTGGACTCTGGGCTTCCATTTGTGACCTTTTTTGATGCAATTGGTGGGTGAGAAAGAGGGTCTATTTCAGCCGCTTTGCAGAGGGATGTTTTTTTTTTAAACGGCTTCTTTGACTGGAGTGATCCGTACCTTGTTTAAGGAGTGGTCAGCTGAGAATGAGTATATCTCAAAAATTCAATTGTCACCCTACCATAAAATGAAAAGAAAATGAAAGGTGACATGTTCATCATCATTTTTCTGTGCAACTTGAACAGCTGTGAGAGTTATGTCTATTTTTAAATGATTTTTGAAGTTGGAGGATTTACCACTGTTGTCTATGGGAGTTTATTACTTGGGTGCAACCCTATACACCGATCCGACGGCGCGAACATGGAGGTAGGGAACACCCGCCAATACTGTCCCCTAATCATTGCACGTTCAGCCTGCAATTAGGCCGGGCAGAAAAATTTGTTGAGTTGCCCTCAAGTAGAAAAACTAAAATTTTAGGTCAAATTTTTTTTTCCGACTTTTAAACATTTAAGAATAAATACAGGATGTATGGTCACCAGGGCTTATAAATCAACGGTCTTGGGTCGTTTTGAGGAGACACGCTTTTTTTACTGCTAAATCTTACATTTTCTGTCAAAAATTGTGAGTTTTTATACTTTAAAACTCAAAAAAAAAGAAAGAAAAAAAAATCCCGACCCAAAGTTTTGGCATTTTACGGTCAGTCGCTGAGGGCAGCACAACAATTTTTGTCGGCCTTATAGTGTGCGGCGGAGCATACATTCTTTTGTTGCCGGACAAAATACAGGCGGGGACACTGCAGTAATGGCGGGTGTAAGTTATATCCATGTTAGTGCCGTCGGATCGGTGTATATCTTAATACACTCACCAAGTGTAACCAGCTCCCACAGCAAGACGCCAAACGACCAAACGTCACTCTTTGTAGTGTAAATATTCTGCAGAAGACACTCTATAGCCAACCAACGCACGGGAACCGCACTCTATACGGGAGACAATAATGACCGGAGAAAAAGTAAAAACTTAAAGGGTCTATGCAATAGGAATATTATGACTTGAACATGTGCCAAAAATAAGTTGTTACATGGCCCTTTCATTTTACCCACTTCCTCACGCTGTTTCAGGGTTTTTTGTTTGTATGCTAGCTAATTATAATTTCCATGTATTCATGAGCAAAACTGTGATGTCATGGTAACTGAGAGCAGTAATCCAATTGCTTTGTGCACAAAAAGTTGGGGTTGTTTTATAGGTTTCTGACAAACCTTCTCCCCCTCAATGGGTTTTATTGTGCTGAATATGTTCCTTTCAGTCACTCAACTGGTGGTGTATTAATTTGACCAACCATTTCTGTCGATCAAGTTTGCCTTTTCATTTGTTTATGTTTTTTCATTATATTTTTGCTGTTGGTTCCCTACATGAGTATGTGTGAAAATCCCCCGTTTTACAAAGCCATTCAAAAGAAAACCAAATCCTGGATTGAAACCAAAATAAGACTTGCCATTCATTATCTGTCAGTATATATTCTCTGTATGAAGGCAATAAAATAACCTGACTGAGAAAAGCACTGCATGAACCCTTGAATGCACTTCGGAGAAAAATGTCATGGTACACTTTAAAGAGGATCTTCAACACTCAACAAACCTCGCTTTATTTGTTAGAACTAGAGGTTTGTTGAGTGTTGAAGATCCTCTTTAAAGAGAAGGTAAGCTGAAGTCTGAGCACCAGTCATGCATTGACTATAGGGTACCGATTGCAGGCTTATAACGTCCAGTATAGGGTGTAGTGAATTTAAAAAAATTTGAAGTTCTGAATAGGCTAACATTAATGCTTACATGCTGCACATGTGCTATGCGCGCACAATAAGGACTTCAATTGATATTTAACATATTTTCTTTGATTCAAATCAATTAAAATGTTTAGTTAATTAAATCATTAGTGAAACAAGTTAAAGGTTTTGCCCAAAGTCACTTTGTTGCAAATCCAAAAGGAAAATCTGGAAAAACACGACCGGAAATGAAACTTTAAAATAATATAAAAATAATAAAATAAACAATAAAACGCTGACTCCCCATGACTCAGCACTTTTAACAGAATTTTCAATCCTTTTTTAGGTTGGGCCAACAGTTTTTGAATTTTTGTTTTCACTCTGGTAGTTCTTATATATTGCCAGAACATCCTATTCATAGGCTAAAAAACTATTTAACTTTAAATTTTTTGAAATTCACTACACCCTAATGTACAGTAAATGATTGATGATTTACGTTTATCTTTCAGGGTATAAAAAAATGGTACTGGTACAAACATACCGCCAAAATATTTCCACCTGAAATGCTGCATTTTTTGTCCGGTAAAGAGTAAAACCAACTGACCAAAAACAGTTTTGATATTTGGATGATCAAAAATCATATGGAAAGATTTACAAATAAAGTAGGCGTTTTTCACTGTTTTCTCAAAAAGTGGGCAAAGAATAGGCCCCCCCCCCTATTCGGAATGAGAATTTCACAGATGACTGTTAGTATATATTCCGTGATTATTATTATTTTTTTTGCTGGCCATAAATCTGCATATCTTTGACAAAAACAAAAAAAGTTTGAAATCACGTTTAAAGGTAGTATCATACTTTGGTTTTTGTTAAAGAAGTACAGATTCATGGGCAAAAATATAAAGAAAGATACAGGCACAGTCATCTGTGAAAATTTCAGTGTCATACGGTGCCCACTATTTGAGAAAACAGTAAAAAACAGCCACAGTATTTCTTAAATTGTTTCTCTTTTATTTTTGATCTTTTACAATCTTTTACAAGATCAAAAAGTTTTTCGGTAGTTTTTTTTTTAATACTTTCTGGATAAATACACCATTTCAGCCGGAACGATTTTAACGGTATGTTTCTACCACCATCATCTTCATACCCTGTAAGTTATACGTAAATATGTGAACATTTCTGTTTTGGTCTCTTACCATTACTACCTTTAACGTGGATCAAAGAATGCACATTACATGTTGTATCTTGAACAACTGAAGGATCGAGAACTTGTCCTGATTATCTTTTCAACACATGGTTTGCAGCTCAATTATCAGTGTGTTTTATCACCCCTTGTCCGGTTTCAATGAACCTTAATTTAGGCCTAATGTTTCATGGCATTCATTGTTACATTTTTGTCCTTCCTTATTCTCTTTCATTTTCCACTATTTGACTGTGTCATTGAGGAATAATGTGGATTCATTGCATTATTCACTAACAAACTGCAGAGTATCACAAAGCGTCATTTTAAAACAAAATATTCTACCATTGGTTCGGCGACTACCCCACATTAGGCCGATCCATTTGGGTCCAATGCATGGAATTTTTTTGTCAATTTCCTCGAAAAATCATATTCAAGCATAATATATTCTGATTGTAAAACCGACGTAAATCAATTTTCGTTTTATTTGTGAGAACAGGTTAAAGCAGAACAACCAACATCGGAAGGTCACAGAAACGAAAACTGAAACAAGATTTGAGGTAGTATCATACTGTAATAAAAATTGCCCCTCAGTAGGACTGTTCACCCCCAGTGTTATTTTTGGTTGTGGCAGCCTGCCCTCACACCCCCCTGAGCAGGAGGTGGAACAGTCCAGGTCCAGGCAAGTAGCTAGGACTAATTTGCATATTAGCTAGAACTACTGGAAATTTCTTACCCTTATACTATACAATGAATTTTGTTGTTAATCCTTTTGTTGCTAACCCTTTTATGCTAGTTTCAAGTATGTGCTCTAGGTAATCCCCTATATAACCATGGGTTGTGCAGGAACCACTTGAGTCTGCTGGGTGTGGCTGAGGTGGATGGCTGTAGGGAGGATTCTGCTGGTCCAACCCGCATGGTAGTTTAAGCTTTACCATGCTAAAGTAAGACTTTCAGTTCCTTATTTTACAATACTCCAATGCATCTCATTCCAACAAACCACCAATTTCTCTGTTTATTATGTAGTCTTGATGTTCACCTTCAATAATTGGGGCATTTAAACTCTGATTTTCATATTCAATTATTAGGGAATTAAGCCTCTGTTTTACACACTAATTGACACTATATGACTCGGACTCATTTAAGTTAGCTTGTAGGTATTTCTAATGTAATTTGTAGCTGTAAAGTTAAGTAAATTATCAGTAGTATCTAAATAAGTAACTTATGTAGTGGTTCGATTATTTATTAGAATAAACCATATTCCTATATATTTCCTATGATGCAAACTAATTGAACTGCTTTCTATAGTTTTATTGTGTCCTTCTTGCTGCGGCCCTGGCTATGCTTCAATACGATACTTTGGTAAGAAACCAAAACAGAAACGTTCACACATTTACGTATAACTTACAGGGTATGAAGATGGTGGTGGTAGAAACATACCGTTAAAATGTCTCCGCCTGAAATGGTGTATTTTTCCAGAAATTAGTAAAACAACGACCAAATTGTTTTTTAAAGATCAAACATAAAAACGAGAAAAGACTTAATAAATACTGTAGACGTTTTCACAGTTTTCTCAAAAAGTGGGCACCCTATGGGACAGGAATTTTCACAGATGACTGTTACTGTATTAATCTTGATATTTTTGCCCATGAATCTGTATTTATATGATAAAACCAAAGTATGATATTACATTTAACAACAGCAATATACTTACATCAGACAGCATGTCATATTGGTTGTTTCCAGTGACGTCACGTGCCAAACCAAAGTCACATAATTTGCATATCAGCCCTTCAGCCAATAGCACATTCCGTGTGGCTAGGTCACGGTGGACCAGCTGTTGAATTAATCATGATATTCAAATTAGTGCAATGTACAACATGCAGACATGATGCATAATGGTGACTTTCAGCCTAATCTATTGATTAAATTTTGTTTAAAGGTAGTACCATACTTTGGTTTTTGTCAAAGAAGTACAGATTCATTGGAGAAAAATATAAAGGAAGATATAGTAACAGTCATCTGTGAAAACTTCAGTTCCATACGGTGCCCACTTTTTAAGAAAACCGTGAAAAAAGGGCCACAGTATTTCTTAAGTCTTTTCTCTTTTATTTTTGATCTTTTAAAAGATCAAAAAGATTTCCGGTTGTTGTTTTACTAATTTCTGGATAAATACACAATTTCAGGCGGAAATATGTTCACGGTATGTTTTTTTACCAGCACCATCTTCATACCATGTAAGTTATACGTAAATCTGTGAACATCTCTGTTTTGGATTATTATCAAAGTATGATACTACCTTTAATATTAATGGTCTGTCATATCTTTATTTCTCTAATTTTCTTTCAGGATTTGATCAATGGCTTAAATTCCAACTGTATTACTGTCAAACAAGTTTTTAAAAAGTGAACAAAGAACATGTGCGAACCTGTGACACCGCCCCTTCCATGTTTAATAAAGTACATGTAATATCGGTAAAGCACCGTTACGGTAATCCCGTGCAGGCAGGTTAGAATCCAGTAAATTTTTCCTTCTTCATATTTCAATGTATCACATCGTTATTTCAAAAATAAAACACAAACACCATTGATTACCACGACCAAAGCCAAGAGCACGGACCATGAAAAATTGGAGTTCTCAACCCCGACCACATCTAAGGTCTGACTTAAGATGGAACAGACCTCAGGGAACATTTCTAGGTACTATATGACCTCAAATTAAGGTAGCACATTTGTGTAATATCACAAAAGTTATTGTAATATTTCCCCAACATTTTTTGGGGTTCTCGATCACCCCCGACCACATCTAATGTCTGACTTAAGAAATTGATGGAGCAGACCTCAGGGAACATTTCTAGGTACTATGTGACCTCAAATTGTGGTAGCACTTTTGTGTCATATCTCAAAAATTATTGTAATATTTCCCCCCAAAAATTAATAAAAACAAAAGAAAATTCAACAAATGGGTTTAAGCTCTTGCTTGTGACTTATTTTTGTAATTGTTATTTCTCTGTGAATGGATTATGAATTATATAATCACATAATCATTCACCAAAATACATATCAAGGACTTGGGGGGCAGAAAATACGACCACGCCCCATTTTTCTTTTGCATTGTGGGAAAGTAAATCTTGTTTTTTGTTGATCCTCAAATGATACCACATTTTCTCCAAAGTGATAACACAATTTTAAGTCACATACTACCTAGCAAAGCTGTTAATGGTATAAACTTCCATTTTATGAAGTCAAACCATAGATGTAGTGGGTGTTGAGCTAACTCCTTAATAAGAGGGTTTTCAGAACTTTGCTCCTTGACTACAAGGAACAAATAAGGAGTATGCAGAGTGACCTATGTTCATTTTTCATATTAACTTGTTTACTGTGTTTCAATTTTGCGCAATATTATATCTTCACTCTTTACAGCACATATGGTTTTTACGATGCAATTAGAACTATAAGACCGACCATTACAATTGCGATTTCCGTGCAAATGAAATTGAAACTGTTGTTGAACAGAAAGCAAAACCACAATTTCAACGCTAGAAAAATATCATTAGTAATAGTTTGAGGCTATGGCAGCTAACATCAAGGATATGAACCTTTCGCTTCTCATTAATTTCATAAATTCATTTTGAAAAAATATTGAAACTTTTATACTATTTGTTTGACAACTTTTCCATTTATTGTTTATTTGGTCGCGCTAAAACTTTCTTTTCAGTGAAAGTTTGTTCCTTGTTTGTTTGATAAATTGATGAATTAGACAGGCAAATTAAAATAGCAATTTCTTTTCCAGAGTATTTTTTTCTCGTGGTAATTACATTCTATTCTGTCAACTTTCAGTCAAAGTACTGGAATAATACCGACAACATTTTGTCCTGTTGCAAAAACAGAATAACTCCTTTGTTGAAAAATTTACATAATCATCATGGGTGCTTCTATTCTTTTATTGAAGGATATACACGAATAAATTTTTCTTTTTTTCATTTTTTGTATTTTGTTAAATTTGCAATAAATTAATAAGTTTTATATGTCCAATCGTGAATAATGAAATGTAAAGCATGATGATATTATTTTTTCATGAATGGAGTTATCTGTTTTTGCAAATGAACCCTTCAAATGTTTGGGACTGATTTGAATTTACTGCAGTTTTCACAGGTTTTATATATTCAGGTATCAATAAACCATAGATGGCGGCCACCCGACACAGCGCCCTCTGTAGACCAGGGGCACAAAAATTTGCTAAGGGTAACTTTTCTGTCTTAGTAAAAACAGGATTAACAATAAAATGTCCGTGTTTTTTTCTTTTGGCTGTTGTTCGCTGACCATGAATATCAAATGAAATTTTCAAATGGTGGTTTGTTTTATTGGGCAAGCTATTTTTGTGCTAAGCAATTATTTGTGCTAAGCAGCTCTATGAAATTGATTTTGTTTTGTTTTTGGCTGTTGTTTGCTGACCATGAATATCAAATGAAATTCCCAATGGTGGTCTGTTTTATTGGGCAAGCTATTTTTGTGCTAAAAGCAATTATTTGTGCTAAGCAGCTCTATGAAATTTGTTTTGTTTTGTTTTCGGATGTTGTTCGCTGACCATGAATATCAAATGAAATTTTCAATGATTGTTTTTTGGGGCAAGCTATTTTTGTGCTAAGCAATTTTTTTGTGCTAATTAAGCAGCTCTATGAAATTGGCCCAGTATGTAAAAAATCCGGAAGAGCTTACGTGCTTGGATGCTAGATACTCCATGCCATTGGCTATCTGGAAGGCGAAGGTGAGAATCTGTACTGCACTGAGCGGTTCATTCATGATGGGTGACGTGCCGATGGGAAGCCCCATGTTGGCGTTCCATGCCCGCAGTTTCTTCCGTATGAACGCCTCCAATGTGCCATTGGGAACGAACTCCATGATCATGTAGTACGGCGCTGGGAAGGAGTATGCAGACAAAATTAAGGCTATTATAGGTCATTATAGGTCGTGTCCCAAAACACGGCTTAACACCTTGGCGGCCATCTTAGATTTTGATCACAACTTCAAAACGAGGCACTTCCACGCATGCGCTCTTTTCGAAGTGTAATCCCGTTTACACTTCGAAAAAAGCGCATGCGTGATAGTGCCTCGTTTTGAAGTTGCGATCAAAACCGCCGAAGTGTAAACCCGTGTATTGTAATTTCTCAATACACGGATTACACTTTGAAAAGTGCGCATGCGTGAAAGTGCCTCGCTTTGAAGTTGCGATCAAAAGCCAAGATGGCCACCGAAGTGTAAACCCGTGTATTCTCTGGCTACGACCACAAATACCATACAAGTCACTTAATATAGGCCGACATGTAGGCTCCTCCAGAAATAAAATCTGAAAAATTCCACGCATTGTGATTGGCAAACGCGTAGCAAACTGAAATGTATCGAATTTAGACTTGAGTCAGTAAAGCAATCATCTAGTATCTTTATCCCACGTGTATGTCGATCAATCTAGAAACCTGTCACACTCCTGACGCCTTCAATAACATTTGTGAACATCCATGTATTAGTCCAATGATTATGTGACCTGGGGTCGATTTCACCAAACTCATCGTAACTTACTATCAATCGTAGATAGATGTTCTGATAGGCCTACATATTGCAGCCCACGTAGAATTTGTAGGATACGATAGGTTATCCTTCTTAACTCGAGTTACGATCGATTGTAGGGCTTCGTGAAATTCACCCCTGGCCAGCATTTCACGACCAGATGGAAAAAGTCACAAATGCAAACGTATCACAAATGAACATCAGCTCAAATAAAAGTTAACTTCCAAAGGTTTAACACCGTGGCATTTTGAGGTGGCATCCTGTCTCCGTATTGAGCTTGTGACACATAGGGCATTTACGAAATGAGGCTTGAGGCTAGGCTTGGGATTTACTTTTCTACTGCCATTTTGTATCCTAAATGAAATGAAGGGCTTGAGATACATGACGAAGCTGGAGCCTTTCTTCGGCTTTGTCATGTGGCCCAATACCTCCATTTCGTTTTGTGGGCCTCAAATGGCGGTAGCGAAATAAGTACCAAGCCTATCCTCAAGCCAGGTTTTGTAACGGCCCCTACACATATCCACGTACCCTGCCCTTTCATCAAGTTGCACGCATGAGGCTAGTTATTATTTTGTCTCGTCGAGGGACCTGCAACTCTTCATGTGCGGTAAAGGCATGGGTTTCTATTAGTCTGGTTCCCTACCTGTCTTTGTACAGCAGCCTAGGATGGACACCACGTAAGGATGACGCTCCAGACTCCTGAAAATGTCCAGCTCGTTCTTGAACTCGGATGTTGCTAATTGTCCTGAATCTCCTTCCATGGCAAGAAAATGAAATAAACAACGAAAATGTTCACACCAATAGGATAATGCATTATAGATAGCTTTGACCTGGGTCAATCGTTCTCGGTGACTCGAGTCAAATTCGAGTCATTCGAGTGACGTCATTTAGTATCATACTTTGGTAAGAAATCAAAACAGAAATGTTCACAGATTTTCGTATAACTTACAGGGTATGAAGATGTGGTGGAAACATACCGTTAAAATTGTTCCACCTGAAATGGTGTATTTATCCAGAAATTAGTCAAACAACGACCGAAAATGTTTTAAAAGATCAAAAATAAAAGAGAAAATACTTCAGCCGTTTTTCACAATTTTCAAAAAAAAAGCGGGCACCGTATGGGACTGAAATTATCACAGATGACTGTTACTGTATCTGTCTTGATATTTGTACCCATGAATCTGTATTTCTATGACAAAATCCAAAGTATGATACTACCTTTAATGGAGCTTTTTTGACTGGCATTCACTTGACTTTCTGAATCCGCTTAATGCCAAAAACATATGACATCCTTAAGATAATTTTAATCACACAATAGCGCTCCGCACTAATGACATCACAAAATCCCCGGATGTCAGACAAACATTGACTCCCACATGTATCACCCACGCGCGCACGGTTGCAATGTTTGTCTGAGGTCCGGTGCTATTTTTAGCGCAAGTGCGGAGTGCTATATTAGTAGTCCACCGCTACAAACTGATCACCAACAAAAATATTGACCTACAATAATTTGTATATAAAATGCTTGAAGTTATGAGGGCCGGCCCATTAACGTTAATCAATCACAGCAGGGACTTTCTCAAATGCTAGGATCGAAACGTCATTATTAGGCCCTCAAAACGCCAAGCATGACCGTTATCTAAATTACAAACAGGAAAGATAGGGGGGCGAGGGGTGCACCCAAGTAAGTAGTCCCAAAATCCGTCCACCGCGCTCATTAATAAAAGTTAAGCACTCAATATATTTTCAATAAGAGAGTTGCAGAGAGCCTTGAAAATGAAGGATTGAAGACAGGGGCGTAGATAGCGGGGGGGTTGGGGGGGTTGCATCCCCCCCCAGAATTTAAGGTGGGGGGTTTGGTGTGTACAAACAACCCCCCCAGGTTTCTGTCGGGGGAAAATTAAAACTTAAGTATAATCATGCAATGTATGCCAGTTAAAAAGTATTTAGTTATTGTTAAAAGCATACAACATGCGTTTGAGAGATGAAACGCAAGGATAAACTGCCAGGAACGCTGCTGGTCTTCGGTGTGTGTGCGTATGTGCACAACTCTTGATCCGTTCAACAAGGCCTTGCATTATTTCAAAGCGTGCTGCTGGAGGATATAAAGGGAAACGGGTTGGCTTTGCGTATGCGACTCCTGCGGAAGAGCGGAACCGCATTACAAAGGGTTGTGTTCCTGTTGAGCATTCTCTCAACTGTCCAAAATTTTGGATGGTAAGAGATACCTAAGACATTAGGGAGACACCAAAAAGTCTCCTTAATGTTTGGTGTCTCCCTAAGGTCGAATTTATAGCAAACCCTGTCTCCTTAACGTCCATGATCCAAGTTATGTGTACAATGTATACATATTGTACAATGGTCAAAAACATGCACATGTATCCTACACAACGCATTTTTGTGTAATTGGCCCTTAATAACAGGAACAAAATTGCATTTGAATTGCATTTCTTTTGGGGGGGGGGGGGGCTTAACAACATTTATTTTTGGGGGGGGCTCAAGCCCCCTAGCACCACCCCCCCTCCCCGCGTAGAACCGCCACTGACATTGTACACATATACCAAAGTACGACCCAGCTAGAGGATCAACCCCCCAGGTCTGAAAGCCTGTCTACGCCACTGATTGAAGAAATATGGCACTGGACCTCCTGTCTGGACTCTGGCCTTCCATTTGTGACCATTTTTGATGCAATTTTGGGTGAGAAAATGGGTCTATTTCAGCCGCTTTGCAGAGGGATGTTTATTTGAAAATGGCTTCTTTGACTGGAGTGATCCATACCTTGTTTTAGGGGTGGTCAGCTGAGTACGTATATCTCAAGAATTCAATGGTCGCCCCACCATAAAATGAAAAGAAAATGAAAGGTGACATATTCATCATCATTTTTCTGTGCCACTTGAACAGCTGTGAGAGTTCTGTATAATTTAAAATGATTTTTGAAGTTTGAGGATTTATCACTGTTGCCTATGGGAGTTTATTTACTTGGGTGCAACCCTAGGGGAAGGTAAACCATAAATTACATGGCTAACCTCTGATTGTTTTGACGGCAACGACGGTGCTTTCGCCGTTGCGTACTATCCCCTTAGCCAAGGCCTTGTGGACTTGACCGAAGTTGCCACTGCCGATGAGCCATAGAAGGGTGAGCCTTTGCCTGGGGAATTCCAGATCATCCCCCGGAGGGGCACACTCCTCGCCCTCCGGTTCCTCCACTTTTCCTTGGTTCGTGATCATTTCCTGAAAATTAATAAGTTCGGTTCGAAAATCACGCAGGGTTTAATTAACTGTTTCACCACAATGCTGCGGCTGTTATTTTGTAAAAAGTAGCAGTAGTAGTAGCAACAGCAGCAGCAGCAGCAGCAGTAGCAGCAACATCAACATCAACATCAACAGCAGAAGCAACAACAACAGCACCAACAGCAGTCGCAGCAGTAGCAGCAACAGCAACTTGAACTACAGCAGCAACATTTTACTTCAACATCATAATTTTTGCAGCTGGTATTTTGTAAGCAGCAGCAGCAACAACATCTACAGCTGCAGCAGCAACAAAAACAAAATAAGCTGCAGTAGGCTAACACAGGCGCGGTTCTACGGGGGGCTAGGGGGGCTGTGTAGCCCCCGAAAAATGTTGTCTAGCCCCCACCCAAAAAAAATGCAAGTGAAAAAAAAAATCTTCAAAATACTGGATTTTTTCAGTTATAAGCGCCAATTACATAAAAAACGTGTTGTTTGGCCTATAATGTGCATGTTTTTCGACCCCTAATAAGACATAGCAGAAGCGAGTGTTAGAAGAACCCAAAATATTGGGTCTTCTAGCCCCCCCCAAAAAAAAATAATGGCTCTTCTAGCCCCCCAAAAATGTTGGCTCTAAAGAACCGCGCCTGGGCTAACAGCAACAACAACAAGGAGCTAGAACAAAACAGGATTTGAAATCCTGATTGTGATTGCAGCAATTCCAAAATAATTAACAGCCCTAGTCATGAAAAAAAAATGGTACAAGAAAAAAAATTTCAGAAAAAAATCATGCCACTATAAAAACACACAAATAAAAATGTGCGCAGATTTGTGTTGTACGATATATTGTTATAAATACGTCATTATAATGCACGTGCAAACTTCGCATAATGAAACTGCGCATATATCTGTGAATTTGTGATGTACGATGTATCAAATATCATAAACATGTGCGAAGATATTTCTGATGTTCGATGACCCTCCTGCGACACCATTCTTTGCCGTCTAATTGCACATGATATTCATAGTTAATTTCACACTGTGAGTAATGTGATGTACGCCCCAGGTGTCCTGTGTCATGGCGACCACCGCATTTTGCACTGATTATGAAACCACACTATACCGTTACAACCCTTATTAACTCTCAACATGAACTATGTAAATATTTCAATATTTTCGCTTTGTTAGGCAGCTGCAACAGTAATTCACTGAATTTTTTTTTTCAAAGGTGCACTTTACCACTCTGGTGAGTTCGATCACCGGGGAGGAGACGTCTTCCTGACCGCCCTTCCTACGTGTCCACTTTCGCCTCTTCCTGGCTCGCATTGTCCGGACGCACACACAGCAGAGACATGCCGTAAGGATGACCACTACGAGACAGCCATTAGAGATGAACACCAGTTTCCAAATGTAACCTTAAAAGAGGTGGAAAAACAGAAAATCAAGTGACACTTAGCTGGATAAACAACTTTTCTTTAATCAGGGGCCGATTTCATAAAACTTACGACGCGTCGCAGAGTTAAGACGCATCCTTTCTCTATGGACTCATCGCATAGATGTGACGAGTCGCAGCAAGGACGCGTCGCAAATAGGGTTGCGACGCGTCGCAAAGCTTTATGAAATCGGCCCCAGATCTCTGACAAATACAAAGGCACGAACCCCCAACGTAGAGTAGCGCTCCGCGCTTGCGCTAAAAATAGCACACTGGATCTCAGACAAACATTTAGTGCATTCGTTTAGCTAACACGGGTCAGCCCTTACTGAGAATGGTCGTGTCATATTGCGAAAAACAAGCAAGAGAACGAGGTTGTGTCAACCCAGGGGAGCTAAACGAATGCACCCATTGCAACCATGCAAACGTGTGGTGGGTGTGCTTGTGTGCATGCATGATGTACACTACGTGTGAGTCATTGTTTGTCTGACATCCGGGGACTTTGTACATGCGCGCGCTGGCCAAATCACTCGTATAGCGTAATTAGTGCGGAGCGCTATTGAGTATTGCGGAGACACCACGTATAACATTCTTCTTGAAAGGTGTGTGGTCATCTCCTGAGGACGGCCAGAACACACTGGTCGAAACGTTGAGAACTTACTCTCATTCGGTCCATCTCAGGATCACACACCTTCTATGAAGAGTGTTGTACATGGTGTCTCCGCAAGACGGACTCAATTTAAACTTTTTTCACCGTGCAAAACTTCAAATCTTAGGCCGACGTGTCCCAATTCTCTGGCTGCGGCTGCAAATTACGCATGTACCTATGGCAGCCACTAGCCAGTGAGGTCCTGCAGTCATTTCTATAGACGTGTGTGTTATTTGCGGTCGGA
The DNA here is from genome assembly GCA_963971285.1 of Astropecten irregularis. Taxonomy (NCBI): domain Eukaryota; kingdom Metazoa; phylum Echinodermata; class Asteroidea; order Paxillosida; family Astropectinidae; genus Astropecten; species Astropecten irregularis. The sequence goes on along the minus strand of OZ020251.1, from coordinate 12,333,136 downwards.
GCCAGAGAATTGGGACACGGCCTTACTAACCACCCAACGCAATGTGCACGGGATATGGCACATCTCGCTGATAACACAACAGACCCTGGCATACGAAGGTTCGTGCAAAGTCCCAATGGGAGACTTTTGAGAATCGTTCTTGATTCAACAGCGCACGCGCAAACCATGCTTGCGCAATACACGGGTTTACACCTTGGCGGCCATCTTAGATTTTGATCGCAACTTCAAAACGAGGCACTTCCACGCACGCGCACTTTTCAAAGTGTAAACCCGTCCATTGGCGAAGACAATACACGGGTTTACACTTCGGCGGTTTTGATCGCGACTTCAAAACGAGGCACTATCACGCATGCGCACTTTTTGAAGTGTAAACCCGTGTATTGTGAGCATGCGCGCGTCGTTTTGCGCGTGCGTGTGCGTGCGCTGTTGACTTGAAGACCGGTTCTCCAAAGTCCCCCATTATAATAAGGACCACTCATTAATGAGGTTCAAGAGTGAATTACCTTCATCTGTGGGCTCTACTATCTCCAAGTTCACATACTCCTCTGTAAAGGTGGTACGGTTGTTCGGATACAAGATGCAACAAACGATTCTCACGGAGACACCGCCATTGCTGGGAGCTGTACTGATGTTTATCGAACTGATCGAGTCCCCTAGATCGGTGACATTATACGCGACAACCGAGGGCAAAACCGCTGTGTCGTCCTGATTTGATATGCGACTCTCGATCTTCCAGTGGAGATAACTGACTGGATTTGAGTCCAACGCTGAGCACTTGATTTCCAAGCTGTCACCTCTAGTGACCGTCCGGGTACAGTTCCTACATTCTTCGCACGTTTCTCCGTCCCTCACGCAGATCGTCGTGACCATCGGAGGACCTGTACAAAAAAAAATAGAAAGTAAAAGGGCTGTTTTTCGAACCAGTCGGTTCAGGCTCCGGCGCTGTCATCCACATGCTGGAAATATAGGTTGTGGCTTTTCATTATAGCTGAATCTCTGTTTTCTTGTTCAAAACAGAGTAAATACTTCCAAATCGTAGCCAAAAGCCTCTATTTTGATACTGTAGTGACAAAGTAAAATGTTTGTTGTTGTTGTTTTTTTGTACATATGATAATCATCACTGAATTGGACATCCATTATATTAAAATGTGAAAATTCACGAAATGGAGCCGGAGCCGAGACCTAGGTCTCGGCTCAGGCTCCATTTCGTGAGCTGAGCCGGAGCCGAGATTTGGAAAAGGGGCTTTCATGGGTTTACATCATAGAGCTATATTAAAATTACTAGAGCGCTAGCTCCGCCTTCTCCGTGTGTAGACGCTTTGAAGCCGTCCTGGGCGCAGTCATTTTGAATTTGAGTGTGTGTCTGTGGAACAAGAACACTTTGACTGGAATGCCTTTCGAAGAGTGTACTCAATACGCAACGCGCAAGTATGCGCGAACGGTACCTGTAGCACGTCTTGATGACGCTTGCAATCATTGCGTGACTGACGTGCAGAGCGTGTGAGCGCACGTTGGCCCTGAATGAAACGCGCATTTACCGAAGGTGCGACTGATTTCGGGTGTATTTTGGCTTCGATAACGCACCTGTATAGAACACAACGCAGATATGCAAATGAACGAGAAAAAATGTACACAATTTTGTGTTTTCCATAGGTTTGTGCAAAAACATGGATGCGCCAAGCAGGCATCACTTTGTAAACGGTGCTAGCGCTCTATAGTAATTTTAATATAGCTCTATGCTTTACATGCATCAATTTAGGCAATTCAAAATAGTGAGACAGCAAGAGTTTGTAACGTACGTGGTTGCCAATCATAATGCGCGGAATCTGTCGACCCTTTCAAGACGTGCATAGGGTCGTCAAATTCCTTGAATTGTGATTTGACACTGCATTGCAAACTCTTGGTGGCGCACTATTTGGAATCGCCCGTATTGTTTCATATATTTTTAGAAAGCTACAAGTAGCTAAACCATGTGTCAAGTACAGTTTGCAATAAATAAAAAGAAATGTATACGGAATCCCGTAGACCGGCTATTCCATATCTCGAAAAGGGTGTATGTTGCAAAATGTGGTGCATTTTCTTCTGAGATACCTGTCGGCGGAACTGGAGGAGGCGTTTTTGTTTTGTTCTGTAGGTTATTTTGCATTCGCCATTACAGACCTTGTAAAAGGACCACGGATTGATTTCACCAAGCTCTACGATCGATCGTAACTCGAGTTGATAAGGATAACCCATCGTATCCTACATGACTGCAATTATGCACCAAATCCTATGATTTATAATAATAATAATTTGGGAGGCTAATTATCCTCGCAGCTGGGGTGCTGAATTGCGAAGAATTCGACTTCAACATGATCGAGTAGCACAGTCTTTCATGGGCGCCCTTGGCTGCCAGCCACATCAACCCATATATGATCACGGAGTATAAATTTACAGCCTGATATCGAAAGTGTTTGATTTTTGTGGATGGAGGAAAACTGGATCACCTAGAGAAAAACCCTTGTTGCATAGGAGAGAACCAATTAACGCACAACTCTACTCACATATGACCCAAGCCGGATTCGAACCCGGGCCACATTGGTGAGAGGCGAGTGCCTATTACGCACTTGCCACCTATGCCCACAAATAGTACGTAAGTACCAAGAGTTTGGTGAAATCCCTATTCTTATAACTGTACGATACCATGCCTGACCATTACTTAACGTGAAATGGAAGCCATTTTGTTTTGGACAGACTGATTATCTGGGGCCAATTTCATAAAACTGTTAAGCACAAAATCTTGCTAAGCATACCATTTCTGTCTTAATAAAAACAGGGTTAACAACCAAATGTCCACGTGTTGTGTATCACTTGTGATTGTTCTTTGGCTGTTGTTCGCTGACCATGAATATCAAATGGAATTTTCAATGGTGGTTTGTTTTATTGGACGAGACATTTTTGTGCTAAGCAAATTTTTGTGCTGAACAGTTTTATGAAATTGGCACCAGGGCTTACTTACCCAGTATCGTCAGCGAGGACCGTGCTTCAAAGGTTTTGTTCAGGTCGACTAACGGATTTAATACTTTACACACGACTTCAAGCGTCCTCTGCATGCTTCTCGACGGAAAGATGGTGATCGTTTTCACCGTGTCCACGCAGTTTCCCTTGACATTAGAATAGTAGGAGGACTCCGAGGAGTTGAAGGGTTGGGGGCCAAGAGACCAGCGAATTGTCGAGTTATATGGGAAGCAGGATGCAGTACAGGTTAGCTCTACTTCCTGTCCTTCGGTGACCTGCGAGAGGTTTGGTGTCAGAAAGACTAAGTTCTTCGATCCTACAAGAAAAACAAACAAACAAAACTATAGGCAATAGATGGAAAATTAATGTGAAGTCTTTGTAAGAAGTCATAATATGTGAAATGAATTTAAGCAAGCACGAACCCAATACTATTCTACCTTATCATGCGATTGGAAGGTTTTTTTTTCAATTACTGGAAATGCCTATCACTCACTGTTAAAGGTTTACTGTAATCAAATTTGAAATGGGGTGAAAGTGCTTTAAAAATATTACGTGAGACAAAATTAATGACTATATACATTTATTTGTTTATGTAAGTGCTTTATGACCAAAAAGTACAAAATCAGTACATGTATGCCCCGCCCCCCCAAAAAGTCCCCCTTGGAACCGATCCTGGCAACAATAGCGAGTGACGTCACCTACAGAACTATATAGGCTCCCACCACAGTATACTGCGTGGCATTCTGCATGTGACGCAAGCAAGGACATTTTTTGTTGAGAAAAGTGGGGTGTTAAATTATGGGTCTATAAAATACCTCATTTTTTGTTTAAATACAATACTTTTTTAGCACAAACAATGATAGACAGGTTGAGTTTTATAACAATACAGATGTATTTAACTTGACATGGGTTTGGGTTACAGTAAACCTTTAACTACAACAAAAAGTCAACAATTCAAAGTGTGTAATGTCAAATAATCTATTCTTTGCAAAAGAAAATGATAAACTATACAAGAAATACACTTGAAATAGATATTTATTTCATCTTGTCCTTAAACGTTTGAGGGTATAGCGTTCATGTTTGTTAAAAAAACATTTCTTACTGCTTTGAAACCTATTGTGTAGATGGGAAAGGTTTGCCCAAACCAAAGTTGTAATTGAAGTAAACAAATGACACACGACAGGTCTGTGAAACAAATAACTAATCAAGCGAAATGAAGGTGCTTTATTTTCCACCGTCAGCTCAATTCAAATACAAAGTTATAACAAAATCTCAGCAGCGTAACTTTCAAAAAGACAGGCAAGCTAATGTACTGGCGTACCCTTACCTCTCAATTTCACATTGTGTATAGGTGCATTCGTTTTCCCCCGGGTCAGCCTTTTCTGGGAATGTTCATGTTATACTGCACAAAACAAGCCTGAGAATGGGGACGAGGTTGATTGATGTCGACCCGGTGGAGCTAAACGAATGCGCCTTAAAACGCTAATCGGTGTACCCGTAGGTATCCAGAAAAAAAACTGACTGGGATCCCACCGGGATTCCCACTGGGATCCCACCGGGAAACTTTGTCGGGATTTTCCCCTAAGTGACCGGGATCCAAGTGGGAAACCCATTGGGATTGTGGTGGGATCCCACCGGGATACAGGATGGAATCCCACTTCGATTTAATAGGGTGGGATCCCGCTTGGACTGGGATACAGGGCTCGAAATATCCACTAGACCGTGGAGTCCGTGGACCGAGTCTAGTGATTTTAGTGTTGGTCTAGTAAAGTGTGTACTGCACTAGTCCGGCTGTCTAGTGATTTTGTTTTCCTAAATTTATGATTTTTGACAGAATATTGAATACAATTATGGTTTTCCTATGTACACGAATGCCGCAGGTCTAGTGAAAAAAATTCAGGTCTAGTAAAATGCTTCAGTTACTAGACCTGCTGTCCAGTGCTTTTTTAAACGAAATTCGAGCCCTGGGATACTGGTGGGATCCCAAGAAAATCGGGATTCCCAGTGGGATCCCAGTGGGATTTTGTCGGGATTTCGGGTGGGACAATCTGTATCCCAGTGGGATACCAGTTGGATCCCAACCACATCCCAATTTGATAGAACTGACATATCCCGCTGGGATCCCACATTGACACTATTTCCTATTTCACTCGCATGTATGTGCCTTTCTCTCAATCCACAAAGGCCTCTCAGCAAGAAAATACAGTCATATTAATGATCATGTCAACATTTCATGCAATAGCTGATGGTTCTGAAAAGATGAATTCAAATCAATTTCTTGCATGGCATTTGTGAACAATATTATATCTGTATACAGCTGTCGTAATAGGGAACTGTTGGTGATAACACAAATATTGTCACCAAATTCCCTCCAAAAAAATTATCAAACTTTTCTAATTAAATCATTCATTTCCATTTTCCGTTACAAGGAGCCGATTCCGTGAATTCCGTCCGTTTTCCGCGATCGCGGAAAATCAGTGGTCCTAAAGTAACCATGAAGTAAACAGTCTTTTTCAATATCTAAGTAATCTGTCTCATGTGGCAACAAATCCACAAACCACTCAATATCCGGTAAATACATCTGTAACTTAATGAGTCTATGCTTCACTTGAGAAAGGCAGAGCTACCAAGTCTCACGCATTGTGCGTGAGATTCACGCATTTATGGTCCGTCTCACGGTCTCACGCATGACACCCATATTTCTCACGCATCGGGACCCGACAAGGAAAAAAAAAGAAAAAAGTAGCATTATTTGCATTGTTTCCCTTTTGTTTTTCAAAATAAATTAAAAAAAGGAGAAAAATGTCACTTAAGTATGCACCATTAAGAGCTATAAATTTAAAAAGCTCCCTACCATGGGAGGGGGACACCCCCTCCCTCCACTTGGTTGCTCTGCTCCCTCACTTTCGCGCATGTGCGCGCGCTGAGACGCCGCGTCATGAAAATCTCACTCATGAAAAATTGTTGAACTTGGCATCTCTGGAAACGTAACTTTCCTTACGCATGGCCCCAGAACAGTAATAATACATTTGTCCAACTTAACGACGGTAGGCCTATTAATTATGCAAATTAATTAGGCTTGCCCTAAGATTCAATAAAATAATGCAATAATGGATTTGAGTTCCTGACTCAATTATAGCTTAATAAATTAATACTTTGTAAATATTTCTCAGTAACATGTTTTGTTTGTCTTTTCCTAGAAAGTGCATCAATTAGCCTAGCCCTAGCCCTAGCCCTAGTAAAACCTTCAGTTTTTGATCACCCCAACTTTCAGTAGGCCTACACCAGACTACAATAATATCAACCAAATTCCTTAACAGCTCACTGAATAGGTCAATCTAAAAAGTTAAGAGAGTGCACATTCTCCTAAGTAAATGCAGTTAAAGAACAGTATGAAATCCAATAAGGTCTGAACTGAATAGCCTTTCAACAGACTTTTGTGTACAACATGTAGGGCATACAATGGTCATTATTAGGCCTATTATTAAAGAACATCAAACAGTTTCCTTCCTTTTAAAATTAAGCCTCATCTTCAATTTGTCTAAAGTACTAAACTTCTCATAGTCCTAAAATTCACTTTAACATCATTTACTTCCACTGAATACATATTATTATGTCCCACAGAATCAAGAGACTCTCTCACACTTCTATGCTTGGGACAATAGCGCTCCGCACTTACGCTAAAAATAGCACCGGATCTCAGACAAACATTGCAACCATGCACGTGTGTGCGTCCGCGCGTCCATGTACACTATGCGTGTGAGACAATGTTTGTCTGACAGCCGGGGATTTTGTGACGTCATTAGTGCGGAGCGCTATTGGATGAGTATGCAGTTCAACACATAATACTTTCTGTGTACAGTATGTACTAAACTATTGACATAGTTTTTAACAATTTACACATCTGAAAAATACAACTTTTAAATCCTTTCCATCCTAAAACATCTTGAGGAAGGAAGTTCCAAAAAGTAACCATCCTTTATCTATGATACTTGAATAATAACATGACAGTGAACATAAAGTGTGAAACATACCTGTGGCAGTAATAAAAGATGACACAATGAGAGCTATTTTAAGTGACAATCAGAACAATACACAAGTTTAATTAAGTGCATTGAAATTCACTGCAAACAGCGCCCTCTATGTAAATCTGGCTGTAGTAGAAAAAGTTTTGTTAGGGGCGGGGCCTAATCATTTTACAAGATATTACATTCACTGAGAGAAGCATGGGCAGCTCTTAAACAGAGTTTTAAACCAGAAAGCATACACATGATGGGGACTTATGATGTTACCCTGTAACACCTCTTGTTTTTTTTTCTGTGAAATTTAGTAGATTTAGCTATAATAAAGCTAGGCCCATAGTTAAATTAAATATAGTGTCTAAAATTAAAAACTAGTCTAGTGGTCAAGCCAAGTAATTTTTCTTTATCTGAGGCCAACTTTTTGCAAATGTTTATTCAACTCAAAATATGTTTCTCACTTTGAGGTTAACTTTTTTGCTTTAATCTGGGATCCCGGTCACATTTTTGCTGGGGGTAATTCTGCACTTTTTACTCTAGCTTGGATCGGACTTTCAAACTGGGATCCCACCACAATGGGATATGCTGGGATCCCACCCCAAGTGGGATCCCACCAAAGTGGGATCCCACTCCAACTGGGATCCCAGTACAATCCCAACAAAATTGGGATGCCCACCGGGATCCCACTTCCATTCAATTTCCATCCCATTGGGATAACATTATCCCAGCGGGATAGACCTTTCCCTCGGTCACTTTTTTTCTGGGGATAATAATTACTGTACGGGAAGGGATGGTACAGAATTGGTAAGACAAAATACACTTCAAGATCACAGATTCATATAAAACGTACACAGTATAATGGTGATGATAGGAGAAAACATCCCATGAAATGTTTTTGTCTGAAATGCCATATTCGTTGAGAAATAAATGAAACTATTTTCCGATTGGAATAAATCGCTTCGAAGCGTTTTATTCATTTGTTGAAATGTGTACAGTTCTCCGTACACAGGTTTTCAATAATTTCTCGTGAACCAGATGGCTGATTGACCTCAAACTTCTACAGGTTTGTCAGTTAGAGTATATGATGGATTACACTGTCAGCAACGGTTTTGTCGCAAACACCAGTTCTGTACCATCCCTTTAACAAAAGAGATAGCTTAGTTTTTATCAGGTTCTCCTTATTTTGCATTTCCTCATATGAGTGGCAGTAACTGACATAATTATGGCATATAGGCAGCATTAATGTAATCCACCATTGAAGGTAGTATCATACTTTGGTAAGACACCAAAGCAGAAATGTTCACATATTTACATATAACTTACAGGGTATGAAGATGGTGGTGGTAGAAACATACCGTTAATTTTTTTTTCGCCTGAAATGGTGTATTTATCCAGAAATTAGTAAAACAACGACCGAAAATCTTTTTGATCTTTTAAAAGATCAAAAATAAAAAGAGAAAAGACATAAACAAAACTGTGGCCATTTTTCACTGTTAACTCAAAATGTGGGCAGCATATGGGACTGAAATTTTCACAGATGACTGTTACTGTATCTGTCTTGATGTTTTTGCCCATGAATCTGTATTTCTTTGATAAAAAACAAAGTATGATACTACCTTTAAGCTCTATTTTACTTTCAACAACTGAGGAAAATATTTATTTTGTCTGGTGCACTGTCGCCACTTTTCAATAATATAATTAGCCCTATTTAATCAGAATAAACTATCATACAAAATCTTTGAAATATAAGAAGCCTTTTATGTGCATGGGAAACCCGTTGCAAAAAAAAGGAATTAAAAGAATTAAACTAACAACGAAACAAACTGTAAAAGTGAAACTGCAAACTTAACCCACAAGCACAGATTACACATTGAAGGAAACAACCGCTATATATTCAGAAAACATTATAATTATAAGAGTTGACTGTTGGTTTCATACACATTGCATAGACTTGCCAAAATGGCCGACTTCGGTCAGTATTGAAGTACGAGTTTGGCTATGATTGATGACTGATTGGTTGGTTATTTTGTTGGTTTGTGTAGAAGAGTGTGTTGAGCGGGGGCTCAATGACCGTATTCGAGGGGAACTTGATAAAACCAGCGAATGAAACCAAAAAAATAATGGACTAGGCAAACAAGAATTGAGTGAATATTTGGGTTTAATTAGAACGTCCAAAAAGGTTGCAAATTAATATGGTACATATTAAGGAAATATAATTGGGGCTACCCCCCACTATACAAAAGGACTACCACAACCACCACAAAAAAACACCTTAAAGGTTTACTGTAATCAGAACACAATTGATGTTAATTAAATCTGTATTGTTATAAAACTCAACCTGTCTATCATTGTTTGTGCTAAAACACTTTCTATATAGGAAACGGAGGTATTTTAGGCCCATAATTTAGCACCCCACTTTTCGCGACGAAAAACCTTGCTTACGTCACATGCAGAACGCCGTGCAGTATACTGTGTGGCGAGCCTATTTCTGTTTGTGACGTCACTTGCTTTTGTTGTGTGGATCGGTTTCAAGGGGGAATTTTTCTGGGGGCGGGGCATACATGTACTGATTTTGTAATGTTTTGGTTAAAAGTAAGCACTTACATAAACATATAAATTTATATTGTCACTAATTGTGTATTAAGCAATAAATTTAAAACACTTTGATTACAGTAAACCTTTAATGAAAGGTGTTTTGCAATGCCGCCAGGGGTCTCGAGGTCCCACGGAACATACAGCTTGAGAAGAACACACGTATTATAGAAGTGACAAGTTATCCCAGAAAAACAGTTTGGCTGCTGCCGACAAAGTGTCTACGATGCCGAAAACTAATGGAACTTATTGAACGAAGATAACATTAACTTAGCGAATAGAAATAGACGGAAGATACAAAGAACATCATGCCATGGCGGTTGGTGCAGGAATGAACCAATGCCCAGAATGTTGACGTATTTAAACTGGTTTCTACATACTTTATGCCAATGGGCTGCGCATACTCAAGCTAGGAATTTCTTGCTAGCTAACTGCCTAAAACATATTCACTGGTCAGGAATTTCAAAGGTACAATGGTACCGTAGGCGAGTTAAATGTAGTATCATACTTTGGGTTTTGTCAAAGAAATACAGATTCGTGTATAGGAAGGGAGGTACAGTAAAAGTATTCTGAGAAAAATTCAGTCCCATACGTTGTCCACTTTTTGAGAAAACAGCGAAAAACGGCGACAGTATTTCTTAAGTCTTTTCTCTTTTATTTTTGATATTTTGAAAGATCAAAAAGATTTTGGGTCGTTGTTTTACTAATTTCTGGATAAACACACCATTTCAGGTGGAAAATTTTTAACAGTATGTTTCTACCACCACCATCTTCATACCCAGTAAGTTATACGTAAATCTGTGAACATTTCTGTTTTGGTCTCTTACCAAAGTATGATACTACCTTTAAGGTAATACAAAGCCATGGGTCTATAAATGCACACGAACTAAGTAATCGACTGACTTAAAGGTAATATCACACTTTGGTTTGTATCAAATAAATACAGATTCATGGGCAGAAATATCAAGACAGATACAGTAACAGTCATCTGTGAAAATATCATTCCCATACGGAGCCCACTTTTTGAGAAAACAGTGAAAAACAGCCACAGCATTTCTTAAGTATTTTCTCTTTTATTTTTTATCTTTAAAAGATTGCTTACGTCAAAAAGATTTTCGGTCGTTGTTTTACTAATTTGCTGGATAAATACACCATTTCAGGCGGAAACATTTTAACGGTATGTTTCTATACCACCCCCATCTCCATACCCTGTAAGTTATAAGTAAATCTGTGAACATTTCTGTTTTGGTTTAATACCAAAGTATGGTACTACCTTTAACATAAGTCAGTTTGTTACATTTTGTTTGATTGTTTGTGCTCACTTACCCAAAACTGGCGCGAGCAGTGAACACACCGCTAAAAGACAATACCGTGTACCAAAGCCCATCGTGTCAGACGTAACGGTTCAAAGAAGACAGAATTTCAGAACATGAACCAGCTATATGTATGGTGTAGCATAGCCCAGTACTGGCATGACGATTTGACCCAAGAAAATAGAAACAGAAAGATACAGAGGACACTGATCTGACGCATGCGTGACGAGTTTCGATGATATTTAACTTCCTTTTCACTAGGTCGTGGAGGGGACATAATGTAGTGTCCATGCTACACCAGCAAACTCGTTCTACCTTTTTTTTAGCCGGCCCTGTTTATACTTTCTCTTTTGATTCACACTGCATTAAGGTCACTTTCTGTTTTGCATTGCAGGGTTTTCAATGACAAAGAGTTATTAGTAGGAGTTTGGCACAACAGCAAAAATTTAAAACAAAAAACCTGCTTTGGGGGACCAAGGCAAATTGGTGAAATTTCACTGATGAATGAAATGGTCTCAACTTACCCCAAATCCTTCCAAGACAAGTTGATTGGCATTTTTCTTGCTCGAAATGGTTCCTGTTAGTCATAGATACCTTTGAGGAAGATGACATGTAATTCTGAAAAAAGTCAGTTTTGGTCAAAAATAAAAAAAAACCGCTTTGAGGGACCAAGGCAAATTGGTGAAATTTCAATGATGAATAAAATGGCCTGAAAATACACTCAAATCCTTCCAAGACAAGTTGATTGGCTTTTTCTTGTTCGAAATGGTTCCTGGTAGTCATAGATACCTTTGAGGAAGATGACATGTAATTCTGAAAAAAGTCAGTTTTGGTCCAAAATTGGAAAAAACTGCTTTGGGGGACCAAGGCAAATTGGTGAAATTTCACTGATGAATAAAATGGCCTGAAAATGCACTTAAATCCTTCCAAGACAAGTTGATTGGCTTTTTCTTGTTCAAAATGGTTCCTGGTAGTCATAGATACCTTTGAGGAAGATGACATGTAATTCTGAAAAGAGTCAGTTTTGGTCCAAAATTGAAAAAAAACTGCTTTGGGGGACCAAGGCAAATTGGTGAAATTTCACTGATGAATAAAATGGTCTCAACTTACCCCAAATCCTTCCAAGACAAGTTGATTGGCTTTTTCTTGTTCGAAATGGTTCCTGGTAGTCATATATGCCTTTGAGGAAGATGACATGTAATTCTGAAAAAAGTAAGTTTTGGTCCAAAATTGAAAAAAACTGCTTTGGGGGACCAAGGCAAATTGGTGAAATTTCACTGATGACTAAAATGGCCTGAAAATACACTAAAATCCTTCCAAGACAAGTTGATTTGTTTTTCTTGTACGAAATGGTTCCTGGTAGTCATAGATACCTTTGAGGAAGATGACATGTAATTCTGAAAAAAAGTCAGTTTTGGTCCAAAATTGAAAAAAACCTGCTTTGGGGGACCAAGGCAAATTGGTGACATTTCACTGATGAATAAAATGGCCTGAAAATACACTCAAATCCTTCCAAGACAAGTTGATTGGCTTTTTCTTGTTCGAAATGGTTCCTGGTAGTCATAGATACCTTTGAGGAAGATGACATGTAATTCTGAAAAAAGTCAGTTTTGGTCCAAAATTGAAAAAACTGCTTTGGGGGACCAAGGCAAATTGGTGAAATTTCACTGATGAATAAAATGACCTGAAAATACACTAAAATCCTTCCAAGACAAGTTGATTGGCTTTTTCTTGTTCGAAATGGTTCCTGGTAGTCATAGATACCTTTGAGGAAGATGACATGTAATTCTGAAAAAAGTCAGTTTTGGTTAAAAATTGAAAAAAACTGCTTTGGGGGACCAAGGCAAATTGGTGAAATTTCACTTTTGACTAAAATGGCCTGAAAATACACTAAAATCCTTCCAAGACAAGTTGATTGGCTTTTTCTTGTTCGAAATGGTTCCTGGTAGTCACATATACCTTTGAGGAAGATGACATGTAATTCTGAAAAAAGTCAGTTTTCGTAAAAAATTGAAAAAAACTGCTTTGGGGGACCAAGGCAAATTGGTGAAATTTCACTGATGAATAAAATGGCCTGAAAATACACTAAAATCCTTCCAAGACAAGTTGATTGGCTTTTTCTTGTTCGAAATGGTTCCAGGTAGTCATAGATACCTTTGAGGAAGATGACATGTAATTCTGAAAAAAGTCAGTTTTGGTCCAAAATTAAAAAAAAACTGCTTTGGGGGACCAAGGCAAATTGGTGAAATTTCACTGATGAATAAAATGGCCTGAAAATACACTCAAATCCTTCCAAGACAAGTTGATTGGCTTTTTTTTTTTTCGAAATGGTTCCTGGTAGTCATAGATGCCTTTGAGGAAGATGAAATGTAATTCTGAAAAAAGTAAGTTTTGGTCCAAAATTTAAAAAAAACTGCTTTGGGGGACCAAGGCAAATTGGTGAAATTTCACTGATGAATAAAATGGCCTGAAAATACACTCAAATCCTTCCAAGACAAGTTGATTGGCTTTTTCTTGTTCGAAATGGTTCCTGGTAGTCATAGATACCTTTGAGGAAGATGACATGTAATTCTGAAAAAAGTCAGTTTTGGTCCAAAATTGGAAAAAACTGCTTTGGGGGACCAAGGCAAATTGGTGAAATTTCACTGATGAATAAAATGGCCTGAAAATACACTAAAATCCTTCCAAGACAAGTTGATTTGTTTTTCTTGTTCGAAATGGTTCCTGGTAGTCGTAGATACCTTTGAGGAAGATGACATGTAATTCTGAAAAAAGTCAGTTTTGGTCCAAAATTGGAAAAAACTGCTTTGGGGGACCAAGGCAAATTGGTGAAATTTCACTGATGAATAAAATGGTCTCAACTTACCCCAAATCCTTCCAAGACAAGTTGCTTGGCTTTTTCTTGTTCGAAATGGTTCCTGGTAGTCATAGATACCTTTGAGGAAGATGACATGTAATTCTGAAAAAAGTCTGTTTTGGTCCAAAATTGAAAAAACTGCTTTGGGGGACCAAGGCAAATTGGTGAAATTTCACTGATGAATAAAATGACCTGAAAATACACTAAAATCCTTCCAAGACAAGTTGATTGGCTTTTTCTTGTTCGAAATGGTTCCTGGTAGTCATAGATACCTTTGAGGAAGATGACATGTAATTCTGAAAAAAGTCAGTTTTGGTTAAAAATTGAAAAAAACTGCTTTGGGGGACCAAGGCAAATTGGTGAAATTTCACTTTTGACTAAAATGGCCTGAAAATACACTAAAATCCTTCCAAGACAAGTTGATTGGCTTTTTCTTGTTCGAAATGGTTCCTGGTAGTCACATATACCTTTGAGGAAGATGACATGTAATTCTGAAAAAAGTCAGTTTTCGTAAAAAATTGAAAAAAACTGCTTTGGGGGACCAAGGCAAATTGGTGAAATTTCACTGATGAATAAAATGGCCTGAAAATACACTAAAATCCTTCCAAGACAAGTTGATTGGCTTTTTCTTGTTCGAAATGGTTCCAGGTAGTCATAGATACCTTTGAGGAAGATGACATGTAATTCTGAAAAAAGTCAGTTTTGGTCCAAAATTAAAAAAAAACTGCTTTGGGGGACCAAGGCAAATTGGTGAAATTTCACTGATGAATAAAATGGCCTGAAAATACACTCAAATCCTTCCAAGACAAGTTGATTGGCTTTTTTTTTTTTCGAAATGGTTCCTGGTAGTCATAGATGCCTTTGAGGAAGATGACATGTAATTCTGAAAAAAGTAAGTTTTGGTCCAAAATTTAAAAAAAACTGCTTTGGGGGACCAAGGCAAATTGGTGAAATTTCACTGATGAATAAAATGGCCTGAAAATACACTAAAATCCTTCCAAGACAAGTTGATTTGTTTTTCTTGTTCGAAATGGTTCCTGGTAGTCGTAGATACCTTTGAGGAAGATGACATGTAATTCTGAAAAAAGTCAGTTTTGGTCCAAAATTGGAAAAAACTGCTTTGGGGGACCAAGGCAAATTGGTGAAATTTCACTGATGAATAAAATGGCCTGAAAATGCACTTAAATCCTTCCAAGACAAGTTGATTGGCTTTTTCTTGTTCAAAATGGTTCCTGGTAGTCATAGATACCTTTGAGGAAGATGACATGTAATTCTGAAAAAAGTCAGTTTTGGTCCAAAATTGAAAAAACTGCTTTGGGGGACCAAGGCAAATTGGTGAAATTTCACTGATGAATAAAATGGTCTCAACTTACCCCAAATCCTTCCAAGACAAGTTGCTTGGCTTTTTCTTGTTCGAAATGGTTCCTGGTAGTCATAGATACCTTTGAGGAAGATGACATGTAATTCTGAAAAAAGTCAGTTTTGGTCCAAAATTGAAAAAACTGCTTTGGGGGACCAAGGCAAATTGGTGAAATTTCACTGATGAATAAAATGACCTGAAAATACACTAAAATCCTTCCAAGACAAGTTGATTGGCTTTTTCTTGTTCGAAATGGTTCCTGGTAGTCATAGATACCTTTGAGGAAGATGACATGTAATTCTGAAAAAAGTCAGTTTTGGTTAAAAATTGAAAAAAACTGCTTTGGGGGACCAAGGCAAATTGGTGAAATTTCACTTTTGACTAAAATGGCCTGAAAATACACTAAAATCCTTCCAAGACAAGTTGATTGGCTTTTTCTTGTTCGAAATGGTTCCTGGTAGTCACATATACCTTTGAGGAAGATGACATGTAATTCTGAAAAAAGTCAGTTTTCGTAAAAAATTGAAAAAAACTGCTTTGGGGGACCAAGGCAAATTGGTGAAATTTCACTGATGAATAAAATGGCCTGAAAATACACTAAAATCCTTCCAAGACAAGTTGATTGGCTTTTTCTTGTTCGAAATGGTTCCAGGTAGTCATAGATACCTTTGAGGAAGATGACATGTAATTCTGAAAAAAGTCAGTTTTGGTCCAAAATTAAAAAAAAACTGCTTTGGGGGACCAAGGCAAATTGGTGAAATTTCACTGATGAATAAAATGGCCTGAAAATACACTCAAATCCTTCCAAGACAAGTTGATTGGCTTTTTTTTTTTTCGAAATGGTTCCTGGTAGTCATAGATGCCTTTGAGGAAGATGACATGTAATTCTGAAAAAAGTAAGTTTTGGTCCAAAATTTAAAAAAAACTGCTTTGGGGGACCAAGGCAAATTGGTGAAATTTCACTGATGAATAAAATGGCCTGAAAATACACTAAAATCCTTCCAAGACAAGTTGATTTGTTTTTCTTGTTCGAAATGGTTCCTGGTAGTCATAGATACCTTTGAGGAAGATGACATGTAATTCTGAAAAAAAGTCAGTTTTGGTCCAAAATTGAAAAAAACTGCTTTGGGGGACCAAGGCCAATTGGTGAAATTTCACTGATGAATAAAATGGCCTGAAAATACACTCAAATCCTTCCAAGACAAGTTGATTGGCTTTTTCTTGTTCGAAATTGTTCCTGGTAGTCATAGATACCTTTGAGGAAGATGACATGTAATTCTGAAAAAAGTCAGTTTTGGTCCAAAATTGAAAAAAACTGCTTTGGGGGACCAAGGCAAATTGGTGAAATTTCACTGATGACTAAAATGGCCTGAAAATACACTAAAATCCTTCCAAGACAAGTTGATTGGCTTTTTCTTGTTCGAAATGGTTCCTGGTAGTCATAGATACCTTTGAGGAAGATGACATGTAATTCTGAAAAAAGTCAGTTTTGGTCCAAAATTGAAAAAAACTGCTTTGGGGGACCAAGGCAAATTGGTGAAATTTCACTGATGAATAAAATGGTCTCAACTTACCCCAAATCCTTCCAATACAAGTTGATTGGCTTTTTCTTGTTCGAAATGGTTCCTGGTAGTCATAGATGCCTTTGAGGAAGATGACATGTAATTCTGAAAAAAGTAAGTTTTGGTCCAAAATTGAAAAAAACTGCTTTGGGGGACCAAGGCAAATTGGTGAAATTTCACTGATGAATAAAATGGCCTGAAAATACACTAAAATCCTTCCAAGACAAGTTGATTTGTTTTTCTTGTTCGAAATGGTTCCTGGTAGTCATAGATACCTTTGAGGAAGATGACATGTAATTCTGAAAAAAAGTCAGTTTTGGTCCAAAATTGAAAAAAAATGCTTTGGGGGACCAAGGCAAATTGGTGAAATTTCACTGATGAATAAAATGGCCTGAAAATACACTCAAATCCTCAAACCCTGACTAAAATGGCCTGAAAATACACTCAAATCCTTCCAAGACAAGTTGATTGGCTTTTTCTTGTTCGAAATGGTTCCTGGTAGTCATAGATACCTTTGAGGAAGATGACATGTAATTCTGAAAAAAGTCAGTTTTGGTCCAAAATTGAAAAAACTGCTTTGGGGGACCAAGGCAAATTGGTGAAATTTCACTGATGAATAAAAAAATGGTCTCAACTTAACCCAAATCCTTCCAAGACAAGTTGCTTGGCTTTTTCTTGTTCGAAATGGTTCCTGGTAGTCATAGATACCTTTGAGGAAGATGACATGTAATTCTGAAAAAAGTCAGTTTTGGTCCAAAATTGAAAAAACTGCTTTGGGGGACCAAGGCAAATTGGTGAAATTTCACTGATGAATAAAATGGCCTGAAAATACACTAAAATCCTTCCAAGACAAGTTGATTGGCTTTTTCTTGTTCGAAATGGTTCCTGGTAGTCATAGATACCTTTGAGGAAGATGACATGTAATTCTGAAAAAAGTCAGTTTTGGTTAAAAATTGAAAAAAACTGCTTTGGGGGACCAAGGCAAATTGGTGAAATTTCACTTTTGACTAAAATGGCCTGAAAATACACTAAAATCCTTCCAAGACAAGTT
Organism: Astropecten irregularis; assembly: GCA_963971285.1. Taxonomy (NCBI): domain Eukaryota; kingdom Metazoa; phylum Echinodermata; class Asteroidea; order Paxillosida; family Astropectinidae; genus Astropecten; species Astropecten irregularis. Next base: position 12,315,385 of record OZ020251.1, on the reverse strand, counting down.
GATTGGCTTTTTCTTGTTCGAAATGGTTCCTGGTAGTCACATATACCTTTGAGGAAGATGACATGTAATTCTGAAAAAAGTCAGTTTTCGTAAAAAATTGAAAAAAACTGCTTTGGGGGACCAAGGCAAATTGGTGAAATTTCACTGATGAATAAAATGGCCTGAAAATACACTAAAATCCTTCCAAGACAAGTTGATTGGCTTTTTCTTGTTCGAAATGGTTCCTGGTAGTCATAGATACCTTTGAGGAAGATGACATGTAATTCTGAAAAAAGTCAGTTTTGGTCCAAAATTAAAAAAAAACTGCTTTGGGGGACTAAGGCAAATTGGTGAAATTTCACTGATGAATAAAATGGCCTGAAAATACACTCAAATCCTTCCAAGACAAGTTGATTGGCTTTTTTTTTTTCGAAATGGTTCCTGGTAGTCATAGATGCCTTTGAGGAAGATGACATGTAATTCTGAAAAAAGTAAGTTTTGGTCCAAAATTAAAAAAAACTGCTTTGGGGGACCAAGGCAAATTGGTGAAATTTCACTGATGAATAAAATGGCCTGAAAATACACTAAAATCCTTCCAAGACAAGTTGATTTGTTTTTCTTGTTCGAAATGGTTCCTGGTAGTCATAGATACCTTTGAGGAAGATGACATGTAATTCTGAAAAAAGTCAGTTTTGGTCCAAAATTGAAAAAAAACTGCTTTGGGGGACCAAGGCAAATTGGTGAAATTTCACTGATGAATAAAATGGTCTCAACTTACCCCAAATCCTTCCAATACAAGTTGATTGGCTTTTTCTTGTTCGAAATGGTTCCTGGTAGTCATAGATGCCTTTGAGGAAGATGACATGTAATTCTGAAAAAAGTAAGTTTTGGTCCAAAATTGAAAAAAACTGCTTTGGGGGACCAAGGCAAATTGGTGAAATTTCACTGATGAATAAAATGGCCTGAAAATACACTAAAATCCTTCCAAGACAAGTTGATTTGTTTTTCTTGTTCGAAATGGTTCCTGGTAGTCATAGATACCTTTGAGGAAGATGACATGTAATTCTGAAAAAAAGTCAGTTTTGGTCCAAAATTGAAAGAAAATGCTTTGGGGGACCAAGGCAAATTGGTGAAATTTCACTGATGAATAAAATGGCCTGAAAATACACTCAAATCCTCAAACCCTGATGAATAAAATGGCCTGGAAATACACTAAAATCCTTCCAAGACAAGTTGATTGGCTTTTTCTTGTTCGAAATGGTTCCTGGTAGTCATAGAAACCTTTGAGGAAGATGACATGTAATTCTGAAAAAAGTAAGTTTTGGTCCAAAATTGAAAAAAACTGCTTTGGGGGACCAAGGCAAATTGGTGAAATTTCACTGATGAATAAAATGGCCTGAAAATACACTAAAATCCTTCCAAGACAAGTTGCTTGGCTTTTTCTTGTTCGAAATGGTTCCTGGTAGTCATAGATGCCTTTGAGGAAGATGACATGTAATTCTGAAAAAAGTCAGTTTTGGTCCAAAATTGAAAAAAACTGCTTTGGGGGACCAAGGCAAATTGGTGAAATTTCACTGATGAATAAAATGGTCTCAACTTACCCCAAATCCTTCCAAGACAAGTTGATTGGCTTTTTCTTGTTCGAAATGGTTCCTGGTAGTCATAGATACCTTTGAGGAAGATGACATGTAATTCTGAAAAAAGTCAGTTTTGGTCCAAAATTGAAAAAAACTGCTTTGGGGGACCAAGGCAAATTGGTGAAATTTCACTGATGACTAAAATGGCCTGAAAATACACTAAAATCCTTCCAAGACAAGTTGATTGGCTTTTTCTTGTTCGAAATGGTTCCTGGTAGTCATAGATACCTTTGAGGAAGATGACATGTAATTCAGAAAAAAGTCAGTTTTGGTCCAAAATTGAAAAAACTGCTTTGGGGGACCAAGGCAAATTGGTGAAATTTCACTGATGAATAAAATGGTCTCAATTTACCCCAAATCCTTCCAAGACAAGTTGCTTGGCTTTTTCTTGTTCGAAATGGTTCCTGGTAGTCATAGATACCTTTGAGGAAGATGACATGTAATTCTGAAAAAAGTCAGTTTTGGTCCAAAATTGAAAAAAACTGCTTTGGGTGACCAAGGCAAATTGGTGAAATTTCACTGATGACTAAAATGGCCTGAAAATACACTAAAATCCTTCCAAGACAAGTTGATTGGCTTTTTCTTGTTCGAAATGGTTCCTGGTAGTCATAGATACCTTTGAGGAAGATGACATGTAATTCTGAAAAAAGTCAGTTTTGGTTAAAAATTGGAAAACAACTGCTTTGGGAGACCAAGGCAAATTGGTGGAATTTCACAGATGAATAAAATGGTCTCAACTTACCCCAAATCCTTCCAAGACAAGTTGATTGGCTTTTTCTTGTTCGAAATGGTTCCAGGTAGTCATAGAAACCTTTGAGGAAGATGACATGTAATTCTGAAAAAAAGTCAGTTTTGGTCCAAAATTGAAAAAAACTGCTTTGGGGGACCAAGGCAAATTGGTGAAATTTCACTGATGACTAAAATGGCCTGAAAATACACTTAAATCCTTTCAAGACAAGTGATTGGCATTTTTCTTGTTCGAAATGGTTCCTGGTAGTCACATATACCTCTGAGGAAGATGACATGTAATTCTGAAAAAAGGCAGTTTTGGCCCAAAATTTAAAAAAACTGCTTTGGGAGACCAAGGCAAATTGGTGGAATTTCACTGATGACTAAAATGGCCTCAACTTACCCCAAATCCTTCCAAGACAAGTTGATTGGCTTTTTCTTGTTCGAAAAGGTTCCTGGTAGTCATAGATACCTTTGAGGAAGATGACATGTAATTCTGAAAAAAGTCAGTTTTGGTCCAAAATTGAAAAAAACTGCTTTGGGGGACCAAGGCAAATTGGTGAAATTTCACTGATGACTAAAAAGGCCTGAAAATACACTAAAATCCTTCCAAGACAAGTTGATTGGCTTTTTCTTGTTCGAAAAGGTTCCTGGTAGTCATAGATACCTTTGAGGAAGATGACATGTAATTCTGAAAAAAGTCAGTTTTGGTCCAAAATTGAAAAAAACTGCTTTGGGGGACCAAGGCAAATTGGTGAAATTTCACTGATGACTAAAAAGGCCTGAAAATACACTAAAATCCTTCCAAGACAAGTTGATTGGCTTTTTCTTGTTCGAAATGGTTCCTGGTAGTCATAGATACCTTTGAGGAAGATGACATGTAATTCTGAAAAAAGTCAGTTTTGGTCCAAAATTGAAAAAAACTGCTTTGGGAGACCAAGGCAAATTGGTGGAATTTCACAGATGAATAAAATGGTCTCAACTTACCCCAAATCCTTCCAAGACAAGTTGATTGGCTTTTTTGTTGTTCGAAATGGTTCCAGGTAGTCATAGAAACCTTTGAGGAAGATGACATGTAATTATGAAAAAAGTCAGTTTTGGTCCAAAATTGAAAAAAAACTGCTTTGGGGGACCAAGGCAAATTGGTGAAATTTCACTGATGAATAAAATGGTCTCAACTTACCCCAAATCCTTCCAAGACAAGTTGATTGGCTTTTTCTTGTTCGAAATGGTTCCAGGTAGTCATAGATACCTTTGAGGAAGATGACATGTAATTCTGAAAAAAGTTAGTTTTGGTTAAAAATTGGAAAAAAACTGCTTTGGGGGACCAAGGCAAATTGGTGAAATTTCACTGATGACTAAAAAGGCCTGAAAATACACTAAAATCCTTCCAAGACAAGTTGATTGGCTTTTTCTTGTTCGAAATGGTTCCTGGTAGTCATAGATACCTTTGAGGAAGATGACATGTAATTCTGAAAAAAGTCAGTTTTGGTCCAAAATTGAAAAAAACTGCTTTGGGAGACCAAGGCAAATTGGTGGAATTTCACAGATGAATAAAATGGTCTCAACTTACCCCAAATCCTTCCAAGACAAGTTGATTGGCTTTTTCTTGTTCGAAATGGTTCCAGGTAGTCATAGATACCTTTGAGGAAGATGACATGTAATTCTGAAAAAAGTCAGTTTTGGTTAAAAATTGGAAAAAAACTGCTTTGGGGGACCAAGGCAAATTGGTGAAATTTCACTGATGACTAAAATGGCCTGAAAATACACTAAAATCCTTCCAAGACAAGTTGATTGGCTTTTTCTTGTTCGAAATGGTTCCTGGTAGTCATAGATACCTTTGAGGAAGATGACATGTAATTCTGAAAAAAGTCAGTTTTGGTCCAAAATTGAAAAAAACTGCTTTGGGGGACCAAGGCAAATTGGTGAAATTTCACTGATGAATAAAATGGTCTCAACTTACCCCAAATCCTTCCAATACAAGTTGATTGGCTTTTTCTTCTTCGAAATGGTTCCAGGTAGTCATAGAAACCTTTGAGGAAGATGACATGTAATTCTGAAAAAAGTCAGTTTTGGTTAAAAATTGAAAAAAACTGCTTTGGGGGACCAAGGCAAATTGGTGAAATTTCACTTTTGACTAAAATGGCCTGAAAATACACTAAAATCCTTCCAAGACAAGTTGATTGGCTTTTTCTTGTTCGAAATGGTTCCTGGTAGTCACATATACCTTTGAGGAAGATGACATGTAATTCTGAAAAAAGTCAGTTTTCGTAAAAAATTGAAAAAAACTGCTTTGGGGGACCAAGGCAAATTGGTGAAATTTCACTGATGAATAAAATGGCCTGAAAATACACTAAAATCCTTCCAAGACAAGTTGATTGGCTTTTTCTTGTTCGAAATGGTTCCTGGTAGTCATAGATACCTTTGAGGAAGATGACATGTAATTCTGAAAAAAGTCAGTTTTGGTCCAAAATTAAAAAAAAACTGCTTTGGGGGACCAAGGCAAATTGGTGAAATTTCACTGATGAATAAAATGGCCTGAAAATACACTCAAATCCTTCCAAGACAAGTTGATTGGCTTTTTTTTTTTTCGAAATGGTTCCTGGTAGTCATAGATGCCTTTGAGGAAGATGACATGTAATTCTGAAAAAAGTAAGTTTTGGTCCAAAATTTAAAAAAACTGCTTTGGGGGACCAAGGCAAATTGGTGAAATTTCACTGATGAATAAAATGGCCTGAAAATACACTAAAATCCTTCCAAGACAAGTTGATTTGTTTTTCTTGTTCGAAATGGTTCCTGGTAGTCATAGATACCTTTGAGGAAGATGACATGTAATTCTGAAAAAAGTCAGTTTTGGTCCAAAATTGAAAAAAAACTGCTTTGGGGGACCAAGGCAAATTGGTGAAATTTCACTGATGAATAAAATGGTCTCAACTTACCCCAAATCCTTCCAATACAAGTTGATTGGCTTTTTCTTGTTCGAAATGGTTCCTGGTAGTCATAGATGCCTTTGAGGAAGATGACATGTAATTCTGAAAAAAGTAAGTTTTGGTCCAAAATTGAAAAAAACTGCTTTGGGGGACCAAGGCAAATTGGTGAAATTTCACTGATGAATAAAATGGCCTGAAAATACACTAAAATCCTTCCAAGACAAGTTGATTTGTTTTTCTTGTTCGAAATGGTTCCTGGTAGTCATAGATACCTTTGAGGAAGATGACATGTAATTCTGAAAAAAAGTCAGTTTTGGTCCAAAATTGAAAGAAAATGCTTTGGGGGACCAAGGCAAATTGGTGAAATTTCACTGATGAATAAAATGGCCTGAAAATACACTCAAATCCTCAAACCCTGATGAATAAAATGGCCTGGAAATACACTAAAATCCTTTCAAGACAAGTTGATTGGCTTTTTCTTGTTCGAAATGGTTCCTGGTAGTCATAGAAACCTTTGAGGAAGATGACATGTAATTCTGAAAAAAGTAAGTTTTGGTCCAAAATTGAAAAAAACTGCTTTGGGGGACCAAGGCAAATTGGTGAAATTTCACTGATGAATAAAATGGCCTGAAAATACACTAAAATCCTTCCAAGACAAGTTGCTTGGCTTTTTCTAGTTCGAAATGGTTCCTGGTAGTCATAGATGCCTTTGAGGAAGATGACATGTAATTCTGAAAAAAGTCAGTTTTGGTCCAAAATTGAAAAAAACTGCTTTGGGGGACCAAGGCAAATTGGTGAAATTTCACTGATGAATAAAATGGTCTCAACTTACCCCAAATCCTTCCAAGACAAGTTGATTGGCTTTTTCTTGTTCGAAATGGTTCCTGGTAGTCATAGATACCTTTGAGGAAGATGACATGTAATTCTGAAAAAAGTCAGTTTTGGTCCAAAATTGAAAAAAACTGCTTTGGGGGACCAAGGCAAATTGGTGAAATTTCACTGATGACTAAAATGGCCTGAAAATACACTAAAATCCTTCCAAGACAAGTTGATTGGCTTTTTCTTGTTCGAAATGGTTCCTGGCAGTCATAGATACCTTTGAGGAAGATGACATGTAATTCAGAAAAAAGTCAGTTTTGGTCCAAAATTGAAAAAACTGCTTTGGGGGACCAAGGCAAATTGGTGAAATTTCACTGATGAATAAAATGGTCTCAATTTACCCCAAATCCTTCCAAGACAAGTTGCTTGGCTTTTTCTTGTTCGAAATGGTTCCTGGTAGTCATAGATACCTTTGAGGAAGATGACATGTAATTCTGAAAAAAGTCAGTTTTGGTCCAAAATTGAAAAAAAAATGCTTTGGGGGACCAAGGCAAATTGGTGAAATTTCACTGATGAATAAAATGGCCTGAAAATACACTCAAATCCTCAAACCCTGATGAATAAAATGGCCTGAAAATACACTAAAATCCTTCCAAGACAAGTTGATTGGCTTTTTCTTGTTCGAAATGGTTCCTGGTAGTCATAGAAACCTTTGAGGAAGATGACATGTAATTCTGAAAAAAGTAAGTTTTGGTCCAAAATTGAAAAAAACTGCTTTGGGGGACCAAGGCAAATTGGTGAAATTTCACTGATGAATAAAATGGCCTGAAAATACACTAAAATCCTTCCAAGACAAGTTGCTTGGCTTTTTCTTGTTCGAAATGGTTCCTGGTAGTCATAGATGCCTTTGAGGAAGATGACATGTAATTCTGAAAAAAGTCAGTTTTGGTCCAAAATTGAAAAAAACTGCTTTGGGGGACCAAGGCAAATTGGTGAAATTTCACTGATGAATAAAATGGTCTCAACTTACCCCAAATCCTTCCAAGACAAGTTGATTGGCTTTTTCTTGTTCGAAATGGTTCCTGGTAGTCATAGATACCTTTGAGGAAGATGACATGTAATTCTGAAAAAAGTCAGTTTTGGTCCAAAATTGAAAAAAACTGCTTTGGGGACCAAGGCAAATTGGTGAAATTTCACTGATGACTAAAATGGCCTGAAAATACACTTAAATCCTTCCAAGACAAGTTGATTGGCTTTTTCTTGTTCAAAATGGTTCCTGGTAGTCATAGATACCTTTGAGGAAGATGACATGTAATTCTGAAAAAAGTAAGTTTTGGTCCAAAATTGAAAAAACTGCTTTGGGGGACCAAGGCAAATTGGTGAAATTTCACTGATGAATAAAATGGCCTGAAAATACACTAAAATCCTTCCAAGACAAGTTGATTGGCTTTTTCTTGTTCGAAATGGTTCCTGGTAGTCATAGATACCTTTGAGGAAGATGACATGTAATTCAGAAAAAAGTCAGTTTTGGTCCAAAATTGAAAAAACTGCTTTGGGGGACCAAGGCAAATTGGTGAAATTTCACTGATGAATAAAATGGTCTCAATTTACCCCAAATCCTTCCAAGACAAGTTGCTTGGCTTTTTCTTGTTCGAAATGGTTCCTGGTAGTCATAGATACCTTTGAGGAAGATGACATGTAATTCTGAAAAAAGTCAGTTTTGGTCCAAAATTGAAAAAAAACTGCTTTGGGGGACCAAGGCAAATTGGTGAAATTTCACTGATGACTAAAATGGCCTGAAAATACACTAAAATCCTTCCAAGACAAGTTGATTGGCTTTTTCTTGTTCGAAATGGTTCCTGGTAGTCATAGATACCTTTGAGGAAGATGACATGTAATTCTGAAAAAAGTCAGTTTTGGTTAAAAATTGGAAAACAACTGCTTTGGGAGACCAAGGCAAATTGGTGGAATTTCACAGATGAATAAAATGGTCTCAACTTACCCCAAATCCTTCCAAGACAAGTTGATTGGCTTTTTCTTGTTCGAAATGGTTCCAGGTAGTCATAGAAACCTTTGAGGAAGATGACATGTAATTCTGAAAAAAAGTCAGTTTTGGTCCAAAATTGAAAAAAACTGCTTTGGGGGACCAAGGCAAATTGGTGAAATTTCACTGATGACTAAAATGGCCTGAAAATACACTTAAATCCTTTCAAGACAAGTGATTGGCATTTTTCTTGTTCGAAATGGTTCCTGGTAGTCACATATATCTCTGAGGAAGATGACATGTAATTCTGAAAAAAGGCAGTTTTGGCCCAAAATTTAAAAAAACTGCTTTGGGAGACCAAGGCAAATTGGTGGAATTTCACTGATGACTAAAATGGCCTCAACTTACCCCAAATCCTTCCAAGACAAGTTGATTGGCTTTTTCTTGTTCGAAAAGGTTCCTGGTAGTCATAGATACCTTTGAGGAAGATGACATGTAATTCTGAAAAAAGTCAGTTTTGGTCCAAAATTGAAAAAAACTGCTTTGGGGGACCAAGGCAAATTGGTGAAATTTCACTGATGACTAAAAACGCCTGAAAATACACTAAAATCCTTCCAAGACAAGTTGATTGGCTTTTTCTTGTTCGAAAAGGTTCCTGGTAGTCATAGATACCTTTGAGGAAGATGACATGTAATTCTGAAAAAAGTCAGTTTTGGTCCAAAATTGAAAAAAACTGCTTTGGGGGACCAAGGCAAATTGGTGAAATTTCACTGATGACTAAAAAGGCCTGAAAATACACTAAAATCCTTCCAAGACAAGTTGATTGGCTTTTTCTTGTTCGAAATGGTTCCTGGTAGTCATAGATACCTTTGAGGAAGATGACATGTAATTCTGAAAAAAGTCAGTTTTGGTCCAAAATTGAAAAAAACTGCTTTGGGAGACCAAGGCAAATTGGTGGAATTTCACAGATGAATAAAATGGTCTCAACTTACCCCAAATCCTTCCAAGACAAGTTGATTGGCTTTTTTGTTGTTCGAAATGGTTCCAGGTAGTCATAGAAACCTTTGAGGAAGATGACATGTAATTATGAAAAAAGTCAGTTTTGGTCCAAAATTGAAAAAAACTGCTTTGGGGGACCAAGGCAAATTGGTGAAATTTCACTGATGAATAAAATGGTCTCAACTTACCCCAAATCCTTCCAAGACAAGTTGATTGGCTTTTTCTTGTTCGAAATGGTTCCAGGTAGTCATAGATACCTTTGAGGAAGATGACATGTAATTCTGAAAAAAGTCAGTTTTGGTTAAAAATTGGAAAAAAACTGCTTTGGGGGACCAAGGCAAATTGGTGAAATTTCACTGATGACTAAAAAGGCCTGAAAATACACTAAAATCCTTCCAAGACAAGTTGATTGGCTTTTTCTTGTTCGAAATGGTTCCTGGTAGTCATAGATACCTTTGAGGAAGATGACATGTAATTCTGAAAAAAGTCAGTTTTGGTCCAAAATTGAAAAAAACTGCTTTGGGAGACCAAGGCAAATTGGTGGAATTTCACAGATGAATAAAATGGTCTCAACTTACCCCAAATCCTTCCAAGACAAGTTGATTGGCTTTTTCTTGTTCGAAATGGTTCCAGGTAGTCATAGATACCTTTGAGGAAGATGACATGTAATTCTGAAAAAAGTCAGTTTTGGTTAAAAATTGGAAAAAAACTGCTTTGGGGGACCAAGGCAAATTGGTGAAATTTCACTGATGACTAAAATGGCCTGAAAATACACTAAAATCCTTCCAAGACAAGTTGATTGGCTTTTTCTTGTTCGAAATGGTTCCTGGTAGTCATAGATACCTTTGAGGAAGATGACATGTAATTCTGAAAAAAGTCAGTTTTGGTCCAAAATTGAAAAAAACTGCTTTGGGGGACCAAGGCAAATTGGTGAAATTTCACTGATGAATAAAATGGTCTCAACTTACCCCAAATCCTTCCAATACAAGTTGATTGGCTTTTTCTTGTTCGAAATGGTTCCAGGTAGTCATAGAAACCTTTGAGGAAGATGACATGTAATTCTGAAAAAAAGTCAGTTTTGGTCCAAAATTGAAAAAAACTGCTTTGGGGGACCAAGGCAAATTGGTGAAATTTCACTGATGACTAAAATGGCCTGAAAATACACTTAAATCCTTCCAAGACAAGTTGATTGGCTTTTTCTTGTTCGAAATGGTTCCTGGTAGTCATAGATACCTTTGAGGAAGATGACATGTAATTCTGAAAAAAGTCAGTTTTGGTCCAAAATTGAAAAAACTGCTTTGGGGGACCAAGGCAAATTGGTGAAATTTCACTGATGAATAAAATGGCCTGAAAATACACTAAAATCCTTCCAAGACAAGTTGATTGGCTTTTTCTTGTTCGAAATGGTTCCTGGTAGTCATAGATACCTTTGAGGAAGATGACATGTAATTCTGAAAAAAGTCAGTTTTGGTCCAAAATTAAAAAAAAACTGCTTTGGGGGACCAAGGCAAATTGGTGAAATTTCACTGATGAATAAAATGGCCTGAAAATACACTCAAATCCTTCCAAGACAAGTTGATTGGCTTTTTTTTTTTTCGAAATGGTTCCTGGTAGTCATAGATGCCTTTGAGGAAGATGACATGTAATTCTGAAAAAAGTCAGTTTTGGTCCAAAATTTAAAAAAACTGCTTTGGGGGACCAAGGCAAATTGGTGAAATTTCACTGATGAATAAAATGGCCTGAAAATACACTAAAATCCTTCCAAGACAAGTTGATTTGTTTTTCTTGTTCGAAATGGTTCCTGGTAGTCATAGATACCTTTGAGGAAGATGACATGTAATTCTGAAAAAAGTCAGTTTTGGTCCAAAATTGAAAAAAAACTGCTTTGGGGGACCAAGGCAAATTGGTGAAATTTCACTGATGAATAAAATGGTCTCAACTTACCCCAAATCCTTCCAATACAAGTTGATTGGCTTTTTCTTGTTCGAAATGGTTCCTGGTAGTCATAGATGCCTTTGAGGAAGATGACATGTAATTCTGAAAAAAGTAAGTTTTGGTCCAAAATTGAAAAAAACTGCTTTGGGGGACCAAGGCAAATTGGTGAAATTTCACTGATGAATAAAATGGCCTGAAAATACACTAAAATCCTTCCAAGACAAGTTGATTTGTTTTTCTTGTTCGAAATGGTTCCTGGTAGTCATAGATACCTTTGAGGAAGATGACATGTAATTCTGAAAAAAAGTCAGTTTTGGTCCAAAATTGAAAAAAAATGCTTTGGGGGACCAAGGCAAATTGGTGAAATTTCACTGATGAATAAAATGGCCTGAAAATACACTCAAATCCTCAAACCCTGATGAATAAAATGGCCTGGAAATACACTAAAATCCTTCCAAGACAAGTTGATTGGCTTTTTCTTGTTCGAAATGGTTCCTGGTAGTCATAGAAACCTTTGAGGAAGATGACATGTAATTCTGAAAAAAGTCAGTTTTGGTCCAAAATTGAAAAAAAACTGCTTTGGGGGACCAAGGCAAATTGGTGAAATTTCACTGATGAATAAAATGGTCTCAACTTACCCCAAATCCTTCCAATACAAGTTGATTGGCTTTTTCTTGTTCGAAATGGTTCCTGGTAGTCATAGATGCCTTTGAGGAAGATGACATGTAATTCTGAAAAAAGTAAGTTTTGGTCCAAAATTGAAAAAAACTGCTTTGGGGGACCAAGGCAAATTGGTGAAATTTCACTGATGAATAAAATGGCCTGAAAATACACTAAAATCCTTCCAAGACAAGTTGATTTGTTTTTCTTGTTCGAAATGGTTCCTGGTAGTCATAGATACCTTTGAGGAAGATGACATGTAATTCTGAAAAAAAGTCAGTTTTGGTCCAAAATTGAAAAAAAATGCTTTGGGGGACCAAGGCAAATTGGTGAAATTTCACTGATGAATAAAATGGCCTGAAAATACACTCAAATCCTCAAACCCTGATGAATAAAATGGCCTGGAAATACACTAAAATCCTTCCAAGACAAGTTGATTGGCTTTTTCTTGTTCGAAATGGTTCCTGGTAGTCATAGAAACCTTTGAGGAAGATGACATGTAATTCTGAAAAAAGTAAGTTTTGGTCCAAAATTTAAAAAAACTGCTTTGGGAGACCAAGGCAAATTGGTGGAATTTCACTGATGACTAAAATGGCCTCAACTTACCCCAAATCCTTCCAAGACAAGTTGATTGGCTTTTTCTTGTTCGAAAAGGTTCCTGGTAGTCATAGATACCTTTGAGGAAGATGACATGTAATTCTGAAAAAAGTCAGTTTTGGTCCAAAATTGAAAAAAACTGCTTTGGGGGACCAAGGCAAATTGGTGAAATTTCACTGATGACTAAAAAGGCCTGAAAATACACTAAAATCCTTCCAAGACAAGTTGATTGGCTTTTTCTTGTTCGAAAAGGTTCCTGGTAGTCATAGATACCTTTGAGGAAGATGACATGTAATTCTGAAAAAAGTCAGTTTTGGTCCAAAATTGAAAAAAACTGCTTTGGGGGACCAAGGCAAATTGGTGAAATTTCACTGATGACTAAAAAGGCCTGAAAATACACTAAAATCCTTCCAAGACAAGTTGATTGGCTTTTTCTTGTTCGAAATGGTTCCTGGTAGTCATAGATACCTTTGAGGAAGATGACATGTAATTCTGAAAAAAGTCAGTTTTGGTCCAAAATTGAAAAAAACTGCTTTGGGAGACCAAGGCAAATTGGTGGAATTTCACAGATGAATAAAATGGTCTCAACTTACCCCAAATCCTTCCAAGACAAGTTGATTGGCTTTTTTGTTGTTCGAAATGGTTCCAGGTAGTCATAGAAACCTTTGAGGAAGATGACATGTAATTATGAAAAAAGTCAGTTTTGGTCCAAAATTGAAAAAAAACTGCTTTGGGGGACCAAGGCAAATTGGTGAAATTTCACTGATGAATAAAATGGTCTCAACTTACCCCAAATCCTTCCAAGACAAGTTGATTGGCTTTTTCTTGTTCGAAATGGTTCCAGGTAGTCATAGATACCTTTGAGGAAGATGACATGTAATTCTGAAAAAAGTCAGTTTTGGTTAAAAATTGGAAAAAAACTGCTTTGGGGGACCAAGGCAAATTGGTGAAATTTCACTGATGACTAAAAAGGCCTGAAAATACACTAAAATCCTTCCAAGACAAGTTGATTGGCTTTTTCTTGTTCGAAATGGTTCCTGGTAGTCATAGATACCTTTGAGGAAGATGACATGTAATTCTGAAAAAAGTCAGTTTTGGTCCAAAATTGAAAAAAACTGCTTTGGGAGACCAAGGCAAATTGGTGGAATTTCACAGATGAATAAAATGGTCTCAACTTACCCCAAATCCTTCCAAGACAAGTTGATTGGCTTTTTCTTGTTCGAAATGGTTCCAGGTAGTCATAGATACCTTTGAGGAAGATGACATGTAATTCTGAAAAAAGTCAGTTTTGGTTAAAAATTGGAAAAAAACTGCTTTGGGGGACCAAGGCAAATTGGTGAAATTTCACTGATGACTAAAATGGCCTGAAAATACACTAAAATCCTTCCAAGACAAGTTGATTGGCTTTTTCTTGTTCGAAATGGTTCCTGGTAGTCATAGATACCTTTGAGGAAGATGACATGTAATTCTGAAAAAAGTCAGTTTTGGTCCAAAATTGAAAAAAACTGCTTTGGGGGACCAAGGCAAATTGGTGAAATTTCACTGATGAATAAAATGGTCTCAACTTACCCCAAATCCTTCCAATACAAGTTGATTGGCTTTTTCTTGTTCGAAATGGTTCCAGGTAGTCATAGAAACCTTTGAGGAAGATGACATGTAATTCTGAAAAAAAGTCAGTTTTGGTCCAAAATTGAAAAAAACTGTTTTTGGGGGACCAAGGCAAATTGGTGAAATTTCACTGATGACTAAAATGGCCTGAAAATACACTTAAATCCTTCCAAGACAAGTTGATTGGCTTTTTCTTGTTCGAAATGGTTCCTGGTAGTCATAGATACCTTTGAGGAAGATGACATGTAATTCTGAAAAAAGTCAGTTTTGGTCCAAAATTGAAAAAACTGCTTTGGGGGACCAAGGCAAATTGGTGAAATTTCACTGATGAATAAAATGGCCTGAAAATACACTAAAATCCTTCCAAGACAAGTTGATTGGCTTTTTCTTGTTCGAAATGGTTCCTGGTAGTCATAGATACCTTTGAGGAAGATGACATGTAATTCTGAAAAAAGTCAGTTTTGGTCCAAAATTAAAAACAAACTGCTTTGGGGGACCAAGGCAAATTGGTGAAATTTCACTGATGAATAAAATGGCCTGAAAATACACTCAAATCCTTCCAAGACAAGTTGATTGGCTTTTTTTTTTTTCGAAATGGTTCCTGGTAGTCATAGATGCCTTTGAGGAAGATGACATGTAATTCTGAAAAAAGTCAGTTTTGGTCCAAAATTTAAAAAAACTGCTTTGGGGGACCAAGGCAAATTGGTGAAATTTCACTGATGAATAAAATGGCCTGAAAATACACTAAAATCCTTCCAAGACAAGTTGATTTGTTTTTCTTGTTCGAAATGGTTCCTGGTAGTCATAGATACCTTTGAGGAAGATGACATGTAATTCTGAAAAAAGTCAGTTTTGGTCCAAAATTGAGAAAAAACTGCTTTGGGGGACCAAGGCAAATTGGTGAAATTTCACTGATGAATAAAATGGTCTCAACTTACCCCAAATCCTTCCAATACAAGTTGATTGGCTTTTTCTTGTTCGAAATGGTTCCTGGTAGTCATAGATGCCTTTGAGGAAGATGACATGTAATTCTGAAAAAAGTAAGTTTTGGTCCAAAATTGAAAAAAACTGCTTTGGGGGACCAAGGCAAATTGGTGAAATTTCACTGATGAATAAAATGGCCTGAAAATACACTAAAATCCTTCCAAGACAAGTTGATTTGTTTTTCTTGTTCGAAATGGTTCCTGGTAGTCATAGATACCTTTGAGGAAGATGACATGTAATTCTGAAAAAAAGTCAGTTTTGGTCCAAAATTGAAAAAAAATGCTTTGGGGGACCAAGGCAAATTGGTGAAATTTCACTGATGAATAAAATGGCCTGAAAATACACTCAAATCCTCAAACCCTGATGAATAAAATGGCCTGGAAATACACTAAAATCCTTCCAAGACAAGTTGATTGGCTTTTTCTTGTTCGAAATGGTTCCTGGTAGTCATAGAAACCTTTGAGGAAGATGACATGTAATTCTGAAAAAAGTCAGTTTTGGTCCAAAATTGAAAAAAAACTGCTTTGGGGGACCAAGGCAAATTGGTGAAATTTCACTGATGAATAAAATGGTCTCAACTTACCCCAAATCCTTCCAATACAAGTTGATTGGCTTTTTCTTGTTCGAAATGGTTCCTGGTAGTCATAGATGCCTTTGAGGAAGATGACATGTAATTCTGAAAAAAGTAAGTTTTGGTCCAAAATTGAAAAAAACTGCTTTGGGGGACCAAGGCAAATTGGTGAAATTTCACTGATGAATAAAATGGCCTGAAAATACACTAAAATCCTTCCAAGACAAGTTGATTTGTTTTTCTTGTTCGAAATGGTTCCTGGTAGTCATAGATACCTTTGAGGAAGATGACATGTAATTCTGAAAAAAAGTCAGTTTTGGTCCAAAATTGAAAAAAAATGCTTTGGGGGACCAAGGCAAATTGGTGAAATTTCAGTGATGAATAAAATGGCCTGAAAATACACTCAAATCCTCAAACCCTGATGAATAAAATGGCCTGGAAATACACTAAAATCCTTCCAAGACAAGTTGATTGGCTTTTTCTTGTTCGAAATGGTTCCTGGTAGTCATAGAAACCTTTGAGGAAGATGACATGTAATTCTGAAAAAAGTAAGTTTTGGTCCAAAATTTAAAAAAAATGCTTTGGGGGACCAAGGCAAATTGGTGAAATTTCACTGATGAATAAAATGGCCTGAAAATACACTAAAATCCTTCCAAGACAAGTTGCTCGGCTTTTTCTTGTTCGAAATGGTTCCTGGTAGTCATAGATGCCTTTGAGGAAGATGACATGTAATTCTGAAAAAAGTCAGTTTTGGTCCAAAATTGAAAAAAACTGCTTTGGGGGACCAAGGCAAATTGGTGAAATTTCACTGATGAATAAAATGGTCTCAACTTACCCCAAATCCTTCCAAGACAAGTTGATTGGCTTTTTCTTGTTCGAAATGGTTCCTGGTAGTCATAGATACCTTTGAGGAAGATGACATGTAATTCTGAAAAAAGTCAGTTTTGGTCCAAAATTGAAAAAAACTGCTTTGGGGGACCAAGGCAAATTGGTGAAATTTCACTGATGACTAAAATGGCCTGAAAATACACTTTAATCCTTCCAAGACAAGTTGATTGGCTTTTTCTTGTTCGAAATGGTTCCTGGTAGTCATAGATACCTTTGAGGAAGATGACATGTAATTCTGAAAAAAGTCAGTTTTGGTCCAAAATTGAAAAAAACTGCTTTGGGGGACCAAGGCAAATTGGTGAAATTTCACTGATGAATAAAATGGTCTCAACTTACCCCAAATCCTTCCAATACAAGTTGATTGGCTTTTTCTTGTTCGAAATGGTTCCTGGTAGTCATAGATGCCTTTGAGGAAGATGACATGTAATTCTGAAAAAAGTAAGTTTTGGTCCAAAATTGAAAAAAACTGCTTTGGGGGACCAAGGCAAATTGGTGAAATTTCACTGATGAATAAAATGGCCTGAAAATACACTAAAATCCTTCCAAGACAAGTTGATTTGTTTTTCTTGTTCGAAATGGTTCCTGGTAGTCATAGATACCTTTGAGGAAGATGACATGTAATTCTGAAAAAAGTCAGTTTTGGTCCAAAATTAAAAACAAACTGCTTTGGGGGACCAAGGCAAATTGGTGAAATTTCACTGATGAATAAAATGGCCTGAAAATACACTCAAATCCTTCCAAGACAAGTTGATTGGCTTTTTTTTTTCGAAATGGTTCCTGGTAGTCATAGATGCCTTTGAGGAAGATGACATGTAATTCTGAAAAAAGTCAGTTTTGGTCCAAAATTTAAAAAAAACTGCTTTGGGGGACCAAGGCAAATTGGTGAAATTTCACTGATGAATAAAATGGCCTGAAAATACACTAAAATCCTTCCAAGACAAGTTGATTTGTTTTTCTTGTTCGAAATGGTTCCTGGTAGTCATAGATACCTTTGAGGAAGATGACATGTAATTCTGAAAAAAGTCAGTTTTGGTCCAAAATTGAAAAAAAACTGCTTTGGGGGACCAAGGCAAATTGGTGAAATTTCACTGATGAATAAAATGGTCTCAACTTACCCCAAATCCTTCCAATACAAGTTGATTGGCTTTTTCTTGTTCGAAATGGTTCCTGGTAGTCATAGATGCCTTTGAGGAAGATGACATGTAATTCTGAAAAAAGTAAGTTTTGGTCCAAAATTGAAAAAAACTGCTTTGGGGGACCAAGGCAAATTGGTGAAATTTCACTGATGAATAAAATGGCCTGAAAATACACTAAAATCCTTCCAAGACAAGTTGATTTGTTTTTCTTGTTCGAAATGGTTCCTGGTAGTCATAGATACCTTTGAGGAAGATGACATGTAATTCTGAAAAAAAGTCAGTTTTGGTCCAAAATTGAAAAAAAATGCTTTGGGGGACCAAGGCAAATTGGTGAAATTTCACTGATGAATAAAATGGCCTGAAAATACACTCAAATCCTCAAACCCTGATGAATAAAATGGCCTGGAAATACACTAAAATCCTTCCAAGACAAGTTGATTGGCTTTTTCTTGTTCGAAATGGTTCCTGGTAGTCATAGAAACCTTTGAGGAAGATGACATGTAATTCTGAAAAAAGTCAGTTTTGGTCCAAAATTGAAAAAAAACTGCTTTGGGGGACCAAGGCAAATTGGTGAAATTTCACTGATGAATAAAATGGTCTCAACTTACCCCAAATCCTTCCAATACAAGTTGATTGGCTTTTTCTTGTTCGAAATGGTTCCTGGTAGTCATAGATGCCTTTGAGGAAGATGACATGTAATTCTGAAAAAAGTAAGTTTTGGTCCAAAATTGAAAAAAACTGCTTTGGGGGACCAAGGCAAATTGGTGAAATTTCACTGATGAATAAAATGGCCTGAAAATACACTAAAATCCTTCCAAGACAAGTTGATTTGTTTTTCTTGTTCGAAATGGTTCCTGGTAGTCATAGATACCTTTGAGGAAGATGACATGTAATTCTGAAAAAAAGTCAGTTTTGGTCCAAAATTGAAAAAAAATGCTTTGGGGGACCAAGGCAAATTGGTGAAATTTCAGTGATGAATAAAATGGCCTGAAAATACACTCAAATCCTCAAACCCTGATGAATAAAATGGCCTGGAAATACACTAAAATCCTTCCAAGACAAGTTGATTGGCTTTTTCTTGTTCGAAATGGTTCCTGGTAGTCATAGAAACCTTTGAGGAAGATGACATGTAATTCTGAAAAAAGTAAGTTTTGGTCCAAAATTTAAAAAAAATGCTTTGGGGGACCAAGGCAAATTGGTGAAATTTCACTGATGAATAAAATGGCCTGAAAATACACTAAAATCCTTCCAAGACAAGTTGCTCGGCTTTTTCTTGTTCGAAATGGTTCCTGGTAGTCATAGATGCCTTTGAGGAAGATGACATGTAATTCTGAAAAAAGTCAGTTTTGGTCCAAAATTGAAAAAAACTGCTTTGGGGGACCAAGGCAAATTGGTGAAATTTCACTGATGAATAAAATGGTCTCAACTTACCCCAAATCCTTCCAAGACAAGTTGATTGGCTTTTTCTTGTTCGAAATGGTTCCTGGTAGTCATAGATACCTTTGAGGAAGATGACATGTAATTCTGAAAAAAGTCAGTTTTGGTCCAAAATTGAAAAAAACTGCTTTGGGGGACCAAGGCAAATTGGTGAAATTTCACTGATGACTAAAATGGCCTGAAAATACACTTTAATCCTTCCAAGACAAGTTGATTGGCTTTTTCTTGTTCGAAATGGTTCCTGGTAGTCATAGATACCTTTGAGGAAGATGACATGTAATTCTGAAAAAAGTCAGTTTTGGTCCAAAATTGAAAAAAACTGCTTTGGGGGACCAAGGCAAATTGGTGAAATTTCACTGATGAATAAAATGGTCTCAACTTACCCCAAATCCTTCCAATACAAGTTGATTGGCTTTTTCTTGTTCGAAATGGTTCCTGGTAGTCATAGATGCCTTTGAGGAAGATGACATGTAATTCTGAAAAAAGTAAGTTTTGGTCCAAAATTGAAAAAAACTGCTTTGGGGGACCAAGGCAAATTGGTGAAATTTCACTGATGAATAAAATGGCCTGAAAATACACTAAAATCCTTCCAAGACAAGTTGATTTGTTTTTCTTGTTCGAAATGGTTCCTGGTAGTCATAGATACCTTTGAGGAAGATGACATGTAATTCTGAAAAAAGTCAGTTTTGGTCCAAAATTAAAAACAAACTGCTTTGGGGGACCAAGGCAAATTGGTGAAATTTCACTGATGAATAAAATGGCCTGAAAATACACTCAAATCCTTCCAAGACAAGTTGATTGGCTTTTTTTTTTCGAAATGGTTCCTGGTAGTCATAGATGCCTTTGAGGAAGATGACATGTAATTCTGAAAAAAGTCAGTTTTGGTCCAAAATTTAAAAAAAACTGCTTTGGGGGACCAAGGCAAATTGGTGAAATTTCACTGATGAATAAAATGGCCTGAAAATACACTAAAATCCTTCCAAGACAAGTTGATTTGTTTTTCTTGTTCGAAATGGTTCCTGGTAGTCATAGATACCTTTGAGGAAGATGACATGTAATTCTGAAAAAAGTCAGTTTTGGTCCAAAATTGAAAAAAAACTGCTTTGGGGGACCAAGGCAAATTGGTGAAATTTCACTGATGAATAAAATGGTCTCAACTTACCCCAAATCCTTCCAATACAAGTTGATTGGCTTTTTCTTGTTCGAAATGGTTCCTGGTAGTCATAGATGCCTTTGAGGAAGATGACATGTAATTCTGAAAAAAGTAAGTTTTGGTCCAAAATTGAAAAAAACTGCTTTGGGGGACCAAGGCAAATTGGTGAAATTTCACTGATGAATAAAATGGCCTGAAAATACACTAAAATCCTTCCAAGACAAGTTGATTTGTTTTTCTTGTTCGAAATGGTTCCTGGTAGTCATAGATACCTTTGAGGAAGATGACATGTAATTCTGAAAAAAAGTCAGTTTTGGTCCAAAATTGAAAAAAAATGCTTTGGGGGACCAAGGCAAATTGGTGAAATTTCACTGATGAATAAAATGGCCTGAAAATACACTCAAATCCTCAAACCCTGATGAATAAAATGGCCTGGAAATACACTAAAATCCTTCCAAGACAAGTTGATTGGCTTTTTCTTGTTCGAAATGGTTCCTGGTAGTCATAGAAACCTTTGAGGAAGATGACATGTAATTCTGAAAAAAGTCAGTTTTGGTCCAAAATTGAAAAAAAACTGCTTTGGGGGACCAAGGCAAATTGGTGAAATTTCACTGATGAATAAAATGGTCTCAACTTACCCCAAATCCTTCCAATACAAGTTGATTGGCTTTTTCTTGTTCGAAATGGTTCCTGGTAGTCATAGATGCCTTTGAGGAAGATGACATGTAATTCTGAAAAAAGTAAGTTTTGGTCCAAAATTGAAAAAAACTGCTTTGGGGGACCAAGGCAAATTGGTGAAATTTCACTGATGAATAAAATGGCCTGAAAATACACTAAAATCCTTCCAAGACAAGTTGATTTGTTTTTCTTGTTCGAAATGGTTCCTGGTAGTCATAGATACCTTTGAGGAAGATGACATGTAATTCTGAAAAAAAGTCAGTTTTGGTCCAAAATTGAAAAAAAATGCTTTGGGGGACCAAGGCAAATTGGTGAAATTTCAGTGATGAATAAAATGGCCTGAAAATACACTCAAATCCTCAAACCCTGATGAATAAAATGGCCTGGAAATACACTAAAATCCTTCCAAGACAAGTTGATTGGCTTTTTCTTGTTCGAAATGGTTCCTGGTAGTCATAGAAACCTTTGAGGAAGATGAC
Organism: Astropecten irregularis; assembly: GCA_963971285.1. Classification (NCBI taxonomy): domain Eukaryota; kingdom Metazoa; phylum Echinodermata; class Asteroidea; order Paxillosida; family Astropectinidae; genus Astropecten; species Astropecten irregularis. The sequence continues at coordinate 12,294,182 of OZ020251.1, read as the reverse complement.
ATGTAATTCTGAAAAAAGTAAGTTTTGGTCCAAAATTGAAAAAAACTGCTTTGGGGGACCAAGGCAAATTGGTGAAATTTCACTGATGAATAAAATGGCCTGAAAATACACTAAAATCCTTCCAAGACAAGTTGCTTGGCTTTTTCTTGTTCGAAATGGTTCCTGGTAGTCATAGATGCCTTTGAGGAAGATGACATGTAATTCTGAAAAAAGTCAGTTTTGGTCCAAAATTGAAAAAAACTGCTTTGGGGGACCAAGGCAAATTGGTGAAATTTCACTGATGAATAAAATGGTCTCAACTTACCCCAAATCCTTCCAAGACAAGTTGATTGGCTTTTTCTTGTTCGAAATGGTTCCTGGTAGTCATAGATACCTTTGAGGAAGATGACATGTAATTCTGAAAAAAGTCAGTTTTGGTCCAAAATTGAAAAAAACTGCTTTGGGGGACCAAGGCAAATTGGTGAAATTTCACTGATGACTAAAATGGCCTGAAAATACACTTTAATCCTTCCAAGACAAGTTGATTGGCTTTTTCTTGTTCGAAATGGTTCCTGGTAGTCATAGATACCTTTGAGGAAGATGACATGTAATTCTGAAAAAAGTCAGTTTTGGTCCAAAATTGAAAAAAACTGCTTTGGGGGACCAAGGCAAATTGGTGAAATTTCACTGATGAATAAAATGGTCTCAACTTACCCCAAATCCTTCCAATACAAGTTGATTGGCTTTTTCTTGTTCGAAATGGTTCCTGGTAGTCATAGATGCCTTTGAGGAAGATGACATGTAATTCTGAAAAAAGTAAGTTTTGGTCCAAAATTGAAAAAAACTGCTTTGGGGGACCAAGGCAAATTGGTGAAATTTCACTGATGAATAAAATGGCCTGAAAATACACTAAAATCCTTCCAAGACAAGTTGATTTGTTTTTCTTGTTCGAAATGGTTCCTGGTAGTCATAGATACCTTTGAGGAAGATGACATGTAATTCTGAAAAAAAGTCAGTTTTGGTCCAAAATTGAAAAAAAATGCTTTGGGGGACCAAGGCAAATTGGTGAAATTTCACTGATGAATAAAATGGCCTGAAAATACACTCAAATCCTCAAACCCTGATGAATAAAATGGCCTGAAAATACACTAAAATCCTTCCAAGACAAGTTGATTGGCTTTTTCTTGTTCGAAATGGTTCCTGGTAGTCATAGAAACCTTTGAGGAAGATGACATGTAATTCTGAAAAAAGTAAGTTTTGGTCCAAAATTGAAAAAAACTGCTTTGGGGGACCAAGGCAAATTGGTGAAATTTCACTGATGAATAAAATGGCCTGAAAATACACTAAAATCCTTCCAAGACAAGTTGCTTGGCTTTTTCTTGTTCGAAATGGTTCCTGGTAGTCATAGATGCCTTTGAGGAAGATGACATGTAATTCTGAAAAAAGTCAGTTTTGGTCCAAAATTGAAAAAAACTGCTTTGGGGGACCAAGGCAAATTGGTGAAATTTCACTGATGAATAAAATGGTCTCAACTTACCCCAAATCCTTCCAAGACAAGTTGATTGGCTTTTTCTTGTTCGAAATGGTTCCTGGTAGTCATAGATACCTTTGAGGAAGATGACATGTAATTCTGAAAAAAGTCAGTTTTGGTCCAAAATTGAAAAAAACTGCTTTGGGGGACCAAGGCAAATTGGTGAAATTTCACTGATGACTAAAATGGCCTGAAAATACACTTAAATCCTTCCAAGACAAGTTGATTGGCTTTTTCTTGTTCGAAATGGTTCCTGGTAGTCATAGATACCTTTGAGGAAGATGACATGTAATTCTGAAAAAAGTAAGTTTTGGTCCAAAATTGAAAAAACTGCTTTGGGGGACCAAGGCAAATTGGTGAAATTTCACTGATGAATAAAATGGCCTGAAAATACACTAAAATCCTTCCAAGACAAGTTGATTGGCTTTTTCTTGTTCGAAATGGTTCCTGGTAGTCATAGATACCTTTGAGGAAGATGACATGTAATTCAGAAAAAAGTCAGTTTTGGTCCAAAATTGAAAAAACTGCTTTGGGGGACCAAGGCAAATTGGTGAAATTTCACTGATGAATAAAATGGTCTCAATTTACCCCAAATCCTTCCAAGACAAGTTGCTTGGCTTTTTCTTGTTCGAAATGGTTCCTGGTAGTCATAGATACCTTTGAGGAAGATGACATGTAATTCTGAAAAAAGTCAGTTTTGGTCCAAAATTGAAAAAAAACTGCTTTGGGGGACCAAGGCAAATTGGTGAAATTTCACTGATGACTAAAATGGCCTGAAAATACACTAAAATCCTTCCAAGACAAGTTGATTGGCTTTTTCTTGTTCGAAATGGTTCCTGGTAGTCATAGATACCTTTGAGGAAGATGACATGTAATTCTGAAAAAAGTCAGTTTTGGTTAAAAATTGGAAAACAACTGCTTTGGGAGACCAAGGCAAATTGGTGGAATTTCACAGATGAATAAAATGGTCTCAACTTACCCCAAATCCTTCCAAGACAAGTTGATTGGCTTTTTCTTGTTCGAAATGGTTCCAGGTAGTCATAGAAACCTTTGAGGAAGATGACATGTAATTCTGAAAAAAAGTCAGTTTTGGTCCAAAATTGAAAAAAACTGCTTTGGGGGACCAAGGCAAATTGGTGAAATTTCACTGATGACTAAAATGGCCTGAAAATACACTTAAATCCTTTCAAGACAAGTGATTGGCATTTTTCTTGTTCGAAATGGTTCCTGGTAGTCACATATACCTCTGAGGAAGATGACATGTAATTCTGAAAAAAGGCAGTTTTGGCCCAAAATTTAAAAAAACTGCTTTGGGAGACCAAGGCAAATTGGTGGAATTTCACTGATGACTAAAATGGCCTCAACTTACCCCAAATCCTTCCAAGACAAGTTGATTGGCTTTTTCTTGTTCGAAAAGGTTCCTGGTAGTCATAGATACCTTTGAGGAAGATGACATGTAATTCTGAAAAAAGTCAGTTTTGGTCCAAAATTGAAAAAAACTGCTTTGGGGGACCAAGGCAAATTGGTGAAATTTCACTGATGACTAAAAAGGCCTGAAAATACACTAAAATCCTTCCAAGACAAGTTGATTGGCTTTTTCTTGTTCGAAATGGTTCCTGGTAGTCATAGATACCTTTGAGGAAGATGACATGTAATTCTGAAAAAAGTCAGTTTTGGTCCAAAATTGAAAAAAACTGCTTTGGGAGACCAAGGCAAATTGGTGGAATTTCACAGATGAATAAAATGGTCTCAACTTACCCCAAATCCTTCCAAGACAAGTTGATTGGCTTTTTTGTTGTTCGAAATGGTTCCAGGTAGTCATAGAAACCTTTGAGGAAGATGACATGTAATTATGAAAAAAGTCAGTTTTGGTCCAAAATTGAGAAAAACTGCTTTGGGGGGCCAAGGCAAATTGGTGAAATTTCACTGATGAATAAAATGGTCTCAACTTACCCCAAATCCTTCCAAGACAAGTTGATTGGCTTTTTCTTGTTCGAAATGGTTCCAGGTAGTCATAGATACCTTTGAGGAAGATGACATGTAATTCTGAAAAAAGTCAGTTTTGGTTAAAAATTGGAAAAAAACTGCTTTGGGGGACCAAGGCAAATTGGTGAAATTTCACTGATGACTAAAATGGCCTGAAAATACACTAAAATCCTTCCAAGACAAGTTGATTGGCTTTTTCTTGTTCGAAATGGTTCCTGGTAGTCATAGATACCTTTGAGGAAGATGACATGTAATTCTGAAAAAAGTCAGTTTTGGTCCAAAATTGAAAAAAACTGCTTTGGGGGACCAAGGCAAATTGGTGAAATTTCACTGATGAATAAAATGGTCTCAACTTACCCCAAATCCTTCCAATACAAGTTGATTGGCTTTTTCTTGTTCGAAATGGTTCCAGGTAGTCATAGAAACCTTTGAGGAAGATGACATGTAATTCTGAAAAAAAGTCAGTTTTGGTCCAAAATTGAAAAAAACTGCTTTGGGGGACCAAGGCAAATTAGTGAAATTTCACTGATGACTAAAATGGCCTGAAAATACACTTAAATCCTTCCAAGACAAGTTGATTGGCTTTTTCTTGTTCGAAATGGTTCCTGGTAGTCATAGATACCTTTGAGGAAGATGACATGTAATTCTGAAAAAAGTCAGTTTTGGTCCAAAATTGAAAAAACTGCTTTGGGGGACCAAGGCAAATTGGTGAAATTTCACTGATGAATAAAATGGCCTGAAAATACACTAAAATCCTTCCAAGACAAGTTGATTGGCTTTTTCTTGTTCGAAATGGTTCCTGGTAGTCATAGATACCTTTGAGGAAGATGACATGTAATTCTGAAAAAAGTCAGTTTTGGTCCAAAATTGAAAAAAACTGCTTTGGGGGACCAAGGCAAATTGGTGAAATTTCACTGATGAATAAAATGGTCTCAACTTACCCCAAATCCTTCCAATACAAGTTGATTGGCTTTTTCTTGTTCGAAATGGTTCCTGGTAGTCATAGATGCCTTTGAGGAAGATGACATGTAATTCTGAAAAAAGTAAGTTTTGGTCCAAAATTGAAAAAAACTGCTTTGGGGGACCAAGGCAAATTGGTGAAATTTCACTGATGAATAAAATGGCCTGAAAATACACTAAAATCCTTCCAAGACAAGTTGATTTGTTTTTCTTGTTCGAAATGGTTCCTGGTAGTCATAGATACCTTTGAGGAAGATGACATGTAATTCTGAAAAAAGTCAGTTTTGGTCCAAAATTGAAAAAAACTGCTTTGGGGGACCAAGGCAAATTGGTGAAATTTCACTGATGAATAAAATGGTCTCAACTTACCCCAAATCCTTCCAATACAAGTTGATTGGCTTTTTCTTGTTCGAAATGGTTCCTGGTAGTCATAGATGCCTTTGAGGAAGATGACATGTAATTCTGAAAAAAGTAAGTTTTGGTCCAAAATTGAACAAAACTGCTTTGGGGGACCAAGGCAAATTGTTGAAATTTCACTGATGAATAAAATGGCCTGAAAATACACTAAAATCCTCCCAAGACAAGTTGATTGGCTTTTTCTTGATCGAAATGGTTCCTGGTAGACATAGATACCTTTGAGGAAGATGACATGTAATTCTGACAAAAGTCAGTTTTGGTCCAAAATTGAACAAAACTGCTTTGGGGGACCAAGGCAAATTGGTGAAATTTCACTGATGAATAAAATGGCCTGAAAATACACTAAAATCCTCCCAAGACAAGTTGATTGGCTTTTTCTTGTTCGAAATGGTTCCTGGTAGTCATAGATACCTTTGAGGAAGATGACATATAATTCTGAAAAAAGTCAGTTTTGGTCCAAAATTGAAAAAAACTGCTTTGGGGGACCAAGGCAAATTGGTGAAATTTCACTGATGAATAAAATGGTCTCAACTTACCCCAAATCCTTCCAAGACAAGTTGATTGGCTTTTTCTTGTTCGAAATGGTTCCAGGTAGTCATAGATACCTTTGAGGAAGATGACATGTAATTCTGAAAAAAGTCAGTTTTGGTCCAAAATTGAAAAAAAACTGCTTTGGGGGACCAAGGCAAACTGGTGAAATTTCACTGATGAATAAAATGGCCTGAAAATACACTTAAATCCTTCCAAGACAAGTTGATTGGCTTTTTCTTGTTCGAAATGGTTCCTGGTAGTCATAGATACCTTTGAGGAAGATGACACGTAATTCTGAAAAAAGTCAGTTTTGGTCCAAAATTGAACAAAACTGCTTTGGGGGACCAAGGCAAATTGGTGAAATTTCACTGATGAGAAATGGTCTCAACTTACCCCAAATCCTTCCAAGACAAGTTGATTGGCTTTTTCTTGTTCGAAATGGTTCCTGGTTGTCATAGATACCTTTGAGGAAGATGACATGTAATTCTGAAAAAAGTAAGTTTTGGTCCAAAATTGAACAAAACTGCTTTGGGGGACCAAGGCAAATTGGTGAAATTTCACTGATGAATAAAATGGCCTGAAAATACACTAAAATCCTTCCAAGACAAGTTGATTGGCTTTTTCTTGTTCGAAATGGTTCCAGGTAGTCATAGATACCTTTGAGGAAGATGACATGTAATTCTGAAAAAAGTCAGTTTTGGTCCAAAATTGAAAAAAAACTGCTTTGGGGGACCAAGGCAAACTGGTGAAATTTCACTGATGAATAAAATGGCCTGAAAATACACTAAAATCCTTCCGAGACAAGTTGATTGGCTTTTTCTTGTTCGAAATGGTTCCTGGTAGTCATAGATACCTTTGAGGAAGATGACATGTAATTCTGAAAAAAGTCAGTTTTGGTCCAAAATTGAACAAAACTGCTTTGGGGGACCAAGGCAAATTGGTGAAATTTCACTGATGAATAAAATGGCCTGAAAATACACTAAAATCCTCCCAAGACAAGTTGATTGGCTTTTTCTTGTTCGAAATGGTTCCTGGTAGACATAGATACCTTTGAGGAAGATGACATGTAATTCTGACAAAAGTCAGTTTTGGTCCAAAATTGAACAAAACTGCTTTGGGGGACCAAGGCAAATTGGTGAAATTTCACTGATGAATAAAATGGCCTGAAAATACACTAAAATCCTCCCAAGACAAGTTGATTGGCTTTTTCTTGTTCGAAATGGTTCCTGGTAGTCATAGATACCTTTGAGGAAGATGACATGTAATTCTGAAAAAAGTCAGTTTTGGTCCAAAATTGAACAAAACTGCTTTGGGGGACCAAGGCAAATTGGTGAAATTTCACTGATGAGAAATGGTCTCAACTTACCCCAAATCCTTCCAAGACAAGTTGATTGGCTTTTTCTTGTTCGAAATGGTTCCTGGTTGTCATAGATACCTTTGAGGAAGATGACATGTAATTCTGAAAAAAGTAAGTTTTGGTCCAAAATTGAACAAAACTGCTTTGGGGGACCAAGGCAAATTGGTGAAATTTCACTGATGAATAAAATGGCCTGAAAATACACTAAAATCCTTCCAAGACAAGTTGATTGGCTTTTTCTTGTTCGAAATGGTTCCAGGTAGTCATAGATACCTTTGAGGAAGATGACATGTAATTCTGAAAAAAGTCAGTTTTGGTCCAAAATTGAAAAAAAACTGCTTTGGGGGACCAAGGCAAACTGGTGAAATTTCACTGATGAATAAAATGGCCTGAAAATACACTAAAATCCTTCCAAGACAAGTTGATTGGCTTTTTCTTGTTCGAAATGGTTCCTGGTAGTCATAGATACCTTTGAGGAAGATGACACATAATTCTGAAAAAAGTCAGTTTTGGTCCAAAATTGAACAAAACTGCTTTGGGGGACCAAGGCAAATTGGTGAAATTTCACTGATGAATGAAATGGCCTGAAAATACACTAAAATCCTTCCAAGACAAGTTGATTGGCTTTTTCTTGTTCGAAATGGTTCCTGGTAGTCATAGATACCTTTGAGGAAGATGACATGTAATTCTGAAAAAAGTCAGTTTTGGTCCAAAATTGAACAAAACTGCTTTGGGGGACCAAGGCAAATTGGTGAAATTTCACTGATGAATAAAATGGCCTGAAAATACACTAAAATCCTCCCAAGACAAGTTGATTGGCTTTTTCTTGTTCGAAATGGTTCCTGGTAGTCATAGATACCTTTGAGGAAGATGACATATAATTCTGAAAAAAGTCAGTTTTGGTCCAAAATTGAAAAAAACTGCTTTGGGGGACCAAGGCAAATTGGTGAAATTTCACTGATGAATAAAATGGTCTCAACTTACCCCAAATCCTTCCAAGACAAGTTGATTGGCTTTTTCTTGTTCGAAATGGTTCCAGGTAGTCATAGATACCTTTGAGGAAGATGACATGTAATTCTGAAAAAAGTCAGTTTTGGTCCAAAATTGAAAAAAAACTGCTTTGGGGGACCAAGGCAAACTGGTGAAATTTCACTGATGAATAAAATGGCCTGAAAATACACTAAAATCCTTCCAAGACAAGTTGATTGGCTTTTTCTTGTTCGAAATGGTTCCAGGTAGTCATAGATACCTTTGAGGAAGATGACATGTAATTCTGAAAAAAGTCAGTTTTGGTCCAAAATTGAACAAAACTGCTTTGGGGGACCAAGGCAAATTGGTGAAATTTCACTGATGAATAAAATGGCCTGAAAATACACTAAAATCCTCCCAAGACAAGTTGATTGGCTTTTTCTTGTTCGAAATGGTTCCTGGTAGACATAGATACCTTTGAGGAAGATGACATGTAATTCTGACAAAAGTCAGTTTTGGTCCAAAATTGAACAAAACTGCTTTGGGGGACCAAGGCAAATTGGTGAAATTTCACTGATGAATAAAATGGCCTGAAAATACACTAAAATCCTTCCAAGACAAGTTGATTGGCTTTTTCTTGTTCGAAATGGTTCCTGGTAGTCATAGATACCTTTGAGGAAGATGACACGTAATTCTGAAAAAAGTAAGTTTTGGTCCAAAATTGAACAAAACTGCTTTGGGGGACCAAGGCAAATTGGTGAAATTTCACTGATGAATGAAATGGCCTGAAAATACACTAAAATCCTTCCAAGACAAGTTGATTGGCTTTTTCTTGTTCGAAATGGTTCCTGGTAGTCATAGATACCTTTGAGGAAGATGACATGTAATTCTGAAAAAAGTCAGTTTTGGTCCAAAATTGAACAAAACTGCTTTGGGGGACCAAGGCAAATTGTTGAAATTTCACTGATGAATAAAATGGCCTGAAAATACACTAAAATCCTCCCAAGACAAGTTGATTGGCTTTTTCTTGTTCGAAATGGTTCCTGGTAGACATAGATACCTTTGAGGAAGATGACATGTAATTCTGACAAAAGTCAGTTTTGGTCCAAAATTGAACAAAACTGCTTTGGGGGACCAAGGCAAATTGGTGAAATTTCACTGATGAATAAAATGGCCTGAAAATACACTAAAATCCTCCCAAGACAAGTTGATTGGCTTTTTCTTGTTCGAAATGGTTCCTGGTAGTCATAGATACCTTTGAGGAAGATGACATGTAATTCTGAAAAAAGTCAGTTTTGGTCCAAAATTGAACAAAACTGCTTTGGGGGACCAAGGCAAATTGGTGAAATTTCACTGATGATAAATGGTCTCAACTTACCCCAAATCCTTCCAAGACAAGTTGATTGGCTTTTTCTTGTTCGAAATGGTTCCAGGTTGTCATAGATACCTTTGAGGAAGATGACATGTAATTCTGAAAAAAGTAAGTTTTGGTCCAAAATTGAACAAAACTGCTTTGGGGGACCAAGGCAAATTGGTGAAATTTCACTGATGAATAAAATGGCCTGAAAATACACTAAAATCCTTCCAAGACAAGTTGATTGGCATTTTTCTTGCTCGAAATGGTTCCTGGTAGTCACAGCTACCTATGAGGAAGATAGCGCGCATATCTGAAAAAAAGTAAGTTTTAGGCAAACAGTGAAAAAAACTGCTGAGGTTCCCCACATGAAAAAAGTTAGTTTTGGGCAAAAATTTGACATTTTCTTGGTGGTTATTTCAGTTGACAACTTTGGAGCTCTTTGGGGCCTCTACGACCACTTATGTCAAAACAGGAGACTTTTGGACAACCGGTCTTCAGGTCAACAGCGTACGGGCACGCAATACAACGTGCATATGCTCACAATTGCGCAAGCATGGTTTGCGCGTGTGCTGTTGACTCAAGACCGATTCTCCAAAGTCTCCCATTGTGAAAATGGAGTAATGAACGGTTCTACTCACCGATCAAATCTTTCTTGTGAGGCAGTTCCTGGACTTTATCACTTTCTTCATCTTCAAAAGAGCTCGTGGATTTTTGGCCCAAGGCCTACCAATCTGGAATTACGAAATACAGAAAAAATTGAAGGTGGTCAATGGAGAAAATGTTTGGTAAACTAATAGTTTAATTATTAAGGTCACTAATTGTAGCTTAAACCACTTTTGTAAAGTTAGTCACCTAAATACCTTGGTGGTGGCAACAGTCCTCTTGAATATTAAGGTTACAATTGTGGAAACTTGGCAGGGCTTTTATCATACATGTACTTTGGTAAGAAACCAAAACAGAAATGTTCACAGATTTTACGTATAACTTTATAGTTAATACAGGGTATGACGATGGTAGTGGTAGAAACATACCGTTAACATTTTTCAGCCTGAAATGGTGTATATATCCAGAAATTGGTAAAACAACGACCGAAAATCTTTTTGATCTTTTAAAAGATCAAAAATAAAAGATAAAAGACTTAAAGGAATACTGTGGCTGTATTTTTCTCAGGAAGTGGGCACTGTACATGCCGTAAGGGACTGAAATTTTCACAAAAAACTGTTAAGTATCTGTCTTGATGTTTTTGCCCATAATTTGTATTTCTTTGATAAAACCACTTTATGATATTACCATTGAAGCCATTATCTGTTTAGGGGGCTTAACCTACACTATCACCAAATGTTCTACAACAGTAAGAGAAAGTGTAAGAAGAGAGTTACCATGATTAACAAACCTCATGTAAACTGCTGATAGTCGTATCCTTGTTTTATGTGAGCAAGCTTAATATTGCCAGGTGTTTTTAGTTCCGAGGCAAAGATTAGATAAGGACAGTGACACAACAAATGGCACTCAACACGCATGCAACATAAATAACTACACTGCACATGGGTACACTCATGCACTGTCGACTCCCTGCACTAGAAAATGCTGGCAAGATTGTCACACATCATTTTGTCTTAGTGAACACAGTGTTTTGAACTTCGTAAAAATTGTGCTATTGTGCCAAAGGGAGCGTTGGTAAAATATTCCAAGTGCTTTTCGAATAAAAAAAAGGGCTATTTTAGACCTCAATCCTGGTTGCGAGTTGTTAAACCTTAAGTTGCTCGCGATAAAGACAACATAGTTAGTGACAAGTAACTTAGTGTGTTGTCAACTTGTCATTCACTCACTGTCAGACATGTCAGACAGCTTTTAAAATCTACTGCAAAAAGCTACAAAAATACTTCGTCACGAGCTAAATATGTTTTCAAGATAATCTATAGTCAACCCAAGACCAATCTCACCTGCAAATTGCCAGATCTGCTTAGTCCTGGGCAAGAAAGGAGACACACATTTTTCTCAAAAATTTTCAACGAAACGCTGTGTGCTGTTCTCCCACATGGCAGTGGTCTCCATCTTGTGAAAGTTTGTTTACAAAAATAGCGCCCTCATGGGTCAGTGTTTTATACACCTTTCTTTTGTTTATAAACACTGGTTGGCAAGATATGGGCGGCCAAATGTTGCAAATCATTTCGTCTTCTTCACAGATGGCGTAAACAACTTCAACGTTTTTGCAAACTTTCCATAACTGTACAAAATACATATCAGCATCGCCTGTATTGTTTCCATTACATTCAGGAATCTGCAATTTGCGTACAAATTGGGTAAAATATGTGGTTATTTTTTATGTCTGGCTCGCCATAGTTTCCGCCATGCTGGTTGACTAAAATCAAGACAAGTGATTGGCATTGAGGGGGTCTGAGTGAATTTAAAGTCATTGAAAAGTGAACAAAGAAAAATGAGTACAAGTTATGATACTACTAACTGTATAGTAAGAGACACTTTTTTAGGTTAGAATTTGAAATAAAAACTGCAGTTAGACTATGAAACACTTTTTTCTGCTAGAGTTTGAAATTTCTCCCTCAATACTGAAGCAATCGATCTGAAACTTGCACGAAATGTAGCCCCAGATGTACTGTGCCAAATTTCAAAGTCATGTTCATGGCCGAAAATCCAAGTATATCACCACACGCTATGCGACAAAACGGCAGAGCAGTCGGCAGAAAAACTGCACTTAGACTATGAGACACTTTTTTCTGCTAGAGTTTGAAATTTCTCCCTCAATACTGAGGCAATCGAGCTGAAACTTGCACGAAGTGTAGCCCTAGATGTACTCTACAGGAAAGTATGAGCTGTGCCAAATTCCAAAGTCATGTTCATGGCCGAAAATCCAAGTATAGCACCACACGCTATGCGACAAAACGGCAGAGCAGGCGGCAAAAAAAAAAAACCTCCACTTAGACTAACAGACACTTTTTTCTCATTGAAAAGTGAACAAAGAAAAATTGACTGGAGCGGGATTTCTTTGTTCACTTTTCAATGACTTAAAAACTCAGTCAGTTTCCCTTGTGGTTATTTATGTGTTATAGTTATATGTGGTTTATTTAGACACTTTTTTCTGCTAGAGTTTGAAATTTCTTCCCCAATACTGAGGCAATCATGTCCGAAAATCCAAGTAAATCACTACACGCTATGCGACAAAACGGCAGATTTAGAGCAGTCGGCAACAAAACTGCACTGAGACTAAGAGACACTTTTTCTGCTAGAGTTTGAAATTTCTCCCTCAATACTGAGGCAATCGAGCTGAAACTTGCACGAAATGTAGCCCCAGATGTACTCTACAGGAAAGTATGAGCTGTGCCAAATTTCAAAGTCATGTTCATGGCCGAAAATCCAAGTATAGCACCACACGCTATGCGACAAAACGGCAGATTTAGAGCAGGCGGCACAAAACTGCATTTAGACTACATGTAATTAAGAGACACTTTTTCTGCTAGAGTTTGAAATTTCTCCCTCAATACTGTGGCAATCAAGCTGAAACTTGCACGAAATGTAGCCCCAGATGTACTCTACAGGGAAGTATGAGCTGTGCCAAATTTCAAAGTCATGTTCATGTCCGAAAATCCAAGTAAATCACCACACGGTATGCGACAAAACGGCAGATTTAGAGCAGGCGGCAAGAAAACTGCACTTAGACTAAGGAAAGTATGAGCTGTGCCAAATTCCAAAGTCATGTTCATAGCCGAAAAATCCAAGTATAGCACCACACGCTATGCGACAAAACGGCAGAGCAGTCGGCAAAAAAAACATCCACTTAGTCTAAGAGACACTTTTTCTGCTAGAGTTTGAAATTTCTCCCTCAATACTGAGGCAATGGAGCTGAAACCAGTACGAAATGTAGCCCCAGATGTACTCTACAGGAAAGTATGAGCTGTGCCAAATTCCAAAGTCATGTTCATGGCCGAAAATCCAAGTATAGCACCACACGCTATGCGACAAAACGGCAGAGCAGGCGGCAAAAAAATACATGCACTTAGTCTAAGAGACACTTTTTCTGCTAGAGTTTGAAATTTCTCCCTCAATACTGAGGCAATGGAGCTGAAACCAGCACGAAATGTAGCCCCAGATGTACTCTACAGGAAAGTATGAGCTGTGCCAAATTCCAAAGTCATGTTCATGGCCGAAAATCCAAGTATAGCACCACACGCTATGCGACAAAACGGCAGAGCAGGCGGCAACAAAATACATGCACTTAGTCTAAGAGACACTTTTTCTGCTAGAGTTTGAAATTTCTCCCTCAATACTGAGGCAATCGAGCTGAAACCAGCACGAAATGTAGCCCCAGATGTACTCTACAGGATAGTATGAGCTGTGTCAAATTCCAAAGTCATGTTCATTTTCCTCTTGGACTGTTGGAGATTGCCTGGAACTTATTGGCTGTCATTTGCCTTGTGTGGCGTTGTGGGCTTAAGACCAAAGCTCACCTCAACTGATGTACAAATCAAAAACATATGATGTAGCACTGACCTTTGACCTTCTGCAGTTCAAAGAGCACCTCCATGCCTGTGTGGTCTGAGGAGTGTATGTTGGGCCCTGGTACATGTATACAGGTACAGTATATGTTTGCCAGTATCAGGCTACTCTCAAGGCAAGTCACTCGGCAATCCGGTCCTGGTATCATACAGGATGTAATTCATCCTCATACCGGCCTTGTCCACGTACTAGGTGGTTTATATGTGGGTGAACAGGTTGTCTGGGTCCTCCATAGTGCAACAGCGATTGCCCTGCAAATCGGTACAAAAACTTATAATATAACCAACCAGGTGCAAACTGGCAAACTGCCACTTTTTGCCACATGACGAAAATGCCAATTTTTTTTAAATCTATTTCAAAGCGAATCCGGGGTCAGATTTGATTTTTTTTTTTAATTGGGGTAAAAAATTATGCCGCTTCAGGTCTCGAACCTGGGACCTCTGGCTATCAGGTCCGGACCTGGTGCAAACTGCCACTTTTTGCCCAATGAAGAAAATAACAAATTCTGATACATTTCAAGCGAGTCCGGTGTCGGATTTGATTTTTTTCGGTCGGGGGAAACAAAATCCTGCCGCTCCGGGTCTCGAACACAGGTCCTGACCTGGTGCAAACTGCCACTTTTTTGACCCATGACAATAATGCCAAATTCTGAAATATTTCAAGCGAGTCCGGTGCCGGATTTGATTTTTTGGAGTCAGGGAAAAGAATGAGACATCATACCTGTGCGATGATTTAGATCCAGACCTTGACAGCCTGCCATAATCTTCAATGGATCCACTAGCTTTTCTTCTAGTTTTCTTGCAAATTCTGAAAAGTCAAAATTATATCTGAAATGAGTTTTCAGACACATAAAAACTGCTACATGTAGGAGATGATGAAGTTTCAAAAACGTGTCAAAAAGTTACAGTGTGGAACAGGTCCGGACCTGAGGGCCCAATCAAAGTTTGAGACCCGGTGCGGCAAGATATTTTTTACGACTGATGTGTCAAAAAGTGGCAGTTTGGAACAGGTCCGGACCTGAGAGCCAGAAATTCAAACTTTGAGACCCGGTAAGGCAGGATTTTTTATTTTGGACTCACGTGTCAAAAAGTAGCAGTTTGGAACAGGTCCGGACCTGAGAGCCAGAAATCCAAAGTTCGAGACCCTGTGCGGCAGGATTATTTTTCTCGACTCGTGTGTCAAAAAGTGGCAGTTTGGAACAGGTCCGGACCTGAGAGCCAGAAATTCAAACTTTGAGACCCGGTAAGGCAGGATTTTTTATTTTGGACTCACGTGTCAAAAAGTGGCAATTTGGAACAGGTCCGGACCTGAGAGCCCTGAGAGCCACTTTTTTGACCCATGACAATAATGCCAAATTCTGAAATATTTCAAGCGAGTCCGGAGTCGGATTTGATTTTTTGGAATCTGGGAAAAGATTGAGACATCATACCTGTGCGATGATTTAGATCCAGACCTTGACAGCCTGCCATAATCTTCAATGGATCCACCAGCTTCTTCTTCAAGTTTGTTTGCAATTTCTAAAAAGTCAAAATTATATCTGAAATGAGTTTTCAGACACATAAAAACTGCTAAGAGATGATGAAGTTTCACTCGACTCACGTGTCAAAAAGTGGCAGTTTGGAACAGTTCCGGACCTGAGAGCTCGAAATCCAAATTCAAAATCCTGCCGCTCAAGGTCTCGAACCCGGGACAACTGGCTCTCAAGTCCGGAACTGGTGCAAAAAGCAACTTTTTTGCCTAGTGAGGAAAATGCCAAATTCTGATATATTTCAAGCGAGTCTGGTGTCGGATTTCATTTTTTGGAGTCTGGCAAAAGAATGAGACATCATACCTGTGCGATGATTTAGATCCAGACCTTGACAGCCTGCCATAATCTTCAATGGATCCACTAGCTTCTTCTTCTAGTTTTCTTGCAAATTCTAAAAAGTCAAAATTATATCTGAAATGAGTTTTCAGACACATAAAAACTGCTACATGTAGGAGATGATGAAGTTTCACTCGAGAAACGTGTCAAAAAGTTGAGTGTGGAACAGGTCCGGACCTGAGGGCCCAATCAAAGTTTGAGACCCGGTGCGGCAAGATATTTTAAGATATTTTTAAGTAGCAGTTTGGAACAGGTCCGGACCTGAGAGCCAGAAATCCAAAGTTCGAGACCCTGTGCGGCAGGATTATTTTTCTCGACTCGTGTGTCAAAAAGTGGCAGTTTGGAACAGGTCCGGACCTGAGAGCCAGAAATTCAAACTTTGAGACCCGGTAAGGCAGGATTTTTTATTTTGGACTCACGTGTCAAAAAGTTGCAGTTTGGAACAGGTCCGGACCTGATAGCCCGAAATGCAAAGTTTGAGACCCGGTGCGGCAGGGTATTTTTTTTCAACTCACGTGTCAAAAAGTGGCAATTTGGAACAGGTCCGGACCTGAGAGCCCTGAGAGCCACTTTTTTGACCCATGACAATAATGCCAAATTCTGAAATATTTCAAGCGAGTCCGGAGTCGGATTTGATTTTTTGGAATCTGGGAAAAGATTGAGACATCATACCTGTGCGATGATTTAGATCCAGACCTTGACAGCCTGCCATAATCTTCAATGGATCCACCAGCTTCTTCTTCAAGTTTGTTTGCAATTTCTAAAAAGTCAAAATTATATCTGAAATGAGTTTTCAGACACATAAAAACTGCTAAGAGATGATGAAGTTTCACTCGACTCACGTGTCAAAAAGTGGCAGTTTGGAACAGTTCCGGACCTGAGAGCTCGAAATCCAAATTCAAAATCCTGCCGCTCAAGGTCTCGAACCCGGGACAACTGGCTCTCAAGTCCGGAACTGGTGCAAAAAGCAACTTTTTTGCCTAGTGAGGAAAATGCCAAATTCTGATATATTTCAAGCGAGTCTGGTGTCGGATTTCATTTTTTGGAGTCTGGCAAAAGAATGAGACATCATACCTGTGCGATGATTTAGATCCAGACCTTGACAGCCTGCCATAATCTTCAATGGATCCACTAGCTTCTTCTTCTAGTTTTCTTGCAAATTCTAAAAAGTCAAAATTATATCTGAAATGAGTTTTCAGACACATAAAAACTGCTACATGTAGGAGATGATGAAGTTTCACTCGAGAAACGTGTCAAAAAGTTGCAGTGTGGAACAGGTCCGGACTTTGAGACCCAGAAATACAAAGTTCCACACCCGGTGCGGCAGGATATTTAATTTTGGACTCACGTGTCAAAAAGTTGCAGTGTGGAACATGTCCGGACCTGAGAGCCCGAAATACAAAGTTCGAGACCCGGTGCAGCAGGATTTTTTATTTTGGACTCACGTGTCAAAAAGTTGCAGTGTGGAACAGGTCCGGACCTAAGGGCCCAAACAAAGTTTGATACCCGGTGCGGCAAGATATTTTTTACAACTCATGTGTCAAAAAGTGGCAGTTTGGAACAGGTCCGGACCCAAGAGCTCGAAATCCAAAGTTCGAGACCCGGTGCGGCAGGATTTTTTTGGGTGTCAAAAAGTGGCAGTTTGGAACAGGTGCAGACCTGAGAGCCCGAAATCGAAATCCTGCTGTTCCGGGTCTCGAACCCGGGACCTCGGGCTCTCAGGTCTGGCCCTGGAGCAAAAAGCAACTTTTTGCCCCGTGAGGAAAATGCCCAATTCTGATACATTTCAATAGAGTCCAGTGTCGGATTTGATTTTTTGGAGTATGGGAAAAGATTGAGACATCATACCTGTGCGATGATTTAGATCCAGACCTGAGAGCCCGAAATCCAAAGTTAGAGACCCAGTGCGGCAGGATTTTTTTATTTTGGACTCACGTGTCAAAAAGCTGCAGTGTGGAACAGGTCCGGACCTGAGAGCCCGAAATGCAAAGTTTCAGACCTGGTGAGGCAGGACATTTATTTTTGACTCACGGGTTAAAAAGTTGCAGTATTTTTTACAACTCATGTGTCAAAAAGTGGCAGTTTGGAACAGGTCCGGATCCGAGAGCTCGAAATCCAAAGTTCGAGACCCTTGCGGCAAGATATTTTTTACGACTCATGTGTCAAAAAGTGGAAGTTTGGAACAGGTCTGGACTTGAGAGCACGAAATGCAAAGTTTGAGACCCGGTGCGGCAGGATATTTTTTTCCGACTCATGTGTGGCAGTTTGGAACAGGTCTGGACCTGAGAGCTCGAAATCTAAATTTCGAGACCCGGTGCAGCATGATTTTTTTTTATTTCGACTCGCGTGTCAAAAAGTGGCAGTTTGGAACAGGTCCAGACCTGAGAGCCCGAAATCGAAATCCTGCTGTTCCAGGTCTCGAACCCGGGACCTAGGGCTCTCAGGTCTGGCCCTGGAGCAAAAAGCAACTTTTTGCCCCGTGAGGAAAATGCCAAATTCTGATACATTTCAATAGAGTCCAGTGTCGGATTTGATTTTTTGGAGTATGGGAAAAGATTGAGACATCATACCTGTGCGATGATTTAGATCCAGACCTGAGAGCCCGAAATCCAAAGTTAGAGACCTGGTGCGGCAGGATTTTTTATTTTGGACTCACGTGTCAAAAAGCTGCAGTGTGGAACAGGTCCAGACCTGAGAGCCCGAAATGCAAAGTTTCAGACCTGGTGAGGCAGGACATTTATTTTTGACTCACGTGTCAAAAAGTTGCAGTATTTTTTACAACTCATGTGTCAAAAAGTGGCAGTTTGGAACAGGTCCGGATCCGAGAGCTCGAAATCCAAAGTTCGAGACCCGTTGCGGCAAGATATTTTTTACGACTCATGTGTCAAAAAGTGGAAGTTTGGAACAGGTCTGGACTTGAGAGCACGAAATGCAAAGTTTGAGACCCGGTGCGGCAGGATATTGTTTTCCGACTCATGTGTGGCAGTTTGGAACAGGTCCAGACCTGAGAGCTCGAGATCGAAATCCAAAATCCTGCCGCTCCGGGTCTCGATCCCGGGACCTCAGGCTCTCAGGTCCGGACCTGGTGCAAAAAGCAACTTTTTGCCCCGTGAGGATTTTTTTTTATTTCGACTCGCGTGTCAAAAAGTAGCAGTTTGGAACAGGTCCAGACCTGAGAGCCCGAAATCGAAATCCAAAATCCTGCCGCTCCGGGTCTCGATCCCGGGACCTCAGGCTCTCAGGTCCGGACCTGGTGCAAAAAGCAACTTTTTGCCCCGTGAGGAAAATGCCAAATTCTGATATATTTCAAGCGAGTCCGGTGTCGGATTTGATTTTTTGGAGTCTGGCAAAAGAATGAGACATCATACCTGTGCGATGATTTAGATCCAGACCTTGACAGCCTGCCATAATCTTCAATAGATCCAATAGCTTCTTCTTCAAGTTTTCTTGCAAATTCTGAAAAGTCAAAATTATATCTGAAATGAGCTTTCAGACACATAAAAACTGCTAGGAGATGATGAAGTTTCACTTGACCATTCGACTCACGTGTCAAAAACTAGCAGTGTGGAACTGGTCCGGACCTGAGAGCCCAAAATCAAAAGTTCGAGACCCTGTGCGGCAGGATTTTTTTTCGACTCGCGTGTCAAAAAGTCGCAGTTTGGAACAGGTCCGGACCTGAAAGCACGAAATGCAAAGTTTGAGACCTGGTGCGGCAGGAAATTTTTTTGGGGACTCACGTGTCCAAAAGTGGCAGTTTGGAACAGTTTGCAAATCCTGCCGTCCGGTGTCACGAGCTCAGCTGACCGGCGTGCCGAGCTGCCCCACTGCGTGCGGCAGACCAATAAGGAGCTGAAACGTCACACCATGCTTGCGCAAAACAAGACGAAAATTGGTCCATTTTATTGGTGTGCTGAGTCTGGTGTGCCCTGGCCTTGGGCCGCTGGAGCAGGAGCAGTGGCCAAACTGACCACTTGTGACCTTGTGGTCAATTATCTGATCAGTATATGGGTCTGTAAGCAGCGACAAGCCTTTATACTAGTGTGGTGATCGTCTTCATTCGCTCAGTTTAGAATATCAAAAAGGGATGGATTATGAATAGCTATACAAGGCAATAGGGAAAAGGCAATTGTAAGTAAACATCAACGTTTGAATTTCCAAATTACAATGGAAATTACAATGGAATTATATCTCATGGAATCAACTGTATAATAAAATCACAGCAAAATAATGCATGGAACACAGAAGGGTCTCGATCTACTGGGCTGACATGCCTAGTAGATCGAGGTTTTAGTACAGAGAAAAACATCCCTTGCTCAACTACATCTCCTTATGTAAACAATTCATGGACCAATATGATAAAAGCACCAGGGGCGTGGATCACTTGGTGGGGTGTTGAATTTTCATTTTGTAAATCTTAGCGCAAACGTATAATGAACATACGACCCCCCCCCCCCCCCCTCCACCAGCAGGTCCGAGGACTTGTCTAAACTGCTGTACAGAACACTGCAGTAGAAAAGACATAATGACTAGGAAACGATGTCCCTCTTTTCCTACCTCCATGCTATATAGATCCCTACACTGGAGTTAATCACTCTACCACATGTGTGGCTGTCATGATGTCTATTTACTGCTCCCTTTACTTACTTTCCTCATGGAGGAAAAAACACACACGCAGCCATTCTGTTTTTAACGTATACTTCCGGCCAACTCGGCACGCCGGGCAGTTCAGCCCGTCTTCGTCACATGACCGGTTTCGTAACCCGGTCACCTCGGCAAGCCGGTCACCTGAGCTCGTGACACCGGGTCTCGAACCCGGGTACAAACTGCAACTTTTTGCCCCGTGAAGAAAATGCCAAATTCTGATATTTCAAGCGAGTCTGGTGTCGGATTTGATTTTTTGTCTGGGAAAAGATTATGACATCATACCTGTGCGATGATTTAGATCCAGACTTTGACAGCCTGCCATAATCTTCAATGGATCCAACAGCTTCTTCTTCAAGTTTTCTTGCAAATTCTGAAAAGTCAAAATTATATCTGAAATGAGTTTTCAGACACATAAAATTTGCTAGGAGATGATGAAGTTTCACTCGACTCACGTGTCAAAAAGTAACAGTTTGGAACAGGTCCGGACCTGAAAGCCTGAAATCCAAAGTTCTAGACCCGGTGTGGCAGGATTTGTTTTACGACTCACGTGTCAAAAAGTGGCAGTGTGGAACTGGTCCAGACCTGAGAGCCCGAAATCAAAAGAGCATTAGGAAATTTTTGGAAGGTCTGAATTGAAATGCGGTATGCAGCTTAGATTTAACCATTGCATGTAGGGACTCCTCCGCCAATTTAATTTGACCTTAACTTCAAATAGAACGTATTAACTGTCTTCTGGCAGCAAGGGCTCGTGTGGCGTGCTCAGATAATCCATTGCATTTGTTGTTGTTTCTTCCACAGCCCAGGTTCGAATCCCAGAGGGATCAAGGTAAAAAAAGTTGGAAAAATAAGAGTGATAATGTAGAAGAGGAAGGGATAGAGGAGAGGTAGGAGAGAAGAAAGAAGTGTAAAGAGGGCGGGTTTGTTTATTTATTTTTTGCCCCCTTTTTTAAAACCTCGCCCCCTAGTCACTGAACCCCCTCTCACACCTAAAAACCCTCAAAATAGATTTCTCCCCTACTGAACTTGTCAAATATCCCGAAATTAGGTAAATTTGGCCATGGCCGTCAGTGAAATTGTTTCCATTTTTTGACCTAACGTTACAATGATACACTTCGAAAGCCGCCATGTCATGTCTGCTGGTTCCATAGAGTTGTGCACAAATGATGGTTGTCAGTGGAATTCTTGCACAAGTGACATTTAAAATTTCCTGCAAAAAAAAAAAGCCACAAAAATACTTCGTCTCGAGCTAAAAAAGAGCATTTAAGATAATCTCTAGTAAACCTAAGACCAAGACTCACCTTGAAAATGCCTCTTCTGCTACGGACTCGGGCAGGAAAGGAGATAAAAATCGCCTCAAAACATTCAATGCAGCAGCTGAAGTGCACATGGTTATCTCGTGTAAGCATGTGTGTGTTTACAAAAATAGCGCCCTCATGGGTCGGATGTTCGGTATTAGTTTTTTAATTATTACAAAGTTGAGCCAGGCCGTTTTTATATAATTTTAGGATCAGCAGTGCCAATTATTTATAATATGCTGCCAAATCAACTTATAAAACAAATAAATCGCACGCAAATTAAAGGTAATATCATACTTTGGTTTTTGTCAAAGAATTACAGGTTTATGGGCAAAATATCAAGACAGATACAATAACAGTCATCTGTGAAAATTTCAGTCCCATACGGTGCCCACTGTTTGAGAAAACAGTGAAAACGGCAACAGTATTTCTTTCGTTTTTTCTCTCTCATTTTTTTCTTTAAAGGATCAAAAATAATGTTGGTCACCAATTTTACTCTTTGCTGGATAAATACAGCATTTCAGGCGCAACAATTTTAACGGTATATGTTTCTACCAGCATCATCTTCATACCCTGAAGGTTATACTCAAATAATTATATGTGACCATTTCTGTTTTGGTTTCTTACCAAAGTATGATACTACCTCTTTCTCTTTAATTTTTTCTCTTTGAACAATCGAAAATCATTTTGGTGACTGGTTTGATTCTTTTCTGGATAAATACAGCATTTCAGATCAAGCTGAAAAATGTAACCGTATGTTTCTACCATCACCATCTTTCTACCCTGTAAGTTATAGGTAAATCTGTGATAATTTCTGTTTCGGTATGCTGCCAACGTATGATACTATACCTTTAACAAACGAAAGCATCAATTATTACAGACATCGATCCTTAGAGGGGAAAGAGAAAATGATGAAATCGGGCTTAAACAATTAAACAAAAGCCTTCCTAATGAAACCATGCTTTACATGTACAAGCTGGGGTATTCAAATCAAATGTATTGTCTTTGGAAACTTTCAACAGTGACGTTGAATGAAACTCTAGTTTCTACCAAATGATTCCTACTATTATTGAAATGTGTGGGGGTGCATGGGGGTGGGCGTGAGGTCTCTCTAGTGCTTGGATCAATTATTGTATTTCGTAAGTCTTTTCTCTTTTATCTCTGAAAAGATCAAACAGATTTTCGGTCGTTGTACAATATTTATCATGTCAGAGTCTACAGAATGGTTGTAGTATATGTAAAAACTGCAGTATTGGAAATGGAAGTTTGTATCTAAGTTTTGCAAAGACATTACATTACAATAATGTGTGAAGAAATTTACTTTCAAGCTGTATGTGTTCTTAAAGGTAGTATCATACTTTGGTTTTTGTCAAAGAAATACAGAGGGCAAAAATATCAAGGAAGATACAGTAAAAGTAATCTCTGAAAATGTCAGTCCCATACGGTG
This sequence comes from Astropecten irregularis, assembly GCA_963971285.1. Lineage (NCBI taxonomy): Eukaryota > Metazoa > Echinodermata > Asteroidea > Paxillosida > Astropectinidae > Astropecten > Astropecten irregularis. The sequence continues at coordinate 12,271,333 of OZ020251.1, read as the reverse complement.
CATGCCCACGTTTTGAGAAAACAGTGAAAAACGGCTACAGTATTTCTTAAGTCTTTTCTCTTTAATTTTTGATATTAAAAGATCAAAAAGATTTTCGGCCGCTGTTTTACTAATTTATGGATAAATACACCATTTCAGGCGAAATTGTTTACGGTATGTTTCTACCACCACCATCTTCATACCCTTTAAAGGTAGTATCATACTTTGGGTTTTGTCAAAGAAGTACAGATTCATAGGCATAAATATCAAGGAAGATAGCCTACGGTCACAGTCATCTGTGAAAATTTCAGTTCCATACAGTGCCCACTTTTTGAGAAAATCGTGAAAAACGGCCACAGGAGGCCTATTCTTTCCTCTTTTATTTTTGATCTTTTAAAAGATAAAACAGATTTTCGGTCGTTGTTTTACTAATTTATGGATAAATACAGCATTTCAGGCGAAATTTGTTTACGGTATGTTTCTACCAACACCATCTTCTGTGAACATTTCTGTTTTGGTTTCTTACCATGATACTGCCTTTAAACCCAGTTTTATGGTAAATGGAATGTATTTACGTTTACATTAGCCTAAATGTACTAAATTAACTGAGGTAATATCATAGTTTGGTTTAGTCAAAGAAATGCAGATTTATGGAAAAAAATATCAAGACAGATACAGTAACATTCATCTGTGAAAATTTCAGTCCCATTATGGTGCCCACTTTTTGAGAAAACAGTGAAAAACGACCACAGTATTTCTAGAGTCTTTTCTATTTTATTTTTTATCTTTAAAAGAACAAAAATAATTTTGGTCACTGGTTTTACTCTTTTCTGGATAAATACACAATTTCAGGCAAAACAATTTTAATGGTATGCTTCTACCATCACCGTCTTTATACCTTTCAGTTATAGGTGAATCTGTGAAAATGTCTGTTTCGGTATGCTACCAAAGTATGATACTACCTTTAAATCTTTCACAATTTTGTTTATCTTCTGCAGATCAAAATTGTTCTTGCTCATTATACTCGGACTCAGTAATGAATGAAACTCAAGACATGATATTTGTGTTTCTTGCCACAGCCTCAAATCATTTATTTGAATATCACCTGATTATGGTTAAAAGTATGTGGGTGCTTGGCTGTGATTGGCTTAATCTCCTTATCTATGATTGGTCCAATCTATGAATAAATTAGAGCCAGAATCCTTCTCAGAATTTCAACTTCTGAAAAACTCCAATTTCCAAAATGTTTTATTGAATTTTAATTATGAATATCATAATGATACATTAGCTACCAAATACAGCATAGATTGTAACATAGAACTGTGCAAACCATGGGGAGCTACTTTGCCAAGTAGAAAGGATTCTGTCAAAACATGCATTATGATAACATTTCATAGCTGAATATGCCACAACTGTATGGAATGGCTATATCTAAATGTTAAAGTTATTTGCTTGAAAGAATTCAAAAGAGAGCATTGAGAATAATAGGTGGAGGGTGGGGTGAAGGAATAGGACAGGGGTGTAGAAGGAAGGTGAAGGGGCTGGGGAGTGGAGGTTATTGCAGGGAGGGTGGGGTGGAGGAAGAGGACAGGGGTGTAGAAGGAAGGTGAAGGGGCAGGGGGTGGAGGTTATTGGAGGGAGGGGTGGGGTGGATGAAGGGGACAGGGGTGTAGAAGGAAGGTGAAGGGGCTGGGGAGTGGAGGTTATTGCAGGGAGGGGTGGGGTGGGGGAAGGGGACAGGGGTGTAGAAGGAAGGTGAAGGGGCAGGGGGTGGAGGTTATTGGAGGGAGGGGTGGGGTGGATGAAGGGGACAGGGGTGTAGAAGGAAGGTGAAGGGGCTGGGGAGTGGAGGTTATTGCAGGAAGGGGTTGGGTGGAGGAAGAGGACAGGGGTGTAGAAGGAAGGTGAAGGGGCTGGGGAGTGGAGGTTATTGCAGGGAGGGCGGGGTGGAGGAAGGGAACAGGGGTGTAGAAGGAAGGTGAAGGGGCAGGGGAGTGGAGGGTAGGGGGAAGGGGAGTGGATGTTATCGCAGGGAGGGGTGGGGTGGAGGAAGGGGACAGGGTGTAGAAGGAAGGTGAAGGGGCAGGGGAGTGGAGGTTATTGCAGGGAGGGGTGGGGTGGGGGAAGGGGACAGGGGTGTAGAAGGAAGGTGAAGGGGCTGGGGAGTGGAGGTTATTGCAGGAAGGGGTTGGGTGGAGGAAGAGGACAGGGGTGTAGAAGGAAGGTGAAGGGGCTGGGGAGTGGAGGTTATTGCAGGGAGGGCGGGGTGGAGGAAGGGAACAGGGGTGTAGAAGGAAGGTGAAGGGGCAGGGGAGTGGAGGGTAGGGGGAAGGGGAGTGGATGTTATCGCAGGGAGGGGTGGGGTGGAGGAAGGGGACAGGGTGTAGAAGGAAGGTGAAGGGGCAGGGGAGTGGAGGTTATTGCAGGGAGGGGTGGGGTGGGGGAAGGGGACAGGGGTGTAGAAGGAAGGTGAAGGGGCTGGGGAGTGGAGGTTATTGCAGGGAGGGGTGGGGTGGGGGAAGGGGACAGGGGTGTAGAAGGAAGGTGAAGGGGCTGGGGAGTGGAGGTTATTGCAGGGAGGGGTGAGGTGGAGGAAGAGGGCAGGGGTGTAGAAGGAAGGTGAAGGGGCAGGGGGTGGAGGGTAGGGGCGTGGAGGTTATTGGAGGGAGGGGTGGGGTGGAGGAAGGGGACAGGTGTGTTGAAGGAAGGTGAAGGGGCAGGGGAGTGGAGGGTAGGGGGAAGGGGAGTGGAGGTTATCGGAGGGAGGGGTGGGGTGGAGGAAGGGGACAGGTGTGTAGAAGGAAGGGGAAAGGACAGGGGGGTGGAGGGTAGGGGCAGGGGAGTGGAGGTTATTGGAGGGAGGGGTGGGGTTGAGGAAGGGGACAGGTGTGTAGAAGGAAGGTGAAGGGGCAGGGGAGTGGAGGTAATTGCAGGGGGATGGAGGTTATTGGGGAAGGGGTGGGTGGAGGGTGGTGACAGGGGAATGGAGGTTATTGGTGGGAGGAGTGGAATGGAGGGTGGGGGCAGGGGAGTGGATGTTATTGGAGGGACGGATGGGGTGGTTTGGAGGAGTGGAAGTTACTGAAGGGAGGGGTGGGGTGGAGGGTGGTTTTGGGGAGTGGCGGTTATTGAAGGGTGGGGTGGAGGGTGGTTGGGGAGTGGAGGTTATTGGAGGGTGGGGTGGAGGGTGGTTTGGGGGATTGGAGGTTATTGGAGGGTGGGGTGGTTGGAGGGTGGTTGGGGAGTGGAGGTTATTGGAGGGTGGGGTGGATGGAGGGTGGTTGGGGAGTGGAGGTTATTGGAGGGTGGGGTGGAGGGTTGTTTGGGGTAGTGGAGGTTATTGGAGGGTGGGGTGGTTGGAGGGTGGTTGGGGAGTGGATCGGAGGATGGGGTGGAGGGTGGTTGGGGAGTGGAGGTTATTGGAGGGTGGGGTGGATGGAGGGTGGTTTTGGGGAGTGGCGGTTATTGAAGGGTGGGGTGGAGGGTGGTTGGGGAGTGGAGGTTATTGGAGGGTGGGGTGGAGGGTGGTTTGGGGGATTGGAGGTTATTGGAGGGTGGGGTGGTTGGAGGGTGGTTGGGGAGTGGAGGTTATTGGAGGGTGGGGTGGATGGAGGGTGGTTGGGGAGTGGAGGTTATTGGAGGGTGGGGTAGAGGGTGGTTTGGGGGAGTGGAGGTTATTGGAGGGTGGGGTGGTTGGAGGGTGGTTGGGGAGTGGATCGGAGGGTGGGGTGGAGGGTGGTTGGGGAGTGGAGGTTATTGGAGGGTGGGGTGGTTGGAGGGTGGTTGGGGAGTGGATCGGAGGGTGGGGTGGAGGGTGGTTGGGGAGTGGAGGTTATTGGAGGGTGGGGTGGTGTGGAGGGAGGGGGAGGTGGTAAAAAGGAAATGAAAAACAAGAACAATTAACATTTCGAGCCAAGAAAGGCAAAAGTGTACTTAATAAACACTGTGGCCCTAAAGCCAAACTAGCCAAGCTTGAAATATTGACAAACAAAATCACTACAAAAATAAATACAGTGTATATACATGTTATAAATAGGTTATAAATGAACTCAACAATCATAAAATAAATACAAATTGAAAAAAAAGTGAAACCACAAAAGGTTGGCATAACTAGGAAAAACAGTGCACAGGGCAAGTGCTAAAACTGTGCCCCTAATTCCAACATTTGATGCAAATTAGGGCCAGGTAACTGACATCATCATTTTGGGAGAGGAAAACATGTCAAATTTAACGGTAGTATCATACTTTGGTAAGAAACCAAAACAGAAATGTTCACAGATTTACCTATAAATTACAGGGTATGAAGATGGTGCTGGTAGAAACATACCGTTAAAATATTCCACCTTTTCACAGATAACTTTTACTGTATCTTCCTTGCTATTTTTGCCCACTAATCTGTATTTCTTTGACAAAAACCAAAGTATGATATTACCTTTAAGATAAAATACATGTACATACAGCTTGAAAGTTACTTTCTTCACACATTATTGTAATGTAGTATCTTTGCAAAACTTGACATAGATACAAACTTCCATTTCCAATACTGCAGTTTTTACATATACTACAATTATTCTATAGACTCTGACATATGATAAATATTGTAGAATGGTGGACGAGGTTATATTGACCAGAGCGGGATTCGAACCTGATCAAATGTTGCACTGCAATTCGGTCAGTTGAAAAACCCAACATAAACACTGATAATGGTGTAGGCCCTATATTTAAGTCAATCTTAATAAATATACATTTAAAATATATGAGTGATAAAATGCTGCAAACTGCTCATCAGCCACAAGAATGACCTGAAATATATCAAGGCTACTGACATTTCCATCAAACCATGATCTTTCTCAAAGGCTAAAAGCCCTGAATTGAAACGTCAAGCATTCCAAAGCATACATCACGATATGTTAAAGAGGATGCTCAACACTCAACAAACCTCGCTTTATTTGTTAGAACTATAATCATTAAATTACTTGACATGAGGAACAAAAATATCTATCTCACACTGAACACAGAAAGAAAGTCTTTTTTTGATGATTTTTCTCTAAACATGCTCAACCCGCAAGCTTCCCAAAATTGAAACTGTCAGAATTTCGTCAATGGGGGCAGCAGACAAATCTGTGTGAATTCGTGACGTCACATTACGGAGCCTTTTCTTTTAATGAAAGATCCTCTTTAATGTTCAGTATGTGCCTAAAGATGTACATGAACATTATACATGTAGCTTATTAAGTTAATACATGTAGAAAAAAATGTATACAATGAACATTGGGCTATACTGAACATCATCTTTGGCTCCCAATTTTTGTGACCAAAACCTACTAAACATAACAAATGGCCGCTATATATTAATGGACAATTTCTGTAAATCCTGCCGTGTTTGTTATAGTGACATTCCACTGTATTGTATACCCATTTCTGCAAGATTTTTGGTCGTCATTCATATTGGCGCACATCATTGTTACGAACTTTGATCAGCAATAATAATTTTGTAATAGATTCATATGAATTTCTATACAGCCAGTATGAAAAGAATAAATATAGGATTCTAGATTCTTGATCCACTTCACATTTTGCATCTGTACAAATTAATTTCTTTGGTTCAGACTTTGAGAATCATATTAAATACAGAGTTTTTAGATATGTAAAGGTATGGAACACTAGAAGTGCCATCCGACTTGTTGAGATGAATTATCTCAGGATGTCGACATCTTGATTTTAGGATGTCTACATCTTGATTCGTCATCCCATGCTCATGAATCTTACATGATTTGAAAAAAAAAAACCAATGGGTTCAAAGCAGGAGGTCGTGGGTTCAAATCCCACCTGAGCCAGCATGTGATTTGTTCGTGTACACTCACAAGTACTGCGTATACAGTGCTCATCCACGTCGGAGGATTATCTCAAGAAGTCGACATCTTGATTCTAGGATGTTGTCATCCCGTTATAAATTATCGGATGGCACCTCTAGAGCTCTAGAGCACAAAACAGGCCAAGACCGGCTGGTGCAACAGTGGAAGACTCAACCCAGCCACAAGCATCCTGTAGGAGAAAGATGACGAATGAGGACATGAGGTACTAGACATGATGTTCCTTAGTGACCAGGATGAAATTGTTGATATACAGAAGGATTTCCAGTAGCGCTGAGAGATGCTCCTCCTCATTGCCTGAAATGGTGGGTCCTAGACCTACAGTATTCAGTCAAGAAAAAATTCAAGGCAAGCACTTTAATACCTGTCGTGATTGAAATGACAGCTTCTTCCTTCAGTTCATTCCAGTTTCAAGAACTTTATTTGCAGTGATGGTTAGAATTTCAAGGCTCAAAGTTTCAGTCTAGGGAAAGGATAATTTTAAATCTGGATCAAAGGCCAATTGCATGACAGTGTGCGAAATGACTACTTCGACATTTGACAGGCCATCAAAGGGATGACCAGGGACACAAAGACTAAGGCCATGACCAGGGGCACTAAGGCTATGACCAGGGGCACTAAGGCTATGACCAGAGGCACCAAGGCAATGGCCAGAGGCACCAAGGCAATGGCCATGGGCACCAAGGGAATGGCCAGAGGCAAAAAGGCAAGGGCCATGGGCACCAAGGCAATGACCAGGGGCACCAAGGCAATGGCCAAGAGCACCAAGGCAATGACCAGAGGCACCAAGGCAGGGGCCAAGAGCACCAAGGCAATGACCAAGAGCACCAAGGCAATGACCATGTGCACCAAGGCAATGGCCAGAGGCACCAAGGCAATTACCAAGAACACCAAGGAAATGACTAGAGGCACCAAGGCAATGACCAAGAACACCAAGGCAATGACCAAGAACACCAAGGCAATGACCAGGGGCACCAAGGCAATGACCAGGGGCACCAAGGCAATGACCGAGAGCACCAAGGCAATGACCAGAGGCACCAAGGTAATGACCAAGAACACCAAGGCAATGACCAGGGGCACCAAGGCAATGACCAGGGGCATCAAGGCAATGACCAGGGGCACAAAGGCAATGACCGAGAGCACCAAGGCAATGACCAGAGGCACCAAGGCAATGACCAGATGCACCAAGGCAATGACCAGGGGCACCAAGGCAATGACCAGATGCACCAAGGTAATGACCAAGAACACCAAGGCAATGACACATGAGGCACGGAGGCAATGACCAGGGGCACCAAGGCAATGACCAGATGCACCAAGGCAATGACCAGGGGCACCAAGGCAATGACCAGATGCACCAAGGTAATGACCAAGAACACCAAGGCAATGACACATGAGGCACGGAGGTAATGACCACTGGAACCAAGGCAATGACCAGGGGCACCAAGGCAATGACCAGGGGCACCAAGGCAATGACCGAGAGCACCAAGGCAATGACCAGAGGCACCAAGGTAATGACCAAGAACACCAAGGCAATGACCAGGGGCATCAAGCCAATGACCAGGGGCACCAAGGCAATGACCAGGGGCACCAAGGCAATGACCAGAGGCACCAAGGCAATGACCAGGGGCACCAAGGCAATGACCAGGGGCACCAAGGCAATGACCAGGGGCACCAAGGCAATGACCAGAGGCACCAAGGCAATGACCAGGGGCAACCAAGGCAATGACTAAGGGAACCAAGGCAATGACCAGGGGCACCAAGGCAATGACCAGATGCACCTAGGCAATGACCGAGAGCACCAAGGCAATGACCAAGAACACCAAGGCAATGACCGAGAGCACCTAGGCAATGACCAGGGGCACCAAAAGGCCTACGAACTAACTTATTTACTAACTAAAGGCAAAAACCGAAATGTATCTCACCAATCCAGATTTCTCTTTTTTCTCGAAGAGAACGAATCCAGCTATAAATCTTGCTGGTTGCTATGGTCACGAGGTTTCCATGGAACCTGAATCGGTAGGAAAAGCAGAAATAGAATGTTACAACAAAATGACACAATTGATACAACTGGACAAATTACTCCAAGGGGCAGCCTTTGAGAAAGATCCTGCTAGGAAGAACCTTCAGTTCATTCCAGTTTCAAGAACTTTATTTGCAGTGATGGTTAGAATTTCAAGGCTATAATTTTAAGTCCAGGAAAAAAAAAATTCCATCTGGATCAAAGGCCACTTGAAGGACAGTGTAAAAAATGACTACTTCGACATTTGACAGACCATCAAAGGGATGACCAGGGACACAAAGACTGAGGCCATGACCAGGGGCACTACGGCTATGACCAGGGGCACTAAGGCAATGGCCAGAGGCACTAAGGCAATGGCCAGAGGCAACAAGGCAATGGCCATGGGCATCAAGGCAAAGACCAGAGGCACCAAGGCAGGGGCCAAGAGCACCAAGGCAATGGCCAGAGGCAACAAGGCAATGGCCAGAGGCAACAGGGCAGGGGCCAAGAGCACCAAGGCAATGGCCAAGAGCACCAATGCAATGACCAGAGGCACCAAGGCAATGACAAGGGGCACCAAGGCAATGACTACGGGAACCAAGGCAATAACCAGGGGCACCAAGGCAATGACCAGATGTACCTAGGCAATAACCGAGAGCACCAAGGCAATGACCACGGGAGCCAAGGCAATGACTAGGGGCAACAAGGCAATGACCAGAGGCACCAAGGTAATGACCAAGAACACCAAGGCAATGACCAAGAACACCAAGGCAATGAATGACCAAGGCAATGACCAGGGGCACCAAGGCAATGACCAGGGGGCACCAAGGTAATGACCAAGAACACCAAGGCAATGACCAAGAACACCAAGGCAATGAATGACCAAGGCAATGACCAGGGGCACCAAGGCAATGACCAGGGGGCACCAAGGCAATGACTACGGGAACTAAGGCAATGACCAGGGGCACCAAGGCAATGACGAGATGCACCTAGGCAATGACCGAGAGCACCAAGGCAATGACCAGGGGCACCAAGGCAATAACCAGGGGCACCAAGGCAATGATACCTGAGGCACAGAGGCAATGACCACGGGAACCAAGGCAATGACCAGGGGAACCAAGGCAATGACCAAGAACACCAAGGCAATGACACCTGAGGCACAGAGGCAATGACCACGGGAACCAAGGCAATGACCACGGGAACCAAGGCAATGACCACGGGAACCAAGGCAATGACCATGGGAACCAAGGCAATGACCAGGGGCACCAAGGCAATGACCAGGGGCACCAAGGCAATAACCAGGGGCACCAAGGCAATGATACCTGAGGCACAGAGGCAATGACCACGGGAACCAAGGCAATGACCACGGGAACCAAGGCAATGACCAGGGGCACCAAGGCAATGACCAGGGGCACCAAGGCAATAACCAGGGGCACCAAGGCAATGATACCTGAGGCACAGAGGCAATGACCACGGGAACCAAGGCAATGACCACGGGAACCAAGGCAATGACCAGAGGCACCAAGGTAATGACACCTGAGGGACGGAGGCAATGACCATGGGGACCAAGGCAATGACTAGGGGCACCAAGGCAATGACCAGGGGCACCAAGGCAATGACCAGATGCACCTAGGCAATGACCAAGAGCACCAAGGCAATGACCACAGGAACCAAGGCAATGACCAGGGACACGAAGGCCTACGAACTAACTAATTTACTAACTAAAGGCAAAAACAGAAATGTATCTCACCAATCCAGATTTCTTTTCTTTCTCAAAGAGAACAAATCCAGCTTTAAATCTTGCTGGTTGCTATGGTCACGAGGTTGCCATGGAACCTGAATCGGAAGGAATAGCAGAAATAGAATGTTACAACAAAATGACACAATTGATACAACTGGACAAATTACTCCAAGGGGCAGCCTTTGAGAAAGATCCTGCTAGGATCAAAACATCAGGCCCTTCTATAAACTCTACGCTACTCCAAGTTAAGTTTAATGTCAGTGTTTTCTGAAATCCCACCAGGCTCTTCCTTTAATCTGAAGAGATTCAAGAAGGTTTTTATGGTCAAGAATGTTGAATGGTCAAGCATGTTATGACCGTGTACTCACGTCTCTCTGCAGAGTCTCTGAGCATCATTCCACGTTTCTGGCTGAGTGAGCAGATGGTAACACACACCGTCCAGTTCATTCCAGCCATATACAGAGCATATATCTACCACATTACAAAAACAAGGATCAGGGCAAGCACTTTAATACCTGTCGTGATTGAAATGGCAGCCTTTTCCTTCAGTTTGTTCTAGTTTCAAGCCGTTTATTTGCAGTGATGGTTAGAATTTCAAGGCTCTAATTTTAAGTCCAGGGAAAAGAAAATTTTCGATCTGGATCAAAGGCCACTTGAAGGACAGTGTCAAAAATGACTACTTCGACATTTGACAGACCATCAAAGGGATGACCAGGGACACAAAGACTGAGGCCATGACAAAGGGCACCAAGGCTATGACGCAGAGCACCAAGGCAATGGTCAAGAGCACCAAGGCACTGACCAGGGGCACCAAGGCAATGGCCAAGAGCACCAAGACAATGGTCAAGAGCAGCAAGGCAATGGCCAGGAGCACCAAGGCAATGGCCAGGAGCACCAATGCAATGGCCAAGAGCACCAAGGCAATTGTCAAGAGCACCAAGGCACTGACCAGGGGCACCAAGGCAATTGTCAAGAGCACCAAGGCAATGGTCAAGAGCACCAAGGCAATTGTCAAGAGCACCAAGGCAATGGTCAAGAGCACCAAGGCACTGACCAGGGGCACCAAGGCAATTGTCAAGAGCACCAAGGCAATTGTCAAGAGCACCAAGGCAATTGTCAAGAGCACCAAGGCAATTGTCAAGAGCATCAAGGTAATGGCCAAGAGCACCAAGGCACTGACCAGGGGCACCAAGGCAATTGTCAAGAGCACCAAGGCAATGGTCAAGAGCACCAAGGCACTGACCAGGGGCACCAAGGCAATTGTCAAGAGCACCAAGGCAATTGTCAAGAGCACCAAGGTAATTGTCAAGAGCATCAAGGTAATGACCAGAAGCACCAAGTCAATGGTCAAGAGCAGCAAGGCAATGACCAGGGGCACCAGATTGTGGTTCCAAGAGTTGACAAGTTTTGTTGTAAACTGACCGACAAATTGTACTGAAATTTGTATTTGCAGATGTATAGGGCCTATAGTATTTACTATTCAAAGGATAGAGTGGAGCACAGTACACAGAGATGTTGCTTACTGTGTGGTTGTTACAAAAGTGGCTAAAATGGCTATAACTGTTAGATATTCAAACTATAGTCTGTAAGGTGAACAAGGATCAGTCTGTTAATGTAATACAAACCTAGACAAGAAGTGTTCCAGTAGTCATAAATCAATTAGACTGCTTGGCATAACAGGGTCAAATGTTCCCAAACTATTGGGGTACAGTATAGCATTCACGCTGCATGCTATATGAATGCTATATGAACGCTATACTTAAAATCTGGATCAAAGGCCACTTGAAGGACAGTGTCAAAAATGACTACTTCGACATTTGACAGACCATCAAAGGGATGACCAGGGACACAAAGACTGAGGCCATGACAAAGGGCACCAAGGCTATGACGCAGAGCACCAAGGCAATGGTCAAGAGCACCAAGGCACTGACCAGGGGCACCAAGGCAATGGCCAAGAGCACCAAGACAATGGTCAAGAGCAGCAAGGCAATGGCCAGGAGCACCAAGGCAATGGCCAGGAGCACCAATGCAATGGCCAAGAGCACCAAGGCAATTGTCAAGAGCACCAAGGCACTGACCAGGGGCACCAAGGCAATTGTCAAGAGCACCAAGGCAATGGTCAAGAGCACCAAGGCAATTGTCAAGAGCACCAAGGCAATGGTCAAGAGCACCAAGGCACTGACCAGGGGCACCAAGGCAATTGTCAAGAGCACCAAGGCAATTGTCAAGAGCACCAAGGCAATTGTCAAGAGCACCAAGGCAATTGTCAAGAGCATCAAGGTAATGGCCAAGAGCACCAAGGCACTGACCAGGGGCACCAAGGCAATTGTCAAGAGCACCAAGGCAATGGTCAAGAGCACCAAGGCAATTGTCAAGAGCACCAAGGCAATGGTCAAGAGCACCAAGGCACTGACCAGGGGCACCAAGGCAATTGTCAAGAGCACCAAGGCAATTGTCAAGAGCACCAAGGTAATTGTCAAGAGCATCAAGGTAATGACCAGAAGCACCAAGTCAATGGTCAAGAGCAGCAAGGCAATGACCAGGGGCACCAGATTGTGGTTCCAAGAGTTGACAAGTTTTGTTGTAAACTGACCGACAAATTGTACTGAAATTTGTATTTGCAGATGTATAGGGCCTATAGTATTTACTATTCAAAGGATAGAGTGGAGCACAGTACACAGAGATGTTGCTTACTGTGTGGTTGTTACAAAAGTGGCTAAAATGGCTATAACTGTTAGATATTCAAACTATAGTCTGTAAGGTGAACAAGGATCAGTCTGTTAATGTAATACAAACCTAGACAAGAAGTGTTCCAGTAGTCATAAATCAATTAGACTGCTTGGCATAACAGGGTCAAATGTTCCCAAACTATTGGGGTACAGTATAGCATTCACGCTGCATGCTATATGAATGCTATATGAACGCTATACTTAAAAAAAAAATCACTGCTGAGTCCCTCTCCTTAGTAGTCAAATAGCATTCACGGCTGCATGCTTTTTGAAGCTCGTGAATGCTATACTTAAACAAAAAACATGGTTGAGTCCCTATCCTTAGTTTAAAAGTATAGCATTCACGGCTGCATGCTATTCCTGGCTCATGAATGCTATTAGGAATGCTATTTGGACTGGTGATCATAGCAGTCCAAAAGTCTTCAAACCCTTTGCATGCTATGTGAATGCTATTATAGCATGTGCATGCTATTGAACTGCTATTGAAATGCTCTGCAACTGCTATTATAGCAGTCCAGTTTGGTAAGGGATGACCAGGGGAACCAAGGCAAAAAACCAGATGCACCTAGACAATGACTGAGAGCACCAGAGCAATGAACAGGGGCACCAAGGCAATGACCAGGGGCACCAAGGCAATGACCAGGGGAACCAAGGCAATGACCAGGGGAACCAAGGCAATGACCAGGGGAACCAAGGCAATGACCAAGAACACCAAGGCAATGACCAGGGGCACCAAGGCAATGACCAGAAGCACCTAGGCAATGACCAGGAGCACCAAGGCAACGACCAGGAGCACCAAGGCAATGACCAGGGGAACCAAGGCAATGACCAGGGGAACCAAGGCAATGACCAGGGGAACCAAGGCAATGACCAAGAACACCAAGGCAATGACCAGGGGCACCAAGGCAATGACCAGGGGCACCAAGGCAATGACCAGGGGAACCAAGGCAATGACCAGGGGAACCAAGGCAATGCCACCTGAGGCACAGAGGCAATGACCAAGAACACCAAGGCAATGACCAGGGGCACCAAGGCAATGACCAGGGGAACCAAGGCAATGACCAGGGGAACCAAGGCAATGACCAGGGGAACCAAGGCAATGACCAGGGGAACCAAGGCAATGACCAGGGGAACCAAGGCAATGAACAGGGGAACCAAGGCAATGACCAGGGGCATAAAGGCAATGACCAGGGGCACCAAGGCAATGACCAGGGGAACCAAGGCAATGACCAGGGGAACCAAGGCAATGACCAAGAACACCAAGGCAATGACCAAGAACACCAAGGCAATGACCAGGGGAACCAAGGCAATGACCAAGAACACCAAGGCAATGACCAGGGGCACCAAGGCAATGACCAGGGGCACCAAGGCCTACAAACTAACTAATTTATTAACTAAAGGCAAAAACCGAAATGTATCTCACCAATCCAGATTTCTCTTCTTTCTCAAAGAGAGCAAATACAGCTATAAATCTTGCTGGTTACTATGGTCACGAGGTTGCCATGGAACCTGAATCGGTAGGAATAGCAGAAATAGAATGTTACAACAAAATGACACAATTGATACAACTGGACAAATTACTCAAAGGGGCAGCCTTTGAGAAAGATCCTGCTAGGATCAAAACATCAGGCCCTTCTATAAACTCTAAGCTACTCCAAGTTAAGATTAATGTCAGTGTTTTCCGAAATAGCACCAGGCTCTTCCTTTAATCTGAAGAGATTCAAGAAGGTTTTAATGGTCAAGAATGTTGAATGGTCAAGCATGTTATAACCGTGTACTCACGTCTCTCTGCAGAGTCTCTGAGCATCAATCCACGTTTCTGGCTGAGTGCCCAGATGGTAACACACACCGTCCAGTTCATTCCAGCCTAAATGCAAATACAGAGCATATCTCCCACATTACAAAAACAAGGATCAGGGCAAGCACTTTAATACCTGTCGTGATTGAAATGGCAGCTTCTTCCTTCAGTTCGTTCTAGTTTCAAGCCCTTTATTTGCAGTGATGATTAGAATTTCAAGGCTCTAATTTTAAGTCCAGGGAAAAGACAATTTTCCATCTGGATCAAAGGCAACTTGAAGGACAGTGTCAAAAATGACTACCTCGACATTTGACAGACCATCAAAGGGATGAACAGGGACACAAAGACTGAGGCCATGACAAAGGGCACCAAGGCTATGACGCAGAGCACCAAGGCAATGACCAGGGGCACCAAGGCAATGACCATGGGCACCAAGGATGAGACCAGAGGCACCATGGCAATGGGCAAGAGGCACCATGGCAATGGGCAAGAGCACCTAGGCAATGACCAGGGGAACCAAGGCAATGACCACGGGAACCAAGGCAATGACCAGGGGAACCAAGGCAATGACTAGGGGAACCAAGGCAATGACCAGGGGAACCAAGGCAATGACCAGGGGAACCAAGGCAATGACCAGGGGAACCAAGGCAATGACCACGGGAACCAAGGCAATGACCAGGGGCACCAAGGCAATGACCAGGGGCACCAAGGCAATAACCAGGGGCACCAAGGCAATGATACCTGAGGCACAGAGGCAATGACCACGGGAACCAAGGCAATGACCACGGGAACCAAGGCAATGACCAGGGGCACCAAGGCAATGACCAGGGGCACCAAGGCAATAACCAGGGGCACCAAGGCAATGATACCTGAGGCACAGAGGCAATGACCACGGGAACCAAGGCAATGACTACGGGAACCAAGCCAATGACCAGAGGCACCAAGGCAATGACACCTGAGGGACGGAGGCAATGACCATGGGGACAAAGGCAATGACCAGGGGCACCAAGGCAATGACCAGATGCACCTAGGCAATGACCAAGAGCACCAAGGCAATGACCACAGGAACCAAGGCAATGACCAGGGACACGAAGGCCTACGAACTAACTAATTTACTAACTAAAGGCAAAAACAGAAATGTATCTCACCAATCCAGATTTCTTTTCTTTCTCAAAGAGAACAAATCCAGCTTTAAATCTTGCTGGTTGCTATGGTCACGAGGTTGCCATGGAACCTGAATCGGAAGGAATAGCAGAAATAGAATGTTACAACAAAATGACACAATTGATACAACTGGACAAATTACTCCAAGGGGCAGCCTTTGAGAAAGATCCTGCTAGGATCAAAACATCAGGCCCTTCTATAAACTCTACGCTACTCCAAGTTAAGATTAATGTCAGTGTTTTCTGAAATCCCACCAGGCTCTTCCTTTAATCTGAAGAGATTCAAGAAGGTTTTTATGGTCAAGAATGTTGAATGGTCAAGCATGTTATGACCGTGTACTCACGTCTCTCTGCAGAGTCTCTGAGCATCATTCCACGTCTCTGGCTGAGTGAGCAGATGGTAACACACACCGTCCAGTTCATTCCAGCCATATACAGAGCATATATCTACCACATTACAAAAACAAGGATCAGGGCAAGCACTTTAATACCTGTCGTGATTGAAATGGCAGCCTTTTCCTTCAGTTTGTTCTAGTTTCAAGCCGTTTATTTGCAGTGATGGTTAGAATTTCAAAGCTCTAATTTTAAGTCCAGGGAAAAGACAATTTTCGATCTGGATCAAAGGCCACTTGAAGGACAGTGTCAAAAATGACTACTTCGACATTTGACAGACCATCAAAGGGATGACCAGGGACACAAAGACTGAGGCCATGACAAAGGGCACCAAGGCTATGACGCAGAGCACCAAGGCAATGGTCAAGAGCACCAAGGCACTGACCAGGGGCACCAAGGCAATGGCCAAGAGCACCAAGACAATGGTCAAGAGCAGCAAGGCAATGGCCAAGAGCACCAAGGCAATGGCCAGGAGCACCAATGCAATGGCCAAGAGCACCAAGGCAATTGTCAAGAGCACCAAGGCACTGACCAGGGGCACCGAGGCAATGGTCAAGAGCACCAAGGCAATGGTCAAGAGCACCAAGGCAATTGTCAAGAGCACCAAGGCAATGGTCAAGAGCACCAAGGCACTGACCAGGGGCACCAAGGCAATTGTCAAGAGCACCAAGGCAATGGTCAAGAGCACCAAGGCAATTGTCAAGAGCACCAAGGCAATGGTCAAGAGCACCAAGGCAATTGTCAAGAGCATCAAGGTAATGGCCAAGAGCACCAAGGCACTGACCAGGGGCACCAAGGCAATTGTCAAGAGCACCAAGGCAATGGTCAAGAGCACCAAGGCAATTGTCAAGAGCACCAAGGCAATGGTCAAGAGCACCAAGGCACTGACCAGGGGCACCAAGGCAATTGTCAAGAGCACCAAGGCAATTGTCAAGAGCACCAAGGTTATTGTCAAGAGCATCAAGGTAATGACCAGAAGCACCAAGTCAATGGTCAAGAGCAGCAAGGCAATGACCAGGGGCACCAGATTGTGGTTCCAAGAGTTGACAAGTTTTGTTGTAAACTGACCGACAAATTGTACTGAAATTTGTATTTGCAGATGTATAGGGCCTATAGTATTTACTATTCAAAGTATAGAGTGGAGCACAGTACACAGAGATGTTGCTTACTGTGTGGTTGTTACAAAAGTGGCTAAAATGGCTATAACTGTTAGATATTCAAACTATAGTCTGTAAGGTGAACAAGGATCAGTCTGTTAATGTAATACAAACCTAGACAAGAAGTGTTCCAGTAGTCATAAATCAATTTGACTGCTTGGCATAACAGGGTCAAATGTTCCCAAACTATTGGGGTACAGTATAGCATTCACGCTGCATGCTATATGAATGCTATATGAACGCTATACTTAAAAAAAAAATCACTGCTGAGTCCCTCTCCTTAGTAGTCAAATAGCATTCACGGCTGCATGCTATTTGAAGCTCGTGAATGCTATACTTAAACAAAAAACATGGTTGAGTCCCTCTCCTTAGTTTAAAAGTATAGCATTCATGGCTGCATGCTATTCCTGGCTCATGAATGCTATTAGGAATGCTATTTGGACTGGTGATCATAGCAGTCCAAAAGTCTTCAAACCCTTTGCATGCTATGTGAATGCTATTATAGCATGTGCATGCTATTGAACTGCTATTGAAATGCTCTGCAACTGCTATTATAGCAGTCCAGTTTGGTAAGGGATGACCAGGGGAACCAAGGCAAAAAACCAGATGCACCTAGACAATGACTGAGAGCACCAGAGCAAGGACACCTGAGGCACAGAGGCAATGACCAAGAACACCAAGGCAATGACCAGGGGCACCAAGGCAATGACCAGGGGAACCAAGGCAATGACCAGGGGAACCAAGGCAATGACCAGGGGAACCAAGGCAATGACCAAGAACACCAAGGCAATGACCAGGGGCACCAAGGCAATGACCAGGAGCACCTAGGCAATGACCAGGAGCACCAAGGCGATGACCAAGAACACCAAGGCGATGACCAGGGGCACCAAGGCAATGACCAGGGGCACCAAGGTAATGACCATGGGCACCAATGCAATGACCAGGGGCACCAAGGCAATGACCAGGGGCACCAAGGCAATGACCATGGGCACCAAGGCAATGACCAGGGGCACCAAGGCAATGACCAGGAGCACCAAGGCAATGACCATGGGCACCAAGGATGAGACCAGAGGCACCATGGCAATGGGCAAGAGGCACCATGGCAATGACCAGGAGCACCAAGGCAATGACCAGGGGCACCAAGGCAATGACCATGGGCACCAAGGATGAGACCAGAGGCACCATGGCAATGGGCAAGAGCACCAAGGCAATGACCAGGAGCACCAAGGCGATGACCAGGGGCACCTAGGCAATGACCAGGAGCACCAAGGCGATGACCAGGGGCACCTAGGCAATGACCAGGAGCACCAAGGCGATGACCAGGAGCACCAAGGCAATGACCAGGAGCACCAAGGCGATGACCAGGGGCATCAAAACAATGACCAAAGGAACCAAGGCAATGACCACTGCAGGAGCAACAGTTTGGGCAAAAATTGAAAAAAAAATGCTTTGGGGGACCAAAGTAAATTTCTTAAGTTTCAATGATGAACGAAATGGCCTCAAATTACCCCAAAATCCTTCCATGACAAGTTGATTGGCATTTTTCTTGCTGGGAATGGTTCCTGGTAGTCATAGCTAGCTATGAGGAAGGTAGCGCGCATTTCTGAAAAAAGTCGGTTTGGGGCCAAAATTGAAAAAAGCTGCTGTGGGGGACCACATGGATTTTTCTGAAATTTGACTGACTACCAAAATGGCCTCAAATTACCCCAAAATCCTTCCATGACAAGTTGATTGGCATTTTTCTTGCTGGGAATGGTTCCTGGTAGTCATAGCTAGCTATGAGGAAGGTAGCGCGCATTTCTGAAAAAAGTCGGTTTGGGGCCAACATTGAAAAAAGCTGCTGTGGGGGACCACATGGATTTTCTGAAATTTGACTGACTACCAAAATGGCCTCAAATTACCCCAAAATCCTTCCATGACAAGTTGATTGGCTTTTTCTTGTTCGAAATGGTTCCTGGTAGTCATAGATACCTTTGAGGAAGATAACATGTAATTCTGAAAAAAGTCAGTTTTGGTCCAAAATTGAAAAAAACTGCTTTGGGGGACCAAGGCAAATTGGTGAAATTTCACTGATGAATAAAATGGTCTCAACTTACCCCAAATCCTTCCAAGACAAGTTGATTGGCTTTTTCTTGTTCGAAATGGTTCCTGGTAGTCATAGATACCTTTGAGGAAGATTACATGTAATTCTGAAAAAAGTCAGTTTTGGTCCAAAAAAAAAAAAAAAAACTGCTTTGGGGGACGAAGGCAAATTGCAGAAATTTCACTGATGAATAAAATGGCCTGAAAATACACTAAAATCCTTCCAAGACAAGTTGATTGGCTTTTTCTTGTTCGAAATGGTTCCTGGTAGTCATAGATACCTTTGAGGAAGATGACATGTAATTCTGAAAAAAGTCAATTTTGGTCCAAAATTGAACAAAACTGCTTTGGGGGACCAAGGCAAATTGGTGAAATTTCACTGATGAATAAAATGGCCCGAATATACACTAAAATCCTCCCAAGACAAGTTGATTGGCTTTTTCTTGTTCGAAATGGTTCCTGGTTGACATAGATACCTTTGAGGAAGATGACATGTAATTCTGAAAAAAGTCAGTTTTGGTCAAACATTGAAAAAAACTGCTTTGGGGGACCAAGGCAAATTGGTTAAATTTCGCTGATGATAAATGGTCTCAACCTACCGCAAATCCTTCCAAGACAAGTTGATTGGCTTTTTCTTGTTCGAAATGGTTCCTGGTAGTCATAGATACCTTTGAGGAAGATGACATGTAATTCTGAAAAAAGTCAGTTTTGGTCCAAAATTGAACAAAACTGCTTTGGGGGACCAAGGCAAATTGGTGAAATTTCACTGATGAATAAAATGGTCTCAACTTACCCCAAATCCTTCCAAGACAAGTTGACTGGCTTTTTCTTGTTCGAAATGGTTCCAGGTAGTCATAGATACCTTTGAGGAAGATGACATGTAATTCTGAATAAAGTCAGTTTTGGTCCAAAATTGAAAAAAAACTGCTCTGGGGGACCAAGGCAAATTGGTGAAATTTTACTGATGGATAAAATGGTCTCAACTTACCCCAAATCCTTCCAAGACAAGTTGATTGGCTTTTTCTTGTTCGAAATAGTTCCTGGTAGTCATAGATACCTTTGAGGAAGATGACATGTAATTCTGAAAAAAAGTAAGTTTCGGTCCAAAATTGAAAAAAACTGCTTTGGGGGACCAAGGCAAATTGGTGAAATTTCACTGATGAATAAAATGGCCTGAAAATACACTAAAATCCTTCCAAGACAAGTTGATAGGCTTTTTCTTGTTCGAAATGGTTCCTGGTAGTCATAGATACCTTTGAGGAAGATGACATGTAATTCTGAAAAAAGTCAGTTTGGGTCCAAAATTGAAAAAAACTGCTTTGGGAGACGAAGGCAAATTGGTGAAATTTCACTGATGAATAAAATGGCCTGAAAATACACTAAAATCCTTCCAAGACAAGTTGATTGGCTTTTTCTTGTTCGAAATGGTTCCAGGTAGTCATAGATACCTTTGAGGAAGATGACATGTAATTCTGAATAAAGTAAATTTTGGTGCAAAATTGAAAAAAACTGCTTTGGGGGACCAAGGCAAATTGATGAAATTTCACTGATGAATAAAATGGCCTGAAAATACACTAAAATCCTTCCAAGACAAGTTGATAGGCTTTTTCTTGTTCGAAATGGTTCCTGGTAGTCATAGATACCTTTGAGGAAGATGACATGTAATTCTGAAAAAAGTCAGTTTGGGTCCAAAATTGAAAAAAACTGCTTTGGGGGACGAAGGCAAATTGGTGAAATTTCACCGATGAATAAAATGGTCTCAACTTACCCCAAATCCTTCCAAGACAAGTTGATTGGCTTTTTCTTGTTCGAAATGGTTCCTGGTAGTCATAGATACCTTTGAGGAAGATGACATGTAATTCTGAAAAAAGTCAGTTTTGGTCCAAAATTGAAAAAAACTGCTTTGGGGGACCAAGGCAAATTGGTGAAATTTCACTGATGAATTAAAATGGCCTGAAAATACACTAAAATCCTTCCAAGACAAGTTGATTGGCTTTTTCTTGTTCGAAATGGTTCCTGGTAGTCATAGATACCTTTGAAGAAGATGACATGTAATTCTGAAAAAAGTAAGTTTGGGTCCAAAAAAAAAAAAAAAAAACTGCTTTGGGGGACCAAGGCAAATTGGTGAAATTTCACTGATGAATAAAATGGCCTGAAAATACACTAAAATCCTTCCAAGACAATTGATTGGCTTTTTCTTGTTCGAAATGGTTCCTGGTAGTCATAGATACCTTTGAAGAAGATGACATGTAATTCTGAAAAAAGTCAGTTTTGGTCCAAAATTGAAAAAAAAACTGCTCTGGGGGACCAAGGCAAATTGGTGAAATTTCACTGATGAATAACATGGCCTGAAAATACAATAAAATCCTTCCAAGACAAATTGATTGGCTTTTTCTTGTTCGAAATGGTTCCTGATAGTCATAGATACCTTTGAGGAAGATGACATGTAATTCTGAAAAAAGTCAGTTTTGGTCCAAAATTGGAAAAAAACTGCTTTGGGGGACCAAGGCAAATTGGTGAAATTTCACTGATGAATTAAAATGGCCTGAAAATACACTAAAATCCTTCCAAGACAAGTTGATTGGCTTTTTCTTGTTCGAAATGGTTCCAGGTAGTCATAGATACCTTTGAGGAAGATGACATGTAATTCTGAAAAAAGTCAGTTTTGGTCCAAAATTGAAAAAAACTGCTTTGGGGGACCAAGGCAATTGGTGAAATTTCACTGATGAATAAAATGGCCTGAAAATACACTAAAATACTTCCAAGACAAGTTGATTGGCTTTTCTTGTTCGAAATGGTTCCTAGTATTCATAGATACCTTTGAGGAAGATGACATGTAATTCTGAAAAAAGTAAGTTTTTGTCCAAATTTGAAAAAAACGGCTTTGGGGGACCAAGGTAAATTGGTGAAATTTCACTGATGAATAAAATGGTCTCAACTTACCCCAAATCCTTCCAAGACAAGTTGATTGGCTTTTTCTTGTTCGAAATGGTTCCTGGTAGTCATAGATACCTTTGAAGAAGATTACATGTAATTCTGAAAAAAGTCAGTTTTGGTCCAAAATTAAAAAAAAAAACTGCTTTGGGGGACCAAGGCAAATTGCAGAAATTTCACTGATGAATAAAATGGCCTGAAAATACACTAAAATCCTTCCAAGACAAGTTGATTGGCTTTTTCTTGTTCGAAATGGTTCCTGGTAGTCATAGATACCTTTGAGGAAGATGACATGTAATTCTGAAAAAAGTCAGTTTTGGTCCAAAATTGAACAAAACTGCTTTGGGGGACCAAGGCAAATTGGTGAAATTTCACTGATGAATAAAATGGTCTCAACTTACCCCAAATCTTTCCAAGACAAGTTGATTGGCTTTTTCTTGTTCGAAATGGTTCCAGGTAGTCATAGATACCTTTGAGGAAGATGACATGTAATTCTGAAAAAAGTCAGTTTTGGTCCAAAATAGAAAAAAACTGCTTTGGGGCACCAAGGCAAATTGGTGAAATTTCACTGATGAATAAAATGGCCTCAAAATACAATAAAATCCTTCCAAGACAAGTTGATTGGCTTTTTCTTGTTCGAAATGGTTCCTGGTAGTCATAGATACCTTTGATGAAGATGACATGCAATTCTGAAAAAAGTCAGTTTTGGTCCAAAATTGAAAAAAAAACTGCTTTGGGAGATTAAGGCAAATTGGTGAAATTTCACTGATGAATTAAAATGGCCTGAAAATACACTAAAATCCTTCCAAGACAAGTTGATTGGCTTTTTCTTGTTCGAAATGGTTCCAGGTAGTCATAGATACCTTTGAGGAAGATGACATGTAATTCTGAAAAAAGTCAGTTTGGGTCCAAAATTGAAAAAAACTCCTTTGGGGGACCAAGGCAAATTGGTGAAATTTCACTGATGAATAAAATGGCATGAAAATACACTAAAATCCTTCCAAGACAAGTTGATTGGCTTTTTCTTGTTCGAAATGGTTCCTGGTAGTCAGAGATACCTTTGAAGAAGGTGACATGTAATTCTGAAAAAAGTAAGTTTGGGTCCAAAATTAAAAAAAAACTGCTTTGGGGGACCAAGGCAAATTGGTGAAATTTCACTGATGAATAAAATGGCCTGTAAATACACTAAAATCCTTCCAAGACAAGTTGATTGGCTTTTTCTTGTTCGAAATGGTTCCTGGTAGTCATAGATACCTTTGAAGAAGATGACATGTAATTCTGAAAAAAGTCAGTTTTGGTCCAAAATTGAAAAAAAAACTGCTCTGGGGGACCAAGGCAAATTGGTGAAATTTCACTGATGAATAAAATGGCCTGAAAATACAATAAAATCCTTCCAAGACAAATTGATTGGCTTTTTCTTGTTCGAAATGGTTCCTGATAGTCATAGATACCTTTGAGGAAGATGACATGTAATTCTGAAAAAAGTCAGTTTTGGTCCAAAATTGGAAAAAACTGCTTTGGGGGACCAAGGCAAATTGGTGAAATTTCACTGATGAGTTAAAATGGCCTGAAAATACACTAAAATCCTTCCAAGACAAGTTGATTGGCTTTTTCTTGTTCGAAATGGTTCCAGGTAGTCATAGATACCTTTGAGGAAGATGACATGTAATTCTGAAAAAAGTCAGTTTTGGTCCAAAATAGAAAAAAACTGCTTTGGGGCACCAAGGCAAATTGGTGAAATTTCACTGATGAATAAAATGGCCTCAAAATACAATAAAATCCTTCCAAGACAAGTTGATTGGCTTTTTCTTGTTCGAAATGGTTCCTGGTAGTCATAGATACCTTTGATGAAGATGACATGCAATTCTGAAAAAAGTCAGTTTTGGTCCAAAATTGAAAAAAAAACTGCTTTGGGAGATTAAGGCAAATTGGTGAAATTTCACTGATGAATTAAAATGGCCTGAAAATACACTAAAATCCTTCCAAGACAAGTTGATTGGCTTTTTCTTGTTCGAAATGGTTCCAGGTAGTCATAGATACCTTTGAGGAAGATGACATGTAATTCTGAAAAAAGTCAGTTTGGGTCCAAAATTGAAAAAAAACTCCTTTGGGGGACCAAGGCAAATTGGTGAAATTTCACTGATGAATAAAATGGCATGAAAATACACTAAAATCCTTCCAAGACAAGTTGATTGGCTTTTTCTTGTTCGAAATGGTTCCTGGTAGTCAGAGATACCTTTGAAGAAGGTGACATGTAATTCTGAAAAAAGTAAGTTTGGGTCCAAAATTAAAAAAAAACTGCTTTGGGGGACCAAGGCAAATTGGTGAAATTTCACTGATGAATAAAATGGCCTGTAAATACACTAAAATCCTTCCAAGACAAGTTGATTGGCTTTTTCTTGTTCGAAATGGTTCCTGGTAGTCATAGATACCTTTGAAGAAGATGAGATGTAATTCTGAAAAAAGTCAGTTTTGGTCCAAAATTGAAAAAAAAACTGCTCTGGGGGACCAAGGCAAATTGGTGAAATTTCACTGATGAATAAAATGGCCTGAAAATACAATAAAATCCTTCCAAGACAAATTGATTGGCTTTTTCTTGTTCGAAATGGTTCCTGATAGTCATAGATACCTTTGAGGAAGATGACATGTAATTCTGAAAAAAGTCAGTTTTGGTCCAAAATTGGAAAAAACTGCTTTGGGGGACCAAGGCAAATTGGTGAAATTTCACTGATGAGTTAAAATGGCCTGAAAATACACTAAAATCCTTCCAAGACAAGTTGATTGGCTTTTTCTTGTTCGAAATGGTTCCAGGTAGTCATAGATACCTTTGAGGAAGATGACATGTAATTCTGAAAAAAGTCAGTTTTGGTCCAAAATTGAAAAAAACTCCTTTGGGGGACCAAGGCAAATTGGTGAAATTTCACTGATGAATAAAATGGCCTGAAAATACACTAAAATCCTTCCAAGACAAGTTGATTGGCTTTTTCTTGTTCGAAATGGTTCCTGGTAGTCATAGATACCTTTGATGAAGATGACATGCAATTCTGAAAAAAGTCAGTTTTGGTCCAAAATTGAAAAAAAAACTGCTTTGGGAGATTAAGGCAAATTGGTGAAATTTCACTGATGAATAAAATGGCCTCAAAATACAATAAAATCCTTCCAAGACAAGTTGATTGGCTTTTTCTTGTTCGAAATGGTTCCTGGTAGTCATAGATACCTTTGATAAAGATGACATGTAATTCTGAAAAAAGTCAGTTTTGGTCCAAAATTGAAAAAAACTCCTTTGGGGGACCAAGGCAAATTGGTGAAATTTCACTGATGAATAAAATGGCCTGAAAATACACTAAAATCCTTCCAAGACAAGTTGATTGGCTTTTTCTTGTTCGAAATGGTTCCTGGTAGTCATAGATACCTTTGATGAAGATGACATGCAATTCTGAAAAAAGTCAGTTTTGGTCCAAAATTGAAAAAAAAACTGCTTTGGGAGATTAAGGCAAATTGGTGAAATTTCACTGATGAATTAAAATGGCCTGAAAATACACTAAAATCCTTCCAAGACAAGTTGATTGGCTTTTTCTTGTTCGAAATGGTTCCAGGTAGTCATAGATACCTTTGAGGAAGATGACATGTAATTCTGAAAAAAGTCAGTTTGGGTCCAAAATTGAAAAAAACTCCTTTGGGGGACCAAGGCAAATTGGTGAAATTTCACTGATGAATAAAATGGCATGAAAATACACTAAAATCCTTCCAAGACAAGTTGATTGGCTTTTTCTTGTTCGAAATGGTTCCTGGTAGTCAGAGATACCTTTGAAGAAGGTGACATGTAATTCTGAAAAAAGTCAGTTTTGGTCCAAAATTGAAAAAAAAACTGCTTTGGGAGATTAAGGCAAATTGGTGAAATTTCACTGATGAATTAAAATGGCCTGAAAATACAATAAAATCCTTCCAAGACAAATTGATTGGCTTTTTCTTGTTCGAAATGGTTCCTGATAGTCATAGATACCTTTGAGGAAGATGACATGTAATTCTGAAAAAAGTCAGTTTTGGTCCAAAATTGGAAAAAACTGCTTTGGGGGACCAAGGCAAATTGGTGAAATTTCACTGATGAGTTAAAATGGCCTGAAAATACACTAAAATCCTTCCAAGACAAGTTGATTGGCTTTTTCTTGTTCGAAATGGTTCCAGGTAGTCATAGATACCTTTGAGGAAGATGACATGTAATTCTGAAAAAAGTCAGTTTTGGTCCAAAATTGAAAAAACTGCTTTGGGGGACCAAGGCAATTGGTGAAATTTCACTGATGAATAAAATGGCCTGAAAATACACTAAAATCCTTCCAAGACAAGTTGATTGGCTTTTCTTGTTCGAAATGGTTCCTGGTAGTCATAGATACCTTTGAGGAAGATGACATGTAATTCTGAAAAAAGTCAGTTTTGGTCCAAAATTTAAAAAAACTGCTTTGGGGGACCAAGGTAAATTGGTGAAATTTCACTGATGAATAAAATGGTCTCAACTTACCCCAAATCCTTCCAAGACAAGTTGATTGGCTTTTTCTTGTTCGGAATGGTTCCAGGTAGTCATAGATACCTTTGAGGAAGATGACATGTAATTCTGAATAAAGTCAGTTTTGGTCCAAAATTGAAAAAAACTCCTTTGGGGGACCAAGGCAAATTGGTGAAATTTCACTGATGAATAAAATGGCCTCAAAATACAATAAAATCCTTCCAAGACAAGTTGATTGGCTTTTTCTTGTTCGAAATGGTTCCTGGTAGTCATAGATACCTTTGATAAAGATGACATGTAATTCTGAAAAAAGTCAGTTTTGGTCCAAAATTGGAAAAAAACTGCTTTGGGGGACCAAGGCAAATTGGTGAAATTTCACTGATGAATTAAAATGGCCTGAAAATACACTAAAATCCTTCCAAGACAAGTTGATTGGCTTTTTCTTGTTCGAAATGGTTCCAGGTAGTCATAGATACCTTTGAGGAAGATGACATGTAATTCTGAAAAAAGTCAGTTTTGGTCCAAAATTGAAAAAAACTGCTTTGGGGGACCAAGGCAATTGGTGAAATTTCACTGATGAATAAAATGGCCTGAAAATACACTAAAATACTTCCAAGACAAGTTGATTGGCTTTTCTTGTTCGAAATGGTTCCTAGTATTCATAGATACCTTTGAGGAAGATGACATGTAATTCTGAAAAAAGTAAGTTTTTGTCCAAATTTGAAAAAAACGGCTTTGGGGGACCAAGGTAAATTGGTGAAATTTCACTGATGAATAAAATGGTCTCAACTTACCCCAAATCCTTCCAAGACAAGTTGATTGGCTTTTTCTTGTTCGAAATGGTTCCTGGTAGTCATAGATACCTTTGAAGAAGATTACATGTAATTCTGAAAAAAGTCAGTTTTGGTCCAAAATTAAAAAAAAAAACTGCTTTGGGGGACCAAGGCAAATTGCAGAAATTTCACTGATGAATAAAATGGCCTGAAAATACACTAAAATCCTTCCAAGACAAGTTGATTGGCTTTTTCTTGTTCGAAATGGTTCCTGGTAGTCATAGATACCTTTGAGGAAGATGACATGTAATTCTGAAAAAAGTCAGTTTTGGTCCAAAATTGAACAAAACTGCTTTGGGGGACCAAGGCAAATTGGTGAAATTTCACTGATGAATAAAATGGTCTCAACTTACCCCAAATCTTTCCAAGACAAGTTGATTGGCTTTTTCTTGTTCGAAATGGTTCCAGGTAGTCATAGATACCTTTGAGGAAGATGACATGTAATTCTGAAAAAAGTCAGTTTTGGTCCAAAATTGAAAAAAACTCCTTTGGGGGACCAAGGCAAATTGGTGAAATTTCACTGATGAATAAAATGGCATGAAAATACACTAAAATCCTTCCAAGACAAGTTGATTGGCTTTTTCTTGTTCGAAATGGTTCCTGGTAGTCAGAGATACCTTTGAAGAAGGTGACATGTAATTCTGAAAAAAGTCAGTTTTGGTCCAAAATTGAAAAAAAAACTGCTTTGGGAGATTAAGGCAAATTGGTGAAATTTCACTGATGAATTAAAATGGCCTGAAAATACAATAAAATCCTTCCAAGACAAATTGATTGGCTTTTTCTTGTTCGAAATGGTTCCTGATAGTCATAGATACCTTTGAGGAAGATGACATGTAATTCTGAAAAAAGTCAGTTTTGGTCCAAAATTGGAAAAAACTGCTTTGGGGGACCAAGGCAAATTGGTGAAATTTCACTGATGAGTTAAAATGGCCTGAAAATACACTAAAATCCTTCCAAGACAAGTTGATTGGCTTTTTCTTGTTCGAAATGGTTCCAGGTAGTCATAGATACCTTTGAGGAAGATGACATGTAATTCTGAAAAAAGTCAGTTTTGGTCCAAAATTGAAAAAACTGCTTTGGGGGACCAAGGCAATTGGTGAAATTTCACTGATGAATAAAATGGCCTGAAAATACACTAAAATCCTTCCAAGACAAGTTGATTGGCTTTTCTTGTTCGAAATGGTTCCTGGTAGTCATAGATACCTTTGAGGAAGATGACATGTAATTCTGAAAAAAGTCAGTTTTGGTCCAAAATTTAAAAAAACTGCTTTGGGGGACCAAGGTAAATTGGTGAAATTTCACTGATGAATAAAATGGTCTCAACTTACCCCAAATCCTTCCAAGACAAGTTGATTGGCTTTTTCTTGTTCGGAATGGTTCCAGGTAGTCATAGATACCTTTGAGGAAGATGACATGTAATTCTGAATAAAGTCAGTTTTGGTCCAAAATTGAAAAAAACTCCTTTGGGGGACCAAGGCAAATTGGTGAAATTTCACTGATGAATAAAATGGCCTCAAAATACAATAAAATCCTTCCAAGACAAGTTGATTGGCTTTTTCTTGTTCGAAATGGTTCCTGGTAGTCATAGATACCTTTGATAAAGATGACATGTAATTCTGAAAAAAGTCAGTTTTGGTCCAAAATTGGAAAAAAACTGCTTTGGGGGACCAAGGCAAATTGGTGAAATTTCACTGATGAATTAAAATGGCCTGAAAATACACTAAAATCCTTCCAAGACAAGTTGATTGGCTTTTTCTTGTTCGAAATGGTTCCAGGTAGTCATAGATACCTTTGAGGAAGATGACATGTAATTCTGAAAAAAGTCAGTTTTGGTCCAAAATTGAAAAAAACTGCTTTGGGGGACCAAGGCAATTGGTGAAATTTCACTGATGAATAAAATGGCCTGAAAATACACTAAAATACTTCCAAGACAAGTTGATTGGCTTTTCTTGTTCGAAATGGTTCCTAGTATTCATAGATACCTTTGAGGAAGATGACATGTAATTCTGAAAAAAGTAAGTTTTTGTCCAAATTTGAAAAAAACGGCTTTGGGGGACCAAGGTAAATTGGTGAAATTTCACTGATGAATAAAATGGTCTCAACTTACCCCAAATCCTTCCAAGACAAGTTGATTGGCTTTTTCTTGTTCGAAATGGTTCCTGGTAGTCATAGATACCTTTGAAGAAGATTACATGTAATTCTGAAAAAAGTCAGTTTTGGTCCAAAATTAAAAAAAAAAACTGCTTTGGGGGACCAAGGCAAATTGCAGAAATTTCACTGATGAATAAAATGGCCTGAAAATACACTAAAATCCTTCCAAGACAAGTTGATTGGCTTTTTCTTGTTCGAAATGGTTCCTGGTAGTCATAGATACCTTTGAGGAAGATGACATGTAATTCTGAAAAAAGTCAGTTTTGGTCCAAAATTGAACAAAACTGCTTTGGGGGACCAAGGCAAATTGGTGAAATTTCACTGATGAATAAAATGGTCTCAACTTACCCCAAATCTTTCCAAGACAAGTTGATTGGCTTTTTCTTGTTCGAAATGGTTCCAGGTAGTCATAGATACCTTTGAGGAAGATGACATGTAATTCTGAAAAAAGTCAGTTTTGGTCCAAAATAGAAAAAAACTGCTTTGGGGCACCAAGGCAAATTGGTGAAATTTCACTGATGAATAAAATGGCCTCAAAATACAATAAAATCCTTCCAAGACAAGTTGATTGGCTTTTTCTTGTTCGAAATGGTTCCTGGTAGTCATAGATACCTTTGATGAAGATGACATGCAATTCTGAAAAAAGTCAGTTTTGGTCCAAAATTGAAAAAAAAACTGCTTTGGGAGATTAAGGCAAATTGGTGAAATTTCACTGATGAATTAAAATGGCCTGAAAATACACTAAAATCCTTCCAAGACAAGTTGATTGGCTTTTTCTTGTTCGAAATGGTTCCAGGTAGTCATAGATACCTTTGAGGAAGATGACATGTAATTCTGAAAAAAGTCAGTTTGGGTCCAAAATTGAAAAAAACTCCTTTGGGGGACCAAGGCAAATTGGTGAAATTTCACTGATGAATAAAATGGCATGAAAATACACTAAAATCCTTCCAAGACAAGTTGATTGGCTTTTTCTTGTTCGAAATGGTTCCTGGTAGTCAGAGATACCTTTGAAGAAGGTGACATGTAATTCTGAAAAAAGTAAGTTTGGGTCCAAAATTAAAAAAAAACTGCTTTGGGGGACCAAGGCAAATTGGTGAAATTTCACTGATGAATAAAATGGCCTGTAAATACACTAAAATCCTTCCAAGACAAGTTGATTGGCTTTTTCTTGTTCGAAATGGTTCCTGGTAGTCATAGATACCTTTGAAGAAGATGACATGTAATTCTGAAAAAAGTCAGTTTTGGTCCAAAATTGAAAAAAAAACTGCTCTGGGGGACCAAGGCAAATTGGTGAAATTTCACTGATGAATAAAATGGCCTGAAAATACAATAAAATCCTTCCAAGACAAATTGATTGGCTTTTTCTTGTTCGAAATGGTTCCTGATAGTCATAGATACCTTTGAGGAAGATGACATGTAATTCTGAAAAAAGTCAGTTTTGGTCCAAAATTGGAAAAAACTGCTTTGGGGGACCAAGGCAAATTGGTGAAATTTCACTGATGAGTTAAAATGGCCTGAAAATACACTAAAATCCTTCCAAGACAAGTTGATTGGCTTTTTCTTGTTCGAAATGGTTCCAGGTAGTCATAGATACCTTTGAGGAAGATGACATGTAATTCTGAAAAAAGTCAGTTTTGGTCCAAAATAGAAAAAAACTGCTTTGGGGCACCAAGGCAAATTGGTGAAATTTCACTGATGAATAAAATGGCCTCAAAATACAATAAAATCCTTCCAAGACAAGTTGATTGGCTTTTTCTTGTTCGAAATGGTTCCTGGTAGTCATAGATACCTTTGATGAAGATGACATGCAATTCTGAAAAAAGTCAGTTTTGGTCCAAAATTGAAAAAAAAACTGCTTTGGGAGATTAAGGCAAATTGGTGAAATTTCACTGATGAATTAAAATGGCCTGAAAATACACTAAAATCCTTCCAAGACAAGTTGATTGGCTTTTTCTTGTTCGAAATGGTTCCAGGTAGTCATAGATACCTTTGAGGAAGATGACATGTAATTCTGAAAAAAGTCAGTTTGGGTCCAAAATTGAAAAAAAACTCCTTTGGGGGACCAAGGCAAATTGGTGAAATTTCACTGATGAATAAAATGGCATGAAAATACACTAAAATCCTTCCAAGACAAGTTGATTGGCTTTTTCTTGTTCGAAATGGTTCCTGGTAGTCAGAGATACCTTTGAAGAAGGTGACATGTAATTCTGAAAAAAGTAAGTTTGGGTCCAAAATTAAAAAAAAACTGCTTTGGGGGACCAAGGCAAATTGGTGAAATTTCACTGATGAATAAAATGGCCTGTAAATACACTAAAATCCTTCCAAGACAAGTTGATTGGCTTTTTCTTGTTCGAAATGGTTCCTGGTAGTCATAGATACCTTTGAAGAAGATGACATGTAATTCTGAAAAAAGTCAGTTTTGGTCCAAAATTGAAAAAAAAACTGCTCTGGGGGACCAAGGCAAATTGGTGAAATTTCACTGATGAATAAAATGGCCTGAAAATACAATAAAATCCTTCCAAGACAAATTGATTGGCTTTTTCTTGTTCGAAATGGTTCCTGATAGTCATAGATACCTTTGAGGAAGATGACATGTAATTCTGAAAAAAGTCAGTTTTGGTCCAAAATTGGAAAAAACTGCTTTGGGGGACCAAGGCAAATTGGTGAAATTTCACTGATGAGTTAAAATGGCCTGAAAATACACTAAAATCCTTCCAAGACAAGTTGATTGGCTTTTTCTTGTTCGAAATGGTTCCAGGTAGTCATAGATACCTTTGAGGAAGATGACATGTAATTCTGAAAAAAGTCAGTTTTGGTCCAAAATTGAAAAAAACTCCTTTGGGGGACCAAGGCAAATTGGTGAAATTTCACTGATGAATAAAATGGCCTGAAAATACACTAAAATCCTTCCAAGACAAGTTGATTGGCTTTTTCTTGTTCGAAATGGTTCCTGGTAGTCATAGATACCTTTGATGAAGATGACATGCAATTCTGAAAAAAGTCAGTTTTGGTCCAAAATTGAAAAAAAAACTGCTTTGGGAGATTAAGGCAAATTGGTGAAATTTCACTGATGAATAAAATGGCCTCAAAATACAATAAAATCCTTCCAAGACAAGTTGATTGGCTTTTTCTTGTTCGAAATGGTTCCTGGTAGTCATAGATACCTTTGATAAAGATGACATGTAATTCTGAAAAAAGTCAGTTTTGGTCCAAAATTGAAAAAAACTCCTTTGGGGGACCAAGGCAAATTGGTGAAATTTCACTGATGAATAAAATGGCCTGAAAATACACTAAAATCCTTCCAAGACAAGTTGATTGGCTTTTTCTTGTTCGAAATGGTTCCTGGTAGTCATAGATACCTTTGATGAAGATGACATGCAATTCTGAAAAAAGTCAGTTTTGGTCCAAAATTGAAAAAAAAACTGCTTTGGGAGATTAAGGCAAATTGGTGAAATTTCACTGATGAATTAAAATGGCCTGAAAATACACTAAAATCCTTCCAAGACAAGTTGATTGGCTTTTTCTTGTTCGAAATGGTTCCAGGTAGTCATAGATACCTTTGAGGAAGATGACATGTAATTCTGAAAAAAGTCAGTTTGGGTCCAAAATTGAAAAAAACTCCTTTGGGGGACCAAGGCAAATTGGTGAAATTTCACTGATGAATAAAATGGCATGAAAATACACTAAAATCCTTCCAAGACAAGTTGATTGGCTTTTTCTTGTTCGAAATGGTTCCTGGTAGTCAGAGATACCTTTGAAGAAGGTGACATGTAATTCTGAAAAAAGTCAGTTTTGGTCCAAAATTGAAAAAAAAACTGCTTTGGGAGATTAAGGCAAATTGGTGAAATTTCACTGATGAATTAAAATGGCCTGAAAATACAATAAAATCCTTCCAAGACAAATTGATTGGCTTTTTCTTGTTCGAAATGGTTCCTGATAGTCATAGATACCTTTGAGGAAGATGACATGTAATTCTGAAAAAAGTCAGTTTTGGTCCAAAATTGGAAAAAACTGCTTTGGGGGACCAAGGCAAATTGGTGAAATTTCACTGATGAGTTAAAATGGCCTGAAAATACACTAAAATCCTTCCAAGACAAGTTGATTGGCTTTTTCTTGTTCGAAATGGTTCCAGGTAGTCATAGATACCTTTGAGGAAGATGACATGTAATTCTGAAAAAAGTCAGTTTTGGTCCAAAATTGAAAAAACTGCTTTGGGGGACCAAGGCAATTGGTGAAATTTCACTGATGAATAAAATGGCCTGAAAATACACTAAAATCCTTCCAAGACAAGTTGATTGGCTTTTCTTGTTCGAAATGGTTCCTGGTAGTCATAGATACCTTTGAGGAAGATGACATGTAATTCTGAAAAAAGTCAGTTTTGGTCCAAAATTTAAAAAAACTGCTTTGGGGGACCAAGGTAAATTGGTGAAATTTCACTGATGAATAAAATGGTCTCAACTTACCCCAAATCCTTCCAAGACAAGTTGATTGGCTTTTTCTTGTTCGGAATGGTTCCAGGTAGTCATAGATACCTTTGAGGAAGATGACATGTAATTCTGAATAAAGTCAGTTTTGGTCCAAAATTGAAAAAAACTCCTTTGGGGGACCAAGGCAAATTGGTGAAATTTCACTGATGAATAAAATGGCCTCAAAATACAATAAAATCCTTCCAAGACAAGTTGATTGGCTTTTTCTTGTTCGAAATGGTTCCTGGTAGTCATAGATACCTTTGATAAAGATGACATGTAATTCTGAAAAAAGTCAGTTTTGGTCCAAAATTGGAAAAAAACTGCTTTGGGGGACCAAGGCAAATTGGTGAAATTTCACTGATGAATTAAAATGGCCTGAAAATACACTAAAATCCTTCCAAGACAAGTTGATTGGCTTTTTCTTGTTCGAAATGGTTCCAGGTAGTCATAGATACCTTTGAGGAAGATGACATGTAATTCTGAAAAAAGTCAGTTTTGGTCCAAAATTGAAAAAAACTGCTTTGGGGGACCAAGGCAATTGGTGAAATTTCACTGATGAATAAAATGGCCTGAAAATACACTAAAATACTTCCAAGACAAGTTGATTGGCTTTTCTTGTTCGAAATGGTTCCTAGTATTCATAGATACCTTTGAGGAAGATGACATGTAATTCTGAAAAAAGTAAGTTTTTGTCCAAATTTGAAAAAAACGGCTTTGGGGGACCAAGGTAAATTGGTGAAATTTCACTGATGAATAAAATGGTCTCAACTTACCCCAAATCCTTCCAAGACAAGTTGATTGGCTTTTTCTTGTTCGAAATGGTTCCTGGTAGTCATAGATACCTTTGAAGAAGATTACATGTAATTCTGAAAAAAGTCAGTTTTGGTCCAAAATTAAAAAAAAAAACTGCTTTGGGGGACCAAGGCAAATTGCAGAAATTTCACTGATGAATAAAATGGCCTGAAAATACACTAAAATCCTTCCAAGACAAGTTGATTGGCTTTTTCTTGTTCGAAATGGTTCCTGGTAGTCATAGATACCTTTGAGGAAGATGACATGTAATTCTGAAAAAAGTCAGTTTTGGTCCAAAATTGAACAAAACTGCTTTGGGGGACCAAGGCAAATTGGTGAAATTTCACTGATGAATAAAATGGTCTCAACTTACCCCAAATCTTTCCAAGACAAGTTGATTGGCTTTTTCTTGTTCGAAATGGTTCCAGGTAGTCATAGATACCTTTGAGGAAGATGACATGTAATTCTGAAAAAAGTCAGTTTTGGTCCAAAATTGAAAAAAACTGCTTTGGGGGACCAAGGCAAATTGGTGAAATTTCACTGATAAATAAAATGGCCTCAAAATACAATAAAATCCTTCCAAGACAAGTTGATTGGCTTTTTCTTGTTCGAAATGGTTCCTGGTAGTCATAGATACCTTTGATGAAGATGACATGCAATTCTGAAAAAAGTCAGTTTTGGTCCAAAATTGAAAAAAAAACTGCTTTGGGAGATTAAGGCAAATTGGTGAAATTTCACTGATGAATTAAAATGGCCTGAAAATACACTAAAATCCTTCCAAGACAAGTTGATTGGCTTTTTCTTGTTCGAAATGGTTCCAGGTAGTCATAGATACCTTTGAGGAAGATGACATGTAATTCTGAAAAAAGTCAGTTTGGGTCCAAAATTGAAAAAAACTCCTTTGGGGGACCAAGGCAAATTGGTGAAATTTCACTGATGAATAAAATGGCATGAAAATACACTAAAATCCTTCCAAGACAAGTTGATTGGCTTTTTCTTGTTCGAAATGGTTCCTGGTAGTCAGAGATACCTTTGAAGAAGGTGACATGTAATTCTGAAAAAAGTAAGTTTGGGTCCAAAATTAAAAAAAAACTGCTTTGGGGGACCAAGGCAAATTGGTGAAATTTCACTGATGAATAAAATGGCCTGTAAATACACTAAAATCCTTCCAAGACAAGTTGATTGGCTTTTTCTTGTTCGAAATGGTTCCTGGTAGTCATAGATACCTTTGAAGAAGATGACATGTAATTCTGAAAAAAGTCAGTTTTGGTCCAAAATTGAAAAAAAAACTGCTCTGGGGGACCAAGGCAAATTGGTGAAATTTCACTGATGAATAAAATGGCCTGAAAATACAATAAAATCCTTCCAAGACAAATTGATTGGCTTTTTCTTGTTCGAAATGGTTCCTGATAGTCATAGATACCTTTGAGGAAGATGACATGTAATTCTGGAAAAAGTCAGTTTTGGTCCAAAATTGGAAAAAACTGCTTTGGGGGACCAAGGCAAATTGGTGAAATTTCACTGATGAGTTAAAATGGCCTGAAAATACACTAAAATCCTTCCAAGACAAGTTGATTGGCTTTTTCTTGTTCGAAATGGTTCCAGGTAGTCATAGATACCTTTGAGGAAGATGACATGTAATTCTGAAAAAAGTCAGTTTTGGTCCAAAATTGAAAAAACTGCTTTGGGGGACCAAGGCAATTGGTGAAATTTCACTGATGAATAAAATGGCCTGAAAATACACTAAAATCCTTCCAAGACAAGTTGATTGGCTTTTCTTGTTCGAAATGGTTCCCGGTAGTCATAGATACCTTTGAGGAAGATGACATGTAATTCTGAAAAAAGTCAGTTTTGGTCCAAAATTTAAAAAAACTGCTTTGGGGGACCAAGGTAAATTGGTGAAATTTCACTGATGAATAAAATGGTCTCAACTTACCCCAAATCCTTCCAAGACAAGTTGATTGGCTTTTTCTTGTTCGGAATGGTTCCAGGTAGTCATAGATACCTTTGAGGAAGATGACATGTAATTCTGAATAAAGTCAGTTTTGGTCCAAAATTGAAAAAAACTCCTTTGGGGGACCAAGGCAAATTGGTGAAATTTCACTGATGAATAAAATGGCCTCAAAATACAATAAAATCCTTCCAAGACAAGTTGATTGGCTTTTTCTTGTTCGAAATGGTTCCTGGTAGTCATAGATACCTTTGATAAAGATGACATGTAATTCTGAAAAAAGTCAGTTTTGGTCCAAAATTGAAAAAAACTCCTTTGGGGGACCAAGGCAAATTGGTGAAATTTCACTGATGAATAAAATGGCCTGAAAATACACTTAAATCCTTCCAAGACAAGTTGATTGGCTTTTTCTTGTTCGAAATGGTTCCTGGTAGTCATAGATACCTTTGATGAAGATGACATGCAATTCTGAAAAAAGTCAGTTTTGGTCCAAAATTGAAAAAAAAACTGCTTTGGGAGATTAAGGCAAATTGGTGAAATTTCACTGATGAATTAAAATGGCCTGAAAATACACTAAAATCCTTCCAAGACAAGTTGATTGGCTTTTTCTTGTTCGAAATGGTTCCAGGTAGTCATAGATACCTTTGAGGAAGATGACATGTAATTCTGAAAAAAGTCAGTTTGGGTCCAAAATTGAAAAAAACTCCTTTGGGGGACCAAGGCAAATTGGTGAAATTTCACTGATGAATAAAATGGCATGAAAATACACTAAAATCCTTCCAAGACAAGTTGATTGGCTTTTTCTTGTTCGAAATGGTTCCTGGTAGTCAGAGATACCTTTGAAGAAGGTGACATGTAATTCTGAAAAAAGTAAGTTTGGGTCCAAAATTAAAAAAAAACTGCTTTGGGGGACCAAGGCAAATTGGTGAAATTTCACTGATGAATAAAATGGCCTGTAAATACACTAAAATCCTTCCAAGACAAGTTGATTGGCTTTTTCTTGTTCGAAATGGTTCCTGGTAGTCATAGATACCTTTGAAGAAGATGACATGTAATTCTGAAAAAAGTCAGTTTTGGTCCAAAATTGAAAAAAAACTGCTCTGGGGGACCAAGGCAAATTGGTGAAATTTCACTGATGAATAAAATGGCCTGAAAATACAATAAAATCCTTCCAAGACAAATTGATTGGCTTTTTCTTGTTCGAAATGGTTCCTGATAGTCATAGATACCTTTGAGGAAGATGACATGTAATTCTGAAAAAAGTCAGTTTTGGTCCAAAATTGGAAAAAACTGCTTTGGGGGACCAAGGCAAATTGGTGAAATTTCACTGATGAGTTAAAATGGCCTGAAAATACACTAAAATCCTTCCAAGACAAGTTGATTGGCTTTTTCTTGTTCGAAATGGTTCCAGGTAGTCATAGATACCTTTGAGGAAGATGACATGTAATTCTGAAAAAAGTCAGTTTTGGTCCAAAATTGAAAAAACTGCTTTGGGGGACCAAGGCAATTGGTGAAATTTCACTGATGAATAAAATGGCCTGAAAATACACTAAAATCCTTCCAAGACAAGTTGATTGGCTTTTCTTGTTCGAAATGGTTCCTGGTAGTCATAGATACCTTTGAGGAAGATGACATGTAATTCTGAAAAAAGTCAGTTTTGGTCCAAAATTTAAAAAAACTGCTTTGGGGGACCAAGGTAAATTGGTGAAATTTCACTGATGAATAAAATGGTCTCAACTTACCCCAAATCCTTCCAAGACAAGTTGATTGGCTTTTTCTTGTTCGGAATGGTTCCAGGTAGTCATAGATACCTTTGAGGAAGATGACATGTAATTCTGAATCAAGTCAGTTTTGGTCCAAAATTGAAAAAAACTCCTTTGGGGGACCAAGGCAAATTGGTGAAATTTCACTGATGAATAAAATGGCCTCAAAATACAATAAAATCCTTCCAAGACAAGTTGATTGGCTTTTTCTTGTTCGAAATGGTTCCTGGTAGTCATAGATACCTTTGATAAAGATGACATGTAATTCTGAAAAAAGTCAGTTTTGGTCCAAAATTGAAAAAAACTCCTTTGGGGGACCAAGGCAAATTGGTGAAATTTCACTGATGAATAAAATGGCCTGAAAATACACTAAAATCCTTCCAAGACAAGTTGATTGGCTTTTTCTTGTTCGAAATGGTTCCTGGTAGTCATAGATACCTTTGAAGAAGATGACATGTAATTCTGAAAAAAGTAAGTTTGGGTCCAAAAAAAAAAAAAAAAAACTGCTTTGGGGGACCAAGGCAATTGGTGAAATTTCACTGATGAATAAAATGGCCTGAAAATACACTAAAATCCTTCCAAGACAAGTTGATTGGCTTTTCTTGTTCGAAATGGTTCCCGGTAGTCATAGATACCTTTGAGGAAGATGACATGTAATTCTGAAAAAAGTCAGTTTTGGTCCAAAATTTAAAAAAACTGCTTTGGGGGACCAAGGTAAATTGGTGAAATTTCACTGATGAATAAAATGGTCTCAACTTACCCCAAATCCTTCCAAGACAAGTTGATTGGCTTTTTCTTGTTCGGAATGGTTCCAGGTAGTCATAGATACCTTTGAGGAAGATGACATGTAATTCTGAATAAAGTCAGTTTTGGTCCAAAATTGAAAAAAACTCCTTTGGGGGACCAAGGCAAATTGGTGAAATTTCACTGATGAATAAAATGGCCTCAAAATACAATAAAATCCTTCCAAGACAAGTTGATTGGCTTTTTCTTGTTCGAAATGGTTCCTGGTAGTCATAGATACCTTTGATAAAGATGACATGTAATTCTGAAAAAAGTCAGTTTTGGTCCAAAATTGAAAAAAACTCCTTTGGGGGACCAAGGCAAATTGGTGAAATTTCACTGATGAATAAAATGGCCTGAAAATACACTTAAATCCTTCCAAGACAAGTTGATTGGCTTTTTCTTGTTCGAAATGGTTCCTGGTAGTCATAGATACCTTTGATGAAGATGACATGCAATTCTGAAAAAAGTCAGTTTTGGTCCAAAATTGAAAAAAAAACTGCTTTGGGAGATTAAGGCAAATTGGTGAAATTTCACTGATGAATTAAAATGGCCTGAAAATACACTAAAATCCTTCCAAGACAAGTTGATTGGCTTTTTCTTGTTCGAAATGGTTCCAGGTAGTCATAGATACCTTTGAGGAAGATGACATGTAATTCTGAAAAAAGTCAGTTTGGGTCCAAAATTGAAAAAAACTCCTTTGGGGGACCAAGGCAAATTGGTGAAATTTCACTGATGAATAAAATGGCATGAAAATACACTAAAATCCTTCCAAGACAAGTTGATTGGCTTTTTCTTGTTCGAAATGGTTCCTGGTAGTCAGAGATACCTTTGAAGAAGGTGACATGTAATTCTGAAAAAAGTAAGTTTGGGTCCAAAATTAAAAAAAAACTGCTTTGGGGGACCAAGGCAAATTGGTGAAATTTCACTGATGAATAAAATGGCCTGTAAATACACTAAAATCCTTCCAAGACAAGTTGATTGGCTTTTTCTTGTTCGAAATGGTTCCTGGTAGTCATAGATACCTTTGAAGAAGATGACATGTAATTCTGAAAAAAGTCAGTTTTGGTCCAAAATTGAAAAAAAACTGCTCTGGGGGACCAAGGCAAATTGGTGAAATTTCACTGATGAATAAAATGGCCTGAAAATACAATAAAATCCTTCCAAGACAAATTGATTGGCTTTTTCTTGTTCGAAATGGTTCCTGATAGTCATAGATACCTTTGAGGAAGATGACATGTAATTCTGAAAAAAGTCAGTTTTGGTCCAAAATTGGAAAAAACTGCTTTGGGGGACCAAGGCAAATTGGTGAAATTTCACTGATGAGTTAAAATGGCCTGAAAATACACTAAAATCCTTCCAAGACAAGTTGATTGGCTTTTTCTTGTTCGAAATGGTTCCAGGTAGTCATAGATACCTTTGAGGAAGATGACATGTAATTCTGAAAAAAGTCAGTTTTGGTCCAAAATTGAAAAAACTGCTTTGGGGGACCAAGGCAATTGGTGAAATTTCACTGATGAATAAAATGGCCTGAAAATACACTAAAATCCTTCCAAGACAAGTTGATTGGCTTTTCTTGTTCGAAATGGTTCCTGGTAGTCATAGATACCTTTGAGGAAGATGACATGTAATTCTGAAAAAAGTCAGTTTTGGTCCAAAATTTAAAAAAACTGCTTTGGGGGACCAAGGTAAATTGGTGAAATTTCACTGATGAATAAAATGGTCTCAACTTACCCCAAATCCTTCCAAGACAAGTTGATTGGCTTTTTCTTGTTCGGAATGGTTCCAGGTAGTCATAGATACCTTTGAGGAAGATGACATGTAATTCTGAATAAAGTCAGTTTTGGTCCAAAATTGAAAAAAACTCCTTTGGGGGACCAAGGCAAATTGGTGAAATTTCACTGATGAATAAAATGGCCTCAAAATACAATAAAATCCTTCCAAGACAAGTTGATTGGCTTTTTCTTGTTCGAAATGGTTCCTGGTAGTCATAGATACCTTTGATAAAGATGACATGTAATTCTGAAAAAAGTCAGTTTTGGTCCAAAATTGAAAAAAACTCCTTTGGGGGACCAAGGCAAATTGGTGAAATTTCACTGATGAATAAAATGGCCTGAAAATACACTAAAATCCTTCCAAGACAAGTTGATTGGCTTTTTCTTGTTCGAAATGGTTCCTGGTAGTCATAGATACCTTTGAAGAAGATGACATGTAATTCTGAAAAAAGTAAGTTTGGGTCCAAAAAAAAAAACAAAAAACTGCTTTAGGGGACCAAGGCAAATTGGTGAAATTTCACTGATGAATAAAATGGCCTGAAAATACACTTAAATCCTTCCAAGACAATTGATTGGCTTTTTCTTGTTCGAAATGGTTCCTGGTAGTCATAGATACCTTTGAAGAAGATGACATGTAATTCTGAAAAAAGTCAGTTTTGGTCCAAAATTGAAAAAAAACTGCTCTGGGGGACCAAGGCAAATTGGTGAAATTTCACTGATGAATAACATGGCCTGAAAATACAATAAAATCCTTCCAAGACAAATTGATTGGCTTTTTCTTGTTCGAAATGGTTCCTGATAGTCATAGATACCTTTGAGGAAGATGACATGTAATTCGGAAAAAAGTCAGTTTTGGTCCAAAATTGGAAAAAAACTGCTTTGGGGGACCAAGGCAAATTGGTGAAATTTCACTGATGAATTAAAATGGCCTGAAAATACACTAAAATCCTTCCAAGACAAGTTGATTGGCTTTTTCTTGTTCGAAATGGTTCCAGGTAGTCATAGATACCTTTGAGGAAGATGACATGTAATTCTGAAAAAAGTCAGTTTTGGTCCAAAATTGAAAAAAACTGCTTATGGGGACCAAGGCAATTGGTGAAATTTCACTGATGAATAAAATGGCCTGAAAATACACTAAAATACTTCCAAGACAAGTTGATTGGCTTTTCTTGTTCGAAATGGTTCCTAGTATTCATAGATACCTTTGAGGAAGATGACATGTAATTCTGAAAAAAGTAAGTTTTTGTCCAAATTTGAAAAAAACGGCTTTGGGGGACCAAGGTAAAATTGGTGAAATTTCACTGATGAATAAAATGGTCTCAACTTACCCCAAATCCTTCCAAGACAAGTTGATTGGCTTTTTCTTGTTCGAAATGATTCCTGGTAGTCATAGATACCTTTGAAGAAGATTACATGTAATTCTGAAAAAAGTCAGTTTTGGTCCAAAATTAAAAAAAAAAACTGCTTTGGGGGACCAAGGCAAATTGCAGAAATTTCACTGATGAATAAAATGGCCTGAAAATACACTAAAATCCTTCCAAGACAAGTTGATTGGCTTTTTCTTGTTCGAAATGGTTCCTGGTAGTCATAGATACCTTTGAGGAAGATGACATGTAATTCTGAAAAAAGTCAGTTTTGGTCCAAAATTGAACAAAACTGCTTTGGGGGACCAAGGCAAATTGGTGAAATTTCACTGATGAATAAAATGGCCTGAAAATACACTAAAATCCTCCCAAGACAAGTTGATTGGCTTTTTCTTGTTCGAAATGGTTCCTGGTTGACATAGATACCTTTGAGGAAGATGACATGTAATTCTGAAAAAAGTCAGTTTTGGTCCAACATTGAAAAAAACTGCTTTGGGGGACCAAGGCAAATTGGTGAAATTTCACTGATGAATAAAATGGTCTCAACTTACCCCAAATCTTTCCAAGACAAGTTGATTGGCTTTTTCTTGTTCGAAATGGTTCCAGGTAGTCATAGATACCTTTGAGGAAGATGACATGTAATTCTGAAAAAAGTCAGTTTGGGTCCAAAATTGAAAAAAACTCCT
Organism: Astropecten irregularis; assembly: GCA_963971285.1. NCBI lineage: Eukaryota > Metazoa > Echinodermata > Asteroidea > Paxillosida > Astropectinidae > Astropecten > Astropecten irregularis. The sequence goes on along the minus strand of OZ020251.1, from coordinate 12,228,417 downwards.
TTGGGGGACCAAGGCAAATTGGTGAAATTTCACTGATGAATAAAATGGCATGAAAATACACTAAAATCCTTCCAAGACAAGTTGATTGGCTTTTTCTTGTTCGAAATGGTTCCTGGTAGTGAGAGATACCTTTGAAGAAGGTGACATGTAATTCTGAAAAAAGTAAGTTTGGGTCCAAAATTAAAAAAAAACTGCTTTGGGGGACCAAGGCAAATTGGTGAAATTTCACTGATGAATAAAATGTCCTGAAAATACACTAAAATCCTTCCAAGACAAGTTGATTGGCTTTTTCTTGTTCGAAATGGTTCCTGGTAGTCATAGATACCTTTGAAGAAGATGACATGTAATTCTGAAAAAAGTCAGTTTTGGTCCAAAATTGAAAAAAAACTGCTCTGGGGGACCAAGGCAAATTGGTGAAATTTCACTGATGAATAAAATGGCCTGAAAATACAATAAAATCCTTCCAAGACAAATTGATTGGCTTTTTCTTGTTCGAAATGGTTCCTGATAGTCATAGATACCTTTGAGGAAGATGACATGTAATTCTGAAAAAAGTCAGTTTTGGTCCAAAATTGGAAAAAACTGCTTTGGGGGACCAAGGCAAATTGGTGAAATTTCACTGATGAGTTAAAATGGCCTGAAAATACACTAAAATCCTTCCAAGACAAGTTGATTGGCTTTTTCTTGTTCGAAATGGTTCCAGGTAGTCATAGATACCTTTGAGGAAGATGACATGTAATTCTGAAAAAAGTCAGTTTTGGTCCAAAATTGAAAAAACTGCTTTGGGGGACCAAGGCAATTGGTGAAATTTCACTGATGAATAAAATGGCCTGAAAATACACTAAAATCCTTCCAAGACAAGTTGATTGGCTTTTCTTGTTCGAAATGGTTCCTGGTAGTCATAGATACCTTTGAGGAAGATGACATGTAATTCTGAAAAAAGTCAGTTTTGGTCCAAAATTTAAAAAAACTGCTTTGGGGGACCAAGGTAAATTGGTGAAATTTCACTGATGAATAAAATGGTCTCAACTTACCCCAAATCCTTCCAAGACAAGTTGATTGGCTTTTTCTTGTTCGGAATGGTTCCAGGTAGTCATAGATACCTTTGAGGAAGATGACATGTAATTCTGAATAAAGTCAGTTTTGGTCCAAAATTGAAAAAAACTCCTTTGGGGGACCAAGGCAAATTGGTGAAATTTCACTGATGAATAAAATGGCCTCAAAATACAATAAAATCCTTCCAAGACAAGTTGATTGGCTTTTTCTTGTTCGAAATGGTTCCTGGTAGTCATAGATACCTTTGATAAAGATGACATGTAATTCTGAAAAAAAGTCAGTTTTGGTCCAAAATTGAAAAAAACTCCTTTGGGGGACCAAGGCAAATTGGTGAAATTTCACTGATGAATAAAATGGCCTGAAAATACACTAAAATCCTTCCAAGACAAGTTGATTGGCTTTTTCTTGTTCGAAATGGTTCCTGGTAGTCATAGATACCTTTGAAGAAGATGACATGTAATTCTGAAAAAAGTAAGTTTGGGTCCAAAATAAAAAAAAAACTGCTTTGGGGGACCAAGGCAAATTGGTGAAATTTCACTGATGAATAAAATGGCCTGAAAATACACTAAAATCCTTCCAAGACAAGTTGATTGGCTTTTTCTTGTTCGAAATGGTTTCTGGTAGTCATATATACCTTTGAAGAAGATGACATGTAATTCTGAAAAAAGTCAGTTTTGGTCCAAAATTGAAAAAAAAACTGCTCTGGGGGACCAAGGCAAATTGGTGAAATTTCACTGATGAATAAAATGGCCTGAAAATACAATAAAATCCTTCCAAGACAAATTGATTGGCTTTTTCTTGTTCGAAATGGTTCCTGTTAGTCATAGATACCTTTGAGGAAGATGACATGTAATTCTGAAAAAAGTCAGTTTTGGTTCAAAATTGAAAAAAAATGCTTTGGGGGACCAAGGCAAATTGGTGAAATTTCACTGATGAATTAAAATGGCCTGAAAATACACTAAAATCCTTCCAAGACAAGTTGATTGGCTTTTTCTTGTTCGAAATGGTTCCAGGTAGTCATAGATACCTTTGAGGAAGATGACATGTAATTCTGAAAAAAAGTCAGTTTTGGTCCAAAATTGAAAAAAACTGCTTTGGGGGACCAAGGCAATTGGTGAAATTTCACTGATGAATAAAATGGCCTGAAAATACACAGAAACCCTTCAAAGACAAGTTGATTGGCTTTTTCTTGTTCGAAATGGTTCCTGGTAGTCATAGATACCTTTGAGGAAGATGACATGTAATTCTGAAAAAAAGTAAGTTTCGGTCCAAAATTGAAAAAAACTGCTTTGGGGGGACCAAGGCAAATTGGTGAAATTTCACTGATGAATAAAATGGCCTGAAAATACACTAAAATCCTTCCAAGACAAGTTGATAGGCTTTTTCTTGTTCGAAATGGTTCCTGGTAGTCATAGATACCTTTGAGGAAGATGACATGTAATTCTGAAAAAAGTCAGTTTGGGTCCAAAATTGAAAAAAACTGCTTTGGGGGACGAAGGCAAATTGGTGAAATTTCACTGATGAATAAAATGGTCTCAACTTACCCCAACTCCTTCCAAGACAAGTTGATTGGCTTTTTCTTGTTCTAAATGGTTCCAGGTAGTCATAGATACCTTTGAGGAAGATGACATGTAATTCTGAATAAAGTAAATTTTGGTGCAAAATTGAAAAAAACTGCTTTGGGGGACCAAGGCAAATTGATGAAATTTCACTGATGATCAAAATGGCCTGAAAATACACTAAAATCCTTCCAAGACAAGTTGATTGGCTTTTTCTTGTTCGAAATGGTTTCTGGTAGTCATATATACCTTTGAAGAAGATGACATGTAATTCTGAAAAAAGTCAGTTTTGGTCCAAAATTGAAAAAAAAACTGCTCTGGGGGACCAAGGCAAATTGGTGAAATTTCACTGATGAATAAAATGGCCTGAAAATACAATAAAATCCTTCCAAGACAAATTGATTGGCTTTTTCTTGTTCGAAATGGTTCCTGTTAGTCATAGATACCTTTGAGGAAGATGACATGTAATTCTGAAAAAAGTCAGTTTTGGTTCAAAATTGAAAAAAAATGCTTTGGGGGACCAAGGCAAATTGGTGAAATTTCACTGATGAATTAAAATGGCCTGAAAATACACTAAAATCCTTCCAAGACAAGTTGATTGGCTTTTTCTTGTTCGAAATGGTTCCAGGTAGTCATAGATACCTTTGAGGAAGATGACATGTAATTCTGAAAAAAAGTCAGTTTTGGTCCAAAATTGAAAAAAACTGCTTTGGGGGACCAAGGCAATTGGTGAAATTTCACTGATGAATAAAATGGCCTGAAAATACACAGAAACCCTTCAAAGACAAGTTGATTGGCTTTTTCTTGTTCGAAATGGTTCCTGGTAGTCATAGATACCTTTGAGGAAGATGACATGTAATTCTGAAAAAAAGTAAGTTTCGGTCCAAAATTGAAAAAAACTGCTTTGGGGGGACCAAGGCAAATTGGTGAAATTTCACTGATGAATAAAATGGCCTGAAAATACACTAAAATCCTTCCAAGACAAGTTGATAGGCTTTTTCTTGTTCGAAATGGTTCCTGGTAGTCATAGATACCTTTGAGGAAGATGACATGTAATTCTGAAAAAAGTCAGTTTGGGTCCAAAATTGAAAAAAACTGCTTTGGGGGACGAAGGCAAATTGGTGAAATTTCACTGATGAATAAAATGGTCTCAACTTACCCCAACTCCTTCCAAGACAAGTTGATTGGCTTTTTCTTGTTCTAAATGGTTCCAGGTAGTCATAGATACCTTTGAGGAAGATGACATGTAATTCTGAATAAAGTAAATTTTGGTGCAAAATTGAAAAAAACTGCTTTGGGGGACCAAGGCAAATTGATGAAATTTCACTGATGATCAAAATGGCCTGAAAATACACTAAAATCCTTCCAAGACAAGTTGATTGGCTTTTTCTTGTTCGAAATGGTTCCTGGTAGTCATAGATACCTTTGAGGAAGATGACATGTAATTCTGAAAAAAGTCAGTTTTGGTCCAAAATTGAAAAAAAATGCTTTGGGGGACCAAGGCAAATTGGTGAAATTTCACTGATGAATAAAATGGCCTGAAAATACACTAAAATCCTTCCAAGACAAGTTGATAGGCTTTTTCTTGTTCGAAATGGTTCCTGGTAGTCATAGATACCTTTGAGGAAGATGACATGTAATTCTGAAAAAAGTCAGTTTGGGTCCAAAATTGAAAAAAAACTGCTTTGGGGGACGAAGGCAAATTGGTGAAATTTCACTGATGAATAAAATGGTCTCAACTTACCCCAACTCCTTCCAAGACAAGTTGATTGGCTTTTTCTTGTTCGAAATGGTTCCAGGTAGTCATAGATACCTTTGAGGAAGATGACATGTAATTCTGAATAAAGTAAATTTTGGTGCAAAATTGAAAAAAACTGCTTTGGGGGACCAAGGCAAATTGATGAAATTTCACTGATGATCAAAATGGCCTGAAAATACACTAAAATCCTTCCAAGACAAGTTGATTGGCTTTTTCTTGTTCGAAATGGTTCCTGGTAGTCATAGATACCTTTGAGGAAGATGACATGTAATTCTGAAAAAAGTCAGTTTTGGTCCAAAATTGAAAAAAAATGCTTTGGGGGACCAAGGCAAATTGGTGAAATTTCACTGATGAATAAAATGGCCTGAAAATACACTAAAATCCTTCCAAGACAAGTTGATAGGCTTTTTCTTGTTCGAAATGGTTCCTGGTAGTCATAGATACCTTTGAGGAAGATGACATGTAATTCTGAAAAAAGTCAGTTTGGGTCCAAAATTGAAAAAAACTGCTTTGGGGGACGAAGGCAAATTGGTGAAATATCACTGATGAATAAAATGGTTTCAACTTACCCCAAATCCTTCCAAGACAAGTTGATTGGCTTTTTCTTGTTCGAAATGGTTCCTGGTAGTCATAGATACCTTTGAGGAAGATGACATGTAATTCTGAAAAAAAAGTAAGTTTGGGTCCAAAATTGAAAAAAAATGCTTTGGGGGACCAGGGCAAATTGGTGAAATTTCACTGATGAATAAAATGGTCTCAACTTACACCAAATCCTTCCAAGACAAGTTGATTGGCTTTTTCTTGTTCGAAATGGTTCCAGGTAGTCATAGATACCTTTGAGGAAGATGACATGTAATTCTGAAAAAAGTCAGTTTTGGTCCAAAATTAAAAAAACTGCTTTGGGGGACCAAGGCAAATTGGTAAAATTTCACTGATGATCAAAATGGCCTGAAAATACACTAAAATCCTTCCAAGACAAGTTGATTGGCTTTTCTTGTTCGAAATGGTTCCTTGTAGTCATAGATACCTTTGAGGAAGATGACATGTAAATCTGAAAAAAGTCATTTTGGTCCAAAATTGAAAAAAACTGCTTTGGGGGACCAAGGGAAATTGGTGAAATTTCACTGATGAATAAAATGGTCTCAACTTACCCCAATTCCTTCCAAGACAAGTTGATTGGCTTTTTCTTGTTCGAAATGGTTCCAGGTAGTCATAGATACCTTTGAGGAAGATGACATATAATTCTGAATAAAGTAAATTTTGGTGCAAAATTGAAAAAAACTGAAACTTGCACGAAATGTAGCCCCATATATACTCTACAGGGAAGTATGAGCTGTGCCAAATTCCAAAGTCATGTGCATGGCCGAAAATCCAAGTATAGCACCACACGCTATGCGACAAACGGCAGAGCAGGCGGCAAAAAAACTGCGCTTAGACTAGGAGACACTTTTTTCTGCTAGAGTTTGAAATTTCTCCCTCAATACTGGGGCAATCGAGCTGAAACTTGCACGAAATGTAGCCCCAGATATACTCTACAGGGAAGTATGAGCTGTGCCAAATTCCAAAGTCATGTTCATGGCCGAAAATCCAAGTATTGCACCACACGCTATGCGACAAACGGCAGAGCAGGCGGGAAAAAACTGCGCTTAGACTAGGAGACACTTTTTTCTGCTAGAGTTTGAAATTTCTCCCTCAATACTGGGGCAATCGAGCTGAAACTTGCACGAAGTGTAGCCCCAGATGTTCTCTACAGGACAGTATGAGCTGTGCCAAATTCCAAAGTCATGTTCATGGCCGAAAATCCAAGTATAGCACCACACGCTATGCGACAAAACGGCAGAGCACGTGGCAAAAAAAACCCTGCACTTAGACTATGAGAGACTTTTTTCTGCTAGAGTTTGAAATTTCTCCCTCAATACGTAGGCAATCGAGCTGAAACTTGCACGAAATGTAGCCCCATATATACTCTACAGGGAAGTATGAGCTGTGCCAAATTCCAAAGTCATGTTCATGGCCGAAAATCCAAGTATAGCACCACACGCTATGCGACAAACGGCAGAGCAGGCGGGAAAAAACTGCGCTTAGACTAGGAGACACTTTTTTCTGCTAGAGTTTGAAATTTCTCCCTCAATACTGGGGCAATCGAGCTGAAACTTGCACGAAGTGTAGCCCCAGATGTTCTCTACAGGACAGTATGAGCTGTGCCAAATTCCAAAGTCATGTTCATGGCCGAAAATCCAAGTATAGCACCACACGCTATGCGACAAAACGGCAGAGCACGTGGCAAAAAAAACCCTGCACTTAGACTATGAGACACTTTTTTCTGCTAGAGTTTGAAATTTCTCCCTCAATACGTAGGCAATCGAGCTGAAACTTGCACGAAATGTAGCCCCATATATACTCTACAGGGAAGTATGAGCTGTGCCAAATTCCAAAGTCATGTTCATGGCCGAAAATCCAAGTATAGCACCACACGCTATGCGACAAAACGGCAGAGCACGTGGCAAAAAAAACCCTGCACTTAGACTATGAGACACTTTTTTCTGCTAGAGTTTGAAATTTCTCCCTCAATACTGGGGCAATCGAGCTGAAACTTGCACGAAATGTAGCCCCAGATATACTCTACAGGGAAGGATGAGCTGTGCCAAATTCCAAAGTCATGTTCATGGGCGAAAATCCAAGTATAGCACCACACGCTATGCGACAAACGGCAGAGCAGGCGGCAAAAAAACTGCGCTTAGACTAGGAGACACTTTTTTCTGCTAGAGTTTGAAATTTCTCCCTCAATACTGGGGCAATCGAGCTGAAACTTGCACGAAGTGTAGCCCCAGATGTTCTCTAAAGGACAGTATGAGCTGTGCCAAATTCCAAAGTCATGTTCATGGCCGAAAATCCAAGTATAGCACCACACGCTATGCGACAAAACGGCAGAGCACGCGGCAAAAAAAACCCTGCACTTAGACTATGAGACACTTTTTTCTGCTAGAGTTTAAAAATTTCTCCCTCAATACGTAGGCAATCGAGCTGAAACTTGCACGAAATGTAGCCCCATATATACTCTACAGGGAAGTATGAGCTGTGCCAAATTCCAAAGTCATGTTCATGGCCGAAAATCCAAGTATAGCACCACACGCTATGCGACAAACGGCAGAGCAGGCGGCAAAAAAACTGCGCTTAGACTAGGAGACACTTTTTTCTGCTAGAGTTTGAAATTTCTCCCTCAATACTGGGGCAATCGAGCTGAAACTTGCACGAAATGTAGCCCCAGATATACTCTACAGGGAAGTATGAGCTGTGCCAAATTCCAAAGTCATGTTCATGGCCGAGAATCCAAGTATTGCACCACACGCTATGCGACAAACGGCAGAGCAGGCGGGAAAAAAACTGCGCTTAGACTAGGAGACACTTTTTTCTGCTAGAGTTTAAAATTTCTCCCTCAATACTGGGGCAATCGAGCTGAAACTTGCACGAAATGTAGCCCCAGATATACTCTACAGGGAAGTATGAGCTGTGCCAAATTCCAAAGTCATGTTCATGGCCGAAAATCCAAGTATTGCACCACACGCTATGCGACAAACGGCAGAGCAGGCGGGAAAAAAACTGCGCTTAGACTAGGAGACACTTTTTTCTGCTAGAGTTTGAAATTTCTCCCTCAATACTGGGGCAATCGAGCTGAAACTTGCACGAAGTGTAGCCCCAGATGTTCTCTACAGGACAGTATGAGCTGTGCAAAATTCCAAAGTCATGTTCATGGCCGAAAATCCAAGTATAGCACCACACGCTATGCGACAAAACGGCAGAGCACGTGGCAAAAAAAACCCTGCACTTAGACTATGAGACACTTTTTTCTGCTAGAGTTTGAAATTTCTCCCTCAATACGTAGGCAATCGAGCTGAAACTTGCACGAAATGTAGCCCCATATATACTCTACAGGGAAGTATGAGCTGTGCCAAATTCCAAAGTCATGTTCATGGCCGAAAATCCAAGTATAGCACCACACGCTATGCGACAAAACGGCAGAGCAGTCGGCAGAAAAACTGCACTTAGACTATGAGACACTTTTTTCTGCTAGAGTTTGAAATTTCTCCCTCAGTACTGGGGCAATCGAGCTGAAACTTGCACGAAATGTAGCCCCAGATATACTCTACAGGGAAGGATGAGATGTGCCAAATTCCAAAGTCATGTTCATGGGCGAAAATCCAAGTATAGCACCACACGCTATGCGACAAACGGCAGAGCAGGCGGCAAAAAAACTGCGCTTAGACTAGGAGACACTTTTTTCTGCTAGAGTTTGAAATTTCTCCCTCAATACTGGGGCAATCGAGCTGAAACTTGCACGAAGTGTAGCCCCAGATGTTCTCTACAGGACAGTATGAGCTGTGCCAAATTCCAAAGTCATGTTCATGGCCGAAAATCCAAGTATAGCACCACACGCTATGCGACAAAACGGCAGAGCACGCGGCAAAAAAAAACCTGCACTTAGACTATGAGACACTTTTTTCTGCTAGAGTTTGAAATTTCTCCCTCAATACATAGGCAATCGAGCTGAAACTTGCACGAAATGTAGCCCCATATATACTCTACAGGGAAGTATGAGCTGTGCCAAATTCCAAAGTCATGTTCATGGCCGAAAATCCAAGTATAGCACCACACGCTATGCGACAAACGGCAGAGCAGGCGGGAAAAAACTGCGCTTAGACTAGGAGACACTTTTTTCTGCTAGAGTTTGAAATTTCTCCCTCAATACTGGGGCAATCGAGCTGAAACTTGCACGAAGTGTAGCCCCAGATGTTCTCTACAGGACAGTATGAGCTGTGCCAAATTCCAAAGTCATGTTCATGGCCGAAAATCCAAGTATAGCACCACACGCTATGCGACAAAACGGCAGAGCACGTGGCAAAAAAAACCCTGCACTTAGACTATGAGACACTTTTTTCTGCTAGAGTTTGAAATTTCTCCCTCAATACGTAGGCAATCGAGCTGAAACTTGCACGAAATGTAGCCCCATATATACTCTACAGGGAAGTATGAGCTGTGCCAAATTCCAAAGTCATGTTCATGGCCGAAAATCCAAGTATAGCACCACACGCTATGCGACAAAACGGCAGAGCACGTGGCAAAAAAAACCCTGCACTTAGACTATGAGACACTTTTTTCTGCTAGAGTTTGAAATTCCTCCCTCAATACTGGGGCAATCGAGCTGAAACTTGCACGAAATGTAGCCCCAGATATACTCTACAGGGAAGGATGAGCTGTGCCAAATTCCAAAGTCATGTTCATGGGCGAAAATCCAAGTATAGCACCACACGCTATGCGACAAACGGCAGAGCAGGCGGCAAAAAAACTGCGCTTAGACTAGGAGACACTTTTTTCTGCTAGAGTTTGAAATTTCTCCCTCAATACTGGGGCAATCGAGCTGAAACTTGCACGAAGTGTAGCCCCAGATGTTCTCTACAGGACAGTATGAGCTGTGCCAAATTCCAAAGTCATGTTCATGGCCGAAAATCCAAGTATAGCACCACACGCTATGCGACAAAACGGCAGAGCACGCGGCAAAAAAAACCCTGCACTTAGACTATGAGACACTTTTTTCTGCTAGAGTTTAAAAATTTCTCCCTCAATACGTAGGCAATCGAGCTGAAACTTGCACGAAATGTAGCCCCATATATACTCTACAGGGAAGTATGAGCTGTGCCAAATTCCAAAGTCATGTTCATGGCCGAAAATCCAAGTATAGCACCACACGCTATGCGACAAACGGCAGAGCAGGCGGCAAAAAAACTGCGCTTAGACTAGGAGACACTTTTTTCTGCTAGAGTTTGAAATTTCTCCCTCAATACTGGGGCAATCGAGCTGAAACTTGCACGAAATGTAGCCCCAGATATACTCTACAGGGAAGTATGAGCTGTGCCAAATTCCAAAGTCATGTTCATGGCCGAGAATCCAAGTATTGCACCACACGCTATGCGACAAACGGCAGAGCAGGCGGGAAAAAAACTGCGCTTAGACTAGGAGACACTTTTTTCTGCTAGAGTTTAAAATTTCTCCCTCAATACTGGGGCAATCGAGCTGAAACTTGCACGAAATGTAGCCCCAGATATACTCTACAGGGAAGTATGAGCTGTGCCAAATTCCAAAGTCATGTTCATGGCCGAAAATCCAAGTATTGCACCACACGCTATGCGACAAACGGCAGAGCAGGCGGGAAAAAAACTGCGCTTAGACTAGGAGACACTTTTTTCTGCTAGAGTTTGAAATTTCTCCCTCAATACTGGGGCAATCGAGCTGAAACTTGCACGAAGTGTAGCCCCAGATGTTCTCTACAGGACAGTATGAGCTGTGCCAAATTCCAAAGTCATGTTCATGGCCGAAAATCCAAGTATAGCACCACACGCTATGCGACAAAACGGCAGAGCACGTGGCAAAAAAAACCCTGCACTTAGACTATGAGACACTTTTTTCTGCTAGAGTTTGAAATTTCTCCCTCAATACGTAGGCAATCGAGCTGAAACTTGCACGAAATGTAGCCCCATATATACTCTACAGGGAAGTATGAGCTGTGCCAAATTCCAAAGTCATGTTCATGGCCGAAAATCCAAGTATAGCACCACACGCTATGCGACAAAACGGCAGAGCAGTCGGCAGAAAAACTGCACTTAGACTATGAGACACTTTTTTCTGCTAGAGTTTGAAATTTCTCCCTCAGTACTGGGGCAATCGAGCTGAAACTTGCACGAAATGTAGCCCCAGATATACTCTACAGGGAAGGATGAGATGTGCCAAATTCCAAAGTCATGTTCATGGGCGAAAATCCAAGTATAGCACCACACGCTATGCGACAAACGGCAGAGCAGGCGGCAAAAAAACTGCGCTTAGACTAGGAGACACTTTTTTCTGCTAGAGTTTGAAATTTCTCCCTCAATACTGGGGCAATCGAGCTGAAACTTGCACGAAGTGTAGCCCCAGATGTTCTCTACAGGACAGTATGAGCTGTGCCAAATTCCAAAGTCATGTTCATGGCCGAAAATCCAAGTATAGCACCACACGCTATGCGACAAAACGGCAGAGCACGCGGCAAAAAAAAACCTGCACTTAGACTATGAGACACTTTTTTCTGCTAGAGTTTGAAATTTCTCCCTCAATACATAGGCAATCGAGCTGAAACTTGCACGAAATGTAGCCCCATATATACTCTACAGGGAAGTATGAGCTGTGCCAAATTCCAAAGTCATGTTCATGGCCGAAAATCCAAGTATAGCACCACACGCTATGCGACAAACGGCAGAGCAGGCGGCAAAAAAACTGCGCTTAGACTAGGAGACACTTTTTTCTGCTAGAGTTTGAAATTTCTCCCTCAATACTGGGGCAATCGAGCTGAAACTTGCACGAAATGTAGCCCCAGATATACTCTACAGGGAAGTATGAGCTGTGCCAAATTCCAAAGTCATGTTCATGGCCGAAAATCCAAGTATTGCACCACACAGTATGCGACAAACGGCAGAGCAGGCGGGAAAAAAACTGCGCTTAGACTAGGAGACACTTTTTTCTGCTAGAGTTTGAAATTTCTCCCTCAATACTGGGGCAATCGAGCTGAAACTTGCACGAAGTGTAGCCCCAGATGTTCTCTACAGGACAGTATGAGCTGTGCCAAATTCCAAAGTCATGTTCATGGCCGAAAATCCAAGTATAGCACCACACGCTATGCGACAAAACGGCAGAGCACGTGGCAAAAAAAACCCTGCACTTAGACTATGAGACACTTTTTTCTGCTAGAGTTTGAAATTTCTCCCTCAATACGTAGGCAATCGAGCTGAAACTTGCACGAAATGTAGCCCCATATATACTCTACAGGGAAGTATGAGCTGTGCCAAATTCCAAAGTCATGTTCATGGCCGAAAATCCAAGTATAGCACCACACGCTATGCGACAAAACGGCAGAGCAGTCGGCAGAAAAACTGCACTTAGACTATGAGACACTTTTTTCTGCTAGAGTTTGAAATTTCTCCCTCAATACTGGGGCAATCGAGCTGAAACTTGCACGAAATGTAGCCCCAGATATACTCTACAGGGAAGGATGAGCTGTGCCAAATTCCAAAGTCATGTTCATGGGCAAAAATCCAAGTAAAGCACCACACGCTATGCGACAAACGGCAGAGCAGGCGGGAAAAAAACTGCGCTTAGACTAGGAGACACTTTTTTCTGCTAGAGTTTGAAATTTCTCCCTCAATACTGGGGCAATCGAGCTGAAACTTGCACGAAGTGTAGCCCCAGATGTTCTCTACAGGACAGTATGAGCTGTGCCAAATTCCAAAGTCATGTTCATGGCCGAAAATCCAAGTATAGCACCACACGCTATGCGACAAAACGGCAGAGCACGCGGCAAAAAAAAAACTGCACTTAGACTATGAGACACTTTTTTCTGCTAGAGTTTGAAATTTCTCCCTCAATACGTAGGCAATCGAGCTGAAAGTTGCACGAAATGTAGCCCCATATATACTCTACAGGGAAGTATGAGCTGTGCCAAATTCCAAAGTCATGTTCATGGCCGAAAATCCAAGTATAGCACCACACGCTATGCGACAAAACGGCAGAGCAGTCGGCAGAAAAACTGCACTTAGACTATGAGACACTTTTTTCTGCTAGAGTTGGAAATTTCTCCCTCAATACTTAGGCAATCGAGCTGAAACTTGCACGAAATGTAGCCCGAGATGTACTCTACAGGAAAGTATGAGCTGTGCCAAATTCCAAAGTCATGTTCATGGCCGAAAATCCAAGTATAGCACCACACGCTATGCGACAAAACGGCAGAGCACGCGGCAAAAAAACCCCTACACTTAGACTATGAGACACTTTTTTCTGTTAGAGTTTGAAATTTCTCCCTCAATACAGAGGCAATCGAGCTGAAACTTGCACGAAATGTAGCCCCAGATGTACTCTAAATGAAAGTATGAGCTGTGCCAAATTCCAAAGTCATGTTCATGGCCGAAAATCCAAGTATAGCACCACACGCTATGCGACAAAACGGCGGAGCAGTCGGCACAAAAACTGCGCTTAGACTAGGAGACACTTTTTTCTGCTAGAGTTTGAAATTTCTCCCTCAATACTGGGGCAATCGAGCTGAAACTTGCACGAAATGTAGCCCCAGATATACTCTACAGGGAAGTATGAGCTGTGCCAAATTCCAAAGTCATGTTCATGGCCGAAAATCCAAGTATAGCACCACACGCTATGCGACAAACGGCAGAGCAGGCGGCAAAAAAACTGCGCTTAGACTAGGAGACACTTTTTTCTGCTAGAGTTTGAAATTTCTCACTCAATACTGGGGCAATCGAGCTGAAACTTGCACGAAATGTAGCCCCAGATATACTCTACAGGGAAGTATGAGCTGTGCCAAATTCCAAAGTCATGTTCATGGCCGAAAATCCAAGTATAGCACCACACGCTATGCGACAAACGGCAGAGCAGGCGGCAAAAAACTGCGCTTAGACTAGGAGACACTTTTTTCTGCTAGAGTTTGAAATTTCTCCCTCAATACTGGGGCAATCGAGCTGAAACTTGCACGAAGTGTAGCCCCAGATGTTCTCTACAGGACAGTATGAGCTGTGCCAAATTCCAAAGTCATGTTCATGGCCGAAAATCCAAGTATAGCACCACACGCTATGCGACAAAACGGCAGAGCACGCGGCAAAAAAAACCCTGCACTTAGACTATGAGACACTTTTTTCTGCTAGAGTTTGAAATTTCTCCCTCAATACGTAGGCAATCGAGCTGAAACTTGCACGAAATGTAGCCCAGATATACTCTACAGGGAAGGATGAGCTGTGCCAAATTCCAAAGTCATGTTCATGGCCGAAAATCCAAGTATAGCACCACACGCTATGCGACAAACGGCAGAGCAGGCGGCAAAAAAACTGCGCTTAGACTAGGAGACACTTTTTTCTGCTAGAGTTTGAAATTTCTCCCTCAATACTGGGGCAATCGAGCTGAAACTTGCACGAAATGTAGCCCCAGATATTCTCTACAGGACAGTATGAGCTGTGCCAAATTCCAAAGTCATGTTCATGGCCGAAAATCCAAGTATAGCACCACACGCTATGCGACAAAACGGCAGAGCACGCGGCAAAAAAAACCCTGCACTTAGACTATGAGACACTTTTTTCTGCTAGAGTTTGAAATTTCTCCCTCAATACGTAGGCAATCGAGCTGAAACTTGCACGAAATGTAGCCCCATATATACTCTACAGGGAAGTATGAGCTGTGCCAAATTCCAAAGTCATGTTCATGGCCGAAAATCCAAGTATAGCACCACACGCTATGCGACAAAACGGCAGAGCAGTCGGCAGAAAAACTGCACTTAGACTATGAGACACTTTTTTCTGCTAGAGTTTGAAATTTCTCCCTCAATACTGGGGCAATCGAGCTGAAACTTGCACGAAGTGTAGCCCCAGATGTTCTCTACAGGACAGTATGAGCTGTGCCAAATTCCAAAGTCATGTTCATGGCCGAAAATCCAAGTATAGCACCACACGCTATGCGACAAAACGGCAGAGCACGTGGCAAAAAAAACCCTGCACTTAGACTATGAGACACTTTTTTCTGCTAGAGTTTGAAATTTCTCCCTCAATACGTAGGCAATCGAGCTGAAACTTGCACGAAATGTAGCCCCATATATACTCTACAGGGAAGTATGAGCTGTGCCAAATTCCAAAGTCATGTTCATGGCCGAAAATCCAAGTATAGCACCACACGCTATGCGACAAACGGCAGAGCAGGCGGCAAAAAAACTGCGCTTAGACTAGGAGACACTTTTTTCTGCTAGAGTTTGAAATTTCTCCCTCAATACTGGGGCAATCGAGCTGAAACTTGCACGAAGTGTAGCCCCAGATATTCTCTACAGGACAGTATGAGCTGTGCCAAATTCCAAAGTCATGTTCATGGCCGAAAATCCAAGTATAGCACCACACGCTATGCGACAAAACGGCAGAGCACGCGGCAAAAAAAACCCTGCACTTAGACTATGAGACACTTTTTTCTGCTAGAGTTTGAAATTTCTCCCTCAATACGTAGGCAATCGAGCTGAAACTTGCACGAAATGTAGCCCCATATATACTCTACAGGGAAGTATGAGCTGTGCCAAATTCCAAAGTCATGTTCATGGCCGAAAATCCAAGTATAGCACCACACGCTATGCGACAAAACGGCAGAGCAGTCGGCAGAAAAACTGCACTTAGACTATGAGACACTTTTTTCTGCTAGAGTTTGAAATTTCTCCCTCAATACTGGGGCAATCGAGCTGAAACTTGCACGAAATGTAGCCCCAGATGTTCTCTACAGGAAAGTATGAGCTGTGCCAAAATCCAAAGTCATGTTCATGGGCGAAAATCCAAGTATAGCACCACACGCTATGCGACAAACGGCAGAGCAGGCGGAAAAAAAACTGCGCTTAGACTAGGAGACACTTTTTTCTGCTAGAGTTTGAAATTTCTCCCTCAATACTTAGGCAATCGAGCTGAAACTTGCACGAAATGTAGCCCCAGATGTTCTCTACAGGAAAGTATGAGCAGTGCCAAATTCCAAAGTCATGTTCATGGCCGAAAATCCAAGAATAGCACCACACGCTATGCGACAAACGGCAGAGCAGGCGGCAAAAAAACTGCGCTTAGACTAGGAGACACTTTTTTCTGCTAGAGTTTGAAATATCTCCCTCAATACTTAGGCAATCGAGCTGAAACTTGCACGAAATGTAGCCCCAGATGTACTCTACAGGGAAGTATGAGCAGTGCCAAATTCCAAAGTCATGTTCATTGCCGAAAATCCAAGTATAGCACCACACGCTATGCGACAAAACGGCAGAGCACGCGGCAAAAAAAAAACCTGCACTTAGACTATGAGACACTTTTTTCTGTTAGAGTTTGAATTTTCTCCCTCAATACATAGGCAATCGAGCTGAAACTTGCACGAAATGTAGCCCCAGATGTTCTTTACAGGAAAGTATGAGCTGTGCCAAATTCCAAAGTCATGTTCATGGCCGAAAATCCAAGTATAGCACCACACGCTATGCGACAAACGGCAGAGCAGGCGGCAAAAAAACTGCGCTTAGACTAGGAGACACTTTTATCTGCTAGAGTTTGAAATTTCTCCCTCAATACTGGGGCAATCGAGCTGAAACTTGCACGAAATGTAGCCCCAGATGTTCTCTACAGGAAAGTATGAGCTGTGCCAAATTCCAAAGTCATATTCATGGCCGAAAATCCAAGTATAGCACCACACGCTATGCGACAAAACGGCAGAGCAGTCGGCAGAAAAACTGCACTTAGACTATGAGACACTTTTTTCAGTTAGAGTTTGAAATTTATCCCTCAATACTTAGGCAATCGAGCTGAAACTTGCACGAAATGTAGCCCCAGATGTTCTCTACAGGAAAGTATGAGCTGAGCCAAATTCCAAAGTCATGTTCATGGCCGAAAATCCAAGTATAGCACCACACGCTATGCGACAAACGGCAGAGCAGGCGGCAAAAAAACTGCGCTTAGACTAGGAGACACTTTTTTCTGCTAGAATTTGAAATTTATCCCTCAATACTGGGGCAATAGAGCTGAAACTTGCACGAAATGTAGCCCCAGATGTTCTCTACAGGAAAGTATGAGCTGTGCCAAATTCCAAAGTCATATTCATGGCCGAAAATCCAAGTATAGCACCACACGCTATGCGACAAACGGCAGAGCAGGCGGCAAAAAAACTGCGCTTAGACTAGGAGACACTTTTATCTGCTAGAGTTTGAAATTTCTCCCTCAATACTGGGGCAATCGAGCTGAAACTTGCACGAAATGTAGCCCCAGATGTTCTCTACAGGAAAGTATGAGCTGAGCCAAATTCCAAAGTCATGTTCATGGCCGAAAATCAAAGTATAGCACCACACGCTATGCGACAAACGGCAGAGCAGGCGGCAAAAAAAACCCTGCACTTAGACTATGAGACACTTTTTTCTGCTAGAGTTTGAAATTTCTCCCTCAATACTTAGGCAATCAAGCTGAAACTTGCACGAAATGTAGCCCCAGATATACTCTACAGGGAAGTATGAGCTGTGCCAAATTCCAAAGTCATGTTCATGGCCGAAAATCCAAGTATAACACCACACGCTATGCGACAAACGGTAGAGCAGGCGGCAAAAAAAACTGCGCTTAGACTAGGAGACACTTTTTTCTGCTAGAGTTTGAAATTTATCCCTCAATACTGGGGCAATAGAGCTGAAACTTGCACGAAATGTAGCCCCAGATGTTCTCTACAGGAAAGTATGAGCTGTGCCAAATTCCAAAGCCATGTTCATGGCCGAAAATCCAAGTATAGCACCATACGCTATGCGACAAAACGGCAGAGCACGCGGCAAAAAAACCCCTGCACTTAGACTATGAGACACTTTTTTCTGCTAGAGTTTGAAATTTTTCCCTCAATACTGGGGCAATCGAGCTGAAACTTGCACGAAATGTAGCCCCAGATGTTCTCTACAGGACAGTATGAGCTGTGCCAAATTCCAAAGTCATGTTCATGGCCGAAAATCCAAGTATAGCACCACACGCTATGCGACAAAACGGCAGAGCAGTCGGCAGAAAAACTGCACTTAGACTATGAGACACTTTTTTCTGCTAGAGTTGGAAATTTCTCCCTCAATACTTAGGCAATCGAGCTGAAACTTGCACGAAATGTAGCCCCAGATGTTCTCTACAGGAAAGTATGAGCTGTGCCAAAATCCAAAGTCATGTTCATGGGCGAAAATCCAAGTATAGCACCACACGCTATGCGACAAAACGGCAGAGCAGTCGGCAGAAAAACTGCACTTAGACTATGAGACACTTTTTTCTGCTAGAGTTTGAAATTTATCCCTCAATACTGGGGCAATAGAGCTGAAACTTGCACGAAATGTAGCCCCAGATGTTCTCTACAGGAAAGTATGAGCTGTGCCAAATTCCAAAGTCATGTTCATGGCCGAAAATCCAAGTATAGCACCACACGCTATGCGACAAACGGCAGAGCAGGCGGCAAAAAAATTGCGCTTAGACTATGAGACACTTTTTTCTGCTAGAGTTTGAAATTTCTCCCTCAATACTGGGGCAATCGAGCTGAAACTTGCACGAAATGTAGCCCCAGATGTTCTCTACAGGAAAGTATGAGCTGTGCCAAATTCCAAAGTCATGTTCATGGCCGAAAATCCAAGTATAGCACCATACGCTATGCGACAAAACGGCAGAGCACGCGGCAAAAAAAACCCTGCACTTAGACTATGAGACACTTTTTTCTGCTAGAGTTTGAAATTTTTCCCTCAATACTGGGGCAATCGAGCTGAAACTTGCACGAAATGTAGCCCCAGATGTTCTCTACAGGACAGTATGAGCTGTGCCAAATTCCAAAGTCATGTTCATGGCCGAAAATCCAAGTATAGCACCACACGCCATGCGACAAAACGGCAGAGCAGTCGGCAGAAAAACTGCACTTAGACTATGAGACACTTTTTTCTGCTAGAGTTGGAAATTTCTCCCTCAATACTTAGGCAATCGAGCTGAAACTTGCACGAAATGTAGCCCCAGATGTTCTCTACAGGACAGTATGAGCTGTGCCAAATTCCAAAGTCATGTTCATGGCCGAAAATCCAAGAATAGCACCACACGCTATGCGACAAACGGCAGAGCAGGCGGCAAAAAAACTGCGCTTAGACTAGGAGACACTTTTTTCTGCTAGAGTTTGAAATATCTCCCTCAATACTTAGGCAATCGAGCTGAAACTTGCACGAAATGTAGCCCCAGATGTACTCTACAGGGAAGTATGAGCAGTGCCAAATTCCAAAGTCATGTTCATTGCCGAAAATCCAAGTATAGCACCACACGCTATGCGACAAAACGGCAGAGCACGCGGCAAAAAAAAAAACCTGCACTTAGACTATGAGACACTTTTTTCTGTTAGAGTTTGAATTTTCTCCCTCAATACATAGGCAATCGAGCTGAAACTTGCACGAAATGTAGCCCCAGATGTTCTTTACAGGAAAGTATGAGCTGTGCCAAATTCCAAAGTCATGTTCATGGCCGAAAATCCAAGTATAGCACCACACGCTATGCGACAAACGGCAGAGCAGGCGGCAAAAAAACTGCGCTTAGACTAGGAGACACTTTTATCTGCTAGAGTTTGAAATTTCTCCCTCAATACTGGGGCAATCGAGCTGAAACTTGCACGAAATGTAGCCCCAGATGTTCTCTACAGGAAAGTATGAGCTGTGCCAAAATCCAAAGTCATGTTCATGGGCGAAAATCCAAGTATAGCACCACACGCTATGCGACAAAACGGCAGAGCAGTCGGTAGAAAAACTGCACTTAGACTATGAGACACTTTTTTCTGCTAGAGTTTGAAATTTATCCCTCAATACTTAGGCAATCGAGCTGAAACTTGCACGAAATGTAGCCCCAGATGTTCTCTACAGGAAAGTATGAGCTGAGCCAAATTCCAAAGTCATGTTCATGGCCGAAAATCCAAGTATAGCACCACACGCTATGCGACAAACGGCAGAGCAGGCGGCAAAAAAACTGCGCTTAGACTAGGAGACACTTTTTTCTGCTAGAATTTGAAATTTATCCCTCAATACTTGGGCAATAGAGCTGAAACTTGCACGAAATGTAGCCCCAGATGTTCTTTACAGGAAAATATGAGCTGTGCCAAATTCCAAAGCCATGTTCATGGCCGAAAATCCAAGTATAGCACCATACGCTATGCGACAAAACGGCAGAGCACGCGGCAAAAAAACCCCTGCACTTAGACTATGAGACACTTTTTTCTGCTAGAGTTTGAAATTTTTCCCTCAATACTGGGGCAATCGAGCTGAAACTTGCACGAAATGTAGCC
Source organism: Astropecten irregularis (assembly GCA_963971285.1). Lineage (NCBI taxonomy): Eukaryota > Metazoa > Echinodermata > Asteroidea > Paxillosida > Astropectinidae > Astropecten > Astropecten irregularis. The sequence continues at coordinate 12,208,158 of OZ020251.1, read as the reverse complement.
CCAGATGTTCTCTACAGGACAGTATGAGCTGTGCCAAATTCCAAAGTCATGTTCATGGCCGAAAATCCAAGTATAGCACCACACGCTATGCGACAAAACGGCAGAGCAGTCGGCAGAAAAACTGCACTTAGACTAGGAGACACTTTTTTCTGCTAGAGTTGGAAATTTCTCCCTCAATACTGGGGCAATAGAGCTGAAACTTGCACGAAATGTAGCCCCAGATGTTCTCTACAGGAAAGTATGAGCTGAGCCAAATTCCAAAGTCATGTTCATGGCCGAAAATCCAAGTATAGCACCACACGCTATGCGACAAACGGCAGAGCAGGCGGCAAAAAAACTGCGCTTAGACTAGGAGACACTTTTTTCTGCTAGAATTTGAAATTTATCCCTCAATACTTGGGCAATAGAGCTGAAACTTGCACGAAATGTAGCCCCAGATGTTCTCTACAGGAAAGTATGAGCTGAGCCAAATTCCAAAGTCATGTTCATGGCCGAAAATCCAAGTATAGCACCACACGCTATGCGACAAACGGCAGAGCAGGCGGCAAAAAAACTGCGCTTAGACTAGGAGACACTTTTTTCTGCTAGAATTTGAAATTTATCCCTCAATACTTGGGCAATAGAGCTGAAACTTGCACGAAATGTAGCCCCAGATGTTCTCTACAGGAAAGTATGAGCTGTGCCAAATTCCAAAGTCATGTTCATGGCCGAAAATCCAAGTATAGCACCACACGCTATGCGACAAACGGCAGAGCAGGCGGCAAAAAAACTGCGCTTAGACTAGGAGACACTTTTATCTGCTAGAGTTTGAAATTTATCCCTCAATACTTGGGCAATAGAGCTGAAACTTGCACGAAATGTAGCCCCAGATGTTCTCTACAGGAAAGTATGAGCTGAGCCAAATTCCAAAGTCATGTTCATGGCCGAAAATCAAAGTATAGCACCACACGCTATGCGACAAACGGCAGAGCAGGCGGCAAAAAAAACCCTGCACTTAGACTATGAGACACTTTTTTCTGCTAGAGTTTGAAATTTCTCCCTCAATACTTAGGCAATCAAGCTGAAACTTGCACGAAATGTAGCCCCAGATATACTCTACAGGGAAGTATGAGCTGTGCCAAATTCCAAAGTCATGTTCATGGCCGAAAATCCAAGTATAACACCACACGCTATGCGACAAACGGCAGAGCAGGCGGCAAAAAAAACTGCGCTTAGACTAGGAGACACTTTTTTCTGCTAGAGTTTGAAATTTATCCCTCAATACTGGGGCAATAGAGCTGAAACTTGCACGAAATGTAGCCCCAGATGTTCTCTACAGGAAAGTATGAGCTGTGCCAAATTCCAAAGCCATGTTCATGGCCGAAAATCCAAGTATAGCACCATACGCTATGCGACAAAACGGCAGAGCACGCGGCCAAAAAACCCCTGCACTTAGACTATGAGACACTTTTTTCTGCTAGAGTTTGAAATTTTTCCCTCAATACTTAGGCAATCGAGCTGAAACTTGCACGAAATGTAGCCCCAGATGTTCTCTACAGGAAAGTATGAGCTGTGCCAAAATCCAAAGTCATGTTCATGGGCGAAAATCCAAGTATAGCACCACACGCTATGCGACAAACGGCAGAGCAGGCGGAAAAAAAACTGCGCTTAGACTAGGAGACACTTTTTTCTGCTAGAGTTTGAAATTTCTCCCTCAATACTTAGGCAATCGAGCTGAAACTTGCACGAAATGTAGCCCCAGATGTTCTCTACAGGAAAATATGAGCAGTGCCAAATTCCAAAGTCATGTTCATGGCCAAAAATCCAAGAATAGCACCACACGCTATGCGACAAACGGCAGAGCAGGCGGCAAAAAAACTGCGCTTAGACTAGGAGACACTTTTTTCTGCTACAGTTTGAAATATCTCCCTCAATACTTAGGCAATCGAGCTGAAACTTGCACGAAATGTAGCCCCAGATGTACTCTACAGGGAAGTATGAGCAGTGCCAAATTCCAAAGTCATGTTCATTGCCGAAAATCCAAGTATAGCACCACACGCTATGCGACAAAACGGCAGAGCACGCGGCAAAAAAAAAACCTGCACTTAGACTATGAGACACTTTTTTCTGTTAGAGTTTGAATTTTCTCCCTCAATACATAGGCAATCGAGCTGAAACTTGCACGAAATGTAGCCCCAGATGTTCTTTACAGGAAAGTATGAGCTGTGCCAAATTCCAAAGTCATGTTCATGGCCGAAAATCCAAGTATAGCACCACACGCTATGCGACAAACGGCAGAGCAGGCGGCAAAAAAACTGCGCTTAGACTAGGAGACACTTTTATCTGCTAGAGTTTGAAATTTCTCCCTCAATACTGGGGCAATCGAGCTGAAACTTGCACGAAATGTAGCCCCAGATGTTCTCTACAGGAAAGTATGAGCTGTGCCAAATTCCAAAGTCATATTCATGGCCGAAAATCCAAGTATAGCACCACACGCTATGCGACAAAACGGCAGAGCAGTCGGCAGAAAAACTGCACTTAGACTATGAGACACTTTTTTCAGTTAGAGTTTGAAATTTATCCCTCAATACTTAGGCAATCGAGCTGAAACTTGCACGAAATGTAGCCCCAGATGTTCTCTACAGGAAAGTATGAGCTGAGCCAAATTCCAAAGTCATGATCATGGCCGAAAATCCAAGTATAGCACCACACGCTATGCGACAAACGGCAGAGCAGGCGGCAAAAAAACTGCGCTTAGACTAGGAGACACTTTTTTCTGCTAGAGTTTGAAATTTATCCCTCAATACTGGGGCAATAGAGCTGAAACTTGCACGAAATGTAGCCCCAGATGTTCTCTACAGGAAAGTATGAGCTGTGCCAAATTCCAAAGTCATGTTCATGGCCGAAAATCCAAGTATAGCACCACACGCTATGCGACAAACGGCAGAGCAGGCGGCAAAAAAACTGCGCTTAGACTAGGAGACACTTTTATCTGCTAGAGTTTGAAATTTCTCCCTCAATACTGGGGCAATCGAGCTGAAACTTGCACGAAATGTAGCCCCAGATGTTCTCTACAGGAAAGTATGAGCTGAGCCAAATTCCAAAGTCATGTTCATGGCCGAAAATCAAAGCATAGCACCACACGCTATGCGACAAACGGCAGAGCAGGCGGCAAAAAAAACCCTGCACTTAGACTATGAGACACTTTTTTCTGCTAGAGTTTGAAATTTCTCCCTCAATACTTAGGCAATCAAGCTGAAACTTGCACGAAATGTAGCCCCAGATATACTCTACAGGGAAGTATGAGCTGTGCCAAATTCCAAAGTCATGTTCGTTGCCGAAAATCCAAGTATAACACCACACGCTATGCGACAAACGGCAGAGCAGGCGGCAAAAAAAACTGCGCTTAGACTAGGAGACACTTTTTTCTGCTAGAGTTTGAAATTTATCCCTCAATACTGGGGCAATAGAGCTGAAACTTGCACGAAATGTAGCCCCAGATGTTCTCTACAGGAAAGTATGAGCTGTGCCAAATTCCAAAGCCATGTTCATGGCCGAAAATCCAAGTATAGCACCATACGCTATGCGACAAAACGGCAGAGCACGCGGCAAAAAAACCCCTGCACTTAGACTATGAGACACTTTTTTCTGCTAGAGTTTGAAATTTATCCCTCAATACTGGGGCAATAGAGCTGAAACTTGCACGAAATGTAGCCCCAGATGTTCTCTACAGGAAAGTATGAGCTGTGCCAAATTCCAAAGCCATGTTCATGGCCGAAAATCCAAGTATAGCACCATACGCTATGCGACAAAACGGCAGAGCACGCGGCCAAAAAACCCCTGCACTTAGACTATGAGACACTTTTTTCTGCTAGAGTTTGAAATTTTTCCCTCAATACTTAGGCAATCGAGCTGAAACTTGCACGAAATGTAGCCCCAGATGTTCTCTACAGGAAAGTATGAGCTGTGCCAAAATCCAAAGTCATGTTCATGGGCGAAAATCCAAGTATAGCACCACACGCTATGCGACAAACGGCAGAGCAGGCGGAAAAAAAACTGCGCTTAGACTAGGAGACACTTTTTTCTGCTAGAGTTTGAAATTTCTCCCTCAATACTTAGGCAATCGAGCTGAAACTTGCACGAAATGTAGCCCCAGATGTTCTCTACAGGAAAATATGAGCAGTGCCAAATTCCAAAGTCATGTTCATGGCCAAAAATCCAAGAATAGCACCACACGCTATGCGACAAACGGCAGAGCAGGCGGCAAAAAAACTGCGCTTAGACTAGGAGACACTTTTTTCTGCTACAGTTTGAAATATCTCCCTCAATACTTAGGCAATCGAGCTGAAACTTGCACGAAATGTAGCCCCAGATGTACTCTACAGGGAAGTATGAGCAGTGCCAAATTCCAAAGTCATGTTCATTGCCGAAAATCCAAGTATAGCACCACACGCTATGCGACAAAACGGCAGAGCACGCGGCAAAAAAAAAACCTGCACTTAGACTATGAGACACTTTTTTCTGTTAGAGTTTGAATTTTCTCCCTCAATACATAGGCAATCGAGCTGAAACTTGCACGAAATGTAGCCCCAGATGTTCTTTACAGGAAAGTATGAGCTGTGCCAAATTCCAAAGTCATGTTCATGGCCGAAAATCCAAGTATAGCACCACACGCTATGCGACAAACGGCAGAGCAGGCGGCAAAAAAACTGCGCTTAGACTAGGAGACACTTTTATCTGCTAGAGTTTGAAATTTCTCCCTCAATACTGGGGCAATCGAGCTGAAACTTGCACGAAATGTAGCCCCAGATGTTCTCTACAGGAAAGTATGAGCTGTGCCAAATTCCAAAGTCATATTCATGGCCGAAAATCCAAGTATAGCACCACACGCTATGCGACAAAACGGCAGAGCAGTCG